>JALGBA010000113.1:0-735411 GCA_023970755.1 Azemiops feae
CATAAATGTCAGTATGAATAATGTTTCCTTCTCAGTTTTTTTTCCCTACAACGACCCTGTGAGATAGTTTGATCTGAGAGATAGTGAGTAAAGTCCCTCAGGCAGAATAGCTGTTAAGCAGGTCTCCTTGATCCTTGTCCATCTTACACTATACATATGTATGATGGCCAATGAATAAGCACTTATTTCAAGCACCTGCTCTTAATGCATAACTACAAAAGAGATAGATTAGACTATGTTGAGAGAGAGAGAAAGTCACATGATATTCATATAAATGCTGGACATTGGAATATGCTAAATGTAATGAATACTAAAATAATTATAAAATATCTTTATACTCCTGGCTTTGTTTCTTCTTGTCATTTCTCTCCCCTTCATGTGTATTTATAGATATGTTTACCAGTTAGAAGCCAGTACATGGGTTGGTAGCAATATCAGTGAAAAATATATTGTCCAGACACCAATAACAACACCGGAAGAGATTCACATACCATATAATATCACACTAATTAATGCATATTCCATATTCGTAGCATGGGACATTCCTGGTAAGCATATGTATTAATATTCAGAAGCTCTTATATAACTTATGTATCTGTTTCCGTTATTTATTATTTTCTCTGCTTGTTTCCCATTATATAAAAAGGTAGACTTGGAAGCTGTATTGATGCAAGGATATATCCTAAGGCAGATATTAGGAAACATTATCAAGTCCATATAACAGCAATAGACAACCCCCTTTTGGATTTTTCTACTTTAGGCATCAAAATTATTTAAGTCATCTGTAACAGATGATAAACTAATTAATGAAATAATTAAGCAATAAAATCAGCTATACTCTGTTCAAATATAAAAGATGCCCTATTATGGATTTAATTTAATGATGGACATTGAGTTGTACTAGTAGTTTTATCTTTAGTCTGTTTTAGTTTTAATTAACCAATTTATTAAAATTGGTTTTAGGACAGGATGAAACAGTCACTGAGAACCATGCTTCTTTTTGTTTCCTGTTCTACTGAATGCAATGTATATTAAACCATTATGACAAAAAATTAAACACAGATCGACAGAAATTCAGAAATAAAGGTAAAATAAATCCTAGGTTCTTTGTAAGGAGAAGTAGCATTGCAAAATGATAAGATAGAAGAGACAGAGACAGAGACAGAAAGACAGACAGAGAGAGGGAGGGAGAGAGAGAGAGAGAGAGAGAGAGAGAGAGAGAGAGAGTGAGATTTTAAATGATTCAGGATAGATTCAAGATAATCAAAACAAGAATTATATGTTTTGTAAAATATAATTAGTTGTCCATTATGGAAAACATACATTATGTGCTTTAGTTATGTTTATAAGTAATATTGTTATTTATTTTAAAAAGTAATGTTGATATATAACAAATTAGCTTGTTTGTAATTTAGGATTTTTAAAAAAGTCTATTCACTTCTGTTCTAAAAATATTCAGATATATTGATATGTATAGCTAAAACACGATAAGCATTTTAATATTCAGTATTTATCCCAAATTATTTAAAATATTTACATCTTGCACAAAGATCACTCGATGAGAAGATAATATAAAAACATTAAATATAAAGTTACCAGGTAAACATTTACATGCATGCCTGGAATAGTAAATATTACTGTATGTCCATTGAATCAATTCTTAATAGATCTATAATATCCTGAGCTGTCAATCTTTTAGTTTTCAGAAGCACAAATCCATTATAGAAATGCTATAATATATGAAAAAGATTAAAATCTTAAATTAAACTCACTCCCCTCTACCCGTACTGCCTAAAAGGATTTATAAACCCAAGAGAAGGTGGATGCATTTGACTTATAATCTACAGCTGATTTCATTGGAAAGTGTTCTGTACTGTCTCAGTTCTGATAATCAGTTTCTGTGAAAACTTTGAATATTCACTCTAACAGTCCAATCCCTATGCAGATCTGGACCTAGCTAAAGTGATTCTGTGTGGAATTTTTTTGTGTGAACAATTTGTTTACATAAAGAATTTTTAATTAAAAAATAGGCAGCCAGACATTTCCCGCAAACATCTGGATGATCTCAAGTTATATAGAATCCCTGGTACCATTTGCCAGACATCTGAATTAACACAATCTTTATATGGTATCCCTGCTCAAAAAGGAAAGCTAAGTTCTTTTGGATCAGAATAAAAATCTCCCTGTGTTCTTTCCTTTCCCTTTCATCTGCTGGAATTGATATGTTTTAAAACCGATATGTTTTAAAGATAAGAAATTACAGTAAATTCTCACAGTTTAGGGCACATTGCCATGCAGGAAGTGAATGTAAAATATCTGATGCTAGGGATATGGGAACAGATAATTACAGTCAGCTGTCATCTTTTGTTTTCTTTTATGCACTTCCTGGGGTGTCTGACAAGGACACAGATGGGGGCACTATAGGATCCTGGTTTGATCCAAGATTTTTCTGTACTTAGACACGTTAATAACATTTGAAACAGAAACTTGCCCATCACTTTAAAAGAACAGTCATATTAACAGCATTTTTCTAAGGGAAGTGAAAAGAAAGACTAATAAGCTCTTGCTTAGAAATTAATGTGCTTAGTAAGTACAGCATAGTTCAGTGATGGCGAATCTTTTAGAGACCGAGTGCCCCAAAACAGGCCCCACCCCCACCCTGCCTGCTCCGCCCCCATTTCACCCCCATCCCGCCCCATCCTGCTCCCCGCCCCCTGCCCCGCCTTCCCGCAGGGCCACCCACCACTTCCACAGCCCGCCACAGATCGCCCAGGTGGCCCAGCAGCGCCATGGCAGCCATGCCCTCTGTGCCCCACAGAATCAACTGTGCGCAATGGGGCACGAGGGCGGAGTCTTGTCCCCACTGCCCTGCTGCCATGTTCTTGGCTGTGCTGCTCCGCGTGGGCCACGCTCAGGGGTGACTCTCCTCTGGGGGGGCTGCTGGTGAGGTGGGGGCCACAGGGGGAGGCAGGGCAGGGGCAATGGCACACATGCCCACAGAGAGGGCTCTGAGTGCCGCCTCTGGCACACGTGCCATAGGTTCGCCACCACTGGCATAGTTCATTCACACATCAAGAATTCAACCCTATCATTGACATGTGAAACAGCTGATAGCTATGCGTATTTGCAAAGCTTGTATGGACTCCCTGTAACATTGAACAGAATTGTAAAAGAAGAACTTAATAGAATAACAGAGTTGAAAGGGACCTTGGAGATCTTCTAGTCCAACCCCCTGCTCAAGCAGGAAACCCTATATCATTTCAGTCAAATGGTTGTCCAGTCTCTTCTTAAAAATCTCCAATGTTGGAAGACCCACAACTTCTGGAGACAAGTCGTTCCACTGATTAATTGTTCTAACTATCAGGAAATTTCTCCTTAGTTCTAGGTTGGTTTTTTCCTTGATTAGTTTCCATCCATTGCTTCTTGTCCTGCCTTCAGGTACTTTGGAGAATAGCTTGATCCTCTCTTCTTTGTGGCAACCCCTGAGATATTGGAACACTGCTATCATGTCACCCCTTATGTCCTTATTTTCATTAAATTAGACATACCCAATTCCAGCAACTGTTCTTTATATGTTTTAGCCTTCAGTCCCCTAATCATCTTTGTTCCTCTTCTCTGCACTCTTTCTAGAGTCTCAACATCTTTTTTACATCGTGATGACCAAAACTGGATGCAGTATTCCAAGTATGGTCTTACCAAGGCATTATAAAGTGGTATTAACACTTAATGTAATCTTGATTCTATCCCTCTGTTAATGCAGCCTAGAACTGTGTTGGCTTTTTTGGCAGCTGCAGCACACTGCTTGCTCATATTTAAGTGATTTTCCACTAGGACTCCAGGATCCAAGACTCCAAGTAACTTATTCATAATTACTCTTTTATTTAAAAAAAAAGAACTTACTCATAAGAACTTGTTCATAATTTCAATTTTGGTATCAATTTCTCCCTGTCTGCCATGCCCACTCTCCTTTGTCTGATGACGTGTTTGATATGTATTGCATCTCCTACCAGATGTGATAGGTGAGGACACTTGTCACCCATCCACAGACCTGTGAATCATTAATTACAATACAAAGGTTTCTTCTTGTTGTTTTGCAAAGTGATTTGTGTGCATGCATGTTTGTGCTTGTATTTTAGGTATCTGCTTTTTGCTATATTGATAATTTGCTGAGCAATCTGATGGAGATGGTTGGGAACCATAGCCCAGATTAAAACACAGAAAAAAGGAAGAATGCATGAAAAAAATTATCTTCTTTAATCAGTAATCCCAAACAACAATGTATCTTAAGAAATGATTAAGCTTGCCTCTTGTTGCTGATCATAAAGTGGATGAACATATTGTTTGATGAAGCAGGATGTTTTTACAAATGTCCAATAACAAGAGGCTAGATATAGAGATTTCTTAGACACAGAATGCTGATAGGTTGAGGATTTGCGGAGTGCTGTTGACCAAGAGATCAATAGTTGAGAACTTGTTTGTCAAAAAATGATGGCACAAGAAAGTCTTTTTACAAGAATCCTGGTTGGATATGAGGTTTTGCTATATCTTTGCAAGACTGCCCATGAAAAGCTAAAATATAAAGGAAAGGCAACCCATAAAATTGGGAGCTGAGAAACGAGCTCGGTTGGGCGGTACTGTGAAAAAGCAGATGGTGATAGGAGCAATTGAAAGTAGTACAGCATTCCTCCCTACATAATAACTATTATAACATGACATTACACACCCTGCAGGAAGTATTCATGTCAGGTTGAATCTTATTTTCTTTAGAGTTTACTTTTTCCATGGATAATTTCTCTCTTATGTTTTTAATATGATATACAGTATTTCTCTCTTTTGAAATCAATCTTTAAAATAAGGATTGGCAGTGATTCTCCCACTGAGATAGTCATTTTAATTGATATTGTCTCCTAGAACAAATGACTTTTTATTCATTAAATGTTAATGAGAGGCTAGTTGGTCACATATCCTTCTTCTATGAAAAGAAGCAACATTTTGGCATTTGATCTCCTTGTCTTCTTAATAAATTTAGATTGAATAAGGACCCACCAGTACATATCCATCGAGTCTCCTTTTATTTTACTTAGGTTGTTTCAACCATGGTGGTATCTCTAAATTCCAAAGCTTTATAAATGTAATAATTCAAAACCCCTCTTTTACCCAAGTGGCAAGATGTAAAAGTGGTGGTTTCATTAGATAAGGAATGGAAAGATGCTTGAATCTATTTCACTTAGGGTGATAACATGATTGAGATGGGGGACACCCCAGTTCTACTTTACCCTCAGAAACAGTAGCTCTCTGAGCGTTCTTTCAAAAGCTTATTATTGTCACAGGAGAGGTCATAAGCATCTAGACTTCCTGATGATAGTACTATTAATGATAATGACTTCTTTTAAATTGCACTTATAGCTGTTTCTGCATGTTTGGCAAGATTGATAACACTGTGGTATTTTTCCATACTCTCACCATATATTTCTTGAAAGGCCTGGCTTCTAATTCAAAAACTAACCCCACATGAACATTTAACCACAATATGGGATTTATTCCAGGATCTCACCACTTTTCTTTCAAAACTGTTTAAGACTATCTGGTTTCTTTCCTTTAAGATTGTTTTCTTCATGGTCATTATACCAATCTGGCCAGCTAGAGAACTATATGCATTACAAGTAGCTTCCCCATACCTAGGAGTATTACAGATAGATTCTCATACCCAATAGTATTCTATGAGCAAATTGTTATGAGACTTCCACCCATAATAGTTTCTGATTTCTATCCTTACCAGCTATCCTTACTTTTTCCAACCTGAGACGACTATTTTGGGACTTATCCTCAAAACTTTAAGTACTAAATAAGTTTTGAGGGTTTATAAAAAAGGGTTTGTTGCAAGAGATTTTTCCTTGGTTATAATGAAGCAGAGAAATGGCCTTCCAGTATCTTCTCAACATTTCACCCAACAGACTTAAGAGGTCATCCTTTAATGTTACAGATTAACTGAACTGCCAGCTCTTTGCCATTTGAACTTCTCTATAATATTTCAGCTATCTCCTCTGAATACCCTCTGCTTCATTAATTTCTATATTTGCAGCATATAACACTGTTGCTTGAAAACCAAAATTAGAAACTGGGCAAGTAATTGTTAACATTAGTTAATAGCTGTTCCTTTAATCAATAATAATCATTTATCAATCATTTTGCCTTCCTTCTCTAGCTACATTTTCTGATCTATGTGCATGCTCTATATTTGTACAAGAAAGTTGCCAGATTGAGTATACAGAATTTTAGTAGCAGTCAAAACACAATAGAATTACAGCTAATGTGAAATATATCTAGAAATCTCATTTGATTATGGTGGTTTGGTTTGGTTTGAGAAAATATTTTTTGAATATTTAGCATGAATCAAGTTACTTTAAGTAATTAATAAGGTACAGTAATATATTCTGGTTTAATGACAAGATAGGTATACAATAATACATCTTAATGGAAACAATATTTTTCTTTTATATTAATCCAAGGCATGAAAACCCTTTAAGTGAAACTCTAAAAGAATTAAAGATTGAATCTGGAACACCACGATTCAGGTTTAATTGAGAAAGTATATTTCAAAATTAATAGCTTCTGTTACCCATTGATTTTACTAATGTCTCTAATCAAGAATCTTTAACATAACTTTTGAAAACATTTATTTTTATTAAACATTTTCCTTCCAGGACATATTTGAACAATTCAAGATCCCCTTCCACTGATCTATCCATTTTTCACTGTCCAAATACAAAGAAGAATGGCAAGGGAACCCATTTTCTTTGACTTGTCCTGTTATAAAATTTGCATTTGCCATGCAATGAAGTCATAAAAGAAAAAAGTAGAATAATTTAACTTTTTTAATTCATAAAGATAATCACGGCTTTCTGATTACATCTTAACTTCATAAATGTTAAATAACCTATCAGCATCTAGTTGTTGTAAATTATGAAAAAGAGTATTGCTGGGAATATTAACCAACTAAATCCTTGTTCTTTAGTGAACATGAAAATGCATTATGGCAGGTTGTCATTGTGCTCATGGTAACTTTGACACCAAATAACAAAACTGCCATTTGTACTTAGGGTAAATTAGTTCACTTGTGCTTTTACTGTTCCTTTCATTCTGACATAAATGTATGAACTCTGGAACTAACCAAGTCGTGTAGTTTCCCCACTGACTTTAGGAAATCTGCCCATTTCATTCCATTCACTCATCAGAACATCAGTGCTATAGTAGTTTCAAAACCACTGCTTTTGTTTTAAAATATAAGAAGTTTTCTTCCAACCATGTCCAATTTCAATAACATTCTATGAACTTATTTTATTTATTTTATTACAGGGTCATTTAAGAGCAATGTACCTTTGGAGTACAATATATTACTAGATGCTGGCAGTACCTCCCCTCTTGTAAAACCAGTTGGACAGCCCAAATTCCTTCTTTTGGATGGACTTGATCCATTCACCCAATATGAGATAAGGATACAAGCCTGCCAGAATGGTAAGATGCTAAGTAATTCCATTTTGTTATGGGAAGACAGTGCAATTTTACAAAATATATTCTGTTTAAATAACAGAATAACATCTTATTTCAAAATGTTTACCTAGTAAAAGCAAACTAGGATTGAATCATTTATTTTACACATCTCCATATTGTATCATGAATATTTCAATAGAAAATTTAAATAGTTCACATTTGGGAGAATGTCAGCCCTTTTTATGAAAAACATAAAACAAGGTGTTTTTAAAATTGTTCTAGAAATACACATCGGAGAAAATCCATTCCCAATTAATACTACATCAGTAATTTATATATCCTTTTTATTATTCATAGGAAACAGAAGGATAACTCTCTCTTATTTAGAATTATAAGAAATGTATGAAACCTGATCGAAAGGGTTTTGTTAGTATGGGTACAGCATAATGGAATTCTTCAGGTGGTATTGAATATGACACTGCCTTGGTCTCTGGGCTTCTGAGGAAAGTGGCATTCCTCCATTGGAAAACAAACTAAATCTTTGGAAAATCATCACCATTATCATCATCCTCATTATATTGCCCAAACCAAATTGTTTCAAAAAATATCTTGCATTGTCTGTATTCTAAAAGAAGGAATGCTGTAAATCATACATTGCCAAACAGATAGGACTTTAATAAGGACTGAGCCAAGAGCATGAGTTTGACATATGATAAAAGAAGCACAACTTTTGCCAAGATTTTTCAACTGGCTGATTTTCAGAAAGCAAACCAGTAAGCAAGCAGGAATGAGTACTGCAACTCAGTGCTTCTTATTTTTGCTTTCCCTCTGTTAAACCAAAACGTAAAATGGTGATTTTGTGTCAGCTTACTATCTGTGCTATGAACAGTCGTTGGTATCAATTTATTTGACATGTTTGAATGGACTTTATGAGGAACTGGATCAACACACCATATAGTGCAGAAACTAAGAAGGCAAATGGAAGTCATGCATCCAGTATTAATTATTATATTGCTGAATTCTGGTTTCGTATCATGAGAAATGTATGGTATTTGTCTGTCCTTGCAACTGCCATTTCTAAAGAAACATTTTCAAGAAAAAAAATAACAGCTTTTAGGCAATATTGTCTAGGCTCAGAAAGTAATCAGGATTAATTTTAATTAGTATTTGGTTGGTAGACCTTCAGGAAACCCACCAAACTATAGACAAAAAGTAGGAAATGAAAACAGTACCAGAAGGAATGGTAAAAGTCTTCCATACTGTTGTCATGAAAACCGCATGGGCATATCCAATTAAATTCAGCTTGAATATTTTATTTCATTTACGTGTGTGTGTGTGTGTGTGTAAAAGTCTAGAGCAGATGATGGCAGTATAGTGAAAAACAATACATGACTTATTGAACACAAATAGTTTGCCAAGCTGAGTCTGAAGAATATTTGGATAGAAAATTCTCTGGAATACGATAGCTCTAGGCTAGACTGGCAAACAAAGAAAACCCCTCAGAAAACAATCACAACAAGCTGCATGGATCTATCTATGAAGACACCAGGGGCTGAGTTTGACTTGGAAGATGCTATAAATGGTATATTTTTCTTTTTTACTTGCCAAGCTCTCTGACTAATGGTGTCAGAGATGAGACAGGTAATGTAGAAATTTAATAGATAAATAAAATAATTTTGTCTGGACTTGCTACTAGAAGCCTCAAGACCCAGTATATGTAATTTTTTTATTACAGTAATTGGAAAGAGACATATTTTCATTAAGAAATGTTAGTTCTTGAGTCTTTGACAATTAGAAGAGTACTTTGCATGCTTGAAAGGCAATATGATTCTTAAGGTCTGGTTTGTATTCTTCTAGATGGCTGCGGAGTTGGTGAACGAGTATATGCAACCACTGCTGAAGCCTTTCCTGAAGATTTGAGTCCTCCTATCATTTCAGCCATTGGACCAACATATATAGCTGTGAAATGGTCACCTCCTAAAAAACCCAATGGGATAATTACAAACTATTTTATTTACAGGTAGTTCTTGTAGTTTTGTATTTTTAAATATTATAGACCTCACTATGTAGTGGAAACTTTCTGTAAAGGTGAGGGGTTTTTTTTCAAGATGGGTAGGCCTAAGCAGTATGCAAAGTATCCAAATAAATGCCCCAGGGCTCACGAAAGACACAGTGATTATGGAAGATAGATTATATCATCATAGCTGTTATAAAAAGCATATTTTAATGTTCAGATATACTTTGGTGTTTTATTCACCAAGTTCAAGAAACTCCAACTAGAAGAACAAGTCACTAATATTGTGTACATGTTTCTACACTATTTTAAACTTGCACATGGCTTGCTTGCCCTGGACCTCTATGATATACAGGGATTGTGGAAGTAAGCCTTTTCATTGATTAAGAAAATCTAATAGATAAGAATGTTCAATTGTTCAAGGAAGAAAAGCTGGTATGTTGGGGAAACTGTTTGGAGAAGGGCCAGGGACTCTGTAGAATCCGAAGTAATGGATGCAGATAGATGGCAAGCTAAGAGGGAAGGGAGAGAAGGGGTGAAAGGCAGTTTGAAGAAAACAAATAGGAAGAACTAGGCATTAGCCTGAAAATAATCATTGCTATGGAAATATAATGGACCCATGAAGTTGAAGGAAGGAGTGACAGAAAAAGAGATCTGAAACAAAATTGCTCATTAGGCTAGGCGAAACTGCCAAGGACAAAAATGATGTGGCTTAGCGAGGAAGACAGAATTCAGGTTGATGTTTGAAGTTGCGAGATCTTCATAGTGACAAAGGAACTTGGTCAAACTTGATTTTGGCTGGCTCTCTACTATTGGTCAAGGAGCAATTGATTCTAAAAAAGCTGTAGATGTTAGTGAATGAATGTCTTTTCTTGAACCAACTTGCTAGTATTTTGGCTGAAGACTTCTAATAGTTTCTAAAATGCTGCTTGATTTGGAATATTTCCCCTTTTCTATGCTAATTGTATGACCCAATAGATTAAGCCCCAATTTTGTATAAAAGGAAACAAAGTATCTTTCATAATCCAAAATACATTTTCATTCTGCTGATTTTGTAAACAACACTGATGATTATAGCAGCAATTCCACAGCAGCCAGGGAAAGGGAAAACAGGAAATATAATGCAGAAAGTGGAAAATATTGTAAATTGAATTTGACAGCATTTGATGGCATTTGATTATTCTAGTCACAGCCAAACAATGATATAAAGAGTAATATGAAACAGAATGTGTTACTGCTTAGCAGACTCGAAAGCAATAAACCTTCCTCCAATGTGACACAATCACTTCACAATCATAATTGTAGCCTGTTTGATACCTCGGAGTACAGCAGAAGGGCACTGACTGACATAGATACATTTTGTTTTTTATTTAAAGTGAAATGAAAATGGCGCACTGGGGCTCCAGATATAATCGTTATATTCACCTACATAGGCATGAATCACTTGGCAGTTATTTCAGCTGAAGTTTAAATGTGCTTAGACAACAACAATATCACATCTTTTTCAGATAGCTATGAAAAAAAAATCAGAAATATGTAAGGACAGAAATGGAATGTAAGCACAGCATTTTTTTTCCATGCAGTGTTCATACACAGGCTTAGACTGCTATAACAAAAACCCTTCAGTATTTTTAGATGATGTTTTGCATATAATTTCTTTTTCATCTTTTGCTGCCCTGCCTTATTATCATTTATACATTAAACTAAATTTATTTAACCAGCAAGTGAGTGGGCAGTTTTTCATTAAAACTGAAGGATCTAAATTTGCAAGGGTTTCGGCTTCTTCTATGCTAACCTTCATGATATCTCTCTCTCCTTCCCCATCACAAATCTTTTTCCAAAAGCCTAAAGTCTTAATTGGAATAGAACTATGTGGGGGATGGCAATATTTATTATCCATTTATTTCTGCACCATAAACCTGTGTATATCTATGTGTATTTATGTGAGTGCTGCATATTTCCCTATGTAAAGCCAGCTTATACACACAGAGAGACTTGATTACAGAATAAATGCAAAATAAAATCAATAGAATGATAACATTTAAAAGCATGTTATCATTAGGTTGACTTGATTTTATATTTAACAGTGGCTAGGAGGATATTTTATATTCAAAGTAGTTAGAAGGAGGTTTTCCCTTTTAGCAATATTTACTTGATGTGTTCTATAGAAGGGAGGAATGGTTAAAAGATGGAAATGGAGGTCAAGAGTTTCTCCAGACTATAAAGAATAATGCAAAGAGTTAAAGAGAACTCTGATTATTAGAACCACGTTCTGCCTACACTTCAGGATGTCTCCATATATTAGTGTCAATCATTTCTAACACACTTACCATTTTAACTAAAGTTACAGTATGTGTAAAGTGAATGAATACAAAAGTGCATTCTCCTCTCCTATTTACCATCTACATGTGATCACTGGGTAAGCATATCCACTGCCATGGGAAGAGGTATAATCAATATGCTGATGATACCCATTTGTACATCTCTACCCCAGTGAATTATTAGGGAGGGGCTCCTCTGGAATGCAGCCCCTTCCCCCTGGGGATCCACCTGCTCACTACATTCCATCACATGCATGGAGTATGCCAATTACACTTACCAAGCTTCTTTTCTGACCTATGACTGAACGTGCAGAGGCCAAGAAAGAGACTTCTATAATTAACATGCAATTGTCACATGAAAAAAGCTATATGCATAGCTATACAAAAACCACAAAATTAAACGTCACACACTGACTCAAAGAATGACATCTTCCATTTCAAATTAAAAAAAACCCCAGCTCTTCTATTTTCAGAATAAACACTTCAAATATACTGGCTATGTTACTGGCTGGGCAGGTTTGCCACGGTAAAAATTAGAAATCCGACTACATATCTTAGGAATAAGTGGCAAGGCAAGCAAAGCATAGAAGCAGAATCAGAGGCAGCTGACATTTCTTTAAAATGGCATCTTTCTCCTTTTATTGCTTGCTGTATTAGGAGAAAAACTTCCACTTAAATGAGCAGTTGAATTCTAAATACTCAGCCTTTTGAAATGATTAGAGATTGCTCAAACACTTCTGTTCGCAGTTTATTCATACAAGATATGCTGTCTTTTTAGCACTACAGATGGAACTATTTGCCTAAGCATAAGTTTCTTTCATTAAATATTCAGCAGTAATGTGATCTAAATACTTTAACCAGGCTACATTGTTCAGCTTTTGCTTGTGGAAAAGCTCACAGTTGGTGACATTTTTGATATTTCAGTGCAGGGAAGCTGTTTCTTACAGATTCCCCATATTGCTAAACATTAATTTATAAATTCAGCAAACAGTTATTTTTTTTAAGTGAAATGCTGTTCAGTGCAAACAGAACTACTTAGCATTAAAAAGAGGCTTGTTGTACTTGAAATGATTTTTTTTACTTTTCTTCAATGACTGATTTTTATAATCAAAATGAAAAGACTTCTTGCACTAAAATGTATGCTAAATACACATATATATGGAATCAGCTCTCAGTTGCAAGCAGTTTGAACTTTTGCCCCTTACATTTTCTAAATCATTATTCTAGTCCTCATCATGTAAATGAATTTAATGAAAATGCCTTCAAAAGTCTAAGCTCCTAGAACTCAAATCATTACTCACTTTTGCACTAAATCAGATAAACTTTGAGGTTCTTGTCTTAAACATCTATTTAATTTCTTTGTGTACACAGTAATTCAGCATGTTTATTCTTAATTAGAAAACCCCTAAAAGAGATTATTAATGTATGCATCTCAGTGTATACATTGTATACTTGTCTCCTATATATTAAACTCTCACCTAAATAACACTGATGAATAAAACACCAGGATAATCAATACATAATTCTTCTGATGACATTTCAAACATTTTTCCATGTTACTCGTAAAAGGACCCTGCAATTACCATTTCTTTTCTTTTCTTTTTTACTTTTCTTTAATGAAAAGGAGACTTCAGAAAGAGGTCAATATTTTGGAGATGAGGAGCACTTAGTTCAATCTTGTAGATCAGCATTAACATTTATCAGAGAAATATACTAGACTGTAGTAGTTTTGAAATGTGTACTTCAGGATCCAGTTATCATATCTGAACTTGCCAATAACCATCTTTTTTTTGTCTACCTTTCAGACGTCCCATGGAGACTCAAGAGGAAATGCTTGTGTTCACCTGGTCTGAAGGCACTTTAGAATTTATTGATGCTACAGATGCTCTTCAGCCATTCACAGAGTATGAATACTGTGTCAAGGCTCAGAATTCCAAAGGTTCTGTGAATAGTTCATGGTCTTCAGCACAGACCCTAGAAGTTCGACCATCAGGCATGAAATCTCCCTCAGCACAAGCCATCAGCGCTCATTCTGTGTTCCTAAATTGGACCAGCCCTGCTTCTCCTAATGCTGCTATTTCTCAGTATCATGTTGTCTATCAAGAGAGACATAATGACCCAACAATTAACAGGCAGGATGCACTAACAGTTCCTGTAAGTACTAGATTAACCAATCAATGTGTGAAGCATCTTCAGATTCAGTTTAAGCATTCAGAAATAATGTGTCAATTTTTGGTCTTCTCTTTGGATTTGTACATGCATTTCAAAAGACCTGTTTATTTTAAAATATCTCAGCTGTTTAACTCTCTGAATTTCAGAAAATCGTAGAATGTACATATGAGGGGGGAAATATAATTCTGATATCAAAAGCAAGCCTCCTTTGTCTCAAGCTGATGTACGCATCAATTTAAAAGAGAGGTTCCTTCTGTATAGAAGAGATGAATGAACAGTTCAGTAAAGATTTTGTTTCCCCTAGTAAAATAGAATAGAATAGAATAGAATAGAATAGAATAGAATAGAATAGAATAGAATAGAATAGAATAGAATAGAATAGAATAGAATAGAATAGAATAGAATAGAATAGAATAGAAGTTGGAAGGGACCTTGGAGTTCATCTAGTCCAGGGGGATTGGACTAGATCAGGGGTAGGCAACCTTGGCTCTTTTATGACTCATGGACTTCAACTCCCAGAATTCCTGGCTGAGGAATTCTGGGAGTTGAAGTCCACGAGTCATAAAAGAGCCAAGGTTGCCTACCCCTGATCTAGTCCAATCCCCTATTCAGGTAGGAAACCCTATACCATTTCAGATAAATGGCTGTCCAGTCTCTTCTTAAAAACTTCCAGTGTTAGAGCATTCACAATTTCTGGAGGCAAGTTGTTCCACTGATTAATTGTTCTAATGGTCAGGAAATTTCTCCTTAGTTCTAGGTTGCTTCTCTCTTTGGTTAGTTTCCATCTGTTGCTTCTTGTCCTGCCTTTAGGTGCTTTGGAGAATAGCTTGACTCCCTCTTTTTTTTTTGTGGCAACCCCTAGCAATTTAATGCTTTTCATAAGCTTAATCAGTCACTATTGCTTGACTACTAGCATATATTTCCCAATTTGTTGTGCACCAAATATTTTGAACTACAGCTTTTAAAATGTTCCAGTGCAAGGTATCCAGTAGCCCTGTCTTTAATGTCTTTCACATCTAACTTCTCCATTTTCAGAGGGAAGATTTGAGCAAAAAAAAAAAAAGGTGCAATACCGTTGAGCTGAAATTGATTCTTAGTGACTGTATACATAGAGTTATATTGGCAATAATACATACATGGTTTACCATTGCTTTCTTCAGGGATATTTTTAACCTCCCTATCTAGCCAATTGCTTGGGATTGTTCAAGTATTGTCCCTTTAACTGGTATATGTGTAGTATAGGTGATAATGGCTATTGCATGGGTGGACAATCTTCCTGAATCAATAGGCACACCTGGAAAAATGACTTGAAGAAGTGGACTTGTCTTTTTACAAAACTGTGATTATGATGGTATGTTCTGTCCCAAATCACTCATCTTCCAGAATGCCGCTACCCACCCAGCCCTTCCCCAGGATATTTCCTACCTTCCCAGTTTTTCTTTTTTATTGGCAAATAGACATACTGCTAATTTCCTACATTAACTCCCCATTTGTGCTTTATAAGAATTCCTACATGATCTGTGAGAGCATCAAAAGCATTTTGTAAATAGATGCTGGAGGTTTACCTTGACTTTGCAGTATGTGATTTTTCCCATATATTTCTTAATTGAGCAATAGTGGCAAGGCACCCAAAAGAAACTTAGTTAAACATTGTCATTACCAATGGGCCCTCCCAGGGAGAAGCATATTTACTCAGAGGTAAATTCCACTAAACATAATTCTGGATTGGTGTCTTAAGCTTTGAATGTCTAGAAGGAAAGTCCTACCAAAATCAGATATTTTTCAACCCTTGAAATATAATTTTATCTATGCACATTTACAGTGCATGCTGGTTTAAGCATGATAGTAAAATTAACATTAGCTTGACACCAATGATTTATGTTTGGTAATTAAGGAGATTTGCCTCATAACTCTTCAGAATCAGAAATAAATCAATTACTACAAAAAGAAATAACTTTTACATGATATTCA
Source organism: Azemiops feae (assembly GCA_023970755.1). NCBI lineage: Eukaryota > Metazoa > Chordata > Lepidosauria > Squamata > Viperidae > Azemiops > Azemiops feae. The sequence goes on from JALGBA010000113.1 coordinate 15,970, forward strand.
TATACTATAAGTTGCAAAGCTTAATAAATGCAGTAATCTGGAGCTGAATAGATATTATTACCTCAGAAATAGAGTCTGTGACAATGTTGTGGCAGATCTTACATTTTATGTACCACATTGGTGAGGCCAGAAAAGAACAGAGTATTGAAGGGCAGTAGGGAATAAAATAACAGAGAGGAGACTCTTGGGTAAAGATTTTGACTAGTAATAAGTGGAAATGTTTAATGCAGTTTTGATACTACAGAACTGTATAAAAAGAAACAGCAATTTTCAGAGCACAATAGTATATATATTAACTATTTTAATTAATAGACTTCTCAATGCATCTCAGTTTTTATTTTTTTCTTAGTCATTGCTTAGTTTTCTAAAGGAATGTGTTAGAAGACTACTAAAGTACGTACTGTACATATTTTCTCTTTTTTTAAAAAAAATGTATAGCTTGGGGAAATGCTTGTGACATGTTTTAGATCTAATCATCTCCTCATATACTTTGCCATATGTAAACACTCCTTCTGATAGATATACTCTAACATTATTTAGCATTTATTTTTCTTTTATTAATTTTTCATCCCAAATGCTAACTTTATAAGAATGTGTCTTCATTGCACTTTGAAATAAGTCTGAAGGAAATAAGTTACATAATAATTAACCATAAATGTCTACTAGTGTACTGAATTCTAAACTGTTCTTGTGATCCATGCTCCATTCTTAATCTCTTGTTTGAATTTATATTTTTAAAAGTATTGTAGTTACAGTGGTACCTTGGTACTCAACTGCTTTGAAACTCATCGAATTTGGTACTCAACACATTTTGACATGAAAATTTTGTCCCAGTACTCATTGTTGTTTGGTACTCAACACACAAGGTAGAACCTGTCAGTTTCAGCTGTCCTGTGACTCACTATTCACTTAAGGGAATAATTTGTTTGGTACTCATCGTTTTTGGTACTCAATGTGCCTCCCGGAACCAATTAACAACTACTGAAATACCATTGTATATATTTCTTTAATTAGAGATGATGTAAAGATGGCTCATTCATTTTTAGTGACAAAATAGTGATATTTTATTTGCTTGCCAATTTCTTATGCATTCTTACTATCTGCATTATATTTTGTTTGATTCTTCAAGCCAAAAATAGTGGGTTATGCTATAATGCTCATCTTTTAGATCCAGTACTGCTAATGTTCTTAATACAAAGGGCGGGATTTGTCTGTGGAATATGCATCTTGCGTCTTCTTCCAATCTGCTTTTATGTCAATGTGGAAGAGAATCCAAGACATAATTGACCTCAGTTCTTGTTGCTGATGGGATGGAATGTATCTCTTTTTGTAAATGTTTATTATTAATAGGTGATTATGTCTACCTCATTGCTTACTTGTGGATTTGTCTTGTTTCCAGATGATAGCCTTAAAATGTCAGCATATCTTGAGATATTCCCTCATCCCCACATGCCTACCTGCTCTTAATAGATGCCATAGCTGTAGTTACATTCCTTGGCAATTTACCAATATACCAGTTCAAAGTGACAGGATGGGTGGATAGGGGCTTTGAATGTTAATTGGCAATACTGAGGACAAGGTATGTAGTATAACATTAGAGTTGCACACTATAATGCATAAAATGTGCACTGGATGAGCAATATGCTAAAATATAAATAAAGAAAAAATACCTAGGTACAGACCACAATTTATTCTTTGGGTTCAAAGATGAAGTAGATAGAAAGCTCAGGCCACCAAACAAAGGTTATTTCTTAGCTTCCCACACTGCATCTTAATTCAAAGCACTGATTTAAACACACTGGAGTCCATAATTTGTCTGTCTAATCATTCACTGAACTGTCTTCCATATCATGCCCACCAACCTCAACAGGAAGATGATTTTATTGTGTGTGGGAATTCCGAATCCCGGGGTCCAGCGCCTGCTGGACGGACCAGTGGTTGTGGGAGTTCAAATCCCGGGGTCCAGCTTCTGCTGGACGGACCAGTGATGTACGTTAGCCTAGGCCAACGGACCTTGCGTTTGGTAGATAGGAAACACACGGACAACATGTTTCTTCAGGTTGAATCAGCAAGCAAGAGCGCAGAAGGATCTGCGTGCCTCTTTTTTATTGGTACACTTACGTCACAGCAGGAGGTTGTAAAGGGTGGGTTTTGCCAGGAAATGAAACTTAAAAGGCATACCTTAACTTAACTCAGGAAATGGAAACTTAATAAGGCATAGCTTATCTCAACTCAGGAAATATAGACTTTAAAGGCATAGCTTAGGAAGTGATAACTTGTAAGACATAATTCAGGAAGACATAACTCATGACTTATCTCAGGACTTAAAAGTCATGGACACTTGAAAGGCATGGAAACCTATCTTAACTCAGGAAATGGTTGCAACATCTCCACTGTTTTTATTTTTTAAAGTTCAATCTCTATCCTACTTGTGGCCATAATCTGCATCCTCCGAAACAGAAAAGGGCAACTCCATAAGAATACGAGATTCTTGCTTGGGGGCAAGAGCCTCCATGGCTAAGTCTGATTCAGTATCGGAACAGTTGGAGTCCGTGTCAGACAGTGTCAGTAGGGCAACCTTTTCAGAGGGGTGGAATTTGGGTTTCAAGGGTTCATATATGTTGTTTGAGGCAAGCATAACATTAATCTTAGAAAGATTAGAATCCAAACCATTCAAACGATCCTTGAGAAATTGCAAAAGGCGTGAAAAAACACATGGGCCAATCATACATAATATAAGCAAAATTATACAAGGTCCTAAAATAGCAGAAAGCAATGTGGTAATCCAGGGAGAGAAATTAAACATACTTTGATACCAGGATTGTTGGGAGAACCTTTCTAGTTCCCTGTCTTTTAATCGTTTGCGTAACTCATTCATAGAGTCGCGCACAATGCCAGATTGATCAGAATAAAAACAACATTCTTCTTTTAAGGCTACACACGTTCCACCTTCCTTTAAAAATAAAAGGTCGAGGGCACGCCTATTCTGCAAAACTACTTCAGCAAGAGACGACAAAGAAGTTTGAAGGGCAGAAATTGAAGTCTCAATGCGGGAAAGATCATTATCTATTTCTTGACTGAGTTTTTGTATTTGTTGTTGGTTGACAACTAAAGCCGCAGCTCCAGTAGCTGCTCCTGCAACACCTAATCCTAAAAGAACTGAAAGGGTTAGGGCTGTAACAAATTCACGTTTTACACGTAGGTGGTATTCCGGTGGTTCCATAAGGGAAACAAAATCAGAGGGGGAATAATAAGTGATTCTAGGGACTAAGCGTACCTGAATACAAAAGGCTTTTTGTTGTATAAGGACATCCCCTGATACACAGGCTGTGGCACCTGTAGAGCAAGCCCAGATGGAGTTGTTGCCGGGGATGAAGAATTGGCCCTTTAAGCTGGCAGAGATATTACCATTACTCAAGGTAAAAAAGAGAGTTATAACCTGCCGTATTTACACTGCCCGATCTTTTCTGGGTGAGCCAAACATCACATTGGTATTTGCCAGTGGTGATATTAGCACAATATTGAGAATAATTTGCAGGAATGTTTCCCAAGCAACAACCATGTCCCATAATAGAAGTAATAGTGATGGATGTTGAGTTCCATCTGCAAGAGTCATCTTTAGTAGCATTCTTTATAGGTTCGATGGAGCCAACAGCGTCATAAAAGGGTGGAGTGGCTGATAAACAGAGCCAACAGTGGTCGGTTTGTGATGAAGAATTAACAGCACTTTTTAGCAAAAAGGAAGAAGCATTGACAAGGTTAATCAAGGGATTAGGCATATTATGTACAACGGACTGTAAAAAAACAGGTTGAATGCTTTTGTTAGGACCTATAGGAGGGGAATGTGGTGACTGGATTGTGAGACGAATGGAAAAAACTCCGCCGTCGTCTTCAGAACCGCTCCATTCTCTACCACCCCAAGAATATCCGACAGCCCATTGCTCTGCAGTCAAAGTCTTTCCTTGGGATGTAAAGGTAATGTTCATTGGATTTTTCCGCTCACCACAGCAATGCAAATTAGTAGGGCAGGAAGGAGAAGGGGGTTTGCCATTACTACGGGTAATGGCGATATAATCATTTGAGCGAGGGGCAGTCCAGGATATAGCGCCCGTAGAAACACAAGACCATGAGGCACAGTATTTATCCAAGAAAGTGCCACATTGATATTTTTCCTCAGGTGTCTTTGGTTCGGGACAAAAATACAGGTCCCACCATGTTGCTTCTAGTGGAGAAGGTGTGCACGAACCTTGTTTGTCCCATTTGTTAGTTTGGAGAAATTTTGAAGCAAATTTGTTGACCATTTCGGCAAAGTCAAAATGTAAGATAGGGAACCAGGGCCATATTGTGTATTTGGAGATTTGGAATAATACCTGATTTTCAAAGTCACGAACAGTCCATGTGTAGTTGAGAGGTCGATGAGGATTAGGATCAGGAGATCGCCGTCGTCGAGAATGAATGATGCGTTGGTGTGAGCGAGGTTGCTTTGTGGAATGAAAGTGTTGTAAGTGAGGTGAGGTAAAAATACGGGCGGCCAGGTCTAGGAAGGAGCGGGGATGAGGAACAAAGTTGTAGGCAAGTAAACGAGGAGACAAAGGAAGTTTTGCATAGCTCGCCACTGATGCGAGTTCAAAAGAATGTGTAGTATAAGTACCATAGGATGAAAATCCAGACACATAATAGCGCCCCGTAGTCTCAGGGGTCACAAGAATAGCAAGAGTCATGTGACAAGGGTAATGAGCATAGGTGAGGGAAATAGAGGGAGATGGTGGAAGAGGAATGCCACGATTAGGATACTGAGAAAACACAAAGGGACAAAAGGATTGACCTCGGTCATAACAATGAAAAAGGGCAGTAGTATTGAGATCAAGAAAAGAAAAAACAGGACCACAATTTAGGCCTTTATGAAAATTTAGAGGAATTCTCAGGTGCTTTGTCATCATGGGAAGGTGCAGTGTGGACATCATGGGGAAGGAACTTGTCAAGAGTGTCATCAAAAGCAGGGTCCACATGATTGATGCAAAAGTGTTGGACCCCTGGACAATATGGGTGGTGCAATATGCAGTTGTTACACCAATAACAGCATGTACATCCGCACTCACAAAGGCAATGATGGCACATCCGATGGAGTTGGTGGGTTGTGTGGAGTGATGAAATATGGGCGAATACAACGAGCAGGGACCCACAAAACTCTGTCAGGTAGTTGAACTGCAGCGTAGCCTCTTCCCCAGGTGATGAGTTCAGCTGGACCTTTCCAAGTTGGATCCGGGAGTTGCCTGTAGTACACAAGTGGTCTTGAAGTTGGGACAACAGGTTTAGTAAAGTGTCGAGACGCAGCAGACAAAGAAGGAGTGCCAGTGAGATTTAGAAAATTGAGAGTATACAGACAAACATTTAACACGTTTTGCAGTGCCGGGAGGTTTGGGGGGCATAAGCCCTTGGACCCCATATAACGATCTAATGCATTTTTTAAAGTTTGATTTGCTCGCTCAACAATAGCCTGCCCTTGGCTATTGAAAGGAATTCCAAATTTGTGGACAATGGACCAGTGATGACAAAACTGTGAAAATTGTGAGCTGACATAAGCTGGGCCATTGTCTGTTTTTAATATTTTTGGACATCCCAGCACTGTAAAGGTACGAATACAGTGATTAATTACTTGTTTTGCAGCTTCCCCTTTTTGTGGGGTTGCCAAAATAAATCCGGAGAACGTATCTACTGTAACATGTAGATATTTCCACGGGGCAAATGGAGGATATTGAGTTACATCCATTTGCCAGGTATCACAGGCTTCAGTGCCTCTAGGGTTAACACCCTGTGGGATACCTTTAGACTGTAAGCTACAGGTTGGGCATTGTTAAATTATGGCTGTAGCTTCAGCCATAGTGATTCCAAATTGTTTCATTAGTGCTTTTTTATTTTGATGAAAATAAGCATGACTGTCCCAAGGGGAGACAGGAGAAAGAGACATGAGGCAGGTAGCAGAGGCCGCAGCGTCTGCAATATCATTTCCCTTTTGCAAGAAGCCAGAAAAAGGTTGGTGGCTTCTTATGTGTGTGACAAAGTAAAGATGTTTCCTTTTGGATATTACAGTTTGTAGGGTGGAAAATAAAGAAGTTAAATCAGGGTCCAGGGATGGAGAGAGGTATGATTGAAAAATAGTGGTGACAATTTGAGTGACATAGAGACTGTCAAGAATGAGATTTATAGGTTGAGTGGAAAATGTTTGAAAAGCTAGAATGGCAGCGGCTAGTTCCGCACGCTGAGCAGACCGTTGGGGTGGCGTTATTTTTGTGTGCCATTGGTCATGAATATACCAGGCACAAGCACCAAATTGTTTACTGCCATCTACAAAGAGTGTGACAGCATGTGGGATGGGAAAGCGTTGTAATTGGGTATCCCATGAAACATGGATATTTTGTAGGAGCTGAATGCGAGGATCAGCAGGAGGGTGGCAGGATATCTTTCCAGGCCACTCAGTGAGAGCAAGCTGCAAGGCTTCAGAGTTAGAATAGATGGTTTCCCATGTAGTGAGAGAACATGGTACATATAGGACAGAAGATTCTATTCCTGCAAGGGCTTTTGCTCGAAGGCGAGCCTTAGAGATGAGAGAGGCAAATTGAAAAGGTTTTTACTAATTGTGTTTCTAGGAGTGTGAGAGAGGTGAAGCCATTCTAGAATCAGCAAGGAGGGAATAGTTTGGACAATAGCACATGTAGGTAAAGAAATAGTATTACACAATAAAAGAGAAAAGGGAATGTTTGGGGTCATTCGGTCAACCCACTGAATTTGTAGGGCTTGGTTGACCAATTGAATCACTTTTAAATGACTGTCCTGCAGTGAAATAACATCTGCAGGATGTTTGCCTTTGGGTAAGGCTGAAAAAAGAGGTGATAACTGAAAAGTGGTGAGACCTATATAAGGTCAAATCCAATTAATAGCACCTAAATATTGCTGTAATTGAAGTAAAGTTGGTTGGTGTGGTAATTTTAATAAGGGAAAAAGTGGTGCAGCATGGGAGGCCAATAATTTATGGCCCAAATATTGAAAAGGAAGGGAGGTTTGGACCTTGTCAGGAGCAATGTGCAAACCTCCTTTTTGCAAAATTGTTGTGAGGGTTGGCAAAGTTGCAAAAACAGTACCCTTTGGGCCTGGTGCTGCGACCAAAATATCATCCATGTAATGGTAAACCAAAAAAGAGGGATGAAGGTCCCGATATGGTTGCAAAACATGGAAAACAAAAAACTGACACATTGTAGGGTTATTTAGCATGTCCTGTGATAAAACCTTCCATTGGTAGCGCTGAGTTGGTTGAGAATTATTCAACTCAGGCACTGTAAAAGCAAATAAATATTTATCCTGTTGATACAAAGGAATGAAAAAACAAAAACAAAAAACAATCCTTTAAGTCAATTATCATGGAGGAAACGCCATTTGCCTGATTTCTTTTTTATAACAAAAACTGGAACAGAATAAGATTGCAACATTTTATGCCCTAAATAAAGATAAAGTGTAACTGTATCTTTTCCAAGGCAACTTGCAATCCATAGATACTTGAATCATTTTGTATTTCAAAAAGCCAATTAGATTGTATTTTTGGGGTTCCAATTTAATCAAATTCCATTCAGATGAAACAAATTTTCATGAAATAGGAAAAACATTTACAAATCTAAGCAAAACAATTCAATCATTTCTTTTGGTTGATGGATGTATATGTCTAACTAAACAATTTAAAACTCAAAAATTTGCAAAAGAATTGCCCAACAATTACTGCCTCCTCTTTCGAGTAAAAAAATAGCAAGCTGAAACTGCAAGAGTGGGCATCAAATTTCACATCCACCCCCCTTCCTTTGCTCTTAAAACAATACAGCCAGCGAAAAACGAAAGAGGCAGGAGGGGGGGGAAGAAAAAGAAACTTTGCAAAAATCTCACCACCAAAAAAATTCACATGCAGTCACATGTATAAATTCTTTTATACCTCTTCCATAAAACTTTGCACATGCAAACTCATACCATTGCGTTCCCATGTTAAAAATAAAAACTACAGTTGTACTATTCCTTTCACAGCGTGGGATGGGTGGAGGGGTGAGGGCTAACACACACACATTTACACCAGCAAATTAACTCATTCACTTCCATTCTGTTTACTTACACATATGTTTTTCAAGCAAAACTTTTTATTTTTAATTAAGGCCTTTTTTGTTTGTTGTTATCAAAGAGGGTTTTGACCCTTTTCCAAGTCTTGGAAATAACACAAAACAACACAGACAGACATATATACACAAATACCATTAAAACAACATTTATTTAGACATATGGCTTGTCCTGCAAGAAGCGAGAAAATCATGAGATGATTCCAACCAAACATGTGGTTTTTATAGGGCCCTTTAACCATCTCCTATTTTTCTCACCATTCCAAGTCCAAACGTAACGTTCTAGGAGTTAAACATATATAAAACAAAACACACACATCAACACAAAGCACCACCAGACATTGTCTGACAGGGTTCAAACTTAACAGATTACAAAAGAGTTTCAAAACATTCCAATTGTTCAAAACGCATTGCAGAGAAGTGCAGTTTGAGTTAATTTATATCTCTAAATTGTTGCCTGTTTCTGTTTTGGAGGAGAGAGAGAAGGATAGAGCGAAGAGGGGGTTTTTTTTTGGCTGTGCCGGCTTTGGAACGTCTTCCGTAGTAGGCACAGGTTAAAAGGAAGGGTCTGGGGATAGACAGTTGTTCCGTTAACTTTTTGCAAACAATTTGCCTTTCTGGCTAAAGAGGAAAGTTCATCCACATGCTTGGATAAAACCTTGGAAAGTGAGGACCCATACTTACGATAATCGAGCCTTTGCCAGGTGCATAAATACAGGAGCCAGAGCAGCGTTTCCCTAGACAGAGAACACGCCGTGGAGTGAATCACGTCATAGAGTGAATCACGTCGGGGTCACCAGTTGTGGGAGTTTGAATCCCGGGGTCCAGCGCCTGCTGGACGGACCAGTGGTTGTGGGAGTTCAAATCCCGGGGTCCAGCTTCTGCTGGACGGACCAGTGATGTACGTTAGCCTAGGCCAACGGACCTTGCGTTTGGTAGATAGGAAACACACGGACAACATGTTTCTTCAGGTTGAATCAGCAAGCAAGAGCGCAGAAGGATCTGCGTGCCTCTTTTTTATTGGTACACTTACGTCACAGCAGGAGGTTGTAAAGGGTGGGTTTTGCCAGGAAATGAAACTTAAAAGGCATACCTTAACTTAACTCAGGAAATGGAAACTTAATAAGGCATAGCTTATCTCAACTCAGGAAATATAGACTTTAAAGGCATAGCTTAGGAAGTGATAACTTGTAAGACATAATTCAGGAAGACATAACTCATGACTTATCTCAGGACTTAAAAGGCATGGACACTTGAAAGGCATGGAAGCCTATCTTAACTCAGGAAATGGTTGCAACACACAATCATTTCAAAGCTGTACAATTTAAGACATTCATATCTCACTTCCCCCCCCCCTTTGTGTCCTACCTGGATCCTGAATCCTAAATGCTAAAGTAATCTAAGAAGAAGAGGCTGATGTTGGGAAAAAAAAAGATTGAAGATATTTAAATCAGTTCTCTTACCAAATTTGGAATGCTATTTTCAGGGAAGCTCAGCTGGTTTTAAAGTTGCATTAGTTTGATGCTATCAAAATGTTGATGTTAATATTCATTTTCCAGACCTAATTTACTTCCTTAATTGATTTAAATCTAATTTACTTACCTAATTTTCCAAATCTATTTTGGGACATTTTATTCTCTGTTCTTTCATAAAGACTCTTATTGCTGTTTTAAGGAGATATTGTTATCTCCTGTTTTAGGTGATTGCTGCTGAATTGGCACTCATCTTTAACATGATCTTTCCACTTTATGGTCTTACCTTTATCGAAACTTTAGTTACATAGGCATGTGAAAACACACACAGAGAGACATCTATCCCAAAGAATAAGGGGGGGGGGGAATGTCTTAATTACTTTTGTAGCAGTGAGTGAATTGAATAATTTGAAACAAATTTATCTAACTACAATATATGGTGAGGCTTGCTATACTTCAAAATTTAGTTAAAATAGTGTCTATTAAATACTGGTCATCCAATTATTTTTGTTCCGTTCAGCTGATGATTGAAAAAGTAATTTTAATTATCATCGTCATGCACTGCGGAACAAAATAGCTCAGTTCATCCTGACCTGTAGTATTATTCAAAATAATTTAGTAAGAGAAAAAACCATTCAAAATAAGTAACTTGATAGAACTTTATTTTGAGAATAGAATTCAAGTTGTTTCCAGACTGAACATTTTTATTTCCTAATATTTTCCTTAGTTATTCTAATCAAAAACATAAAACATCTGATGTTTTTACCGTACAAGGTTTTTTAAAGCAGCAAAATTATATTTTTCATGGGGCACACATTTTCAATAAAGGTTTTATTGAGTGGAAGTGACAGGTTGCATTCAATTACATTGTTTCAGTAGATGCTTTAGACTTTACTACTAGGACTTATAAAACATTTGTGTCCATATTATTATATCCTCCCTTGAAGTACCATCTGCAGGTCCAGACACTTATTAATGAGGACATGAAATTAAATAGAATTACTGCAAGAGACCATTTATGACTCCAACCCATAAAGGATGACAGTGTTAAAGGATCCATTTTACTAGCTAAATTGAGAGATTTGAGAACTTTACATTGATTTCCGAGAGGAAATTGCATCTGCCATATAGTTGTTTACGGTGCATAGAGTAGAACCACATTATGTTAATCCCAATAAACCTTTGTCACAAACTAACATTTCAAAGATAACACCATAAATCTGTTTTTTTTTAACAATAACCCATAAAAGAGAGAGAAGGAGAATTAGAAGAGAACTTAAAAAAGGAAACTTCTGATGGATCATGATAGTAATGCAGACTCATTTAAGTATATTGGGGTAAATTGGTACTCTTCAACAAATTATGTATAAATTATGTAACTACTATTTTGAAAATAAGAATTTCGTCTTAAAAATATTTGGGAAACTAGATTCAGAGATTTATACTAGGATTTAGGCCCCAGTTTTCATCTCATAGCCTAAATATTGCTGAGTAGCTTTTATTATGAAGAATTATCATAGCCTTAGTATGCAAGAATGTCCTTTATTTCTTCTGATTGTGTCTCATCTTTTAATTCTGGTTAGGTGACATGATTCACAAATTTGGAAAGTATTTAACAGAATGTTAAAATTCTTTCTTTTGACATTTTTTTCAAAATATAATTTAAAACATAGATTCATTTATATTTTTGTCTTGCTTCTCTTTTAATCAAATGCATTATGCTGCATAGTGTTCGCTACACGATTGTTGGTTGTCTTGGATCACCTACACGACTTATCAAAAAATAAATAACACAGGCAGTAAAATTTACATTAACTGCAACCTATCAATTGATTCATCAAAAATACTTAAAAAAAAAAAGATCCTAAGTAATTATTAGGAAAAATGCACTTGTTTCTCTCAGTTCTAATTCAATCTGATGAAAAAGAACCTATAGGAAAATTTCTCTGCTTGGCAATATTTAGCATTTTTGCCAAAATGGGACTCCATTTATTAAAACAAAAAAGAGGAATGCGCAAAGTCATAGTATTCTATGTTGTTACAAGAGGATGAGGAGGTTACTTCATGGTTAAATTTCATCAGATGGGAATCATATAGTACTCTGTCTGATAGTGTGTTGCTACGATATAAATGAAACTGCTCATAGATGTAATCTACCTGTTTTCCTTCCAGTTGGCTTGTCTGAACACAACTGTTCATTGAAAGTGCATACTTGGATTCAAATCATCATCCCTTATTTGTAAAAAGGCAATTCTGAATAGCTGCTGATTTCAAGAGATGTAGTTTGATTGGTAATTACCTAACATGGACAATTGAGCAAAAGTTTCCTTCCAACCCTAAGAGTTAACAGGAGTTTTCAAGAGAAAGTTAATGGAGAATGTTCCTCTCTTAATTTCTTTCCTCTAAATTAGTTGTATGTATTTCTCTAATCTAAAAATCAGAGAAAAGGAGAAGGAGAAGGAGAAGGAAAAGGAGAAGGAGGAGAAAGAGAAGGAGGAGGAGAAGATGGACGATGTCTCATTCTTCCTTTTTGTTCCCTTCAGGGTTTCTTCTCTTTGCCATCATTGTTCTTTTGTCTTGTACTTTTTTTTTTGAGGGTACGAATTGTATTGTTTTTATGGTTTTTTTATGTTTTTAATAACTGTAAATGCCCTGTAGCTATTGAAACAGCCTTTGTCCTCCAATCTTACCCCTCATTGGAAACTAAAAACTACACTTCATATATCCCAAACTGTCATGCTTCTTCTTAAATGTTTGAGATGTTTAAGCCACTAGTTAAGATAACCACTTACATAGCATTTAAGAAGAAAGTTTAAAGCCATAAAAAGAGACCAATTAAAAGACAATAGACCTCTTTAGAAAGTAGTCCAGAGAGAGTACCATGCAATCCAGAAAAAAAAAATCAAAGCTTTTAAAAACTCTTCTTAAAGCCAGTTGACTATGGTATAGAGAGGAAAATAAAAGTTGTTGTTCTTGAAACCATCAGTTCACCAATGTAAATGACTACATAATGTGGTAGATTTAGATATACAACTGCAGTAATGGATTAAGGAGGAGGATTAAGATCATCCAAAATTTGCTTGAAAGAAGAATCAAGCTGGTGTTTTGTGTTGTTTCTAACTGTGGAAATTAATTAATTCAACTGTTAACTCAGTAGGGTTTCTGGATTACCCCAATGTGTTAATTCTGGAGCTGCTGCTCCCACTTTTTGTGGAAATAAATGAAGTAGATCCTAATATAAATCATGTATAGATTTACTTTAAAAAAAAGCTCACAGATTATACAAAAGACAACTGGCCTAGTATTCTGTGGAAGAAAAATGCAAAATTCTTGAATTCCCCAAAAGTTCATTTTCTTGAGATGAAAGCATTGCATTTGCCTACCTTGTAAAAAGCCTAGGCTAAAAAGAGCTTTGTATAAAATACAAAGAAAGGCAAGACTGCTCCTTAAATCAATTTGGAACCAACAAATGAGTGAAGTTTTTAAGATGGATTGTCCTGGATTTACAGGCCATGAGTGAGATCTTGATTCAGAAACCTATCAAATTATTAAGTCATTCTGTTTGGCCATGCAGTATAATTGGTCAAACTAGGCAAAAAAAGGAATGACAACTTAGTTTAGCCTTGAACTCATTATGTCTCACTGGACTATCCAGTAAAATCTCTCTCTCTCTCTCTCCCTCTCTCTCTCTCTCCTTCTCTCTTCCTCAAAGGAAGGAAACGCAGAGAATTCTGGTTTAGTATAACTCTTCAGTAACAGAAGCCTGTTTTTTTCCTTTTTTTAAATATTCCAGTGAATACATTTCACCCTCTTCAATAGGAATATCTGGGCTTGGTGGATGTCAATGTACAGACTGCTGAGTTTATCTAAAAGTAAAGAATGTACATAGTGATGTTCTGTGTCCAATTAATTTGGCTAATTCCCTCATATATTTTACTGTATGTGTGTAGTTGTACATCTTGTATGCTTAGGTGTGGGCTATTATCCTAACAAATATATATTCATCCATTCCAAGATTTGCTATATAGATTACTAAGAATTCAACTCTATAACCCAGATCTACCCAAACTAAGTATCTTCTGATTTTTTTAAATATTTGTTGTCTAGAAACATCTGGAAGTCATGACACTGAGTCAGGTTGTTATGTAGTCTTACCTGATAATAGGTTCCATTGATTTTCTTTGAAATAGATCTGTGCAGAATGCCAACATAATAAAACTGCATTAGCTCATACCTTGAACAATTTGCATTGTTGTTATTCACAAAATGTACATCATGGTTTAGCCTGAACAGCTGTAATGGAAGGTATGGATGACCTTGGGGAAAGAGTGAAAGAGTGTTTGCTTAGGAAGCAAAAGAACAGGAGACCCCCAGTGGCTTAACAAACACAATAACAAATTTAGGAAGGAAACCCCTCCCCCCATGGATCAAGTAGTTAAAAATGGGGGGTGGAAACTTTGTACTTTCAGATTTGCAAGACTATTTTAATGTAACCTTACAATAAAATAGAACTAGTTTATGTACTCCTATTTTCTATCTTGATTACCTGGGAGGGCTGACAATAATCAATAGTTATATAATAGGAACTTTGACAATAGTAAAGTGAGCTACAGCTTCATTAAGAAATAATGGCTGGTGACTTCTGGTTCCAGATCGCGATGCCTTCGGACGCGCAGAGAGACACCTCTCTCTGTCGTCTGGTTTCTCTTCGTCAGAAGACCCTAGAAAGGGTCGAAAGTCACCCTGGAGGGGTGACCACCATTGGGGACGACCCTCGTTAGATCGCGGAAGGGTGGCAGCCCTTCCGTTTGATCCTGAGGCAGCTCCTCAGGACCAACAAAGGAAAGATCGGCCATTAACATGGCCGATCATCAAGTCGCACCAGCCGAAAGTCAAACTAACAACTAAGCACAAAAAAGCACCGTGGGAGATTTGGGTGAGACCCCTTTTTTTACCTCCCTTCTACCCTAACTACTTTCCTGTAAAAACCTCCTGAAACCTCTTCCCCGCTTTTAATACAGCGGCGTTTGCATACCTTGGGATCTTAAACCTTGGAAAAATATATATATAATAACTAATTTTTACAACCAAATAACCGGATTTTTTTTGTTTTGCTATTTCTTGTGACTTGTGACTTTCTATTATAGAGAACTAGTATTTTCTCTATTTATTAAGTTTGGAAAATATCTCTTTTTTGCTGTTTAACTGTGTCACTAACGTCTGGAAAAAAGACTTTTTTGGTCTACTGGGGACATCTTGTGGCTAAACTTGGTATAGCAATTCAACTTTCTGACTTTGAGGCCTACTGACTCCCTTCATCTGTCCTTCATATTATCTAAGGAAAAGATAAGAAGTGGAAACAGCTGGGTGGCAAAAACAACTTTCAGAAATTGTGGAGGTGGATTTTGGCTACTTTCAATAAACACAGCCTCCACTAAAAAACTATTTCTAATTACACAGAAATGGAACAGCTTTACCCACAACTTAATTATAAACTTATACTTGAAAAAAATCTTGAAGCCACTGAGCTAATGAATGCTAAAATTAGAGATGTTATCCTGAAGCCACAAATTGAACTCCAGTCTGCAACTGATCAACTTATAAGCCAAAAAACAACAGAAGAGGAACAAATCAACACTAAAGAGGACGTTTTACAACAATATATCGAGGACTTTGAGAACCAAACACTGATTTCAACTAAAATACCTGTAACTTCAAAAGTAGCAGGAACTGATCAGCAAATACAATATATTGAGTACCTAGACAACCTAGACAACCAAATAACAACTACATCACTGGATGTGACTTCTAATACTAACCAGATGAAACTGGAACACGAAGAAGATGACCAGATTGAAACGATGATAAATACCCCAAAACAAACACGGAGGATTGAATTATTGGGACAACAACTTAATAACTATAAATGGGCCAGCTCCTTTGAAAAATTGACAACTGGATGTTCTCCCTTGATTCAAATAGCAGGTGTAGGAATGAAGGGAGATCTATTTGAGGATTTAAAGGCTCTGGCATGGAAGCCTGTTTGGCAGAAAAAGAAAGCTAGAGTTAGATTTAAAAATGGGATTTAAAAAGTTATTTAATGGGTTAAGGAGACCTTTAGAGATATTGATTGATGTAATATTTAGGGTCCAGATTTATAAATGGAAATGGAAATTAACTGTTAGATTATAGTTTGGAATTGTAATAAGGAAATAGGTTTGTGACAATGGAAGCTATTTTATTTTAAAGGCCAAATTGTAATATGGTAATTGAAATTAATCAAAATTTAAAAACAGGATGTATAATTAAAATATTATTGATAAATGTATTGATTAATTGAACTTTATATAGAAATCTATTAATTTAAATATTATATAACAATCAAGGGATTTGGAGAAGGAATTTTAATAACGGAGATTTTTAGAGATATAGATTGATTTAATATATATGATTTAGATTTATAGTAGAAATGAAAAATAATTGTTAGATTATGGTTTGGAATTGTAATAGGGAAATTGGTCTCTGACAATAAAAGATATACTATTAGTTGATGAGGCTATTAGGACGAGAAATGAAATGTATTTGTGAAAAGGTAAGAATGTAATTTTTAGAATAATATATTTACTTTGGATATGATAATTATTTTGTAATGAAATGAGGGAAATTAGGGCTACTTGAAGTTTAAATATTATGGTTATTAAAGATTAAATTTCAATACGGTAATCGGAATCAAATAAAACTCAAAACAGGATTTGGATATGTATAACTAAAATGTTATTGATAAATGTATCGATCGAGTGAGCTTTATTTAGAAATGTATTAATTTGTATATGATATTAATTAAGGGGAACAGAGAGGGAATTTTAATGTTGTAACTTGACATATACTGAATGATTCTGTTATTGGACTATTGATTACCCTATCACCACGTTGCTCCTAAATTACCTGGATGTAAAAACTGAAAAAATTAATAAAACTTGTTCAAAAAAAAGAAAAGAAAAGAAAGAAATAGTGGCTGGTCACATTAACTTCAGATCACTCTAATGTTATTTTCATGGTACAAAGAAATATTAACATAGCACTTATCATAGCCAGTAGCATATACCTGTCTCTTCAGATAATAGTGATATAACAGAATTGGCTATGTAGAACAGAACAGAACAGAACAGAACAGAACAGAACAGAACAGAACAGAACAGAACAGAACAGAACAGAACAGAACAGAATAGAATAACAGAGTTCTGAATTTCTTGCTCATATATCTTATTTGATTAATTTCAAATAAATGTAGGTTTTATTGCTGTATTGGGATGCCATCCCCATTTAAATTGTCACTGGATTTCTTGAAAAGTCAAACACAGCTGAGAAGAAAACATCCCTTTGAAGGGAAGTGAGCTGATTCAGTATGACATATTGACATTTCTTGAGGTGAGGTTTGTGTAACTGTAAATTTCTTGTAAATTGTAAATTTCTTAATATGAACTTATAACTAAAAGTAAAGATGCCTGCCAAGATGAAATATAATTTGAGAGATTTGTTATTGGAGAAAGTATGCCTGTACTATGATGTCTATTGCTATTATTGCTCATGTTGTTAATGTTATTTCAATAAAAATGGTACGAAAATATTTAGGTATTTCCAAGTGTGTTCTCTTCACATGGTTTCATCACCATTAAAAATTATAAGGTTGACATTTCTTTATGGTTGACATGAATGCAGTTTGTCAGATTCTCCTAAAGCAAAATTAAAGGTGAATTCCAGGAAAAGTGAAAATAAACTTGTAATGGTTCATTTATAGAAAGGGGTAGGAGGAAGTGTTAACCTGCAAAATTAGCCATTAAGTAAAGAAAGGACATGAAGCACATATGATTTATAAGTAATGGCAAAACTTTAGAGAACTGCTAATGGAAACATTGCCATGTTCACTGAACCACTTATGTAATTGGAGCTTGGAGCGTAATGTTTGGTTGGGTTTGTGTGCGATGTTGATGTTATATGGGGCAAGAATTCTGGCAGTGGCTTCTGAGTCTCCAGCTACTACGACTTGGGCAACAATCCCATATATCAATGGAGTCTCCAAGCTGATGCGGCCCAAAGAACCATTACCAACCAGTGATTTATCCTCCATCATATACAAAATTGAATGCAATACATGCCAATGTAACTACATTGGAGAAACATCAAAAAGACTTAAAACAAGAATACATGAGCATGTTTTAGCAATAAAAAGGCAGGAACAACGCTCCCAAGTCTGGACTCATATATTCGAACATGGCCACACTTTCAACTTTAAAGAGGCAAAAGTCATAGCTCAAGATTCCACCAAAGGCGGACGTCTTCTAAAAGAAGCTTGGTTTTCAGACTGCCATTCCATCAACAGACACATTGACCTACTACCCCCTTACCAAACCCTAAAAAGTCACTTACAGCAACACAAAACACCTAAACACTTCAACTCAACCAACAACAACACGATAACACCACCTCAGCCACATGCCAAACTCCTAACCAACATAACAGACACCCTTTCTTCAACACAACTCTTTTCATCTAATCCAAATAAAGAACACAACTCTAACACAACCATGACAACTTGCACAACCAACACAACACATCCTGACACTTTCACACACAGAAGCAACAACACTACTGACCACTGCATCCATGACACAAACATCCAAAACATAAATCCAATCTCACAAGACACTCACACACAACAAAACATACACACACAAGACCTGAACAGAAGCAGAATATTAAGACCTAGACCAGAATTGACACCTGCAATAAAACAAGCTGTTACAACCCAATTCCAAAACTCTGCAAAACCACCCACAACAGACAAACACAACAAACAACCACACACAAACATTCTAATTGATTATACACAACAATACACACACACGCAGCAACCTTACTCTGGAAAAACTGCGAAATCCAAAAGAGTGACTCCTATAACAATAACGATTCCACAACGTTCCAAAAAAAGGGGGGGGGAAATAAGGACAAGCAAACCACTTACATGCCCTACGAGGGCATCTACTTTCTCTCCCTGCAGATCCGGTCCCACAGCACCTGCACGTGAGAGGGCAAGACGAACATCAAAACTGCCCTCTACGGAAGGAATCCAGCCGGCACAAGACTTCACGCAATGCCCCGAAAAACCTCGCGCCGAACAGCTGATGAGAGCGATCCGACTTACGCGCCAAACAGCTGACAGATCCAGTCCCACAACACCTGCACGTGAGAGGGCGAGACGAACATCCAAGCTACTCTCCACTAAAAGAATCCAGCCGGCACAAGACTCCGCGCGGCTCCCTGTTAACCTCGCGCCGAACAACTGACAGGCACGCTCCGGCTTGCGCGCCTGACAGCTGTCAAGCGCGACTTTTAAATCTTGTCGGGAGACTTTCTACTGTATACCTACTACCGTCAATGTGATTTTTCTAAACGAGCTTCCTAAGCACGCTATGTGCACATGCCACAATGTAACCGTTTTCCAACTGTTATGTGAATTTATGCACATGCTCCCTTGCCATTTAGCCCTTTGCTCTGATGATGTTAACAGGTTGTTAACGAAAGCTCAGCAATAAAGAAGCCTTTTTCTAATATCCCAGAGTTCATTATTTTATTTAATTGACTTTATATATATATGTATATATATATATATATATATATGTTCAATAACACAGTCCTCGATCTCCGGGAGAAATATAAACCAGCTGTTTATTGTTAAAAAGTTTAAAACAATAAAAACAACTATTTACAATATTAAAACAACTTAGCTTTCGCTGGTCCTCTGCCAGCGTCCTCAGAGTAAAGTTTTGGGGTGGAAATTACTTTTATAAACCTTGCTAGCCTAACTGCTTACTCATTGACCGGTCAATGAGTAAGCAGTTAGGCTAGCAAGGTTTATAAAAGTAATTTCCACCCCAAAACTTTACTCTGAGGACGCTGGCAGAGGACCAGCGAAAGCTAAGTTGTTTTAATATTGTAAATAGTTGTTTTTATTGTTTTAAACTTTTTAACAATAAACAGCTGGTTTATATTTCTCCCGGAGATCGAGGACTGTGTTATTGAACAGATATGCCCGGGATTCGTATTTTTGCAGTTATCAAAGACATATATATATATATATGTATATATATATATATATATATATATGTATATATATATATATATGTATATATATATATATATATATATATATATATATGTATATATATATATATATATATATATATATATATATATATATATATATATATATATATATATATATATATATATATAAAATGTAGTAAACCAGTCCTTTGGGAAAACTGCTGTTTCTTTTGCCAAATTATGCTTTAGTCTATACTCTAAAATGCACCTTGGATAGGACCACTGGCTGAATTCCACTTACCTCCACTTAAGAGTTAAATCAAACTCAGTTCTATTGACAAAAGTGCTGAATTTTAAATAGTAAATTCTTTAGTTGAAATATAATTCCTGAGCACTGGTTCGGTTGGGGCACTGCTAAGGTGCTACAATCCATAACACTAATCTCCCAGAAGGATTTTCAGATTGGTGTAAATCAAACCCTTTTTGTATTTTGCCTTGCAGAGCATATTTCAGTTCCAATAGATTTATGTGTTGATTTTTAATGGAATAATTGAACATAAATTTGCTGATTCATTTAGGAACAAGGGGCAGATTTAGTTGCATTTGAAAACAGATGACACTGCCAGGATTTCAGCCTTTCTCCCCTTTCCTTTAAGAACAAAAAATGTTCTACACACTCCTACCAGCTTCCATTGCAAGTGGCTTTCTCTTGTAATTCTTCCATCTGATTTCTCTTCGCATAGCCATTTGGCCATTCCAAAAAATGCTGCAAAGGTTCATATGGCTATCTCTGTGGACAAGTATCTATACACAGGCTGTCCGAACACAGGTGATTTTGCCGGGAAAGGAAGATAAAATTGAGATTTTAGGGGCCACAATGCATTTTTCAGTAGGAAGTTGGATTTTTGTCCAATTAATAAATGAAAGCTAATCAGATGTCATTTTTTTAGTGTATGTCTCACCTTGAGTCTAGTAAATCACAGAGCATGAAATATCAGCATGACATTTTAGCATCTTAAATTGAGTTTCATTTTACTAATTTCACTAATGTTTTGACTGTTCGCGTTCATATTCAACGTTGGCCTCCTGTCTTTCTATACAGAAGTGAAAAACAGATCTTGTTTATGTTGTTTTGAATGTTCAGAGTTTTGACTTTCTCTCTTTAAATATTTTTTTTCTTTTATAAAATTTCCCTTTCTTTCTTAGGCACATCACTTTAATGGAAAGACTAGTTTTCTTCACATTTTTCTATAAAGTTCAAAAAATTATTTTCTTTTCCAGTAGCTAAGGGTTACGAGTGATTCTAAATAAATTCTAATCAAGTATGCTTTTTTTTCCTGTAGATACAGTACGTAATGAAGTGTATGGACAAATCTAAAAACCTTTTTTTACATTTTCAGCGCAGAATTAATCTTAATTTTTACTTGTGTGAAATATATCATCTCTTGTTTCCTATCCTAATCCTTCAAGCTTATAAGAAAATGTGCCCTCCCTCTCTCCTTTCCTTCATAACATAAAGCACTATGTCTTTCATGTCACCAAATCTGTCTCCCCAGCAAAGATCTGAAAATATCATTGACTAGTCCCTTTTTTTTTTTTTTTACCTTATGTCTGAAACAGAGTATCAACCTCCAGGTCCAAATAAAAGTCCAGGATTATTTTCATTACTGAAAAGCTTACTGTTTATTGAATACATGGCCTGGTAAAGGCAATGTAAAACTAACACCAAAATTCCAAGTCATCAGACCATAACATATAACAATGACTTTCCCAGCCAAACCCCTCATGTAAACATACCTCATGTAAACAAATTCACCGTGTTATGGGACTGTCTGCTATCTTCTTCACACCAGCTAGAATGTCCTTGAAAGTTTTCCAGACTGCCAGTTCTCAGTAAACTTTTGTAGAACTGGAGAGGTTTTTTTCCACTAACTAACCCAGTCAAAAGCAACACCTCCCCCATTACTCTAATGGCAAGATGAAAACAGAGAGGCAGGCTTCCGGTTCCGGTCTGCAGCGCCTGTGGTCGTGCAAAGAGTCCGTTCTCTTCGCCGGTAGACCCTGGACAGGGTCGAAGGTCACCCTGGAGGGGCGACTACCGCTGGGGAGGACACTCGTTGATTGCGGAGGGAACGGCAGCTCCCTCCGCTATCCAAGACAGCTCCTCTGGGCCGACGGGGAAAAGATCGGCCATTAACATGGCCGATCACCTAGCTGCTCCATCCGAAAGCCACAAGAATAGCTAAGCAAAAAGAACCACCGTGGAAGATCTGGGTGAGACCTTTCATTCCCCCTCTGTACCCTAATTACCTCCCTGTGAAAAGCTTTTGGAATTATTTCCCTACTTCAAGAGAGCGGCATTCGGATATGTGGGAAAATCAGCTCTGGAAAAACAATTAATTTTTATTGACTATTTGAATTGCTGGACTTTGGGGATCCTGAAAAAACTTTGTTTCTTTCTGCCTACTTGTCTTAGCTTAAGCGGAAGCCTTTAGGGAGGGGGGTGGGGTGTTTTTTATTCCTCCCCCCTTCTGTACATAAGGTGCTTTAAGCTATTCCATTTGAATTTATTGCTACATTTAGAAAACTATTTTAATCATAATGTTCAGTTTAAAACCTTTTCTTCCTTACTCTGGGCATTTTTTTGTGTGTTGTTTGAAATTAGTAACAAAGTAGCCTTGAGAACTTTCACTGCTTTGTGTTTGGTGTGTATTCAGCTAAACTTGGCTCTATGCCCAGATATTCCTATCTGACCGCAAGAAGATACTTTTTTTTCTCCTTCTCCCTGCTTTTTTTTCTATTACTCTAACTTGACTTTAAAGTGCTATCTCAGATATATGGTTTGGCTTTTTC
This sequence comes from Azemiops feae, assembly GCA_023970755.1. NCBI lineage: Eukaryota > Metazoa > Chordata > Lepidosauria > Squamata > Viperidae > Azemiops > Azemiops feae. The sequence continues at coordinate 38,549 of JALGBA010000113.1, forward strand.
TTTCGGATTATAAATACAAGATTTACCTACAGTTTGGCTTTGGATTTATACTAGAAAAAAAAAAACTTTAAAGATGATGCTCCAGAATTAACTATTAATTTTCAGCACAAGATAACAGAGGAAGAACACCGACTTTAAAGAGGCCTGCTACAATTTAAAGAGATGGAAGAATCCCATTCACATTTTATCTGGAAATGGATGCTGGAAAGAATTTATGAATTCAATGAGCGAGTGAATGCTAGACTAGATGCTTTCATTATAAAACTTCAAAATGACTTCCAGACTTCAACTGACTACCCCACAACTCAAATAATAAGAGATGAAAAACAGAGTAATGTAGAAGAAAATATTACTGAAAATCTTGATGATCAAAGATGGATTTCCATCAAAATATCTACAAAGTCAAAAGCAATGGGACCTGATTTGTAAATACGAGATTTGGAGAACTGTGATAATATGGATAATCAACAAGTAATCATTACATTGAATAAAAAGAACTATACAGCTTTGACAGTATTGGAAAGAGAAAAGAAATATGATCAGACTGAATTGTTTAGGAATATATATAATCAAATATGGAGATTTGAGGATTTAAAGGCTCTTTTATGGAAACCTGCTTGGCATAAAAAGAAAGCTAGAATTAGATTTAAAAATGAGAATTAAAAATTTACCTGAAGGGTTAAAATGGCGTAAGCTTTTGGTTTGAGATAATACTACTGAGATAAAAATTATTGATTTGATTATGGTCTGGAATGGTAATATGAATTGATAAACAAGAAAAATAGAATAAGAAATAGAATATAGATATGAAAAGAAGTAAGAAAATATATTTTTGGGAATGGATGGGATTTAAATTTCAGAGTAGAATAAGAAATAGAATATAGTTGGGAAGTATGAATATATAATGGTAATAATATGTATAGTTTAGGAATAATTATTGTTTTATGAGGGAAATTGAGTGATCTGAAATGTAATTTATTGCTTATCCAAGGCTAAATTGGAAAATGGTAATTGTAAATTAGTTAAATGCAAAAACGAGTTGATTGATATTGGTGAAATATTACTGATATTCTTTCTACAATGATTGAATGCTATTTAGAAATGTATTAATTGGATTATGTTATAGCAATTGAGGGACCTTTAGAGATATGGATTGATTTATAAAATATATATTTGAAATAGAGTAGAATAGGAAATAGAATATAGTTGGGAAGTATTAAAATATAATAATTGGAATAATATGTATATTTTAGAAATAATTATTGTTTGTATGGGAAATTGGGAGACCCGAAATGTAAAGTATGTGTTTATTCTAGGCCAAATTAGAAAATGGTAATTGTAAAATAGTTAAACTTAAAAACAGGATTTTGAGTGATATAAGTGAATTATTATTGATATTTACTTTACAATGATTGAATTCTATTTAGAAATGTATTAATTTGATTATGTTATAGCAATATATATATATATATTTGGATGATTGACCACCCTATCTCTACGTGGATTCTTAAAGCATTCTGATGTAAAATTTAAAAAAAACCAATAAAACTTGTTGGGAAAAAAAAACAGAGAGGCACATAGCTGCCAAATTGACACAGCACTAGTTTACCAGGTGTCACAGTTAGGCTGTAAGCAATCTGCATTCTTAATGTACTGATTGGAACTCTGTACTTTGTGTCATACACATGGACTGGATGCAGGCATTTTGAAAGTAACAGCTACTGTATAAGCCTGCAAAGATGACAAACTGAATTTTGCAAGTTATCTACCAAATGGTTTGGTCCAAATCCAACGCTGCCCAATGGCAGCTGTTCTGCAGACTCCCATTTAAATGGATGATGACTGCTATCATCATGGAGAAGTTGAGGATTCACCATTGTAAAAAACTGAGTACTGGTACACCTGATTGACTGATGGGGACTAGATCCATGTAGCTATTATCCTCATAGGAATTATGAGTACAACAACCAGCTTTTCTGCAGAATTCACTCACTGTGGCTGAGGAGCAATTAAGAGAATTGGTGCCTTACAATATATTCATTTACTGAAATGCTGAAAGAGACCCAGCCAAGTCACATCACACACCTGTGCTTAGCTTATCAATATTAATAGTCTTATGATCTAAAGAAGTTGTTTTTAATGGTTCTGGCTCATTAACACTATTCCTTGTTTCTCTATCAATTGTCCCAACCAGTAACTCATCATTTTAATGTTCTAGGCTTTGGAACTAGTCGGAAGAGAACCACATAAATCAGTGTAGTAATTATATTATCAAACTATATATTTGACAAATGAATAAACAATTCAAGGACAGTTAGCTTAGTTCCTTGATTCTATTATTCATTGCTTGAAACAACCACAGATTCAAGCCAGATGATATATATGAAGTAAAGCAAAAATAAAAAAAGCCAAAGTATCAAGAGACCTTTCTACCTTTGAACTAATTCAACTTGTTCTCTACAGGATAGAATGCAGCTTTAATGGTAATATAATTATTGCCACACCATTCCCAGTTTATCAATCAAATTAATTCTGCTCTCAGAATACTTTGACCTCTGAGCCCCTTATACAACCTTTAGAGAATCCCAGCTATATATGAGCATAACTAGAACCCTGTATGCTAAACAGAGCCTACTACTTGGTTGCTAGGGGAGAAGGCTCATCTTCTTTTTGGTCAGTTTTAGTTCAAAGAGAGAAATAAATTCCATTTGACTTCTGCACAGAGGAAATGGAGTAAACAGTTAGAAATTAAGTATTGGGAAAGCCATTTGGTGTAACATGTTGGATTGCCTAAGAGAGAGATACATTTTACTACTGTCTCTCTTCCCAGCACTGCCTGTTACAGGATTATGTAAGTATATGACCCATGATAATAATATTCTTGAAAGTGCCATGTATGTTCACAGCTTTATGTAATCTGCTTCAGTGGACTTTGTTCTATAAGGCTGAGGAGGATTTTAATTTAGTGAAGATTCAAGCATTAAGGCCTATTACATATTTGCATTTGTCAGCCCTTGTTCATTCCATTTCTTGGGTTCTCGCAGAATATTTCTGCCCCACATGGAATGTTGGAGTGTAATTATGAAACCAACCCCTTCCAAGGCAATTTTTTCAAGAAGTTGATGAGATTCATACTGTCCTGTGGGACAATTATAAAGTTCTAACATCTTAACAGATATCTTTCATATAGGCATCTTAGCATTTGAATACTGATTTAGTAAATAAGAAAAGGTTTATTGACACCAATAAAGGAGAATGTTTGTAGCTCAGGGTTGAAATGAGGGTCCCTGGTGCTCTCTGAGCTTGATTCCTTTCTTGCAAGCATTTTGTTACCCAAACTAGTTAACTTAGTTTGGTTACCAAGCTCAGAGAGCACTAAGGATCCCTCAGGCTTACTAGCATTTGGGAAACCAGAACACTAATCAAGGAGGTGGAATTTGTAGACCACAAGTCTTTGCTATTTGTTTGTGTATTTATGTATACAAGTTGTATAAAAAAAGGGGGGCATAGAATATTTGGAAATGTGTCTGAAAGTTATAGCAGAGATATATGTTTTGGATAAATTCATTCTGGGAGTTGAAGTTTGTGTATCTGATGGGACCCAGGATTTTCCTGCTATCATGTAAGTAGTTTGTATACTTAGTAAACTGCTTGAGTACTGAAATTAGTTCCAATCATTTTTGTCATTGTGCTGTCTGATAATCTTAACAGAGCTAAACATCACCTGGAGCAAAACAAAAGTCATCTACCCCCTTCTCCATGGAAAGTACAAATCTGCAGCACTAAGCAACATTTTTGAGAGTGTCTTTATTGATACCTTTAATCTTGAGGCATCTTAATGCCCACATTTACTTTGCTGGGTTTTATAGCACTTCTCCCTCATGAATATTAAGGACAATCTGCAGAGAATGGATGGATGAATGTGGTATTAGTAACTGTGTTAAATGCATTTAGATTTCATTTGAATCAATGGAACAAATAAGACTTAAGGTCCATTGATTTTTGCAGAATCTAAGTGTGACTAGATTACAATTCAACCATATACCTATCTGCTGAGAAGTAAGCTTGGAAGTAGTGGGACATAGATATGTTCAGTTTGGCTTCACTCCAAGAAGTAGAAAGCTTTGCTGCCTTAGATTTATTGGTTATGAGTAGCAATTATATATCTATAAATTAGATAACCCTGTACTTTAGGTGTACATGTGAAAGTACTATAGATATTTTAGGATGAGAGTGGCCTATGGTGGCAAAAAAACCAACAACAACCTGTCATAATTTTTCTAACAAATTTTACTAAAAGGCATAAACTTTTGTAAGCCGTATCTGATAAAGTGAGCTGTAGCTCATTAAAGCTTTTGTATGTTAACCAATGTATTTAGAAAAAGTGATTCTTAAATACATTCAAGACAAAGTCTCTCAATTTCTATTGAGTTTTGAAAACATTTTTTTGTTTTTTGCTAAATGCTAAATGCACAACCCACTTGCTGGCTAATAAAAACCACCAACCATCAATTTGCCAAAAGGTACTTTAGGACAGTTTGGATGATTAGAATAGAGCTGGAAGGGACCTTGGAAGTCTTCTAGTCCAGCCCCCTGCTCAAGCAGGAGGACAACCTACCATCTCAGACAAGTGACTGTCTAGCCTCTTCTTAAAAATCTCCAGTGATGGACTGCCCACGATTTCTGGAGGCAAGCTGTTCCATTGGTTAATTGTCCTGACTGTCAGGAAATTTCTCCTTAATTCTAGGTTGCTTCTCTCTTTGATCAGTTTCCAACCATTGTTTCTTGTCCTGCCCTCTGGTGCTTTGGTGAATAATGTGACCCCCTCTTCTTGGTGGCAGCCCCTCAACTACTAGAATACTACTATCGTGTCTCCCCTATTTCTTCTTTTCTTTAGACTAGCCAAACCCAAGTCCTGCAGCCGTTCTTTGTATGTTTTAGTCTCCAGGTCTTTAATCATCTTAGTTGCTCTTCTCTGAATTTTTTCCAAACTCTCAACATCTTTTTTGTGATATGGTGACCAAAAGTGGCTGCAGCATTCCAGGTATGGTCTTACTAGGGTTTTATAAAGCGGTACTAATACTTCACATGATCTTGATTCTATGCCTCTGTTTATACAACCCAGGATTGTATCAGCTTTTATGGCTGCTGCCGCATACTGCTGGCTCATAGTCAAGTGATCATCCACTAGGACTCCAAGGTCCCTCTCACAGCTACTGTTTTTAAGCCAGGTCTCTCCCAATCTGCACTTGTACCTTTGAATTTTCCTGCCTAAATGTAAAACTTTGCTTTTCTCCACACTGAAACTCATTTTGTTGGATAGGGCCCATTGTTCAAGTTTGTCAAGATCTTTTTGGATCCTGAGTTTGTCTTCTGATGTGTTGGCTACTCCTGCTGATGTCATCTGCAAATTTGATGAGTTCTCCTTCAATTCCCTATCTAAGTCATTGATGAAGATATTGAAGAGTACTGGGCCTAAGACAGAACCTTACTTACTGCTTAGCTGTGCTCCAGAGATGGCTCTCTCGTTCTCCGTTGCCGACTGGCTCTGACTCCATGTGCAGCCATTCATTTGCTGCACTCCTGTTTGCTGGTGTTTTTCTCCTTGCCCTAATTTCTTCTTTTCTTTTATCCTTTCTATCTTCCTTACCTAACTTTCTGCTTCTTTTTTCTCCCTTTTTTCTCCCTCTCCTAGTACCTTCCTACTTAGTTTGTTTACTTCTCTCCCCGTGATCTGATACTGCTTCCTACATTACCACCATCTTGAAACGAATGAAGCTTTTATGAAGCTTTCTCCTTGTGTTTGAAACCTTTGGAGTTGTTGAGAAAAAATAATAATTGGTCAAGAATATTTCACATGAATTCATTTGTTCTCCTGCTTTCTGTACAATTTTATACAGATGTGGAAGTATGAGGACAATTGTCTACAGTGATTTTTGTTTTGTCTTCAGTTCAGTGAATGCAAACAGTTCTACTTCCTGGTCTAATCCAATATTAGATCCCCTCCAATTGGCTCTTTCCAAATCTTAAGACTCCCAAAAAACAGAGAGAACAGAGGGGATAAAAAATTCAAGATACTGGCTGTTTCCGCACAATTGAAGTTTCACCCATGTTTTACATACAACATACATAATATATTAAAAAGGCAGTGGGTTACAATTGTCTGGTCATAGTCCCATCTTGGCTTTTTTTTCATCACCTGCTTCCCAAAGAAAGATATTTCTACAAAGAAGTAGAAAGTACAATTAGCAAGATCTTCTCAGGAGACTCTGATAACTTAGTAAGTAAAGTTATTCTAAAAGGAAATTTAGCCATATTTAGCCATATTTCCCTCAATAAAACACATTTTTGCATAGCATTCTGTCTAGTTGAAAACATCTTTTCTGAGGCTCTCTCCAAAACTCTTTTTTTCTACACAAAATCCCTATGCAACCACCCACTCACATCTGCCAAAGAGACACTGATTTTTATCTGCAATTTCAAGTGGGAAGCCAGCAGACTCTGAGTTTTATGCCTATTTCTGACATAATGTATTCCATTTTGTCAGATCACATTATTTCACTTGGAAAGAAATCGGTGATTGATTTCTTTCACATAAGAAACACATAAAAGTGAATTAAATGGCAGTGAGAATAAATGAGGCTTATGGCTGTGAAGGTGAACATGATGAAACAACAGTAGCAAAAGTGCTGAGTCAAATTTGAAAAAAGGGTTTTAAATTTTATCCCTTTTTTAATTGTGAAGGATGCAAATGGTGACCTGATGATGCTGAAGGACTATTGGAACTTTACCTCTAGCCTCTTCTAAGGAGCTGAGAATTTCTCTGCTCCTAAATAAATGTAGAAACATAGATTGTCCAGTCTCTATATCAATAGTGATACTTTTGAAAGACTATATGGCCCAGTTCTCAGCATTTATAGCATTCAGAAAAAGTTATAAGTGTACTGTTTTCAGCTATTAGAATTTGGAAATGTGTGCTACAGCACTATAGTTTACTGGCCAGATTCATAGATGATGATCTCTTATTTCATTGTTCTTAATAAAAGAGCATTTCATTCGTAATCATTGTGCTTGGATTCCAGCTATGGTTTAATGCTGCTTGACATGTCTTTGGGCTTTCTCCATTGCTAGCTAAATGCAATCCACCCAGTGAACAAAACTGTTCACTGTTTCTACTGTGTTTGATTCACTGGCAAATGCTGTTGTTCAGATTGTGTACCTGTGGCGTTTATAAGAAATGTAATTAGCTGATCTGACTGTCAATGCTTCCCTTTTACTCTCCAAATTTCATTAGCTGGCAGGGCCTGACAACTGGGAGCTTCTGTGCCCTTTAAGAGTAAGCACTATGTAGTGAGAAGTCCATGAACACAGGAAATATCATCAAAAACAAATTATACCAGGACACTGCAGTTTTCAGGATTTGCATCAACTGGACCATATCTCAAAGCCCTAAGGAAACAAGTAACCTCCACTTCTGGGGAAGCAATGCAAAACTGAAGAAGGCTTTGCTTTTAACAAAGCTGACAACCACGGCAGAAAAGGAGCTGATGAACAGATTGGCACCTTGAAATTCCTCTCCAGTTAAAGGGGAGGACCTGGGATCACCCATAGTGTTCCATATAGATGCTGCCCATGATGTCACCATAAAACAGTAATCTCTGGTAGATTTTAATGTCCTGTGAGAGCTGTGAGAGTCAGCTTTGCCCAAGCTGTGATTTGGAGCTTTGAAACAGACATTGGGTTTGCCACTTCCTGTCTTAATCAGTTCTGTGAATGACTTGTTAATTGCTTTTTGGATAATAACCTTCAGGAGGGCAATTTCCTTATACTGGGTGAATGTCCTTCAATCCTCAATGAAATAAGTTTCCCGTAAGAAAATAAAAGATTTTTATGAAAAATAAGCAGCAAAAGAGTGATTAGAAAATTGATCTTTAGAAAGTTTGTATACATGGACAAAGGGGACAGATTGACTGGAAATAAGATTTTGAAAATTATAAGAATCCTTCCTGTGACTTGTTCAACCGCCTATTAAAATATATGAATTTTAGTATAAGAAATCTTTCCATTGAAAAATGTTGCAGATTAATGAAAAACACAATAAGATGAAACCTTGAAGGCTGGTTACCAGAGGCAACCAGAAAGAACTAAAGATTATAATTCAAATAGAAGAGATCCTCTAAAACAGAATGGAGAAAATTCTGTTTTAACTGTGGAAGAATTCAAGGATATTTGGCAACAATACTTAGAATTTTCTCTTAAGATTGCTACTATAAAAAGGAATTTAGACAAGGAGATAGAATCAGGTTGTTTTGGATGTGTTTTGAAAAATAAGGAATAATATTGACAAAGATGTTATATGTGACTTACAAATAAAACTGGCTGATGTTTTAATAGCTAAAAGAAACACACAAATAATCAGAAGAGTAATTTGGATAACTTTCTTATTTTGGTCTTTTAAAACAGATGTGATATAAAGGAGTTTCTAAGAAAAGATATAAAGAGAATGAAAAAGCCAGCTTTTGGAACATTACTTCAAAGGATTAAACATCAAGACTGTCAAAAGCAAAAAAGAAGGAATATAGTCAGTTTATTTTATCAAGGTTAAAATATATGTGATGTTTTTCCTAGTAGCTTTTAATGGTATTTTCTTGACCAGGACCAAATGATGAAGTTTGTAATGATTTGCTTATACTGTAGATGAGATTTTTGTTGTTGTAATTTTTAGAGAAAGTGATCGGCTATGGCACGGGTGTCAAACTCGCCACATCACATGATGTGTCGCGACATATCACAAATTTTGCATTGCTGGTAATGGGGTTGGCGCGGCTTCTGTATGATGAAACCGGCTCGTGGGCCGGCAGTTTGACACCCTTGGGCTATGGTGTTAAAATTGAAGGAAAATGTTAAACTTGTGAAGGAGTTTGAGAGGAGAGAAAGAGAAAATCATAAATTATTTATGGGACATTATTTGAAGGGATTAAATATTTTGATATGTTATTTCAGTAACTCTTAATGGAATTTTCCTTAAGTTTGAAAAATGAGACTTTATAGATTTGTTTATAGATTTAAGAAATGGGAAGAAGATTTTTGTTGTATATTTAGGTAACATAAGTAACCACGTAAAGGAAAGAAATATGAAATTAATTTACTTGTTTAAGATTAGAGAAAGTTTATTTTTGGTAACTCCTAATGGACTTTTGCTGATTGAATGATGAAAATTTATTATTTGCTAATAGATAAAAGTTGATATATGGGATGAAAAGATTTTTGGTTGAAATGTTAGAGAAAGCAATAAGTCACTGAAACTATTGCCTTGATGAAGGGGGAATTCATTGCTTTTTATATACAATATAATACATTTATATTTTCTCCTCTCTCACTTTTCTGTTGGTGCTTATTTTATTTTTCCTAGTTTGTATTTTGTATTTTTATCTTTGTCCTTTTAACCTTAATTCAAAATTATTTTCAAAAAGGAATTAAGCAACATCCAAGTCATACTCTGCCACCAACTTATTGTCTTCTCCCACAGACTTTGTATGTTGAGAAAGGCAATGATTTAGATTATGGATCCAAGCATTTACCATTTACCATTCCCAGCTACAGAAAAAGTATTATCCTAACCAATATACTTGGCTTATGGTTCACAGTCACTCAATCTGTAGACTGAAATTAAATTCAATCTAGGCAGGGAGAGATGCAAATCCTGCTAATTTATCAGGTACCAAGCCAAGTAAGCTCCACTGTCAAGTCAGGCAAAGAAGCCATGAAGAAATGAGAAAAAAGTCCCAGCTGATAATTTGCTTCTCACATGATTCCCATTCGAGCCTGAGCAGTTCCCTCAAGTAGTGTCACTTGGACAGGCTGCACTTTCGTCATCTAGAAGTCACCTGACCTCACCACTGATTAAATGAACAGCATGAATTTTCCCATATGTTTTAAAGGGGAAGTGCAGTATTGTCTCAGTCATGGTCTGGGAAAGAGATGAAGGCAACATCATGGGCACTTGGCAAAAAAGGATGTCACTTAGGAGGAAAAGGCCCTTTGAATTTAAGTCTTATATTTTACATATCTGTAGAACTTTAAAAAGCTTGGTTTTTTTAATTATTATTATGATAGCTGCACCACACTGTTAAGCTATTTCCAGCTCAGAAGCCACCACAGTTTAGAGATGTCCTGTTGAAATCTGAGGGAACTGAAATTTATATCTTAGTAATGTCTTAAAGACTTGTGAAAAATATGGCATCACAAAGACAAACAGTAAAATAATGCAGCTGTTTGTTATCTAAGCACTATTACTTTTAGGTTTTTTCCCCCCCAATACTTAAGGGGGAAAAAACCTGTACAAACCTTTCTAAAAAACCTTTTCTAGGGTCAACATCTATTGGTTCAGTACCTTTAACAACTGAGGTACATAAAACAAAAAGTAGTTTATTGCAGATATAAACATAACATTTCCAGGAACTTCAGATAGGTGAAGTATTAACCTCCCCCATCTCCAAAATATATATATAAAAAACCCTCTCTACTATACCATATTGTTTTATTGCATTGTTGGTTGCTAATCTTGCTTACTGCCTAGTAAACATTTAAGATTCTACAATCTTAACTTTAACCTTGTAGAATCTTTTAAAAATCACTTTTTAAAAGTCTTATAAACAAATATATTTTGCATTCATGTACACAGAAGTTTATTTTAGATCAACCCTACTTTTGGACAGTACAAACGATTCATGCAAATCCCATCCCATCCTATAGCACAATACTATTGTGTCATGGGGAAAAAAGCTAGGGCACTCCATAGAACAAAGCAAAAGATACAATCATACATGTACAATTTAAACTACTTCTTTAAAGGTTCCCTCTCTATTTTATCAATAAAGAAAAGAAAAAAGAAAAAAGAGAAAAAAAAAACACAAAAACAAAAAACAAAAGCTATCAATCATATTTTCACCCGTTTTCAGGCTTAACCAACTTTCAATTAACCTATTTCAATTTGGTCTTACATAAACATATAGTATACAATTCGAGCATTCCTAAAATATAAATTGTTTCTCACATATACCTATTATTCCAATTTCAATTTATACTAGTTCTTGAATGTATGGAGAAGGAGAGTATGGAGAAAGATGGCTCTCTTCTATCCCCAAACAACTTAAATGCTGTTTGCCCCCTTATATAATTCTGAAAAAGATTTAATTTTTGTGTTTGTCAAAATTGATTATTGTTCTTTCATTTTCCTCATCTTTCTGCTTGCCTGACTCATATTTACAGCCAGATATGGAAGACTAAGTGTATTTCTGAATCCCATGTACAAAATAAGTTTATAGAAAGTGATTAAATATGGTAAAGAGTTTAAAATTCTATTTGGTTCCTATTGGCTTTGTTGAGTGTGGCTTCTCACTGGTTCTATTGATACGAAAATAACTAAGTCGTCTCAAAGATGGCATAGATTGCAAAGTGAAGCTTGAAAGATAGCTGTGCAAATAGAATAAAGCAATGTATTGAATTAAATTTAACTCCCAGTACTTCATGGGCTATTCCATGCAGTTTTCTTGGCAAAAATGTAGAAGTGGGTTTTTTTCCAGCATATATTTTATTTCTTATTCTACTATACAGCATGGAGATTTCCTAGCAGACTTCCATTCATGTATTAACCAGGATTGACCTTACTTAGCTTCTAACCCCCAGTGCAGCATGCTGTAATGCCAGCTGTGAGAGTAAAACCAACTATGGTACTAACCTTGAACTATAGCTGAGAAATTGTATTAGCACAAGAGCTACTGATGTACCTCAGAGAAACAATAGGGGAGTCCTGGAAAGGAAATCCTAGATTGAATAATGAGGTGCAAAATCTAACATGAGATGCTTAATATCATTCCTGCATCAACCCATTTTCTGCATTTCTACTACACAGTAAGACACAAAAAAGAGTCACCATGTTTAAAACAGCATAGGTGAAATCTATGAAAAAATACAAAATATAATTTTATTTGCACATTCTTCTTTTTAAAAGATTTCTAACCTGTACAGAATCAGACTGAAACAAATTTGTATTGCGAAAAATATGACACGGCAAGGTTGACTCTAAATCGTTGTGTTTGGTAAATAAACATGATCTCAGCATTAGTAATTTAGGAATGTTTGTCTTTATGATTAAACACTGTCCTATATTCCCAAGGTGGGGATCCAGATGTGAGACTTCAGGACTTAATCCAGAAAAATAATTTTATTGCAAAATCAATAAAAGAAAGAATCATAATCCATTACAAAACTGTATTTCCAAATAAGAGCAACAAAGAGATGGCAATTAGGCAATGGCAACTGCCAGAGTCACCTTTTGTGTGTGTGTATGTGGTGGTGGGGGGAGAACACAGAAAGATCCAGGAAAGGAATAAGTTGAAAGATCATTAGAAGTGCAATTGGGAATAACAAAAGTTCTTTGCTGATCTATAATGAATTAAGATAAAATAAAAAGGGGCGATAGATTCTCAGCTTTTCCTGCTTTTTTTGTTGAGTCTTTGAGTTAGTGTTGAGTCCTGATGACCAGCTGGAAAAGTCCCTGCAGTTTTCTTGGGAAGGTTTTCAGAAATGATTTGCCTTCTTCCTTGGACACAGAGAGACTAGCTGGTCTAAGGTCATGCAGCTGACTTTGTGCTTAAGGCAGGTCTAAAAGTCATAGTCTCCTGGTTTCTAGGGGGAAAAAACACAAAGCAAAGTGTTCTGATATTTCAAGATTAAGGTCAATGGAGATTCTCAGTCATCCAACTATAGTTACCCAAAGGGGCTTTTTCACGAGGCAACTGGATTTTCTTGTTGTTCTTTGAAAACAGAAAAACAAGAAAGTCCAGTTGCCTTGTGAAAAAGCACTTTTGGATTAAGACGAAAGTCCATCTTTCCCTAGGCAGAAGGATGCTGTGAAAGGAGGCAAAGATAGGAGTTTCAAAAATAGACTCTGGACGGCCAGAAGATCTCACCAAACATTATTTATTTATTTATATCCTGCCTTTATTATTTTTACAATTAACGCAAAGGGGCGAGCAAATCCTGCACACCTTTCCTCCTTCTATTTTCCCCTCAACAGCAAACCTGTGAGGTGAGTTGGGCTGAGAGAGAGACTGACTGATCCAAGGTCACCCGACTGGATTTCATAGCTAAAGTGGGATTACAATCCACAGTGTCTGGCTTTCTAGCCTGGCACATTAAACAGGAGACCAAACTGGGTCTCTTTATGGACACGGTCCAGGATTCTACAAGCAAGCAATTTTTGGGACAGGAGTTCCTGAAAAATAAAAGATAGTCCTTGACTTATGACCACAATTGAGCCCAAATTTCTGTTGCTAAGCGAGACATTTGTTAAGCGAATGTTGCCCCATTTTACAACCTTTATTGCCACATTTGTCAAGAATGTGAATCATGGCAGTTATTAAGTTAGTAACATGGTGGTTAAGTGAATCTGGCTTCTCTATTGACTTTGATGGTCAGAAGGTCGCAAAAGGTGATCATATGACCCAGTGTGACCATCATAAATATGAACCAGTTGCCAAACATCCGAATTTTGTCACATGACCATGGGCATGCTGGAATGGTCTTAAGTGTGAAAAACACTCATAAGTCCATTTTTCAGTGCTGTTGTAATTTTGAACAGTCACTAAATGAACTATTGTAAGTTGAGGACTACCTGTACTTGCCCATCCCTCTCCACTCTTGAGAACTGAATAGGAGGAGATGCCAGGCCTTCTTTCCAAAAGCAAAGAAATACCTGATAAGTGTTTTAATTTCTGATGCAAGATTATAGATTAAAATTTTGTCCCAGTTAATTAGGCATTTCTAGGAGGCATCCAGGGTCCAAAATATCCTTTTCTCCATTTCAGTAATGATTACTGGAGGCACAGGCTGACACTCCGTTGTCATTATATGCTAAACCTTCATCAGCTAAAACAGCAGAAGGTAAGTGCTGTGACAAAACAGAAGTAGTTCATCCATAACCAAGTGGTTTCATTCCCTCATATAAGCAATTGAAATTTGTAATTGGAAATGCACTTTTCATTTCAGTCAGTTGTCCTGGTGTTTTGAAGACCATATTTGTTGATACGATGATCGGGGATGAATGCATTGGCAAATTTTCTCCCCAAAAAAGGAACTAGGTGGCTTCATGGAAAACAACAGAGCAGAAAGAGTGGGTATAAATGAAATTAATGAAATGAAATTAATTTTACAAAAGGGGGTGGTGGAAATGGAGCAACTTGCCTTCTTGTATCTCCCTATTTCCATTCCTACACTTAAGATCCCACCCCCAACCTTGAAGCAAACTTCTTTCTTTAAAAAAAAAAGTTTTTATTGATTTTTTCATACAATTCAGTAGTACTTGTTCAACAAATGTGTTGTATGAGTTTATCAATCACTAATACAAATTTAATTCCTAATCCTTTATTCTTTTCTCAGCCATTGATAAAATAAGTCCCAAGTTTGATAGTATTCTGTTTCTTCATTTTCTTTCAACCTCAAAGTAAGTCTGTCCATTTTCGCACGTTCTAGTATTTTTTTAATTATTTCTTCCTCTGGTGGTATTTCTTCATTTTTCCAATATTGTGTGAATATGATTCTTGCCACTGTTATCACATGTAGAATCAAGTATATACTTTGCTTATCAATCTTTTCTGGCATTATACCTAATTTAAAAAGTTCAGGTTTAAAATCTACATGTTTTCCCAACATCTTTTCTAGCCAAGTATGTATTTTTGTCCAATATCTCTTTGCTTTAACACGTGTCCACCATACATGATAATAAGTACCTGACTTTTGTTTACATTTCCAACATCTATCTGACATATTTTTAAACATTTTTGCTAATCTTGCTAGTGGTAAGTGCCATCTATGAAACACTTTATATAGATTTTCTTTGTAAGAAGTTGACATTGTCAATTTATAGTTTCTTTCCCACAAGTTTTGCCATTTTTCTAAAACTATATTATATCCAAACTTCTTTGCTCATGTTATCATGGTTTCTTTAACTTGTTCATTTTCCATTTTTAAATTCAATAAAAAGTTATACATTTTCTTAATTAATTTCTCATCAGAGGTTAATAATGTCTGATCAAATAAGATCTGCTCTTTATAAAATCCATACAATTTAACATCCTTATCGTATCTAATTTGCATTTGTAAGTATGCCCACCATGATAGATCAATACCCTGATTTTCCATCTCTTGTTTAGATTTTAAATTCCCTTCAGAATTTAGAATATCTTTATATGTCCATATTTTCTCGAAACTTGACTAAATTTGGATGTACAAATGCTTCCATTGTTGAAAGCCATCCTGGAATTTTCAATTATATTTTACATTTTATTTTTTCCCATGTTAGTAATAATGCATTTCTAATATAGTGGTTTTGAAAATACTTATGAATTTTATTTTTCCCATACCATAAGAAAGCATGCCAACCAAGTTGTAAATCATGTCCCTCCAAATACAACAACCTTTTATTTCTAAGGGTTATCCATTCTTTTACCCATGTTAGTACAGATGCTTGATAATATAAAACCCGCTCTGGCAAGCCAAAATCTCCATTTTCCTTAGCTTCTTGTAACATTTTCAATTTGATTCTAGCTTTCTTTCCTTGCCAAATAAATTTCAGAATTAGTGAATTTAAGTCTTCAAAAAAAAAATATTCTCCAGTTTTATAGGTATCATTTGGAATAAAAACAATATTTTTGGTAATATATTCATTTTCACCATACCAATTCTTCCTAACATCAACAGCTGCAAGTTTTTCCATTTTTCCAGGTCTAGCTTTATTTGATTCAATAATTTTATATAGTTATCTTCTTTTATCGTTGAACATCTTGCTGTTAGATATATTCCCAAGTATTTAACCTTTTTAACTATTTGTAATTCTATTTTTTCTGACATTTTTTTTATCTGTAAGATTTTTAACTATCACTTTAGTTTTTTCTCTGTTTATCTCCAGTCCTGCTATCTCTCCAAACTGTTCTATCTTTTCCAATAATTTAGGGATCATCTCTAAAGGTTCTTCTAGGATGAATACCAAGTCATCTGCAAATGTTTGTAGTTATAAGTTTCACCTTTTATTTCTAGTCCTTTAATTTCTGTGTCTTGTCTAATATTTCTATTTAAAACTTCCAAAGTTAGGATAAATAACAATGGAGATAGTGGACATCCTTGTCTTGTGCCTTTTCTTATATCAAAGTTCTCTGTATAATCTCCATTTACAATCATTTTTGCTGTTTGTTGTGGTATATTGATTCAATCATAGTTATAAAGTTTTGTCCAAAGTCCATTGTTTTTAGTTGTTGAGTCAAAAATTGCCAGGAAACATTATCAAATGCCTTTTGAGCATCTAGAAATACTAGTGCCAATTGCTTCCCTGGATGCATTTCATAATATTCCAATATGTCCATTGTTCCGGTTAAGATGAAATTAAATTAAATTAAAATTAAAATGAAATTAAATTAAAATGAAATTCAATGGTGAAAAAAGTAAGGTTCTACATTTAGGCAAGAAAAACCAAATGTACAGGTATAGTATAGGGGGTACCTTGCTCAATAGTAGTAACTGTGAGAGGGATCTCGGAGTCCTAGTGGACAATCACTTAAATATGAGCCAGCAGTGTGCTGCAGCTGCCAAAAAAGCCAACACAGTGCTGGGCTGCATTAACAGAGGGATAGAATCAAGATCACGTGAAGTATTAATACCACTTTACAATGCCTTGGTAAGGCCACACTTGGAATACTGCATCCAGTTTTGGTCACCACGATGTAAAAAGATGTTGAGACTCTAGAAAGAGTGCAGAGAAGGGCAACAAAGATGATTAGGGGACTGGAGGCTAAAGCATATCAAGAACGTTTGCTGGAATTGGGTATGTCTAGTTTAATGAAAAGAAGGACTAGGGGTGACATGATAGCAGTATTCCAATATCTCAGGGGTTGCCACAAAGAAGAGGGAGTCAAGCTATTCTCCAAGGTGCCTGAGGGCAGGACAAGAAGTAATGGATGGAAACTAGTCAAGGAAAGAAGCAACCTGGAACTGAGGAGAAACTTCCTGACAGTTAGAACAATTAACCAGTGGAACAACCTGCCTCCAGAAGCGGTGAATGCTCCAACACTGGAAGTTTTTAAGAAGAGACTGGACAGCCATTTGTCTGAAATGGTATAGGGTTTCCTGCCTGAGCAGGGGGTTGGACTCGATGACCTCCAAGGTCCCTTCCAACTTTATTATTATTATTATTATTATTATTATTATTATTATTATTATTAAGATCTCTTCTGGCATTAACTATCTAAAGTTTACACCTTTTGCAATTAACTTTGTAGTCAAAAAGTGATATTGTGTTTGGGTGTCTCTTATTCTCTTAGGGATCTGCTTCAGCACCACAATTTCTTTGTTTTCATATTGTAATGGTTCATCTCTAACTCTTCTCAGTATCTCATCTCTTATTGTTTTCTTTATAAATCTTACATGGACTTCTCTGGGTAATTTGTATTTCCTCGTGTAGCTTGAATTCATTCGGAATATTTCATCTGTTTCCATTTGTATTTTCACTCTTTCTGTTTTTAGGGCCTCTGCCAATAATTAATAATCACTTCTGCTATATATTCCTCCTTGTCTTCAGGTATATTTTGGAATCTTAGGTAGTGTACAGCTTTCTCCATTTCCAAGGTTGCAACTGCGTCTTCTAAGCTTTGATTTGCTTGTTCTAATCTTTCATTTTCTTCCATTAATGCCTCCATTTTTTTTATTAATTTCTTCTGATTTGTTTTCCATTTTCTGAATTCTTTGTTCATTTTTGGCAATCATTTGTTGATTGACATCAAATTTTGTCTTTATGTCCAGCATTTGCTCATTTAGCTTATAAAAGTTATTTTTGTCTCTTCATGATTTTTTCTGTATTGATTCTTGAATTAGCTGTAGTGTGGCTTGCATCTCTTTTTGAGAGCTGTTTATTTTTTCTCACTGCAACATTGTTTCAATAGATCCCTGACTTGCTGGACTGGATGTTCCAGAAGAGGGTGCAGAAGAGGGTTTTTTTGTAATTTTAGTGAGATTTGGTGTACTCATTTTTCAATTGAGCAAGTTTTGTAAATCTACAAAAAGAAAAAAAACCAACTGCCTTAGGCTATAATCCAACCGTGAAACAAGCCAACTGCTTTAGCCTAATCCAAATATTCCAGTTAGTTTAAAGATGTAAAAAGCCCTCTGTTTCCAAATAGTTTCTATTGTAGTTATATCCAGGGTAAGAAGATATGATTGTGGAGAGTCTTTTCTAGCATAGAGTCACATAAGATTCTTCTTTTAGTATTTTAGTACTGTTGTAGTATCTCCTTTCATCACTAGATGTCCTTATATACTGTACTGTCTATATCCAGGTTTAGAAAAATTCTTTTTAAGTTGCTTTCTCACAGAAATTAGATAAGAAATTTTTTTCCATGTCATTAGAGTTAACCCAATTTTCTTTAAATAAGTCCCAATTCCATTTTTATATATTCTTTTGTATTCCTTATTTTCGTTCCCCCATTTAATTTTTTTCTCCACTTTTAACTTCCTTCTTCCCAAATCTTCCTGGGGTCTTTGCTTTGGAAATTTTATCCAATCAGGGGATCTCTATTTCCAAGTCCATAGGGAAGAGGAATAAAAAGAAACAGTCTCACCCAGTTCTCAGCATGTTGTTGACAATCAGCTGTTCGGTGGCATGCCATGGTATGCTGCAGTTTTCTGCTTTTGTCTCAGCCCCCTCTACCACAAAGATCCTGCAGGAGAAGGGCAGTGTGGACAACCGTGGGATCTGGCAGGGTGAGAGCTGTGAACTATAAACACAAAGCTTTTGATGTGTCCCTGCACAACAGATACAGTGCCCTTGATGACCTTAATAGGGACATTAAGGAGACAGATAAAGGTATTTGTGATGATAACTCAAATAAACAGGGGATCGTGGACCGAGATGAAGAACTTGTTTTCGACAAGGAGAAGTGCGAATCAGGTATTACACATCAGTCATGCAAGAACAGAAAGGCATCCGAAAAGAGAAGCCACCTTCTGGTTGGTGATTCGATTATAAGGGATGTAAATTTAGGAAAGGACACAGAGGTTCCAAAAGAGGTCAGGTGTCTCCCAGGTGCTACTGCCAGTAGGGACAAGAAGCGTATATCTAAAATAATCAAGAATGCCAGCAAGGACTGTGATGTGGAGGCTATTGTACATCTTGGCACTAACGATCTGTCCCAAAAAGATGTACTCTCTGTGCAGAATGATTTCCAGAGCTTGGGGCAGGAACTTAGCGGAATAGGCTCTAGGCTTACTTTTTCAGAGGTTTTACCAGTGTACAAGGAGCAAAATGGAAAAGGCCAGCATATAGCACAATTCAATATGTGGCTAAAGGAGTGGTGTAAAGGGGAAGGCTTTGGATATATTAGTCACGATGTCAGTAGCTGGTCCAATGAAAAAATGTACAAAAGAGATGGTTTGCATCCATCAAAGAAAGGAACTGAGTTACTCGGCTATAAATCCACAGATTATCTGGAGGAATATTTAAACTAAACAGCAGGGACAGTGAGTTAATTGATACAGAACATCCCTGTCCCCGGCAATCTAAAAACTATAGGGCTATTAGTGCATGTAACATAGATGTGTGTGTGGACAAGAATATCAACCTTGCTGTCAAGCAAAATCAAGCTTTCAATAGCGAGTGCCACACAAAGTACACTAACCAAATAGGAGGTAGGACAATAAGGGAACTCAGGCACCACACAGGTTATGTAGAAAGTAAACACAGGGTCAGTCATAAAGGACTCAAATGTCTATACACCAATGCACAGAGTATGAACAGCAAACAGGGTGAACTAGAAATTCAGGTTAATGAGGGCAGATATGATATTGTTGCCATTACGGAAACATGGTGGGATGAAACCCACAAATGGAACACACAGCTAGAGGGATTTAAATTATTTAAAAGAAACAGACCAAATAAAAGAGGAGGTGGAGTTGCTCTCTATATAAGAAATAACTACATCTCTACAGAAATAGAACACAACAATGATGAAAACTGTCTTGAATGCATTTGGGTCAATATAAAAAGGAGAAAAAATGACATTGCCATAGGTGTATACTATAGGCCACCCAACCAAACAGAGGAAATAGACGAACTTTTTGCTAGTCAGCTAACTAAGGTATGTAGGAAGCACATCACAATAGTAATGGGGGACTTTAACTACCCTGACATCAACTGGGAGACAAACTCTGCACCAAGTGGAAGATCAAACAGATTCCTGACAAACCTAGCAGGCAACTTTGTCTCCCAAAAAGTAGAGAAGGGAACTAGGGGATTAGCCATTCTGGATCTAATTCTCACTAACAGAGATGAAATGATAGAAGGTGTTGAGGCCACAGGAACCTTGGGAGGTAGTGATCATGTAATATTGGAATTCAACATTATGGAAGCACAAGCAATAGAACACAGTCTTGGACTTCAAGAGAGCTAATTTCAATAAACTTAGAGAGGGCTTGGGAAGGATTCCATGGATGAGAATCCTCAAGGGGAAAACAACTCAAGAAGCTTGGGAAATTTTGAAAAGCGAGATAATAAAAGCCCAGTCTAGCACAATAGCAACAAAGAGGAAAAATAACAGCTCTCAAAAGAGACCAGCATGGCTGCATAAAGAACTCTCTGATAAATTGAAACATAAAAAGGACAAGTATAGAAAGTGGAAAGAGGAGCACATAACAAAGTCAGAATATCAGCAAATAGCCCGAGCCTGCAAAGATGAAGTGAGGAAAGCTAAGGCTCATAATGAACTAAGGCTTGCGACCAAAGTCAAAAATAACAAAAAAAGCTTCTTTCAACATGTAAAAAATAAGAAAAAAGTGAAGGAAATGATTGGTCCATTAGTGGGTGAAAGTGGCAAGAAGGTGACAAGCAATAGGAGAAAGCAGAACTATTTAACTCGTTTTTGCATCTGTCTTTACACAAAGGGAAAAAACAGACCAACCTATCAAAAATAGTGCCATAAAAAACAGAATAGAAACACAAGTTAAGATAGGCAAGAAAATGGTAAGTGAGCACCTGTCCAGCCTAGACGAGTTCAAATCACCAGGACCAGATGGATTACACCCCAAGGTTCTCAAGGAACTGGCAGATGTGATCTCAGAACCACTGAACTATATTTTTCAAAGATCCTGGAGCACTGGGGAACTACCAGAGGACTGGAAAAGAGCTGATGTAGTTCCCATCTTCAAAAAAGGAAAAAAATGGATCCAGTAAATTACAGACCTATCAGCCTGACCTCAATACCTGGGAAGATTCTGGAAAAGATAATCAAACAACGAATCAGCAAACACCTAGAGGCAAACAAAATCACTACTAAAAGCCAACATGGGTTTGTCAAAAACAGATCATGGCAGACAAATATTATTGCATTCTTTGACCAAGTGACAAAATTAGTGGACCAGAGGAATGCTGTGGATATAATTCACTTGGACTTCAGTAAGGCATTTGATAAAGTAGATCACAACCTACTACTTGATAAGATAGAAAAATGTGGGTTAGACAGCATCACCACCAGATGGATTCGTAGCTGGCTGACCGGCCGTACTCAGCATGTGGTCCTCAATGGAACCGCATCTACATGGAGGGAAGTGTGCAGTGGGGTGCCCCAGGGCTCTGTTCTGGGCCCAGTGCTCTTCAACATCTTCATCAATGATTTGGACGAGGGGATAGATGGGAACTCATCAAATTTGCGGATGACACCAAGCTGGCAGGAATAACCAACGCTCCAGAAGACAGGCTTAAGATACAGGGACCTGGACAGACTTGACACTGGGCACTATCTAACAAAATGAAATTCAATGGTGAAAAAAGTAAGGTTTTACATTTAGGCAAGAAAAACCAAATGTACAGGTATAGTATAGGGGTACCTTGCTCAATAGTAGTAACTGTGAGAGGGATCTCGGAGTCCTAGTGGACAATCACTTAAATATGAGCCAGCAGTGTGCTGCAGCTGCCAAAAAAGCCAACACAGTGCTGGGCTGCATTAACAGAGGGATAGAATCAAGATCACGTGAAGTATTAATACAACTTTACAATGCCTTGGTAAGGCCACACTTGGAATACTGCATCCAGTTTTGGTCACCACGATGTAAAAAAGATGTTGAGACTCTAGAAAGAGTGCAGAGAAGGCAACAAAGATGATTAGGGGACTGGAGGCTAAAGCATACCAGGAACGTTTGCTGGAATTAGGTATGTCTAGTTTAATGAAAAGAAGGACTAGGGGTGACATGATAGCAGTATTCCAATATCTCAGGGGTTGCCACAAAGAAGAGGGAGTCAAGCTATTCTCCAAGGCACCTGAGGGCAGGACAAGAAGTAATGGATGGAAACTAGTCAAGGAGAGAAGCAACCTAGAACTGAGGAGAAACTTCCTGACAGTTAGAACAATTAACCAGTGGAACAACCTGCCTCCAGAAGCGGTGAATGCTCCAACACTGGAAGTTTTTAAGAAGAGACTAGACAGCCATTTGTCCGAAATGGTATAGGGTTTCCTGCCTGAGCAGGGGGTTGGACTCGATGACCTCCAAGGTCCCTTCCAACTTTATTATTATTATTATTATTATTATTATTATTATTATTATTATTATTATTATTATTATTATTATTATTATATTATTATTATTATTGTTGTTGTTGTTGTTGTTGTTGTTGTTGTTGTTGTTGTTGTTGTTGTTGTTGTTGTTGTTGTTGTTGTTGTTGTTGTTGTTTTTGTTGTTGTTGTTGTTGTTGTTGTCTATAACTTGGGCTGCCTATGTATTACAGGCAGCCTTTCCTCCATCCGTTTGAAGAGGTTCCTCGGTTTGTTTGGGCCAACCGCCATCTGCTCCAAGCTCCCAAGGCTTCCCTTCTTCTTCGTTACCTCTCCAGGATAACATTCCAACCCCTTGGGGTCTCCAGATAGAGCAAAATCGGGCTAGGAAGCCGGAGCTCCAGTTTCTTTCACCCGTCTCATCATGACATCAAACCGGAAGTCCCCTTGAAGCAAACTTCTGTTCTGCTCTTCCTGCAATGCAGCATCCCTAATCAGGACAGCAAGTTGTGATTCCCAGATAGCAAAAATTCTCTAGATTGAATATTGTTTTGAAATGTTCTAGGAAACAAACAAACCAAAGACTGCAGCTGGGAAAATGTCAGAGAGCTTGCAGAGGAAATTTTACAAAATGATAATCCCCTTTCAGGGCAGGGGGAAATAGCCTTCTGTGAAAATGCAGCTCCACCTGGCTGCCTTTTGCTTCATACTAACTGCAAATAAATCAAGAATATTATAGAATATATTGCAGAAGTAAAATGGTATCTTCAGGGTATCTTCAGGCTATCTTCTTTCCTGCTTAATCTAGCATAGCAGAACCTGTTGCTCTTTGAATGTTTTTGATTTGACTGTAGCTCCCAACAAGTATGATTATATAAGGATGCTGAGCATGATATACAATTGGATTTACAATTTAACGAGATGGAAGATCTATATTTACAATCTACTGAAGAGGAAGATGTTACACTTTATACACAAAGGATGGAGATTTTTGAAGACCAAAAGCAGAACTCAATTGAAACATCTATAGATGTAAAAACAACAGAAATGGACTCTTTAATACGAGATATTAAAAATCCTGACAGTACATATAAACAACGAATAATCACCACACTGGCTAAGACTGAGTATATTGTGCAGACAATATTGGGAAAAAGAGAAGAAGACTATGATCAGACGCAACTGTGGGAAAATGTGTATAACCAAATACCAAGATGGGAGGAGCTGAAAGCTGTATTGTGGAAACCTGCTTGGCATAAAAAGAAAGCTAGAATTAGGTTTAAAATGAGGGTTTAAAATTCATTTGATGGGTAAAATGGTAAAATGGTTTTTAAAGACTTTAAGTGAGCTAATATTTTTGAGATTTTTAAAGTTTAAGATTTTAGTCTGACTAATATTGGTCTGGAATAGTAACTATGGAAAACGGGAAAAGCGAACTTCAGGAGTTGTATTGAGACTGGTGGAATACTAATGATATCTTTACATGCAATGACTAAAGAATGGATTGATTTATAAAAATGTTTAGAATATAGGAATAGAATATAGTGGAGAAATTTTAAAATATACTTATATATGTTTAACTTAGAAATAATTAGAAACAATTTAAGCTAATCCAAAATGGTTTGGAAACGTAAAGTTATATTCACTGATAAAATATGTATGTGAGATAGAATAAGAGATAGAACTTAATTGAGAAATATAAACTGAATATTTGGAATAATATGGTCTTTATTATATGGATACTCGAACCGTATTCTATATGTCTATGTAATGCTAGTTGGAATATGCTAATAGTTAATTAAGCTTAAAATGGGTGGAAATATCGTTGATAGTTTGGTTTTGTTTGTTTGTTCTTGCTCTTTTGATGGATAAAATAGAGAGGGAGGATTTAAAAAAAAAAGTGTAAATTGTTTATGCATGACTGTATGTTCTATTTTGTTTTATGGAGTACCCTATCTCCACGATGAGTCTTAAGCACTTGGCTGTAAAATTGAAAAAAATTCAATAAAACTTGTTATAGAAAAAAAAAAAAAAAGAAATGAGATCAACATCTGGAGACCCAAACATTTTTTCCTTTTGGCTTGTTCTTATAATTTCTTCTACCTTCACTCCATCAGGTCTGGTGGATTATCATAAAAGGCTTTTAAATAATATGTTGATACAGCCACAAAAATAAAAGAAATATGGCCAACATCAATTTCTAAATACTTGTTCTTTCTTTTGTAGTTCAAGGCAGGAGAAGGGCATTTTCTCAGTACAAAGCATGTACTTTGCATTCAGAATTTCACTTGCTGGTATCTGTATTTAAAAGGATCTGATTATAGATTGTGGGGAAGACTTATAGTTTAGATACTGGACAAAGGGAAAAAACAGTCCAACCTATCAAAAACAGTTCTGTAACAAACAGATTAGAAACACAAGTTAAAATAGGCAAGAAAATGGTAATTGAGCACCTGTCCACCCTAAAGGAGTTCAAATCACCAGGACCAGATGGATTACACCCCAAGGTTCTGAAGGGACTGGCAGATGTGATCTCAGAACCACTGAACTATATCTTTCAAAGACCATGGAGCATTGGGAACTACCAGAGGAATGGAAAATAGCTGATGAATTTCCCATCTTCAAAAAAGGAAAAAAATGGATCCAGGAATCTACAGACCTATCAGCCTGACCTCAATACCTGGGAAGATTCTGGAAAAGATAATCAAACAATGAATCAGCAAACACCTAGAGGCAAACAAAGCCATTATCCAAAGCCAACATGGGTTTGTCAAAAACAGATCATGGCAGACAAATATTATTGCATTCTTTGACCAGGTGACAAAATTAGTGGACCAGAGGAATGCTGTGGATATAATTCACTTGGACTTCAGTAAGGCATTTAATAAAATAGAACACAACCTACTATTTGATAAGATAGAAAAATGTGGGTTAGACAGCATCACCACCAGATGGATTCATAGCTGGTTGACCAGCCATACTCAACATGTGGTCCTCAATGGAACTGCATCTACATGTAGGGAAGTGTGTAGTGGGGTGCCCCAGGGCTCTGTTCTGGGGCCACTGCTGTTCAACATATTAATCAATGATTTGGATGAGGGTATAGATGGGGATCTCATCAAATTTGCAGGTGACACCAAGCTAGCAGGAATAGCCAACACTCCAGAAGATAGGTTTGAGATACAGAAGGATCTTGACAGACCTGAACATTGGATGCTTTCTAACAAAATGAAATTCAATGGTAAAAAAGTAAGGTTCTACATTTAGGCAAGAAAAACCAAATGTACAGGTATAGTATAGGGGGTACCTTGCTCAATAGTAGTAACTGTGAGAGGGATCTTGGAGTCCTAGTGGACAATCACTTAAATATGAGCCAGCAGTCTGCTGCAGCTGCCAAAAAAGCCAACACAGTGCTAGGCTGCATTAACAGAGGGATAGAATGAAGATCATGTGAAGTGTTAATACCACTTTATAATGCCTTGGTAAGGCCACACTTGGAATACTGCAACCAGTTTTGGTCACCACAATGTAAAAAAGATGCTGAGACTCTAGAAAGAGTACAGAGAAGAGGAACAAAGATGATTAGGGGACTGGAGGCTAAAACATATAAAGAATGGTTGCTGGAATTAGGTATGTCTAGTTTAATGAAAAGAAGGATGAGGGGTGACATGATAGCAGTGTTCCAATATCTCAGGGGCTGCCACAAAGAAGAGGGAGTCAAGCTATTCTTCAAAGCATCTGAGGGCAGGACAAGAAGCAGTGGGTGGAAACTAACCAAAGAGAGAAGCAACCTAGAACTAAGGAGAAATTTCTTGACATTTAGAACAATTAATCAGTGGGACAACCTGCCTCCAGAAACTGTGAATGCTCCAACAGTGGAAGTTTTTAAGAAGAGATTGGACAGCCATTTGTCTGAAATGGTATAGGGTTTCCTGACTGAGCAGGCGGTTGGGCTAGAAGACCTCCAAGATCCCTTCCAACTATTATTATTATTATTATTATTATTATTATTATTATTATTATTATTATTATTATTATTATTATTATTATTATTGTTGTTGTTGTTGTTGTTGTTGTTGTTGTTGTTGTTGTTGTTGTTGTTGTTGTTGTTGTTGTTGTTGTTGCTGTTGTTTGCTGTTGTTTGTTGTTTGTTGTTGTTTAGAGAGAATTTGTCAATCAAAATGAACAGCAGTACTGTACAGCCTGATATAATCCTGCTATGCTATAGCAGGAGCATGGGCTAGGATCTTCTGAACCAGAGGTCCCCAACCAAGGCAGGGCACCAGAGACCGGTTATGTGGAGAGAGGTCTTTCCATGGACCGGAGAGGACGCAAAGTTGTGTGCTGCCTGCATCCCGCAGATGGGGTTTTGCTTGTTTGTGCAGCCTGGTTGCTGGCATGCTGTGGTCCGGTACTGCTTCATGGCCCGGGGGTTGGGGACCCCTGTTCTGAACAATATTGCAATTGATTCTTACATAATTATAACAATCCTAAATCTTCATATAAAAATACATTCTACAAGTGACCCTTCCTTCCTTCCTTCCTTCCTTCCTTCCTTCCTTCCTTCCTTCCTTCCTTCCTTCCTTCCTTCCTTCCTTCCTTCCTCTGTTTAAAACTGTAGCACTGAAAATAGTTTTCCTTACATATCAACAGTGAAAGCTGCCTAGCTACCCTAAAAACAGCTGAATCAAATAAATTGTTGATGTGTATACTTGCAGAAAGCCATAGAAGTCTACAAAATTCACTGAAAAAGGTGTAAACAATTTATGAGGAAAAAATGGTCAAAATAGTAGAAAAATCATATTGCATATAAGCTTCCCATAATGCCAAATCCATAATTCTTCTTCTGCAGCAATGATTAAAGATTTGCTTTTTATATTCAATAGGGCCTTCAGACAGAGTTTGATTTGCTTTCTTAGCCAATTCTGTATGCTTTTGATACGAGTTGAGTTGAGAAAAGATGGCTGATTTCAGCATTATATTCTGAACTCAAAGTCCATAGAACTTTCAATCCACACTTTGTAATATGCAAAAAGCTTTGCCACTGCAATTCAATTCAATCTACATTTTAATTCAACTAGGATATAGATGGCAATTATCAGGAGACACTCTAAAGTTGGTCTGAATTTTCTGAAGAAAATATATCATTAGGGAGATGGTCACTGTGTGATCTTTAGTCTTGAGAGAGGGGGAAAAAAATCTCAATTATAATAACCAATCTCAATTTACAAAAACTATACATACCTAGGTTTAGCAGCATTAAAATATGCTTTTCCTGTAAAAGATCCCTGGAGTTCAATCTCTATAATCTCCTGGTAAAGCTTAGAAAATTTCCATATTTGCCTAAATCATTGAAATCTGTCATTCCACTACTAGTGATTACAATCTCTTCTTGGTTGTGGTGGCAAAATAACAGCACTGAGTATAGATTTTATACAATTTTAACAATGTAATATAATGCTATGAAAATACTAGTAGGAAAATCAATATAGTCAATGTTAGCAATGTTAGGCTAGATGGACCAATGGCTTGACTTGGTATAAAGTAATTTACTATGATCCCATGGAATGCAGTTACCTTTGACTGATCACACCCATCCCCCAAAAAAAATTTCATCATAAAAAAGGAGACCCAAATGTATGTGTGTACATTACAAAATAATAAAAATATCTATGGTATAAGTTAACCACATATTGACCACATTACAAATATCATCTTAAAAGTATCAGATAAATCTAGTTTTCTCTCTTGGTTTCAGTTTCAAGCAGGTTTTCAGCTATTTTGCAGACTATAACTTAAGGCTAGTCGGCTGTGTTCATCTTGGTAAAGATACAAGCCATGCTGAGTTAATTAAAAATGTAACACTCAATATAACAAGATGACTGGGAGACCTCTTCATTCTTTTATTGTTGCTATTAAATATTCTCAACACTCAAAGTACGGTAGAAAACTTTAACTTGAAAAAATTATATCCAACTTTGGAGGCGGTATGCCCTCACATCAATGTTGGGAGTATTTGGGTTGTTGGATATATATTTTCTCTCAAAGGAATCAGGAATGGATATGAGAATGGCAGTTGTGATAAATGCCTAAGGAAATATGAAACATATCAAACAAATACAGAGATAGAAAATGAAGTCTGAAACATCGTAAATTGATCTCTGCCTGTAGGAATTCTGAAACCTGGACTCCTTTTGCACAAATGTGACATGGCTTCTTCTGCAGCAGGTTTACAGAGTTTACAGAGCTAAAAATTATCTTACATTTATGACACAAAAAGTCAATGTACATACTTAGTGTGGGAACTGCATCAAAAGAACTGTGGAACTAAGTAACTTCATAATGGCTGACTGGTTGCAAATTGCAAATGATATATTAGGCACCATATATACATAAAGAAATGTATATTATAAGTGAGAAAATATATTCCCTGCCAGTTTGAGGCAGCCTGGCCCTTCTTAAGCTTTTGCTTTCAGATAGCCAGCTTTCCAAAGTATCTCAACAGAAACTGCACAGGTAGGTCAAACCCAAGACTGCAAAGACCACCTTTAATACAGGACTTAATCCAGGTTTTTACAAAGCTGTTGGCAGAAAAAAAGACGAAATTCATCTTCCAAGGATTCATTTTTTGGCCATCCTTCAGACAACACAATTATAATGTTTTCCAAACAGGATCATAGCCTTTCAATCCAATACGAGCCTTTGTTCACATACTATACAAGTTCTACAATATTTCTCTCTCAACATTTGCAGATTGAGTGAGACCTACTCCTTTTCTACCTAACCTAAATATTACCCATTAGCTCCTGCATCCCCAGTCAATGCCCAAGAGCATTTTTGTCCATGATAAAGGAGTCAACACCTCTTTATAAGGTTGTGAATGGGCTGACTAATAGTGATATGATAGTGGGGATTAAACAGATCCATCCATCAAGGAACCCAATATTCCCTGCATCATCCTTCTTCTTTCACACCAAGGCATTTTATACAAGAAATCATCAAAAGTGATGGTGGTGATGATGAATTTTCAAGTTTAAGCAATTGTCATGTCACTGATATTTGCAGCATCATGACATTTCCAAATAAAATAAATCAGAGCTGGAGCTTTATAATTATTTTCATGAAAGAATCTCTCTCTCTCTCTCTCTCTCTCTCTCTCTCTCTCTCTCTCTCTCTCTCTCATAACAGAAATGGCAACTTATAACAGAAATGCATTTGATTGTTGAACCACAGTATACTATATTTAGCAAGTTTGGTAATTGATTGATTATGTGTGTGTGTGTGTGTGTGTAGTCATTTTATTCCATCAGGAATAGCCTATGTAGAAGGATCAGGAAGAATAATACATTGATTATCTGATCCAGTCTTTCATTACAAATGATCCAGGCCAGAATTCAAATCTATAGCTTTCTCCCAATTTAGGATATCATGACTACTTTGATAATATTTTAGAACTGCTTCTGAACATTGTGTACTCTATCAGGCATTGATAGAGATATTGCATTCTCTATCAGGCACAAAAATAATATTTTATTACACAGACACAAATGCATATTCATCGCTATTTGCCTTACTCTAAACATATGTCTAAAATGCTGCAAAAACTGAACTGTGATTTTACTGAAATATTCAGATGGATACCTATGCTATTACAGCTCACTGCAGTAGCAGAAACAACAATATATTATTTCTTCCTTCTTATTTATCAGCAGGAACAGCTTTTATTTCCTTGCCCAACACATTTTGCTTCTAGCAGGCCACTCCTAAACAATAAAGCCTAGGATATTATAATCTTGATTTCTAACACAGCCAGACTTGTTCTTAGAGTAGGCAGGGGAAAAAAAACAAGTCTTGAATGAATTCTAAAATTATGACCATTCTACCCCTCCTGCTTGGACGAGCTTCATGGACCACTGAAGGCTAAATTTCTTTTGTATACTCTCTGTCCTAGTGATTCAAAACATGACATTATTATCTGAGACTCTCTTACACTTCTCAATGTATCCCTGGAGGAACAAACAGCCTGCTTCAACTGCTTTACTCCCAGTCATCTGGTGGTGGCTCCTAACCATGTTGGTTCCAACCTGTAAA
The DNA here is from genome assembly GCA_023970755.1 of Azemiops feae. NCBI lineage: Eukaryota > Metazoa > Chordata > Lepidosauria > Squamata > Viperidae > Azemiops > Azemiops feae. The sequence continues at coordinate 69,229 of JALGBA010000113.1, forward strand.
AGGAATGAATCAGAAAGGAATATAATTTGATAGTGGTATGGTTTCTTTATTTGCTTAATCTGTGTTCCAACTTTCTATTAAAATTTTACACTCAAGGCAGTTTATCTCTTGCTCCACCTTATAGCACATGCTCAATTTTTTTGTTTGGTTTTGCAAATTGCTAAGTTCCTATTTAAAAAAAGGAGTCCCTGAAGACTTTATTTCCATTTATCATTGTTGATTATAGAGGGCGATGCTCATCTCCGTTTCAAAGCCACTGAGCCAGTGCTGTCTGGACACATCCGAGGTCATGTGGCTAGCATGACATCACGAAGCACAGTTACCTCCGTCCGAAGTGGTACCTATTTATCTATTGCATTTGCATGCTTTCAAATTGCTAGGTTGGCAGGAGCTGGGGCGAGGATGTGGCACCTGGTTCTTGAACCCAGGCTTCTGGTTTCCAGCAGACAAGCCCAGTGTCTTAACCAATGAGCCACTGCACTGCCTGCTAAGTTCCTATTTTATTTTCTTTTTATGACCTTTAATCCCTTTATGTGGGATGGGCGACTGAATGGAGCTGAGTGTTTACTGGAGGGATACCCTGCCTGATGCCTACACAGAGTTTGCAGCAGATATTTTCTCTCTGAGTCCTGATAGAGAAACATCCTGCTACTATCTAGAATTGAACTCTCAACCTTCCAAATGGGAGGCAAGCCTCTTAAACTCTAGGCCACCGTGCCAGTCGCCTGCCAAGTTTCTATAATCACTGTTCAAATTGTATTCTTTGCACTCTCCTAGTGGCCATCTAGAGGGAGGACTGAGCATTTCATTTATTCATTTATTATTTATGACCATTTTTATATAATGCGATAATCCGAACTTGCTTTCTCTCATTCCCACAAAATTCCACGGAAACAATAGTGGTGGTATGGAATTTTCTGCAGTGTTCTTTCTTTTTCCTGCCAGGTTCTGTAGTATAAGCTTTCAGAAACAACTAAGCTTTGCTATATTTTGAATGGTTCTGTTTCCCTATTAAAGAAAATGCATTCAGGTTTTTTTTTTGCTATAAACAATTTGGTGATACAACTGCCAGTCACAATAATAAAGAAACATGTTAGTTACTTCTTCCTTATTCTTAGTCTTAAGGAAGGTGAAAATAGCACTTTTGGGGAAAGGGCTGGGGGAAATTGTTTTCAGTGTGTGGAATGCATTTACTTTTATACTGTTGGCTTATTCCTGTATGCAATCCAATGCAAACTGTGAAAGGGAAAGGGAACTGCATGTCATGTTTCATTAGCTGCACCATTATGTACATGTCTGTGTTTGTGGTATTTTCGTCCCAGTTCTACTTCTTATCAAAATCAGGATTTGGCTGTTAATGAGGTATACAATGTACTTTATGGTTGTGGTGACATACTGAGCTGTGCAACAATAAAATAATGAAATCATTAAATATTTGCTTCCTGCCAGTTAGTAGAAAACAACTTGGCTAGAGACCTGGGTTTTACAATAATGCAGTATATTGTGTGCATATTTATAGTCAATATGAGGAAATGAAAGTCTGTAAACTCATAAGAAAAATTTATTAGTGTTCTAAGAAGCAAGGAAAAGAAAAATAAAGTATGAAATAGCACAATATGGATAAACAGACAAAATGATAGAGAAAAAATAATTGTAAAAGAAGTATACTAGTGGCCACTCTCTTTCCCTTTACCATTTTTTTAAAGGAACTAACTCCTTGTTAAATATTTTTATACCTTCAGAAGAATCTTGAAATAGTATAGGGATTTGGAAGGAAGGAAGAGTTCCATATTCTTGAGACATGCAAATATAAACAAAAGCAATCCTTATGTAGGAAAGACTTAAAATGAATGTGTTTCTCTTGAGAAATTCAGCAGAAGGAAGAAAGGAAGGCAGGAATATATATATATATATATATATAAGTTTGGAATATATATATATAGAAAGTTTTTTCCGGACAGACCGGTCTGGTTGATGCACCTTGGTATTTTTAACTGCTATACTGCAGTTATACTTTTTTATAATCACTTTTGACTATGTATATTCCCTTGGCTCGGCTGTGTGTGTGTGTGTGTGTGTATAACACATACATTCATATATTCCATCTACATATACATATGCATATATATATATAATCCATGCATGTGCGCGCACACACACACACACACACACACACACACACGATGCATTTATGTTGATTGATATGTGCCATCAAGTATACCACATAAATAGATTTTTCATGACAATCTATCCCTAACTGTTCTTTCCAGTCAAACAGTCCCACCATACCACTCTAAATGAGTCTGTCCATCCTGCTGCTGGTCATCCTCTTCTCTTTCTTTCCATTTTTCGCAGCATTAGAGTCTTTTCCAAAGAACTTTGCATATTGGGATTGAAGTAGGATAAATTGAGCCTGGTCAATTGTTCCTCAAGTGAGAACTGTGAGTTAATATGTTATTTTCCTGGCTGTCTATGGTGTTCTTAGAAGTCTTCTTTAACAGAGGTCCCCAACCTTGGCAACTTTAAGACTGGCTGAGGCATTCTGGGAGTTGAAGTCCACAAGTCTTAAACTTACCAAGGTTGGAGACCCCTGTTCTATAACACCAAAGTTCAAAGGCATCAATAGCAGGTAGTCCTTGAGTTATGACAGCAATTGAAACCAGAATTTCAGTCACTAAGCAATGTGGTCATAAAATGCTACATCATGTGGAATACCACCAGCCAATAACCAAGGACCAACCCTAATCCAATCCATTCTTGGCTTGATTCCTCCCAACCTTAAAACTTGGTAAGATAAGGGACTGTCTCTTTAACTCTCCCTACCTGTCTATCTGCCTTGAGTTCTCTTTCCAGGAACAGTAGAGGAAACTGGGAAATAAAGGGTAACATAATCATGTGTGCACACAAAACAAAATAATGTAATAGAGAACCATTTCCATATCATTATTGAGAAAAGTGCCTGGATGTGTCCATATAGTCACCAGGAGCTGAACTGGATTCCAAAACAGCATTTTTTTAATTCAGAAAAAAACTGTCTAGATGCTTCTTAGAACCTGTTCTGTTTATTTTAGTTCTTTTTTCTTCATTCCTGCCCACTTCATTTTATCCATTTATAGATGGCATATGACACCAGTTAGATTAGCGAAAATGTTTAAAAATGTATCGAATATTTGTTGGAAATGTAAAGAAAAACCAGGTACTTATTATCATATTTGGTGGATGTGTCCTAAAACTAAGAAATTTTGGTTTAAAATTCATAAATGGTTAGAAAAGATGACTAAAATACAAATAGAATATAAACCAGAATTATTTTTGCTAGGAATATTAGGATCTAACTATGGTAAAGAGAATGAATATTTAATATTGCATGTATTGACAGCAGCGAGAATTGTATTTGCTCAATTTTGGAAAAATGAAAATCTACCACACGATCAGATTATAATTATGAAAATTTTAGAATGTGCAGAAATGGACAGATTGACGTTGGAGATTAAGGAGAAAGAGGATTCAGTGTATTTTAGGACATGGGAAAAATTTTATCAGTGGTTAACATTACGTTAGAGCTGAATTATATTTAATTAGTAAGCTTTTATTTTATGACTATGTTTAGTATTAAATTATAATTGTTTAGTATTGTACTAATTACTGTTATTCAATACGTGTACCCGGACGAGAGTCTGCTTGTGTAAGCGTTGGATTTTTTATGTGGGGGTAACCCCACTACTGTGCCTATCCCTATCCCTATTCCCATCCCTATCCCAACTCCACTCCCTAACCCCATCCTCTACCCATATTATCCCTATCCTTCCCATACCCATATAAAATTTAATAAAATATATTTAAAAAAAAAAAAAAAAAAAGAGAGTCATGTCTTTATTTCCAGCAAAATGCCTGTATCTTCCCCAGCCAGTATTGTCATAGTCACTTATACAGTACAGTTTAAATTTAAAGCATCCGCAGCTTGTTTATGCATTCTTACACATTTTCTGTTCTATTTCTTCTTATACTCCATAATACTACATGGTCATTTCTCAGCTTTGCCTCTTTGCATTAATGCTATCAATTTTCACAGACAGATTAATCGGTTTAGCTAATTTAATAGTGACTATCAATTTTAATGGGCAAAAATACATTTTAATTGTCTACATGCAAGGTAAAGATACTCTTAGGGTTTTTTTTAAAAAATATATATATTTGAAGCTATTTGATTGTGCTGTATTAGTATGAAAAGCAACTAAAATATTAACTTTTAATTTTTGTTCAAGGTGAATTCTCCTTATCCCTTTTCTTTATCTTAAGGAAACATCTGCTGTTGAGCAAATTAGTAGACCGAAAAACTAAATGTAATTTTTCCTCTTGATGTTTCTATGATAAACTAGTATTAATACTACTTTGGGATATATGTAAGAGTTACCAGCTACTTTTGTGGCTTTTGTATAAAATTGTTGATCATAGGTTTTTAGGGGAGAATGACAAAAAATAAGATGGTGGGCATGTGTCCTTAGTTTTAATGTCTGATTTTAAAGTTTTATGTTTTAACTGTATTTGTAACTGTAAGCTGCCCAGAGTTACTCTATAGCAGGGGTGTCAAATTGCTGGCCTGCGGGCCGGTTGCATCATATGGAGGCCGCGCCCACCCCAGCTCCAGCAATGCAAAAACAGTTGCGATACGTCGCGACACATCACGTGATGTGGCGAGTTTGACACCTGTGCTCTATAGTAAGATGGGCAGCCAATACATTTTATAAACAAACAAACAAACAAATAAAAATATTTGTCACATGTGGAAGCAAACATGATCTCCTCCTCCTCCTCCTCCTCCTCCTCTTCTTCTTCTTCTTCTCCTTCTTCTTCTTCTTCTTCTTCTTCTTCTTCTTCTTCTTCTTCTTCTTCTTCTTCTTCTTCTTCTTCTTCTTCTTCTTCTTCTTCTTCTTCTTCTTCTTCTTCTTCTTCTTCTTCTTCTTCTTCTTCGCTATCTCTGACTGCTGCAGCATAAAGGCAGTATGAAGAAAAAGCAGAGCCATCTGGAGCCCCCAACTAAAGCAAAACATGTCAGGTTATGGCTGTCATTATTAAATGATGCAGCAAAATGCACATAATCCATGCGTCACGAGCTTGGAATTGACTGACTTCTGACTTCTAATTAGAGAAAAAATGTAATATGTAAAATCTTAAATTTGCTAAGGCCTGGTGGTCTGTGAAACAATGGAACTTTGCTTCAAAAAACTGAATCATTTATGGGGAACTGCCACAACTTTTCCTTGTTTTAAGAGAGCAATACTTCGAAAATCACAGGTAGTTCAAGTCAGTTGTCAAGGTGGTTCAAGCCTGTCCCTCTGGAAGGTGGCTTGATTAATGTACCCTTCAGAAGTTACAGTTGCAACAGTGTGCCAGCAAGTGTTCTGTTAACCCTTGACATTGCTGCAATGTTTTAAGTCCCAACATTACTTGGATAATTTTTGCATATTCATTACATGCTGAAATGGAAGATAATGATGATCAAGTGTAAAGGACAAGACCTGAGCACTTTTTTTTATAATAATAATAATAATAATAATAATAATAATAATAATAATAATAATAATAATAATAATAATAATAATAATAATAATAATAATAATAATAATAATAATAATAATAATAATAATAATAATAAAGTTGGAAGGGACCTTGGAGGTCATCGAGTCCAACCCCCTGCTCAGGCAGGAAACCCTATACCATTTCAGACAAATGGCTGTCCAGTCTCTTTTATTTGATTCTCAACTAGTTTTCTTCCCTACCACAATCATATAGTTACTTGGTGGTTCGTAAGAACCCCGTAACCTCATAAAAGCACAATAATGTGACTTCACAGAATAATACATGGTAATGAATTAAAATTAACTAAGAAAATCAGCAACAGCTTAAAACCCAGTGGAATTAACTCATGTTCCATTTGCTGTCACAAACAATATTTGTTCTTGTTAGCCTATATAAAAATCCAAGAGAGACAAGTTTAATTTGCCAGGGACAGATGTTCTCAACCAAAAGCAGGCCTACATAATTCAGCCCCACACAACTTGGGGATCAATAGCAGATTCTCCTGGGATGCACAAATTGGACAGATTCAGCCTAATTGGAGAAGACAGTTCTGTTAGACCTCAGTGTCAGATTGTATAGGATTTTATAGACTAAAATCAGAGTTGACCATGTCCTCATTAATGTGGGACATTGATGTATTTCAGGAAGAGTATCAGATGATTCTTTCATAGTTTGGACTTCACAGACAATTGACTCCCACAAAGTCAGAAACTTAAACAGTAATTTAAGTTACTTCCAATTTTCTTTATTAGATTACAAATGTTTTAGCTTACATCATAGATGTAATGGAAATACTCACCAAACTTTCCTATTTAGGTGGCAAGATAAAATACAGGAAGATCTTCAGAATCTTTTTTGTTCTATAACTCTTTGTTCTACCCAAATGTTCAGAGGATGGAAAATATTTCAATTCTGACTATCAAAAGTTGGGATGAAGGTGATTCCATCCACTGGCTGGAATTTCACCCAAATGAAAAACTGGCTGATAATCAAGTCTTTAGCATGTCTGAATTCATGCATTCTTTTATCATTGCTAGATGGAATTGTTTGGCTGGCTTTAACACTTAATCATGGCATAGCTATATATCCCTCTAAACTAAGCTTGTGCAGAAGGAATGTTCTAAGTTTAAAACCAGGTTTAAATTGCTCAGGATCTAGTAAGATTTAATCATCGTACATAAAATCTTGGTACATTTTTCTTTACAGTCTACTCTAGCCCACCCTCTCAGTATGCCATGCCTATACATTAGTACCATTTTTTGCTAGCAGGAAGTATAACAGCTTCTGGAGTCATCATCCTGGAACACTGCATTTATCAACTTTACTGTAGGTCTTGGGAAAGATTTAGTAATTTACTGGACATGTCAGAGTTAAGAAAAAATGGGCCATTTCCCCCCCCCCCTCTGATCAGTTATGCACATCTTTATCCAGGTAGACCCAGTTTAATGCAGTGGTTTAGGTGATTTGTAAGATTGTGAGTTCTAGTCCTGCCTTAGGCATGAAAGCTAGCTAAATCTAGACTCTTACCCAACCACTGTCAGTCAGCCCAACCCACTTCACAGAATTGTTGTGGTGAAAATGGAAACAAGAGCATGATATATGCTGCCTTGTCTTTGTAGTCTTTATCTGGATTGCAGGTTAAAATCGATTAACAAGGCTGTAACAATTAGAACCTGAGGAGGTTTCCAGGAGCCCAACTGAACAGGCAATCCCCACTTCAAGAATTAAACCCACCCTCCAGATGAACTGGTTTTATAGAAGAATTGTAGAATCGGATGCTTTTAGGACAGCTCAACTTGACAGGAGAGTATAGAAGTCTTCAGTGACTGCATTTCTCTTCAACTTTTTTAAGTTGTCAAAAAGTATACCCTAAGCAAGAAAGGTCTCCAAGCTTTTATCTAACACAGATTCTGTTGCTGCATGGAAGTATCACAGTATTATTGTGCACAACATCTGTTTGTTTACTTCAAGGACTGGCTATCTCTTTGCTGGTGCAAAATTAAATCAAATATTTATTCCTTGGCTTTCCTTCCTGAACAGGAGGAATTGTCAGTTATGAATTACACCTGTGTGCTGCAGAATAGCTACATCATCCATCCTGGGGTTTGATTATCAGTCATATATCATTTGTTGGTGTCTCGTTATTAAAGTCCTTGATAACTATGTGATATCTCAGAAAGAGAATGTGAAAGCATGGCCTTACGGTCAAGGAAAAGAAAGATTACTCTGACCAACCCAGACCATGTACTATAGTACTTCTTCAATTTATTTTTCTTACAATTATGTTTAGCCTCCAAATTACAAAGGAGTGAAACAGGAGTGAGGAAAGCCTACATGACTGAAGGTTGCACCACAAGCATCTGATGTGCTTAGTAATTTTAATTCCTAATTTATTAGGAATTAAATAGATTTCTACAAGGTGAAATAAAAAATAAGCCAGGTATGAATATTATTAGAAACAATACTTCAGTTGAGATAAAACAGCTTCATTGATATAATAATATAATAAGGTTTGATTTAACTTATGATATTAGAAAACAATATGCTGCTTTATAAACTATGACTTGTGATTTGTATAATTTCTGAATCAATACACTTTTGCCTGCTAAACAAACTGTTTAAAAGAAACTGTAACCCCAAAACAGGAAATCTCTCTGTTTCTCTCCTCCCCCTCCCAATCTGTCATTATTTTATCTATTTCATTTATTCCCCATTTTTTCCAAACTAAATCAGCAAAGACCATGGAAATTGAAATAGTTGGGCAGTAAGTAACAAGGGTTTTGTTCAGTTTTAATTCATTACTATCCACATTACCATTTTTAGCATTTGAAGATTTTGTAAGTGATTTTTTTCTTTTAATTGCATCAATTTATTCTTTTATGTATGAATCAATATATACACACTTATCAAGCTAATCTATCACATGTGAATGAAGAAATAAGTAAGAAGTAAGAAAAGTAAGCTAAATAAATTAAAGGCATGGGATAAGAAAAACAAAGGTAAACATAGCTAAATCTAATTTACAATATCATTTGCTGTATTTCCCCTCCTCTCTCTATGCTTGCAAATCTTTCATGTTTCTAGCACAGTCCATACATTGGCTCATATATTGTTTTTTTTTTAAATTGAGGATGTCATTAACTCTATCTAGCTACAACTTTTGCATCTTTCCCTTTCTTACACTCTTTCTTAATACATATGTTTCACAATCTAATCCTCAGTTATTTTTTTATTACCAAAGAACATAAGTTAATTCTTTTGTATTATCACTTATTTTGTATTCAATCCACATTCATTCAGCATCTTCATTTTTTTTTTTTACTTTATCTTCATTTTGTTTGACTGGTATCTCACTCCTATTGCATTCAACTTTTATTTTTCTCCTGGCACAGTAACTCTTGAGTTGCATACCACAAAGAGAGCAGGAACACAATGGTATATTCAATCTTATTTTGAAAACATTTCTTGCAACTGACCATATACTCTCCACTATCTTTCTGGTAGCATGCCTTAACATTTTTTCATCCATAATAAAAATATTCTAAAATACACTTGCACTAGTTTTATTTTCATGTGTACATGGCAATAATTCATTCTGTTTTCCCTGTCAGATACAATACTTTGGTGTGTCTGATTTTGAGACACATGTGCCTCACTGCATCATAGAAATTATTTACCATTTGTTGATTCTCAGTGTTGAACTATTTACCCAGAATTCCCTTTCTTCTCATGCATGCTATAGTGTACAACTCTTATAGCATTCAGTAATAACTTTCACATTGCATATTAATTCAATCCAAAGAAGTCATTTAATTCTTTGATGATGATTATTAAGTTACAATCTAATACAAATGTAAGAGAGAGAACTTCCACTGAATTTTCAGCATAGACTGTATTGCTGAGATGGCCAATAGCTAATGACATCTGAAGGTTTCTTTTGTGCCCAGTAATAATGAGTCTTATAGAGCCATACTGACCTTAAAAATAAAATAAAAATAATTTCACATTAAAATTGGGAGGAGCTGAAATGCCCCCTTATTCTTCCAATTCAGTTTGTGTTGAAACTCCACGAGCAAGCCGAATTAATGGCCAACATTAGATGACAGTTGGAACCAATTCTCATTTTGCTATAGCATATGAATTGTCTCCAGTGAAATTTCAGCTCCTAGTAGATCATATTTCCTCTGCTCTTCTCTCCCTTCGCTATAATCGCTTTACATCGGAGGGGACTGTGTGGAGAGTTTCCTCCTTTAAATTCCTGGGAGTCTATCTCTGTGAAGATCTTACCTGGAAACTTAACACAGCCCAGGTGGCCAGAAAGGCCCAACAGAGACTCCACTTCCTTAGGGTCTTGCGGAAGAACAGGGTAGAACGACGACTCATGACCCTCTTCTACCGGTCTACTGTCGAAAGCATTCTCACATACTGTATTGTGGTTTGGTATGCTGGCCTGACAGCCTTGGACAGGAAAGTTCTACAGAGGGTGGTGAGCACGGCACAAAACATCGTGGGCTGTTCCCTGACACCAATGGATGACATCGCCAGGGCCCGTTGCCTTGGTAGAGTGAGGAAAATTCTCAGGGATGACTCTCACCCTGGTCGGTATCTCTTTACTCTCCTACCATCGGGTAGGAGATACAGAAACATAGCCAGCCGTACCAACAGGCTGAAGAACAACTTTTATCCATGGGCTGTCAGGCTCTTGAATGGGACATAATAATTTTATGTATGATAGACCCGAGAGGCCGGCGTGCTGTGCAATTAGCTCACAGGGTGTAATATGTTGGGGGTTTGTAGTCACTGTGAGTTGGGGGGGGCACGGAGGGAGGCTCAGCCAATCTCACTGTATACATGTTATACTTTGATAATAAAGGTTCATTCATTCATTCATTTCTTTTTCTGATTTCAGTGGGCTGTTATTAAAAGTCTGAAGTTGATCTCCAGGTCTTATTGGACAGCACCATAACACTCTCTCTGGCCTCAAACAGCTGCCTTATGAAAGTCAAACTGAAAATGTTGATTCTTCTCCTAAGTGACATTGCTGAAGCATAGCACAGATGTGGAAACCGGCCTGACATGTTGTCTCTTTAACAGAGAGGTTAAAAAAAAAAAAGATCTGACCATGATTGATGACAGAGCTGCCCCTTCTCGGTGATGGAGAAAATAAGCTGAGTCAAAATAGATCTAGCTGCATTGTGGCAATGCTCTCTTTCCTGCTTTTTCCTCATTTCTCTTCATTTAGATAAGAGAATTTTGCTTTGAACACTCTTATTCCAACAGTCTTCAATATACCAACCACTGTGCTTATTACTTTCTTCTTTTCACTTTGAAATTACTTCAGAGACATTGTTTCATTAAAGTGAAGACTTTCAAGCCATTCATTTCAGAGTAGGTAGACTAGGTCAAGGACAACTGTGCTGAAAATTAGACTTCCAGATAGAGGTGAGCCTGCTGTGTTGTTTAGATGTTTGCTGTTTATCACTGCAAGCAACAAAGAGGCTAGGCTTGGCTGAAATATGACAGAAAGTGCACGCAACATCTGAGCCATACTGGATTCCACATAGCCAGTGTCACACTAAAAGGGACTCCTGAGCAAAGTATTAGTCAGAAACAGCAACCTGCCATCACAGTGTGTGTCACAAAAGCATTCGAATATTGCTCCTCCAAAGTCCTTGTCATTGTTGTGCTTGGAAATACAGTAGTTCTGAAAAGGTGGGGGAGAATTAGGTCTAGAATATGGAAGCTGCATATTAGCCGATCCAAAGGAAAGCAAAGTTACACTGAAATGTTTGAGCAAAGGAATTTTACCAGCAACCTGGGAAGTAAAAAGTGGCACCAAACTTGAAGATGATTCTTAAAATTTCTGAAAGAGGGGTCCTTGGTGCTCTTTGAGCTTGCCTGTTTTCTTGCAGACATTTCATTACCCTAACTAGGTAACATCATCCGTGCTAGTAAGGAAAGGGGTTTGCTGTCAGTTTATATTCTGGTGTCTTGCCTGTCTGTGTGGGTGGGGGTGATCTTAGGGGTTCTTTGGTTGGGCTGTTTACTGATGGCCCTTTAGCAGTTTCTTGATTGGGGTGTTGCTTACTTGATTGTTGGTCTGAAGGTGACCTTGGAGTTAATCTATGCTGATCTGAGTGCTGATTACTGGTGGAGAGATGCTGGAGTCTTTTTCTCTTTTGGGCTGGTTGATTGTCTCTTTTACATAATCTATAGATGTTGTTAATGTCTATGTGTCTATTGATGGCTGATTTGTCAGAGTGCCAGGCTTCTAGGAATTCCCTGGAAGTTTTGGATTCAGCCTGGTCTAGGATTGTCACATTTTCCCAATTGAAACTACGGTTAATTCTGTCTATATGGTGTGAAATTAAAGAATTTTCATCATGCCTTTTGACTGCCAGTTGGTATTCATGGATGCATTCTGCCAGTCTTCTGCCTGTTTGTCCTACACAGTGGTTGTTGCAGTTCTTACATTGTATGTTGTAGATGACTCCTGCACCTCTCCACCAATAATCAACACTCAGATCAGCATAGATTTGTTCCAAGGTCAGCTTCAGACCAACAATCAAGTAAGCAATACCCCAATCAAGAAACTGCCAAAGAGCCATTGGTAAACAGCCCAACCAAAGAATTCCTAAGTCCACCCCCACTCACCCACCCAGACAGGCAAGACACCATAATATAAACTGACAGCAAATGACACTCCTTACTAGCACTGATGATGTTACTTAGTTTGAGTAATGAAATGTCTGCAAGAAAACAAGCAAGCTCAGAGAGCACCAAGGACCCCTCATTTCAACCCTGAGCTACAAATATTCTCCTTCATTGATTTCTGAAAGAATTTCTCATGAGTTTCTCATGAAACTCAGAGCAGATTTTTTTAAATTTTATTTAGGGTTATGATTGCATCCAAGGAAAGTTGTACACATAAGTTAGGCTCAGTGTGCATATTTTCCTTGTGTTGTGTTGCGATCAATATCAATATTGAATATTGAAGGGTAGGTAGGAATGTGGGAGGATATGGATTCTGTTACTGTTTATGAGAAATATAAATTGGCTTAGTACTGTTTGTATTTTAACGTCAACATGCTCAGGAAGGGCAGGAAAGGTATTGTGGATATTAGAGCATTTAAGTCAAAGTGAAAAGTGTATAGCAATCAGTTGATTTTTTTTTAAAGAAAAGATCTGTTTGCTGCCATTGGGGAACAGAAAAATAATGACAGTTGCTACCACCAAGATCTAAAGAAGTTTTGGTCTCCCGTAAAAAGAGAAACCTCCACTATTTCTTGTGGCTATAACAAAGAATGGTAGTGTACATACATACGCATTTTATAGGAGGCCAGAGGGATATTATTTTTTAAATGCTTGGCAGATATGATCCCAAAGTGTGGCCTTTTCCAAAACCTATTTGTGGCAGAAGATTTACCAATAACATTACTCCATTCCATAACATGTTCCACAGGCCACTAGTTCCATTTGCTCTTTTAGGACATTATACTAATAGAGACAAAAATTACCTCCGTTTTCAGAACTATTTGCTTTTGAGCGTCCTACTGTGCTCTTTTGCAGTCATTGCACTGGGCAGACATTATTCTACCCTCACATGCCAATTTAAAACAGCAGTTGGCATGCATGTTGCCTAGCTCCATTTTTCTAATGGAACACAGAGATCCAGCTGGACACATTTTATTCAGCGCTTTGGGGCAAACTGACCTTACAAGTTTGGATAAACCGTGAACTGTTAATATAGCAAAGCCAGGGAGTTATTTCCCCCCCCCCCAGCTTTCAGAAAAGACCCCTATGCTGCCAATTTTGTTTTTTTAAATTGCTATATGTCAACTCTGTTTGTTCAGTTTTGTAAAGAGACATTCTGGTGTGGGTTGGACTGGTTCATTTTCCAAGCTCTCTCTGAATTTGATGTCAGTTCTAGGCACTCGGAAAAGCATACAAGTTTTTCTAAATCAAAATAATTAAGTAAATAACTAATTCTGAATCAATGGGAGCAAGAGTGCCTATAATCGTGGGGAAAAGCAACTAAGATCAAACAAATGTAAGAATAAAATTCAAAGGAAAAAGTATTGATTGATTATGAATTTTATAAAGGCTCCTCAGTCATAAAAATATCTAAGTCCATGCAAAAATATAATGCATGTAGACACAATAACATAATACTTATATTGGTCTAACTAGAAGCTTGTAAGGTTGTCCTCATTTATCAATTGACTTGTTTAGGGACCATTTGCATTTATGATGGTGATGAATAAGTAACTTTGCAATCAATACATGCATTTACGACCTTTGCAGTTCAGTAAAGCAAAGAAACACTGAAGTAAGATTGTAAGTCACTGTTTCATTCAGTGACCACTTCATTGAATGATTGAGTTGCCAGTCCCACCTGTGGTCACTAAACAAGGACCACATGTAGAAGCTTCTGGTTAGGTCCATATGATGGTATCTCTATAAAGGAGGGAATGGCCTCACTGATCTTGAAGGAAGTTTATATATAGGATGATGTACTGAGATAGCATTGGTCAAATTTCTTGATGACCTTTGGCAGAGATCATGGCATCTGGCCCTCTCAATTCCTGGCAAATAGATGGGGAAGAAATAGAGGTAGTGACAGATTTTATCTTCCTGGGCTCCAAGATCACCACAGATGGGGACTGCAGCCAAGAAATTAAAAGACGCTTGCTCCTGGGGAGGAAAGCTATGGCAAATCTAGACAGCATACTAAAAAGCAGAGACATCACCCTGCTAACAAAAGTACGTATAGTCAAGGCCATGGTTTTCCCAGTTGCAATGTATGGCTGTGAAAGTTGGACCATAAGAAAGGCTGAACGCAAAAGAATTGAGGCCTTTGAACTATGGTGCTGGAGAAGACTCCTGCGAATCCCCTGGACTGCAAGGTGATCAAACCGATCAGTCCCAGAGGAGATCAACCCTGACTGCTCTTTAGAAGGCCAGATCCTGAAGTTGAAACTCAAGTACTTTGGCCACCTAATGAGAAGGAAGGACTCACTGGAGAAGAGCCTAATGCTGGAAAGATTGAGGGCAATAAAAGAAGGGGACGACAGAGAATGAGGTGGCTGGATGGAGTCACTGAAGCAGTAGGCGTGAGCTTAAATGGACTCCAGAAGATGGTAGAGGACAGGAAGGCCTGGAGGAATGTTGTCTATGGGGTCGTGATGGGTCGGACATGACTTTGCAACTAACAACAACATGGTATATTTCTGTATTGGAAGTTAGGGGTGGGAATCCCACAGGTCTAAAGGTACAATTCTTTCATTATCTCATTTATAGCCTGAGAATTTAGGGAGGGTCCCTTCTGAGCTTCTTGCTTCACACATTATGCAGGTGTGGGTTCTTTTATCTCTTATCTTTCTGGACTTTCTGTAGACAGCATCTCTTTGCCCTGTCTCCCAAATTCTTTCACACATACTATTACAATCTCTCCCAGTGGCTTCATATATAGGTTAAATAGGTTGGGAAAGGGAAATCATATGCCATAATGGAGCACCCATGGGCCAGACCACTAACTCACTACATTGTGTGGACTTGCCTCATCAGTACCTCCAACCCCTAACCCTCAAAGTAAAGCTAGAAGAATGCTATGGTTGACAGTATCAAAAGTCTTTGGGAAGTCCAGCAAGATGATACAATCACAGACCCTCTATCTATGTTCTGTCCCAGGTTGCCTATGAACACAACCAATGCTGTTTCCATCTATGCATATAGAACAACATAATATTTCCACAAGAAGCAGATATTAAAATTTGAGTTATAAGTTTAGAAGTTATTTATTTCAGGAGGAGGAGGGGGGGAGGGAGGAGAGGAGGAGGAGGAGGAGGAGGGGGAGGAGGAAGTAGGAGGAGAAGAAGAAGAGAAGAAAGAAAGAAAGAAAGAGAGAAAGAGAGAAAGAGAGAAAGAGAGAAAGAAAGAAAGAAAAAGAAAGAAAGAGAAAGAAAGAAAGAAAGAAAGAAAGACAGAAAGAAAGAAAGACAGAAAGAAAGAAAGACAGAAAGAAAGAAAGAAAGAAAGAAAGAGAAAGAGAAAGAAAGAAAGAAAGAAAGAAAGAAAGAAAGAAAGAAAGAAAGAAAGAAAGAAAGAAAGAAAGAAAGAAAGAAAGAAAGAAAGAAAGAAAGAAAGAGCACAGTGGTAATTATGGCAAACTGGCATTTTAATAGAACACATAGTCTTTGGTCCATTGATTCAGGCCCACCATTTAATTGATTTTCTTGAGCATAAAATGCCATATGTTCCCTGTTAAGTAGCTTGTTTATTTAATAGAACAATAATAGAGTTAAGTAACCTGAATTAAATATACGCCTCATGGAGTTGGTTGAGATTGAAGAGGCACATAAGTTAAGGTAAAAAGAATCTGTTTCATAGAATGACCGATCAGAATATACGGTAAGAGTACACTGTGAACTTCTGAATCAATCAGGTTGTGAAAGAAGAGAGGACTTCCAATGATATACTAATGCAAATCTAAGATGTTTCTTAACTGCTTGGTTCATGTGTCTAGTTTCAAAGTTTTTTGAAGAACCTTTTGAGGCCTAAATACGTTAAATCCATAATAGCTAATGTTAGTTAGTATAAACCTTTAATATAGTGGAAATATTGGATAACATTACTTGATTAAACTCTCATAAAACAACCTTCATAGTGAAAAGTTTGCCCATGAATGAAGCCTCTTCATGGAATCATCCATCAGAAGTCAAATTGATAGGGAAATGTTTTCATGCCCACTTAAGATTCTATTTATTATTCAACTTGTCTTTTGTCTTTTTTTCCAGGCTTATTGGCTGGAAAAGCACTGTAGCCAAAACTGGGAGACTATCAATAAGCAGCCCAACAGCATCCTGATAAACAAAGAGGGCCCTAAAGGCTGGCTCTTAAACTTTATTTATTTTGTATTTTTAATTTGAAGCAAGAACTAAACGCTTAAAATGAAATAAGTGAGCTAGTTAAATACTGAACGAAGTATGCCATAGATGGTCCATAAGCAAGCTGAGATTGATTTGAAGCTGGGAAATTCTTGGACTCAGGTTGAAAATAATTGGTTTCTTTTTAATCATGATCTAGCAAATAGCTCATGTGAATAAAGAATCTTAATGCATAATAATCATATAATATCATAAAACATTTAAGCCAAAGGAAAGTCATTTCGGGGGGGAAAGCTCATTTTTGTTAAGAGGATATTGTTAATGAGTTACCCAAAGTTATGATTTACCTATAGTTTTAAAGTTAATAAAACTATTTTATGAAATCTAGCTATATTACATAGTTTGGGAAACTTATTGAAACTGAATTTCAAGACAAATGGTTTATAGAATCTATGCAAAAATTAAACCAGTCTGTACTCTATTTCTGCCATGTTTTTTAATGTGACTTATCTGGTATTTTTTTCTCAGTTTTTTGGGAGGGCAGTAGTATGGAAGGGATAAAGCTTATAAAATAATTGATTGTAAGAATTTTCCAAAATATTATTGAATAATGTTCAAGGTTATGGGACATAGACCTACTTTTGTGTTAATAATCATCCAAGGTATCTAGAATCTTTTAGTTAGGTGATGTGAAGAAATGTACAGAACCATTAGCAAAATCTATGGAATGCTAAGCTTGAAGAGTGATTTATAGCAATAGCAATATCAGTTAGACTTATATACTGCTTCATAGTGCTTTACAGTCCTCTCTAAGCAGTTTACAAAGTCAGCATATTGTCCCCAACAATCTGGGTCCTCATTTTACCGACATCGGAAAGGATGGAAGGCTGAGATTTCAACAAATCTTCCAACAAATTATTATAGGCAGGTCAGTAAGGAGGGATCACTTTAGAAGATCTGGCTTGGTGGCCTGGCAGGGGGAGGGGATAGTTCCATGTGAGTGGTAGGCATGAGTGTGCATGCAGCTCCATTTGCACAAGTGGTGGATGCACATGTCCATTGCTTGCACAAATGGAGGTTCGTGTGTGCATGTGCCCACAGCTTGCATGGCCCAGTTCTGAACGGGCTGAGGCCCATTAATGGGCCATGGCCTGGGATTTGGGGACCTCTGCTTTAGAAAGTCTTTCCCAGAATCCAGAAACTCTGTTCCTCACAGCTTCTATGTATTTCCTAAAACTATACCTTAAAATATCAGAAAACATAGAGATTTGATCTAGAATTATCTGTTACGTGCATTTCATTTTTGCCAAGTCTTTCTTTCTAAAATATTTATGAGCTGCCTTGAAGACCACAAAATCTTCAAAAACAGCTTGCAACAATATAATTAAACCATTTAACAGTAAAATAACGTGTATTAATAAAGTTAAAGTAAACAAATACAGCACTCTGCAGTTAAAGCTTCCTTCCAGAGTACTAAAATCAATCACAATTAATGTTTCAGCTAAAATAGAAAACAAACCAATAATGTCCAATCTAAAGTGCCTAAAGATGATACACAGCTTTGAAACAATCAAATGAAGGGCAGCAATGGTAAATTCTTCCATATTGTTTCCTCCCCCCCCCGCAAAAAAAAATCCTACCTGAGTTGAGCTGGATTTGAAAATAACTGGTGTTTCCTGACATGCTTGCCATGGTGGGTCATGATAGAGACCAAATAGCTTATTCAGTGTCATCATAAACCAAAAACTCTGGTCTTAACATTTTTGCACGTAGAAAATTGCACATACTACTTTATTACATACATTTTTGTATGCACTTTTCCTGGACATTCACATTTTGGCAAGCAATTGGTCATGAGAAAATGCACCTAAAATCTGCTTTTCTCTTACACATTTTGAAGATGTCTTTCCTTTGCTTTGTGGGTCATTTTCTCATTTCTTATGATTATTTAAAATGGTCATGTGCTATTTCTTAAGGAAGTAATAAAGCTGGTTATTATATTTACTTGTGAACCATATTTAAACATTTTAAAATATCGACATCTCATCCTGCATTCCTAGTCTGGAATCAAATCCAAAGCTGACCTCAGTTTCTAAAACTCCCTGTGATACCAAATCATAATGCAAATTCATAAATTATAGTGTTTTTTATAGTATTTAAGACCAACATATTTTTTGAAATCTAAATGCAGCATAGTCCACTAAAATATCTCTCACACAAACTCAGCTACCTAACTTCCTACCTACCTACCTTAACAGTAGAAAACCTCCCAAGTTGCCTCAATTAAAATAAATAATAATTAATGTACAGAGTTACATTAAACCGAGAAGTGTCTTTTTTTCCCCCTAAAAAGTTGCCCTGGTAAAACAGCTGAAATTTCAGGGAATTTTTCGAAAGTGTGATTACTTTAAAGAAGCCCAAATAATAGTAGTGAGTGCTAAGATGGGGAAAGGAGCTTCTGACAGATGTCTTCTATCTCAAAACACTTTGATTTACCACAGTAGACTTCCCTCAGGAATGGATGACAGTAGAAAACTACTGCAGATGTTGTTCATCACCCTATACTACAAAAATGTATATAAATCTGGATATATTTGGGGAAGTCAGATTTTAAAGATATATTGGGACTAATTCTAAATAAATTGCATTATTGGATTAATTTGTACTGGAAAAAGTTTTTTGTGAGCTTTTGACAAAATAGGATTTTTGATAATAATCCTTAGATCAAAAAAATCTGTACAAAGGTGACTGCAGATTTGGAAAAAAAAATGGTTTGCTGAAAAAATGTGAAATACTAGACGCTGTGCCCCTGGGGTACTGACACAAATTAGTTTTTAATTAATCTATATACCTGTAAGAAGATTAAGAGATAACTGTGTTTTGACCATTGGATATATGAAAAATATTCACATCATGATGCCAATGAAAAAGCAAGCTTTAAAAGCATCAGCATTTATTTCACATAGCCTACAAAGTGGTGCCTAAGCTTCATCATATGAAAGTACTAAAAGCACACAGTGGAGAGCATTATCTCAGCTTGCAGTAATCAGTCTAAGAAGATTAAATGGTTGAATCTTTCTTTCAGTTTTGTTTCCTAAGCTGACTTTATCTTCATTCACAGCACAACTACAGAAGATGAGTGGCAAACTTGGCAAGGAGTTGTTATTCTTCTGGAGCTCATCTCTGAAGGTGCATCTTGTTTGCTTTGCGTACTCTAGCTGCTTTGCCTGTTTGGTCAAGCACAATTGTTTTCTCCCGTTTTTTTTTTTTTTTTTAAAAGAACTCATGTAATTTCTTTCTCACATTCCCTTGCTTTGTTCTGGGAGGAAAATGATTAGGAGACAGCACTCCTAGAGCTTTGAAGCTTCAGCTCCAGCTGTGCCAGCTTGGCTGTACAGACTCCTTTTTCCAGCAGGGAAAAAAAATGAAACCCCAAAACTTTAAAGGGTCTTCAGGGGATTTGGAGTGTCTTGCAGCTGCAGATTTTATTTCAATGTGCTATTGGGAAAAGTGAGGGCATGCTATAATTTTAATTAAACCAGTACCGTTATGGAGTCATTGATCTGGGCTGAGGTTCTATTGTTCCCAAGGGTTAAACAACATCTCAAGAGTAGCAGCTTCTCGCAATTCATTAAAGATAGATCACTGATCCAGCTTCACTTATAAGTTAGTGTTCTTTCCCTTATGGGAAAATAAAGGATGAAGCAAACAATAAATGGTGATTCTCATCGCTTCTTGGGGAACTGGGAAAAGATGTTTGCTTGAGGAGAGAAGTCCCATGCTTGGTGTACACACTGCATTAGAGTTCATTAGTTTTCATTTCATCCGTACTTACCAAGATAATTGCTGATTTATTTAATTAGGATGGGGTGGTAATGGTAACTTTGTTTTGCTTTTTTAATTTATTTATTCTCTTATATCAGGATATACAATTCTGGCTCAAGAGCTGCATTGATTTTTTTTACTGGCATGCCAAGCCTATTCGCCCCCCCCCCCAAAAAAAAAGGTGATGAGCCAAAATAAAAATGCATATATTATTTTATTATACTTACATTTAAATGAAATTAAAACATAATATTAAGATTAGTCTCCAATCATGTATTTAAATATTTTCTGACATTGTCACATTAATTATTGCAATTGAGGATCTTTGAAGGTTTTTTGGGGGGATGAAACCAAGAGTTATGGTTAGGATGCATCTACATTACATCTTTGCTTTCCCAAAATAATAAAATAGGTAACTAAATGAGGAGAAAGGGTAAGTTGAAAGCTTCCATGCATGTTTGAAATGGCATCTCATAAGCTTGGGATCTTGAAATGAAGCTTTACAAAACTTTCCCCCAGTCATCGCACAATACTGAAGACTGGAAGAATGACTTAGAAACATAAAGAGGAAATGGCAAAAAATTGTCTGAAATCTGGATTTAGTGGGATCGTTAGTGTAACATTTTATGATGTGGCCCAAGTTATTTTATTTGCTTCTTTCTCTCTGTTTCCCAGTGTTAATCCCAATGCAGATAAAGTGTCTGATAATTCCACACAAAAAAATATAATAGAATTGTTGGCTTAAAACTTCAAGGATTCCAGCTGAATTACTGGTAAGTTTTTACTCTTTCTCTCAAGCCCCAACCTACATCAAAGGGTGGTTATAATACAGAATTAATGGATGAATATAATGTAAATGAAATAACTACATAAAACTATCCATGGGGAAGGGAATATACACATTATTTTTACTTTTGTTCTTGTTGAAGTAAAAAAACAGACCAGTTTCGACAGGCCCATTTAAAGTTTTCTTTCATCCAACACAAAGATAAGTATGCAAAAGACTACAAATGATGCTTTTAAAGTTTCTAAATAATTGCACTTCCTGAGTTAGATCACTAGTAGCTTTCTGCTATGGGATCAATACAGTTCAACAGTCCCTGAGATTCACCAAATCAGAAGAGCTGAATCCTGTTCCATTGAGAGTCCAAACAGTAAGAATCCCTTGTTTGTCTTCAGTTTCTCAGCTCATGAAGTTAGCTGAAAAAACCATAAAGTCTACACAACAGCTGTTGAAATTTTTACATTTTACACAGGTGTTCAACAGCTGTTGAAATTTTAAATTTTACATAAGTGATAATGTCTAGAAGCTGGACAGAAAGCACAAATAGAAAGGAGAGAGTATGCTGTGGTCATCCATATAGTTTTATTTTGTAGCAGCCCCATTCACCCTGGCCAGTAATGAGGAATATTGGGAGTTGTGGTTTAGTCTGAGTTTATTAAATCAAACAGAGCAAATTTTAAAATGAGGTTTAAAAGTTATAACTATTTTAGCTTTACAGAAAAAATGGATGCAATCAATACTGGTCTACAAATTTTGGGAAATTATCGACCTCCGAGATAAAATGTGTTAATTCCTACATATTTTGATTAGATGAATTAGAAAACAGGTGGTAAATGTGCTGGTTGGCTAAAGTTTTCAAGATATTTCAGAAAAAAAAGATGTATATAGAGGCGAGTATATTTGCCTACAAGGGAGAGAGGTGTCTAATGATCATGATGCCTTGTAACCTTTTGACAAAGTACGGTAGAACAATGAAAATGGTACCACATGGAAGTGTATACATTTATCTTCACTTTGAGACTAAAGATTATTACCTAACTGTAATTTATTTTTCTTTTATTGCAAGGCACATTTGTCTTGTTCAGATCATATAGTTACATCTGGTGGCTTGTGAAAGTGTCATTGCCTAACATTTCCAAGGAACAGTTGTGTGATATTTTGTCTCAGAAGCCAAGATGCCTCAAAACTGTGTAAACAATGCAGATATCTTCTGCTACAGTTGTGGTGAGGTTACAAAAGTGCAGTATGACGGCAATGGTAAAAAAGGCATGCCACCTATCGGTATATTTTGGATGCAAAATAGGGATCAGGACAAGAGTTGGGCCCCTCATTATTGTTGCATTACATGTGCAACTTATCTGCATCATTGGCTAAACAAGAAGAAAAAGTCCATGCCTTTTCCTCCATGGTGTGGAGGGAACCCACCAATCCTAGTAGCAACTGCTATTTTTGCATGGTTCCCCCAATTGCAAAAGGGATCTCAAGAAAGAAGAAATGGACCATGGAATATCCAAACATTCCATCCGCACTGCATCCTGTACCCCAAGGTGAGGATTTGCCAATTCCAGATCCACCAGAATCCTATTCTCTAGACTCAGATGATGATAAAGACGATGAGCAGGATGCAGCTGATCCGGAGCTGTCTATGTCACTGGACCCAAACTTTAGCCTACTGTATGCTCTTCCTGAAACGAGTGAACTAAATGACCTGGTCAGGGATTTGGAATTTCCTAGGAGTAAGGCAGAGCTACTGGGCTCCAGATTACAAGAGTGGAACCTCTTGCAGAGTGAAAAAGCATGAAAATGTTACATGAAAAACCAATAAATGAACGGAAAGTTATGTTATTGGTATCAATAAAAACATAAATTATTATAAATTTATGTTTTTATTGATACCAATAACATAACTTTCCATTCATTTATTGGTGTGGCACCATTCTCGTTGCTATATCACATTTTCTAGAAAGGTTATTGAGCATAATCCCATATCCCCCTCGTTATTTTGACCTGAAGCTGTATCTTGGAAACTTGAGCCAATTAATACTCAGGACTTAATTTTCCTTTATTAGTGACCCAATTCTGTTAAAATTTAGTTATTTTCATTTTTGAGGCTTTCTCCTTGTAGACCAATGCAATCAATGGAATGGTGTATCTCACTATGTGTACATATAGTATTATGGTTTTTCTCATCAAAGCCATTTTCAATTTTTCTAAAATTCACAGGAAATTTTTCTCAGATAGACATTTCCCCTCAAGGATATTATTATACTTGGTTGATATATTGAGAAATTAATATTTTTAGCCTTTGAGAATGGCACTCAAAAGCCTTGTAGTCCAAGAGGGCAACCTTCATTCTCTAGCATAAGTCAAAAATGCCTTTGAGGCTAATTTATTTCCTGCTGCAGGTTATATACTCAGTACAGCACAGAACTGTACAGTATTGAAGTAATGAAACAGAAAAACAAGTCTTAAACTTTCCCAGCATACCATTTTGAAAGGAATGTAATCCAACTAATATTTTTTCTATTATTGACTTCCTCGTACGTCTGATTAAGTTCTTCCAAAAATAAAACCACCTAGCTTATTGACTACATATGAATCTGTCCCTTACTGCTTGTGGCTTTTCTGATTCCAACTGACCTATAGAAAAGTTACATCACTCAGTGTTTTGTATTGTATCATGTATGGGAACTTAATCTTTTATGTCGATTTAGAAGGCACAGTAACTTATCTGAATCATTTTTATAGTGACCATTTCCCCCTTTTATATTTCTATTTATTCTTCCTCTTCTTAGTCCTATTGAGCAAAGTTCACTTGGAAAGACCATTTTCCATCCATCCAGAAAGTGTCCTCTGCTTGCCATGATAATTGTTTTTCCCCCCTTTGTTAAGTGTAAACTTTGAGACCTGTGGTGGTATTTTCTTTTATTGATGGAAAGAAACCAGAACAATGATGATTATAATATTAATAATGATAATAATTGTGTTTAAGCAAAACAATTTCATAAGAGAAATGCTGCAGTAACTGCACTGTCCTTTGTGTATTTTATATCAAAGAAGCCAATTTGGAAGAAAAAAACCTGGACCCCCTTAGACTGGAAAAAATACAAAAAGAAATTAAGAAAGCTAATTGTGACCAATTTCACATACACACACACATGCAGATACACACACAGGTATATATAAAATTGACCCTGTAATCCCTTGCATTGGGGTGGAGTCAGGGTAACAGAATAGAGCTGAGCGTTTACTGGCTGGATGCCCTTTCTGACACCTACACAGATTTCACAGCAGATATTTTCTCTTTGCACTCAGAGAGAGAAATATCTGCTGCTACCTAGGATGAATTCACTCCTGATTGTGAGCCAAGAGCTCCACCTCTAGGCCACCATGCACATCTGTGTATGTGTGTATGTATGTGTATATGTATATGTATGTATGTGTGTATGTATGTGTATATGTATATGTATGTATATATGTATGTATGTATGTATATATGTATGTATGTATGTATGTGTATATGTATATCTCCCGCGTAAAATTGGAAGTGTCTTGGCGACGTTTCGACGAAGTCTCATTCGTCATCTTCAGGCTGGTGTCTCTTCGGCCTCGTGCTTCTAGGAGCAATGTGTGATCGCAGCTGTTTCTTCGTTTTAACTGCCAGTGGGGGTATGAACTGATTGGGTGGGAGCTTGGCTGTGTTCTGATTGGGTGGAGGTGTGTTCTGATTGGTTAGGGGGTTGGCTGTGCTCTGATTGGATGGGTTGGCTGTGCTCTGATTGGATGGGGGTGTGTTCTGTTTGGGTGGGGGCTTTGTTGTGCTCGGATTAGTCTGAGTTGCAGCGGGATTTGAGATGGAGAGCTGCATTGCTGTTGTTTGGCTTCGCGTTCGTGGTCGTGCCATATCATCAAGGTGGGGGGGGCACCGCCTGCCCCACCACATACATCGGACAAACCAACAGAAGAATAAGTGCATGCATTGAAGAACACAAGAACACAAGAACTCAGTCAGAAAAGAGGAACCAACTTCTTCCCTGGTCCAACACCTTAAAGCCACAGGACATAAAATTGACTTTAAAAATACCAGAACTATCGCCAAAACTGAACACTTTAACAACAGAATAATCAGAGAAGCCATTGAGATAGAAAAACGCCCACACAGCATGAATAAACGAGATGATACCTCCCGCCTACCAGCCATTTGGAAAACCACCCTTATTGACAAACGAGTCCCTAACACAAAGACACTAACGAGTCCCTAACACAAAGAATGACACTAGACCCACACTCATGAAAACCACACAGGATGTCACCACCACACATCCACGCAAAAAGCAAACCCAAACCCACACCGATGATGAGGCATGACCACAAACCAGAAATCAGACCACAGCTGCATCATTAGCCATTTCAAACCCCTCCAATGAAGCAAACTGACACCCACCTTGATGATATGGCACGACCACGAACGCGAAGCCAAACAACAGCAATGCAGCTCTCCATTTCAAATCCCGCTGCAACTCAGACTAATCCGAGTACAACAAAGCCCCCACCCAAACAGAACACACCCCCATCCAATCAGAGCACAGCCAACCCCCCATCCAATCAGAGCACAGCCAAGCCCCTAACCAATCAGAACACACCTCCACCCAATCAGAACACAGCCAAGCTCCCACCCAATCAGTTCATACCCCCACTGGCAGTTAAAACGAAGAAACAGCTGCGATCACACATTGCTCCTAGAAGCACGAGGCCGAAGAGACACCAGCCTGAAGATGACGAATGAGACTTCGTCGAAACGTCGCCAAGACACTTCCAATTTTACACGGGAGAAAACCCGAATTACCAAAGACCTATATATATACTGAACTTGTGATTTATGGTTTTGATGATTAGACAGGATAGATTATTAAAATTATTGAAAAAATATTATTGAAAAAACAGTCATGATGTAACTTTAGAGAGCCGGGTTCGATTATAATTGTACTTATAATGATGTGAAGAATATTGGCAATCACTTCATTATTCCTTTCTTTATATTTCCTACATTTCTTTCTCTTTTTCTACTTTCTTCCACATTTTTTCTTCTTGCACTTTTAGCTTTTTCTGTTATTTCTTTTCTTTCCATTTTATCTGTCCCGTTTTAGTTTGTATTTGTTCTTATTATTGCTGTTAAAACTTTCGATAAAAAGTTACAAAAATATTAAGGATGATAAAATAATGAACACTGTAAAAATGTCAGTATTATCCATTTAAATTAAATGTAAGAGATTTAGAACTGAGAAGTTGTACTTCTTTATACAATACAGAATTAAACTATATAATTTGTTATGTATTTATTTAAAGTATAAATCCCTTCCTACTCACCAGCAGCATTGGGAAGATGACCACTAATTTATTTAGTTTTAGGACTGTGAGATCATAGAATTGGAAGCGCTGTATAAATCAAGCCCATGCTTAGTTGATATAGGAATCTAAATTAAAGCTTTCATGATAGATGGCTCCTGCCTTGCCTTAAACTCATCCCATGAAGGAAAGCTTACTATCTCGCTGGATAATTGTTTTTTGTCAAGCTACTCTTGAAAGAGGCACTAGGACATGCATTGAAGATACGGCTGTGATTATCTACTAATATTATAGCTTTATGCGAGCAAGATGGGGATTGCATAAGGGCATTTGAAGGCTTGAACAAATCCGAAGTGTCCATGTTTAAATGGAAAGATTAGTATTTTCTAAAAGATATGAAATGATTTTTAAGGTAAAAATCAATACTAAAGTCTGAGTTGGTCAGTATTAGTATGCTTATTTGTAGCCGAAGGAACAATGTCACAAATCAAATCCCAAATACTTGTCATCTTCCTTGATATTTTTCTATTTATTTATTAATTCATGCATTCTATTTTTATCCCTCTGAATCTCAACAGTTACAGTGTTACAGTAAAAATAACAATGACTTCAAATGACATCCAGTTCAGAGCACAAAAACAAAATCAAAGCAGGAGAGAAAACAATAAGAACAACAAGAGGCACAAGGGATGTTACTAAAAGCTTGTTTGAAAAAGCTAGTTGTGTGTAGGTGGAGATGGGGGGCAATGTGATCTCAATGAGAAGTCTCTTCCATAGTACTAGTGTTGTTACAAAAAAGAACCTTCTAAATCTGGCTTCCCTGACATTCTGGAAATGTGGGACCACAGATCCCCTTCCCTACATGATCTATCAGGCTGGGCCAATTCTAGTTGGAGGAGGCAATCCCATAGTTATCCAGGTTCAAACCCATTAAGTGCTTTTTACCAGCACTTTAAATTATATTTGGAATTTAATTGTTAACTGTGCAGGATCCATAGTGTAAATGTAGTACATTCCCAATATTGGGAGCCATTCTTGATTTATTGTTAATTCTAGGTAACCTTAAAGGAAGTCCCAAGTAAAGTGAATTCTAGCAGTTAAGTGAGTGATGATGACAGCATGCATTGCTATCACTAGGTCCTTCAACACACGGTAAGGACACAATTGGCATATCACCTGAAACTGGCCAAGACATCTCATTAGCTATAGCCTCCACTTGCTGTTTAAGCCAGATGTGTGAATCTGGAATGATTCCCAAAATCTAAATCTGATTCTGAATAGGTAATGTCTGTACAAATCTGTACAAAGATTATACTGTCACCATAAGAGAACTCTGATTTATGAGGAGCAACTCCATCTTGCTTGTGTTCGGTTTGAAAATGTTCTCTCCTATCCAGATCTTTAAAACTTCCAGGGACTAGGAGAGAACATCATCCTAGGATAATAATGTATAGTTTTTGGACGATCATTCTCAATGTAGAGAATGTAAACAAATCATTGTCCAAAGGGATACCATGAACTGTTACTGCTCTGACAAAATGTCATTGTCACATATTAAGTGCTGATCTTTTAAACCCATTGTACAAGGTCAAAAATTGGACAGCTGTTCAAGAGATTCACTCCTAGGAAAAAAATTCCAGAGGAAAAACGAAACCAATCAGAGCCTGGGTAGGAAAGATATTTGGAAAGCATCTAGACTTCTGAGACAATAAAAGATGCTGAAAATTTTCTGGTAGAACAAGAAGAATCCTGAAATATGCTTTTCTTCTCAGACATTAATGTTTTCATTATTTTCTTCAACAATGTTAGCTTCCAACATATTCAGATCAAATCTGAGGTAACATATAAAGAATTGTTGCTGTAATTGGGTCTGTCTAGTTTAATGAAGAGAAGGATGAGGGGTGACATGATAGCAGGGTTCCAATATCTCAGGGGTTTTCACAAAGAAGAGGGAGTGAAGCTATTCTCCAAAGCATCTGAGGACAAGGAACAATGGATGGAAACTAACCAAAGAGAGAAGCAACCTAGAACTAAGGAGAAATTTCCTGACAGTTAGAACAATTAATCAGTGGAACAACCTCCCTCCAGAAGCTGTGAATGCTCCAACACTGGAAGTTTTTAAGAAGAGACTGGACAGCCATTTTTCTGAAATGGTATAGGGTTACTTGCCTGAGCAGGGGGTTGGACTAGAAGACCTCCAAGGTCCCTTCCAACTCTGTTATTCTGTTCTGTTCTGTTCTGAGGCCGTGATAAATTACCTAAGAGTAGCTTGTTTATGCAGTTTGGTATGTATCCATTATCTGTGTATTCAGACAGCTGAAACTGCATTTAAGGCTGGCAGGCTGTTGCATGGCAACATCTCAGATTTCCTGTTATTGCTTTAAACATCATCATCAGCATCATCAGCATCACCACCACCACCACCACCACCTGATGTTATTCTGGAGACAAGCAAATCCTCAGGTAACTAGGCCCAAGCCATCTTTCTGCATCTGTGCTTAAGGGACTTCATTGGCTTCTAATTTGTTCCTGGGCAAAATAAAAATTGCTGATCATTACCATAACTTCTTTTGTGGTTTAGTTCAAATCTAATTGAAACAATGCTTCCCTGTGTTGGAACTTACCTTGGGTGGCAAAGATGATCTGGAATTATGGTTAGTTTGGCAAATTGATTGCCTCCCTGGGAATTTGGAGGACATTCTTTACTGGTTTTTTTCAAGAAGTCCTTAAAGCATAGAGGCTCTTCACTTCTGAATTAAAATGTCTGTTTTAAACATTGTTACTATTTTGATTTTAAATCTGATTTTTTTTAAAAAAAATTGTAAAGTGTCGAGATACTTTGTAGACGGGACTAAGCCAAGCTTAAATAAGTAGAGAATATATTCCACTTTGCAGTGGTCAAGAAATATATCACAAAAGCTCACAGGAAAGTTATCAGGGTGAATGGCTGTGTTGCTTCCTAGCAGCTGACATTTAAAATTTGGTAGCATATGTGCTGGAGGTTACATATGTTAGAATGGTCAGTTCTTGACCTGCATTAGAATATGTGCCCCCAGTGAATATATCAAACTCAAAGATTACTAAGGGAAGGACAACAACTATTACATAGGTAGTGACTCCAAGTTATGATACATCTGCCTTCTTGTGTTTATGGAGATTTTCAGTCATCCAGAGCCTGGTTGTCCCAAAGGTGCTTTTTCAAAAGGCAACCAGACTTTCTTGTTGTTGTTTTTTTCTTGAAGACATTTCACTTCTTACCCAAGAAGCTTTTTCAGTTCTGACTGAATGGTGGCAAACGGAAGGATTTATATTCCTTGCAGTCATCTGGTCTTAGCACTCTGAAAGCCAGTCATTAGCTCTTTGAGAGTCACTGAAGCCACTCGGGGTTTATCTTTCTTCCATTCTTGCCACTCAGTCAGAACTGAAGAAGCTTCTTGGATGAGAAGCAAGATGTCTTTAAGGAAAAATCAAGAAAGTCCTGCTGCCTTTTGCAAAGGCATCTTTGGGCTCTACCTCCTTAGTTCATCACTAATTGTTCAGAGATATCTACAGTCATTCACACTGCTTTCTCAGTGGGACAAACAGATAGGCATGAGTTGTAATTAATTAGAGTACGGGGAATATATGTTATTGTTCCCATGTTTTAAGGTAGCTGCCGATTGTTATTAGTTTAGGGCAGAGGTCTTCAAACTTGGCCCTTTTATGACTTATGGACTTCAACTCCCAGAATTCCTCAGCCAGGCATGCTGGCTGAAGAATTCTGGGAGTTGAAGTCCACAAGTCATAAAAGGGCCAAGTTTGAAGAGCCCTGGTTTAGAGTAATAAAGGAGAGGATAAACTAAGAAAGTTTACCAAAAGGATAGAATGTTCAGTAGTCAACTATTGTATACTTTCACACTGTTCCTGTAGCGGTCAGGGGAAAGTAATTTGTTGCTGATGACATAGGTCACAAGACTGCTTCTATGTCTGGATCATTGCACTGCAGAACTGGGGTAGGTAAGCTGAGAAGAATTTCAAAAGATTCTTTGATGTGAAGCTTGTCATTGCCTTTTTCCAGCTCATAGTGTTAAAGACCTATGCTGGATTTCTATAATCCAGAGCTTATAAATATCTCAGTTCATTCACCTACAGTATATGGGGGCTGTAATTCCCACCTCTGCATTACATACATCACTTATCTGAAGTTGTGTAAACACAACTTCTTATAATAGCTACTTATTATAAGTACAGAACAGGAAAGTGGATATAAAATCCCAGGATTTCTCTTATCTGCCCTTCTAATGTATTCAGACTGTCCCAAAGAAATTCTTTTTGTGTAGATGTTTTGTGAGATGTCAGAACAGACTCTTGAAAATTAAAAAAAAAAAACCTGTAGAACTATGCCTTATACAAAAATGAAATTCCTTCCCATATGTGCTTTCACAAATCTATTTGGATCCTGAGCTAGCAAGCAATGTGGTATGATAAAAGCAAGGCAGAATGGATGTGATAGTGAATAAGCTGGGGACATACTTAATAAATGAGAACAAAAAGTCATTTTTCAAAATAGGATTAATGAGCATACATATCTTGAAAACAGATATCTTACCTGAACTTAATTTTTGTAGGTGGATGGTGGTAAATCTTTAATAGAAGACTTTATTTGAATGTTATTCCCTGCAAAAGGTAAAAAGAAGAAACAACCTTCTGTACTTTGACTAAAATAAGAGAAAGTTGTATTCTGAGTTACAAGTAGAAAACAATGCCTCCAAAGAATGTGTGCATTCCACTCTTTTTGTGGGAAATCCAGTGACATGATGGTGGAAATTCACTGAAGTGCAAGAACCCTCTTCTGTTACTTTGCTCAACTCTGAATTTTATGCTGAAGGCAAAATGTTGCTTTAACTCTGTTATCTGGAGAAATTTCTTTACACCCACACTTTGGACAAGGGATAATTTTCTCATTATTTTTCACATTTTACTTTCCGGTATAAGAGCATGTCTGTTAGAAAGTTTCTATCTCCTGTTAACTTTGCATTAAAAGTTTCATTAATAGTAATATTAAGTTGCCATAGAAACTGAGAAACCAACTGGAAGAAAAGTGAAGCTATGTGCTTTTTTAATATTAATCAAGTGAATGTCTTGCATGGGGACACGGTAGAGAGATAATGGGAAAGGGAGAAGAGTAAAGGTATGCTCACACTAACAGAGGTGGGGACCCCAAAATATGTAGACAGTTCAGATTCCTCTGGACTAGTGGTACTATATCTGGACTGTAAAAATCCAGGAAAGCAACACAAGAAACCATACAGTAGTCATTTTGTGTGTGTGTGTGTGTGTGTGTGTGTGTGTGAGAGAGAGAGAGAGAGAGAGAGAGAGATCATATAAGGTACACCTAACCTCAGTAAATATTGCTTTATATCATGCAAACAGTACTAGATATAAGCTTAGCCAGCCTGAGACCCAAATAATTTAGTGATAGGGTATTTACGTTGGCATATGTAGTAAAAGGACTTGTTCCATACATTCGTATTGCTGTAATTATAAGAATCAGCCTTATTGCTAGATCTAGAAATGTTTGCTGTCTTGTACAACAAGAAGACACAGGCCCTTCTCCTGTCCAGTGAGAATCCAATTAAGAGCAAAGTGCAAGATGCCAAGTTAAGGAACCTTTGTCAGGGTCCAACTGTTGCAAAATTAGTCAAAGTTGATGTAATGTATTGAGTTAAATTTATGAAACAGGTTGCTGGGATCTGTACAGGAACGGTTAGCAGACCATGTGGCCTGCCAGCCAGACTTGCTGTCTACAAGACTGTTTAGTATGCATTTGAGCAGGAGAATACTGTGCTCTCATTGGCTGATGCTGCCCAGAGCTGAATGTATAAATAGGGGTGGAGCAATGTTTGTTAGTTTCTGTTTTGACCTTCAACAAAGAAGTACTTGTTTCTATTGCTGCCTCTTCAATGCTGAACCAAGCAGAAAACAGTACATTGGCAATGAAGGTGGGATCGTGCTGCCGCAATTCAAAGAGCTGAGTCACTATAGGGGTCAGGCCTAGCGAGCGCTTGGTTGGAACGGCGTTCCACCCCCCTCACTCTATCCTGCCAGTACGGAAACGCTGGAGGAGAGTGCTTCCAAGGTTTCGCCCTGGAAGTCCCACGGAAGCCTGCGCAGCATGAGGCATTGAAAAGGCCACGTAGAACTCACCATGGCGAACATTGGGAAACTCTCCGAATTCGACGTCGCTCATCCAGAGAGGTGGAGCTCCTACGTCGCGAGAGTTGAAAATTACCTGCGGGTAAACCAAGTTCAAGACAACAGATTGAAGGCCACGACGCTCCTGTGTGTTTGCGGTCAAGCAACTTTCGATATCACAGAGAACTTGGTTGCACCAGCGCCGCTTGAGTCCATTGCATACGTAGAACTTAAGAAGTTGCTCAAAGAACATTTTGAGCCCAAACTTTCGGTCATCGCTTGGCAGCATGCTTTTGAACAGCGAGACCAGCGTCCCAGCGAGTCCACCGCCGACTTCATAGCCGCTCTTTGCCAAGCTGCACGGTCATGCGAATTCAAAGATCTTGAAGAAAGGCTGCGGGACTGCTTAGTTTGTGATCT
This sequence comes from Azemiops feae, assembly GCA_023970755.1. NCBI lineage: Eukaryota > Metazoa > Chordata > Lepidosauria > Squamata > Viperidae > Azemiops > Azemiops feae. The sequence continues at coordinate 102,244 of JALGBA010000113.1, forward strand.
AAGGAGCCAAGTACTGCAAGAGAAGACACGTTGAGGGAGATAACGGCCGAAGAAGCAGCCAGTGGAGCTGTTTAAGGTCTTGCGGCTCTCCAAGAACCCTCCTTGCACAGAGACCGTCCACCACGAGGACGTCGAGAGAGTTGAAGACTCCGACTCGGACCACAAAGTCGGTTGCAGCAACCCCCAGAAAGAAGGCCTCAACGGCAACCTGACAAGGCAGTTTCCTTCTCTCGGTGCATCAGGTGTGGAGGCCGACACAAACGGGCTGACTGTCGGTTCTGCACAGCAACTTGCTGGGCATGTGGCAAGCAAGGCCGTTTGTTTGGGTCGCAGGGAAGAACATTCCTCAGAAGAGTTGCCTCGGAAAGGTACCGGGATCCCCTGTCAAAACAGGGTGGGCTTTTGTGTGAGTAGAAGGAGCGTGTTTAGGACAGGCGCCCATCGCCCACTCAAGGAGAAGTTACACCTCAAAGTCAAGCTGCAAGGGGTTCCTTCTGACATGGAGTTGGACACGGGTTCAGCTCTATCGATAATCTCCCAAAGGACACTTCAGCAGATTTGTAGTCAAAGCGGCAAACGAGTCAAGCTCAGGCCGTCGAACCTCGTTTTAACCGACTTCCAAAATTCCTGGGTAAACGTCAAGGGGGAGGCCACACTCGGAGTGCAGTTCAGGAATTTCGAGGGCCCTTTGGAAGTCGTAGTTGTTGAGGGCAACCGCACTAGCCTAATTGGACTCGATTGGTTTGATGCTTTGGGAATTCAAGTGACTGGGTTAAATAGCTTGCAAACATCGAGCCTCTCGGCGGTGTGTAAAGAGTTTGCTGATGTCTTCAGCTCAGAGTTAGGGGCATACAAGGAGCCTCCAATTGCACTACGGTTAGATCCTTCAATAGAACCGATAAGGATTAAGCCTTGTCGGGTGCCTTTTGCCCTAAAGCAGAGAATCAATGCAGAGCTGGACAAGCTGTTGCAACAAGGCATTTTAGAGCCAGTTGATAGCAGTCCATGGGAAACTCCCATTGTCACGCCACTTAAGGCCAACGGAGAAGTCCGCATTTGTGCTGACTATAAATGCACGTTAAACAAAGCTCTCCAGCAGCAGTCCTATCCATTGCCTGTAGTTAGCCACATTTTGAAATCTCTACAGGGAGGTCACATTTTCGCCAAATTAATTTGGCACAGGCCTACCAGCAGCTACTGGTGGACGACGCCACAGCAGAGGCCCAAACCACTGTAACCCACTGGGGAGCCTTCAAGGTGTGACGGTTACAGTTTAGGGTTAATGTAGCCCCTGGCATTTTTCAGAGCGTAATGGAGCGCATGTTCCGTAACATTCCGGGTGTATGCCCATATTTCGATGATGTCCTCATAGCTGGGGAATCAGTCAAAAACCTCGCTGACAGGCTCCAGGCCATCTTGCGGCGTTTCCGCGAAGCGGGGCTGAAGCTCAAACAGGAGAAATGCAAAATTGGAGTCACTTCCACAGAATTCCTGGGGTTTCGTATAGATGCCGAAGGCATTCATCCTGCTGAATCCAAGCTTAAAGCAATTCAGCAGGCACCAAGTCCCAAGACAAAGGGAGAGCTTCAGGCTTTCCTGGGACTCCTTAACTTCTATCATGCTTTCCTCCCCCATAAGGCCACAGTGGCAGAGCCGTTACATCGGCTCTTGGACAAGAAGGCCCCATGGAAGTGGACGAGTGTCCACGAGAGGAGTTTTGCAGCAGTTAAAGCATTGCTGTCATCTAATGCGGTGTTGGCTCATTTCAATGAGCAGTTGCCAGTCTGCATTGCATATGATGCATCCCCATACGGGATCAGAGCTGTGTTAAGCCATCTTAGAGCTGATGGAACACAAGTTCCTATAGCCTATTACTGTAGCACTCTTTCTGCAGCGGAACGGAATTACGCGCAAATAGATAGGGAGGCATTGGCCATTGTGGCTGGCATAAAAATGTTTCATGACTTTTTGTATGGCCGCCATTTCACGGTCTTCACTGACAATAAGCCACTCTTGGGGTTGTTCACTATGAACAAGCAGACACCCCAGATCATCTCTCCTAGAATGTTGAGGTGGTCAATATTCCTATCTGCTTATGACTATTGTCTGGTTCACAAACCGGGTAAAGCAATGGGCCACGCAGATGGCCTTAGTAGGTTGCCTCTGCAGCTATTAGAGTCAGATCCTGCTCCAGCCAACCACATCCTGGCTATCCAGGATTTGCCAGAGTCTCCCCTTAATGCAGGGGATGTTGCTGCAGAAACAGTTTCTGACAGCACGTTGAGCCGCGTGTTAAACTGTGTGCTCACAGGATGACCAGACACGTGTCCTGGCTCTAACTTCCAGAGTTTTTGGAAAAGGAAGCATGAGTTATCCACCTTTAACGGTTGTATTCTGTGGGGAAGTAGGGTAGTAATCCCAACCTCACTGAGGACTAGAATCCTTGATTCTCTGCATGAGGGATATCCGGGAATATTCCGGATGAAGGCACTCACCCGCAGCTACCTTTGGTGGCCTGGGCTCCATAAAGATATCGAGGCCCAGGTCCACAGGTGCCTCATTTGCCAGCAGTCAAGGCCAGAAATGCCACATGCTCCTGTACATAAATGGGAGACCACACAAGCCCCTTGGTCGAGGATTCATATTGATTTTGCTGGCCCCTTTCAGGAGCAACTCTTCCTCATTGTTGTGGACAGTCATTCCAAGTGGCCAGAGGTCGTTCCAGTATCCACTATGACTACTGCCAGGACCATCCAGGTTGTGCGCAGCATCTTTGCAATGCATGGGCTCCCAGATGTCATAGTCTCGGACAATGGGGCTCAATTTACTTCTGCAGAGTTTCAGTCCTTTTTAAGGGCGAATATGATTAGGCATGCCACTTCAGCACCTTTTCACCCAACCTCTAACGGCCAAGCGGAGCGCATGGTCAGAACGACCAAGGAATCCTTGAAGAGGATCACAACTGGAAATTGGCACCATAGGTTGGCAGATTTCTTACTTTGCCAACGCAGAACGCCCTGCACTTCTACGGGCAAAAGCCCTGCTGATTAAGATGGGGGAGACACCTGATCACGAAGCTGGATCGCTTACATCCAGACAGGGTTGCTTCACAAATGCCTCAGCCTAAGGCACTGAGGCACTTGCAAGTGGGTGATCCAGTTTGGGCGTGCAACTATGGACAAGGGGTGCTGTGGGTGGTAGCTGTGGTTTGCAAGGTGTCAGGGCCGCTCTCATATGAAGTGGCCCTGGAAGATGGTCGTGTGCTCCGTAGGCACATTGACCAGCTGCGTTGGAGGTTACCATGCCACTCTTCTGCTCCTGGCTCTGCTCTCGGGGGGGAGGAGGAACACGATTGTGATCGTGCATCGGAATCTCTCAGCGAAAGTGGGACCTTGCGATCGCCGAACGGGTTTTTTGCCAACGAGGCTGCTCCTAACTCAGGCACTGTGCCCATGGAACATTGCTCTCAATTGGCTTTTCATGGCGATCCGGTAGATTCTACGCCACCACGGAACTCTGGCTCAGGCCTACCGGAACAGGCCAGCCAACGGGAAATGGACATAGGCTTGGGTCTACCGGAACAGGCCAGCCTTCATGAATCAGCTCGGCCACACAGCCCCGGTCTGCCGAGCCTGGCAGGCGAGCTTGCAGATCGGGAGCTAGCAGCAGCTCTGAGACTTCGGAGCGGGCAAAAGGCCCACCGAAATATTTAAAGGACTACATAAGGTTTTTGTCATTGCAAACTTAAAATGCTTATTATTTTTTAGTGCAAACTTAAATGCTTATGTATGGTTCTTTGGAATGTGAATGCTTATGTGTTTTTTTACAATGCTGAAATGCTGAACAGAGAATGTCAGGCCTATGTACCACTGAGTGCCAGTGTGCCTTTGAATGTGTATAATCTTTGAACAAAAAAAAAATATTTTGTAAGTGTCAAAGAGCCAGGGGGAAGGGGTGTAATGTAGTGAGTTAAATTTATGAAGCAGGTTGCTGGGATCTGTACAGGAACGGTTAGCAGACCATGTGGCCTGCCAGCCAGACTTGCTGTCTACAAGACTGTTTAGTATGCATTTGAGCGGGAGAATACTGTGCTCTCATTGGCTGATGCCGCCCAGAGCTGAATGTATAAATAGGGGTGGAGCAATGTTTGTTAGTTTCTGTTTTGACCTTCAATAAAGAAGTACTTGTTTCTATTGCTGCCTCTTCAATGCTGAACCAAGCAGAAAACAGTACAGTTGAAAACTCAGCTAGCACAGTACCATTAATCTTGGAGAAAGGAGCCCAGACAAGAGTCAGACCAAAGTTCAGGGATTCAATGAACAAGATGGGATTTGGAGTACAAAGGAAAACTATAGCTGACATTATTTCTACTCCCTGATTACTTTGAATCTAAGGCAAAAAAACCTTCAAACTCAGCTTTTTACAATTTTTGTATGTGTGTGGGTGTATGCAGTAGTGGGATTCAGCCAGTTCGCACCACTTCGGCAGAACCGGTAGCTAATTTTTTGTTGCCCAGGCCCAGAATGGACTTCTGGAAGCGGCATCCACACAGAGAACCGGTTGTTCACGTATTTGAATCCCACCACTGGGTGTATGTGCTTTTGAGTAAGTTCGGCTTCCTTGAGTTTGCCTGGACAAATTGTTGCAGTTTCCTAGTTTCTAGTCTAGTGTCTTGACCACCACACCAAACCAGCTCTCCAGTTAATGTTTAGCCAAATCAAAATACTGAATCTCTCTCTCCTTCTCTCTTTCTCCCTCCCTCCCTCTTTTATAATATTTTGAGATTTCAGGGTATTGCATAATTTTCTGGAATACTATAATGCAACTAAGACACTGCCAATATTTTCAGGTAGCTTTTCTGAATTTATTCGCCAATTAAAATTACCCAGGGATTCTCATGAACAATCCCGAATGCATAGAGAACACAAAGCTTTAAATGCAAGTTTAGAAAAAGATCAATGCTTAATTGCTTTTGTATGTATGCAGCAAGCAAAAAGAGAACCTGCTGCCATAACTAAATAATTTCTCTGAATTTCTGTTATTTTTGTGGGGGTTGAAGTTGTTCACGAAATGTGTTCGTGGAAAAAAAATAGCCAGGTGTTATTATATTCAAATGTGCCATTTGATTTAACGGTATAACTATTTATGGAAGTTATAGAAACCAAAACAATTCAAAATGCAAATATGCAATTGGACATATCCTTCAATCACACCGATACCAATATAAGATTCTATTTTTATCTGCAAAATAAGGAGCTTCAAAAACCAAATACGACTGATTTGTACATTTACCCTCTTAGTGCGAACCTCCTAGTGTATTTTAGAATGTAGAGATGACCATCCTCCCCGTCGCCATCCCTGTATTGCAACTAATTGTGAGGCAATATTAAAAAAAACACATCAAAATAATAAGGACCTATCCTATAAGGAACACATTGTGAGAGCTGTGATCCTGGAAAGAATGGCACAGGATTTTGGTAAAAATGACCTGCCAATATGCAGATATATAAACTATGCTCAGCTCTTGGTGACTACATAAACATGTCCTTGTATTTTTATTATCAACATAAAGGTGGGCTGCCATTGCTACCTTTGGGCATATTTTTTTTACTTCCCAGTATCAGTTCTGGATTTGTAAGTGCTGCAATGTGCATGCAAGACAGTGGGATTTTTGCAAGGTTCAGCCCTTTTCGTTTTACACATAATTATAGTAAAAATGAATACCACAAAATGCATTCTTTACGATGGTACAGCATAGCAGAAGCAGCAATTCCTCTCCTACCCACTGTCACCAATTCCTGTAATCCCTGCTCTAAACAGAGTACAAATTCTATTTTATACCCAGCTTTGGAATTAATGTGGTGACAATGAAAACGGACATTGCAATTTATCGAAAAAATAATAATTTCAAAAGTCAAAATTCATTCTTTTTCTACTGAAGTTTTTTTTCCCCCTTCAATTTCCCTAAAAAAGATACTCTGGAATTCTTTTTAAATTAGACATCAGCTATTATAACTTTATTTGCAGGAAAAAGAAGACAGAAGTAGAAGACCAATAGAAGTACTAAAACCAGAACCTTTGGAATCTATTTCTTGAAGATGCAGAGAAGGAATGGTGGTGTTTCCCAAGAGGAATAACGTCTCAGAGCCTGAAGTCTTCAGGAGAAAAATGTGATTAGAGAGATTGAGGTTGCTGCAACAGTGCACTACTTCTCATTTTGGAGTAGATGAAATAATTGTCTGATCTGATATAAGTCTGTTTCCTAAAGTTGTTTCTGTTGCACATGCTGCTCTGCTATCCTAACCATGAATAAAAATCCACAGAACATGATGGATCCAAGAACATGGGAAAGTCCAGCAGATAGTAAAAGGGGGATTGTGTTGAAGGATTCTAAAATAGTTACAAGTCGAACATGAAAATGAACAAGAATATCTTTAAAACATTGATATGCCCAGATAGATTGGAGGGGGAAGGGGGTGTTGTCCCATTTTAAGTAGACTTTATGAATACCACTACCGTTTTTCTTCAGTAAGATAGATGGTGGTGTAAAGCTGTTTGCTCAAAGCAATCTGCAAATTAACTGTTGTGAGATTGAACAGTTTAGTGTTGGCAGGAAAATCTGTGATATCATCATCATCATCATCATTATCATCATCCTTTTGCCATGATGCAGACAAAATTCTATGAAAGGCTATTGTCATATGTTTATGAGAAGGAGAATAAAGCTGCCTCAAAACGGGTTTTTGCTTGTTTAGAAACAGCTTTCAGTTTATTGAAAGAGGAGGACCTGAAGAAGATTAAATAATAATAATAATAAAAAAACAGCAGCAGAAATTCTTGATTACAACCCTCTAAGTTAATCTCTTGTCATATTGTCTATTGTTGTAAAGCAGAGATCCCCAATCTTTTGGGCACCAAGAACCGGTTCCATGGAGAAAGGTTTTTCCGCGAATTGGAGAATGCGTGGTTTTGTGTGCTGCCTGCATCCCATGGATGGGGCTTTGCTTGTTTGTGCAGACTGATTGCTGGCATGTCGCGGCCCGGTACCGGTCCATGGACCAGGGGTTGGGGACCCCTGTTGTAAAGAAATTTCAATAGATCAAGGGTGAATAACTCTGGATTGTTGTTGCTTTCAAATCCCATAAGATATATCTCAAGATGTGTACCATGCAACCCAAAATGATTCTGAAACATGTTTTGTATTTAATAAAAAAAATACCATAAAATGCATGGTGGAATGCTGCTGTCTCTACTGTTCTATTCCATCCTTCTCCTGAAAATTTCTGTCAGTTAATCATCTCAGCTATTATCTGTGACTGAAAATTTGTTCATTCTTCCTAAAGAAAGATTCCTTAGTTACCTTCCCTTGTGCATGGATGATGCTGTTTTACATTTTATGTAGTAATTTAAGAATTATGTAATAGCATTTCATATTATTGGTTTAGATAACAAAATATTCTTTCTATATTTTAAATATTTTCTCCCTCTTCAAGTACTTTTCCTCTTCAAGTACCCCTTAACTTTCAGGCCAGAGTTCCATTCCATACCATTATTGCATAATGAGTGAGAAGTTTTCATCCTTTATTTTTGTTTTCCTAAATCTGTTTCATATCATCTTCAAACCATATGATTATTCAGATTGGCTTATGACATATGGGTGGGACAGTTTCAGCTCCAGCTTCACATGCATATTAATGCTTGAAACAAAAATAGTGACTGAAAGATTTCATCTTTGAGAGTTGAGCTGAATATTCTCTGATACATCTTAGGTAAAAAAAAAAAATGGGCCAAAAATGTCCTCCAATTCATGATTGTTTTTTTCCTCAGAAAAGAGGCTGTCATTCCTGTGGCTCGATCTTTGAATATTTTAGAATAAGTTTAAGTTTCTTTGGATGATTTGATATTATTTTTGTCTTTATTTTTCATGTTTTGCAGATTTTATTGTGATCTCCTTGATTGTTGTCCACTAAGCATGATTGTGAGTCAGAAAGCATGCAACGTTAACTTGCTATTATTATTTCCAGAATTTTATTTTCTGTCAAATTGAATGATAAAAGTTTGTTGAAGAGCAAGAGGCATTTTTTGCAACTAGTAAATAATATAGTGTTCCAGGGGGAGAAAATAGACAAACCTTTCCTATTCTTTACTATAATTTTAAAATAAGCAACTATATTCTGTTGATTGGAATATTAAATCTTCAAGCCTATATCCCCTTATTGAGAAGTAAATGCCATTAAGCAGAGTGGGATTGGCTTCTGAAAAGCAAAACAGAATTAAATTTTGTTGTTTGGATACAACACTGTCATGTAATCTTATGGCTGAAGACTAGACTGATGTGAATCTTTTGGGGTAGGAGAAATCAAGAAACAGACATTGCAGTGATTCCAGACATGTTGTTCATTGTTGTAGAGTAAAATAACAAAATCCTGCAAGCCTGCTGAAGTTTCTTTCCATTCCATCTTACACCAAGAAAAATCAGAGTGGGGTTATTTTTAATTTATTTCTTAAGTTTTCACTTTTTCTCAGAATTAAGTAATCTTTTCTGAAAATTCTCTCTTAATGGTTGTCTCATTGCTTTCTCATTCTGAAAGGCCAGGTATACATACTTTTAGAAGAAAGGAATAGCCAGAAAAACTAAAAGGAATTATTAGAAATTGAGTTTGATCTGAAGACTTTATGTATAGTCCTGTGCTATGAGACAGTAAAAGAAAATTAGAACAAAATGGGATGAAAAAAAACCCCATCTCTTTTTAATGCAAGAAACTTACTCTTGATTTGGTAATTGGAAAAAAAGTTACTGTGAAATCTCTTCTATCCAACCTAAAATGTGTAGAAGATCTTCAATGCTTGTAAAGTATAGGTTAAATGTAAAATACATTGTGATTGAGCTCAGTGGGTCAAACACTACACTACTAGGAAGAAGTAGATGTTGATGCTAAACATATAGTGCTAATACATAATTTGTCATTAGCAGGTGACCATAAACCAGCCAGACTCATACATAATTTGTCATTAGCAGGTGACCATAAACCAGCCAGACTCATCCCTGGGTTTTCAGCTATTCTACCTGGCATTCTGGCATTTATGCCAGTTGACTTATGACAATCAAATATATTTTACAGCTGGCTGGATCCTGTCTTTGAAAAAAATAGGCAATGTTCTTTTGAGAATGTCTGTGTGGCATAACTCTCAAAAGTAAATATTGTTTACTGCAATAAATGTGATGTTTCTTATCTGTTTTGCAACAACAGTAATGCTAATTTCTAAATATTGTGTTGAAATCTGCCTTCCAATTTTCAGTTTTTTTTCCATTAACTGCTATGGACTCAAGTCCTTCTTAGAACTTCACTAAGTCAATAGCAACCTGCACAAAATTAGAACATATTGTAAATGAGTATTCAACAAGGTTAATAAAGTTCTTATTGCTATATGATTGTGCAGGTACAATAATTTTCCAAAATATTACAATTTAGTAAACTTGAAGTTCACATTTATTATATTAAGAACTTACTTCAGTTATTCATTTTACAAACGTTGCTGTATTATTTATGCTGAAATACCTATGAACCATTTTTTCCTTTTGCAGTAGTTGAATCAGCCCAGAAAACTTCAGTGGAATTGGGAAATTGAGAAATGAATCTGATACAGATTTTCCAAGAGAAATAATGAAGCCAACTTGAACAATACTGGTCTCATTGAACAGGATATAACTAGTATAAATTAGAAGCAGAGGAAATCACATTCTCAGATACTAAGGTAAATAAACATAGACTGATTGTTACTAAGTCTCATGAACTCCATAGATTGATTTTTCTCATGATCTGTCCCTAACCTGGTCTTTCAATTTTTTTAACAATGCACTCTTGGTTATTTAATTTCGGCTTCTTTTTGCTTCTTATCTATATCATTTATTCAAGCTGCATTATTGTTGTATTTCTTTGGGTTTTCCCACAGTTGTGCCCAGAACAGCACTGATTTTTCTTTGTCAGGTGTTGACTGGTGGAATGGGACAACTTGCCACAACCAACTCACCACAGCCAAATTTGCCGTGGCCAACTCACCAAGGCCAACTAGGTATGGGACAATCTGCTGCGGGACAATTCGACAATTCAATTTAATTATTTAAAATAATTTAAAGAATATTTTATTTTATTTTCATTCACATTTTATTTTGTCCCTCCTTTGGCATCCTTTCTTTAATGATTCTATTCAACTATTTCTTCAATATTAGTGAAACTCTTGCCCCGTGTTGAGTTGTCCTGTGGCAAATTAGCCATGGCGAGTGGTGAGTTGTTCATGATGAGTTGTCATAAACCACTGATGCCTATAGTGTGTAATTCAAGCTTTAAATCTGTTGATCTTCTTCGCTCTAACTGTTATTTGCTATTGTTATTATTTCCAGTGCTTCTTTAATATTCCTTGTTTCTAGGCGATATATCTTGATCAGATATTCTTTGGTTTTCTTATTCTTCAGCTTTTCTTTCATCTGTTCTAGCTTGTTTACATGTTAACATGCTAATGTTATTTTCCACCTTGATCTTCCACTTTGGTGGTGCACTGTTTGTTGATTTTTGCATCACAGATATTCAGTTATAACTGCATGCTGTACATTTGTTGGTTTATTTCTTGCCATAAGATTGATGATGATGATGATGATAATGATAATGATGATGGTGATGATGATGATTACAGATTATCCATCCAGAGAAACCAGCAAAATTACTGTGAGGGAGAGATTTTATGACAGATCTGTATTAAGTTTTGTCAGTTAAAAATCAAAATGAATCTGTTAGTACACCTTTTCAGATCTATATAATTTATTAAAACATGTAAGCTTTTTGCACTGTAATTCACTTCATTATATGAGTGAAGTGATTTAACTAATGTGGGATTTAAATAGGGATGAAACAAGCGATGAAAAGAAAAAAAATGGATACACGGACGCAGGTTATGTGTGAGAGATTGCAAGTATCTTATCAATTAGCAAATGTAACATGTGAAAAATCCATTGTTTTTGTTAAATATCTTCTAAGATTGTCTGAAACCTTTTCATGTATGTGACTTCAGCAGTCTCTTTGCTCTATGATGCAGCTATAGTTTCATTATTTTAAAACAGCAACCTTAAATTCTGTAATCAAATGTCCGAGGAGATTAAAATGCTTTGATATTACTTATTAAACTTTTGCACAAGCATTACTGCATAAGGCATTAAATGGTTTCACAAGCAACAGGAAACAAAGAGTGATCTAACATGAAATCAGACCCTACAACAAACCCAGATGTCTACTTTGCATTCACATTGGTATCAACAGCAGCAGCTCTATCTTCAACAACATCACATACAAGATTAAAAATGCCGTTACATGCTCTTCCTCTAAGGCAGAGGTCTGGCTGAAGAATTCTGGGAGTTGAAGTCCACAAGTCATAAAAGGGCCAAGTTTGAAGACCCCTGCTCTAAGGTGTTATATGCCATCATTTGCCAGGCATTCCCCCCTTGGATTTTACAAGCCAAGTCCTGCACAATAGAATTAATAGACACAGGTTTGACATAGGGATTCATAACAAAGATAAAGTAATATGAGAATATTTTACCCTTCCTGGACACCTAATTACAGATTTCAAGATTGTTGTTTTGGAACAATGAAATAGCATCAGTACTGGGGAAAAATGAGACTGCAGGCTACATCAAAGGCTTCAGGCTATCTCAAAAGATCTTAACAAACAAAAAGGATGTTTAGCAAATTACTGTGGATAATTGATGAGAAACTTGTAATCTGTCTCACATATTACCTACTTCTTCATAACCACTCTTTATATCTCCGCCACATCTCATTCCTATTTAACTACTACATAAAATTTCACTGTTCCATTTGTCTAAAATAAAAGCTACTTCATGAAATCTTACATGTTTTTATAAAATCTGCTTGTCTAAAAATGTGCTATCAGACTTCTGATTTTGGGGAGGGAGAGGGCAATTTAATTCTCCTCTCTCTCAGTGATCCTGAACGGTGTCTCTGAAAAGGGAACAAAGCAATGATCCTTGTCTTTCCTAGCAACATTTCCTACAATAAGAAAATCCCTGCTGGGAATGAGAAGGAGGCTTAGCACGTTGAGCTTGATACCATGGCCCTTATTGTTAATTGCTGTAGTAAAAGCATTATGGAACAAGATTTCTAAGAAAAAAAGTAATCTCCTGTTATTATGGAAGGGAAAAAAGGGATAGCTGAAATTAAACACCCTAGTCTGGAATATTCAAAATCAGGGTATGATAATTGATACCCATTCATAACTGTTAAAAAAACAACTACTGTTTCCGTAGGGCATCAATGGTATACTAATATATCACAAATACTTACACTTACAATTTAAACTGTCTCTGTCCTGTGCTCAAATCAGCTTGACTGTAAACTGGTTTAAGAAAATCCTGTCTGGATTCAAATGCTGTGGCAACAACTCGCAAGCTAGTTTGGATTGCATGTTACCAATCCTTCCTTTGTGTGTTCTCCTGCTGCTGTGTCCATCTTCCTTTCTGTTCTAGGAAAGCAATGGCATTTTTTTTCTTCCTTCTGGTGAATTTTCCTGTATTTACATTGTGTGTTTATGGCCTTTGGACTATGTTCTTTTTCAAGTGACTAGAATTACAGATAAGTCCTTGAGCATTAAAAAGAAAAAAAGAATGGCTAAGTCTTGAAGCCTTCTTTATGCTGAGTGAAGATCACAACCATCATGCTATTTCAGCAATGATCATGGGAGATGTGGGCTTTGTTGTCTTCAAAAGAGTGGCCTTTGTCTTTTAAATGCAGATGGACTGCTGAATCTTGTCCTGATGGGTTTGTTCTTCTATGATGGACCATCATTTATGAAGTGGTCACCACCCACTGGAGCACAAAATAGGAGTTATCAGAATGCTACTACCGAGCTAAAGGCCTGCTTACCAGCAAAGATGGAAAAGAAAAAGAACTAAAATACATCAAGGAAACCCTCAGAATAAGGAGCTATTCCCATCAAATCTCCAAAAAGACCCAGCAGGAGCTCCTCCATAACAGAGGAGAACAATAAATAAATCAATGTTGTCATTCCATAACTTGCAGGAATATCTGAAAAGCTCAGAAGGATATGTGCACACTTTAAACCCAAGAATACACTAAGGCAGAAGCTTGTCCACCCCAAGGATAAAACACCCAAACAAAAAGAAAGCAGTGGCAAATGCAGTACAATGCAGTGAGACATGTGCAAATCTGTACATTTGGAAAACAAAACAACCACTTCATAAATGCATGACACAACGTAGGAGAACAAACCCATCTGGATAAGATTCAAGCAGTCCATCTGCATTTAAAAGACAAAGGCCACTCTTTTGAAGACAGCAAAGCCCACATTTTGGACAGAGAGAAATGCTGGTTTGAAAGAAGGGTCAAAGAGGCCATCTAAGTAAAAACTGAACAGCCCTCTCTCAATAGAGGTGGAGGAATACAACATCATCTCTCTCCCATCTACAACACAGTCATTTCAGCAATTCCAAGAAGGCTCCACACCCATTTGCACCACTCAGGTGACCTTGGGGACACAGATAAATTTCCAAGTGGCCTCAATGGCTCTCTAAAAGAATGCAAATTACCAGCTGGCTGCAAGGAATATAAATCCTTCCATTCCCCACCATAAAGTCAGAGCTGAAGAAGTTTCTTGGATGAGAAGCGAAACATCCTCAAAGAAAGTCCAGTTGCCTCTTGCAAATGCTCCTTTAGGATATAGTTTAGAAGTGACACAGAGATTGCAAATGAAAATCACTTTGAAAATGAATGAGAAATTAATAAAGGCAATATGATCCACCAGAAATGTTCGCCTGGTCATTCTGGCAACAGGGCAACCAGACAGTCCAGATAAGCCTATTATGTAATGTGTTGCCTTTGCTTACAACGTACTTTAATACTTTTCCTTTTTTAACAGAATGAAATTTCAAACTTCTTTTCTTTGAAGTACCACATCTCTTTTTGATGTCCCACTATGGCAGTCATCTATAAAGGGATAAGCTTGGTAAATACATTGTCTTCAAGATATCAAGTTGAAAAGTGTGACAGCTGAATCAAGCCTTTGCTATTCTCAGGCTGTTCTGGTTCACTGAATGAATCTATGGAGAAAGAGTGACTGGAGCAGAGGTCAGTCTTGTGCTGTCATTATTTTTACTGCATGTTTCACTAGCGTAGTTGTGGCATATGAAACTCTTTCTGAGACTGGCAGCAGAAGCTGTGTATGTAAATAATAAAGTGTTGTACCCTTCCAGGTAGGTCAGGTAACCACACTTGACAATATAGTAAGTAGCATGGTGTGATCACTAAAAAAACTTATTCTTTAGCTTAAGAATTCCCTGCTATGACATTTTATCAGATGTCTCTGAAGAATAAACTAATCGAAAGCAAAGTGGGGAGATGTGGGAAAGGAACAAAATGAACAAGTGCTTCACGGAAATGCAAGTTGCTGTATCATTGACTGGAATTAGAAGGAAGTTCAAAAACGCTGAATCAAATTGGAAATAAGAATAGGCATAATATCACTTTAAATACATTTTGGACATTCTGCTATAGGGTCAACCAGAAATAGAGAGGTAGATAAGACATGAAAAATTGAATGAACAAAAAACATAAATTTATTTATATCAAGATCTGCAACAAAAATAATCATATCATATTTTGGGGCTTAGCTTAGGTAGAATCCTGAGGGAAAAGACTGCATTTTGTCATGACATTTCCCCTAGTTTGACCTTTAGCAATATAGACATAGCTAGGCATAGCTTTTCAAGTTCTGTGACCCAAATCAGTGACCCACTAAATCCCAAAAACTCAGTCCAAAGTTCTTTTTTGCCCTCTTGGTGCTTCAGAAGCAGTTTACAGATGGCTCAGGTTTACCTCTCTACCCACATTGCCTCAACCTAACTAAGAGCCCTGGTGGTGCAGTAGTTAAAATGCAGCATTGCAGGCTAAGTCTGCCCACAGCCCAGAGTTTGATCCTGACAGGCTCAAGGATGATTCAACCTTCCATCCTTTTGAGGTTGATAAAATGAGGAATCAGATTGTTGGGGGCAATATGTTGACATTGTAAGCCACCCAGACCGTGCTGTAAAGAACTATGGAGTGGCATTTACTGTAAGTCTAAGTACTATAGCTATTGCTTTTGCAAAATTAGCTGGGGAAAAATCCATCCTTTTAGGCAGTAACCACTCAGAGTTGCTGGAAGTTAGGTAGCATATAAATAAAATGAATTATTGTCGGACAACCATAAAATTGTTATCAAAATTGTATATGCCTTGCCTTACCTGGATGCCATATGATTGCAGAAATTGATTCTGAATTCATTCTTTCTGCTCTGTCTGAGTCTGCTGAAAGCTGATACTAGCTTTAGAGGTTCTGCCAACTTACATTTCCTTTCCATTTTCAGATCTTTTCACTCTTTGTTCATCAATAACCATTATGCCTTTTTCCATTGCTCTGCTAAAACTTTTAGCGATGAATTGGATTTTTATTTTTTGACTAACAATTCACTTTGAAACATTCATTATTCTCCATAATACAAAATTCTCCAAAATTCATTCTGTGCAAGCTCATTCATCAGCAGTAGTGATATTAGACTTAGTGAAATTAGTGTAAAAGTTCTGATATTAGCCTTTGGTGAGTAAGAAAGCACATAATGATCTTCTCTATGGATGGTCAATATGATCTGATGTTATTATCAAGAGATTAGCTCTGTGGACAATTAAGCTTCACTAGACCTTTATATTCACTAGGATGACTTATAACCTCTAGATTTGAAGGTACTTTTCATTGTCCTTAAGTATTTGAGGTAACTAATCAATCAATCAGAATAGAGCTGGAAGGGACCTTGGCGGTCTTCTAGTCTAACCCCCTGCTCAAGCAGGAGACCCTATATCATGTCAGACTGATGGCTGTCCAGTCTTTTCTTAAAAACCTCTAGTGATGAAGCACCCACAATGTCTGAAGGCAAGCTGTTCCACTGGTTAATTGTTCTCACTGTTAGGAAGTTTCTCCTTAATTCCAGGTTGCTTCTCTCCTTGATTAGTTTCTATCCATTGTTTCTTGTCTTGCCTTCTGGTGCTTTGGAAAATAAGTTGACCCCCCCTTCTTTGTAGTGGTCCCTCAAATACTGGAATACTGTTATCATGTCACCCCTAGTCCTTCTTTTCTCTAGACTAGCCATACCCAATTTCTGCAACCGTTCTTCATATGTTTTTGTCTTCAGGGCTTTAATCATCTTAGTTGCTCTTCTTTGCCTAAACATCTTTTTTGTATTGTGGTGACCAAAGCTGGATGCAGTATTCCAGGTGTGGTCTTAGTAAGGATTTATAAAGCCAGACATATCAAAATAGGGCTGCCCCAGAGATGGTGATGGACTGCCCCCCTAGCCCACCCCAGCTCATCTGGGCATGCACACAGGAGGTGGTGAGCACGAAGGGCCAATGGTGCCCAGTGGCAGCCCGCCAGCCCCTCAGCCACCCCTTGGCCAGCACACCCCAGGATCCCACAGCCTGTGTAGTGCAGGTGGGTCTGAGCTCTGCAGCTGCCAGGCCAACCCTCCAAGTGGCAGGTGGAGGCAGAGGCATGGGGGGGAGGCACATGATCTGGCCTGCCAGATGTGCTGGGCGGGCAGCCAGGTGGCTGCCTCATCCAAGCCACTGTGGGCACAGGCAAGCAAAGATGTACGGTGGGGTTGCAGTGAAACAGGTGTGGCCAGGCACCACCCAGGAAGTGTTGGGCTGGGTCACAGAGTCCTGGTACCTGCTGCCACACACAACTGGCTCATGTTTAAGCTTGTGGGCCAGGCTGGGTGCCTGACCCCCCACCACCCATGGCCCCAGGCAGGCCGGGCTGCCAACCGTGTCCCCTGCACAGCCCAAGAGGGACAGCAAGACTCCCCCGCTGGACCAGACCCCAGTGCCTACCCGGTCCTGTCCCCCACTGCTGGAGAAGCACACACACCCACCATCCCACCCAGCCCCTCACAGGCACCCCTGATGCAAGCAATGTCAAGCCGGCCATGCCCAGTAGGCCACGCCCACCCAATTTTTGGCTGCTGCCACACACAACTGGCTCATGTTTAAGGGATTGACCACTAGGATCCAAGGTCCCTCTCACAGTTACTGTTTTTGAGCCAGGTTTCACCCAATCTGTACTTGGTTTTTCATGCCTAGGTGTAAAACCTTGCTTTTCTCCACACTAAATTTTATTAAATTTTTGTTCAAGTCTATCAAGAGCTTTTTGGATCCTGAGCTTGTCTTCTGGGGTGTCAGCTATTCCTGCCAGCTTAGTGTCATCTGCAAATTTGATGAATTCCCCTTCTATTCTCTCATCTAAGTCATTTATGAAGATATTAAAGAGTACTGGCTTAAGACGGAGCCTTGTAGTATGCCAGTGCTTACTTCGCTCCATGTAGATGTAGTGCCATTAAGGACTACTCGTTGAGTACAGTTTGTCAGCCAGTTATAAATCCATCTAGTGGTGATGCTGTCTATCCCACATTTTTTTCTAGTTTATCAAGAAGTAGGTTGTGGTCTACTTTGTCAAATGCCTTGCTGAAGTCTACGTATACTATGTCCCACAGCATAGTCTACTAATTTAGTCACTTTGTGAAAGAATGAAATGAGATTGGTTTGGCATGATCTGTTTTTAACAAACCCATGCTGGCTTCTATAACTTTTTCTAGATGTTTGCAGATCTGTTTTTTGATTATTTTTCCAGTATCTTCCCAGGTATTTATGTTAGGCTGATTTGTCTATTTCCTGGGTATGCTTTTCCCCCTCTTTTTTGAAGATGGGAACCACATCAGCTCTCTTCCAATCCTCTGGTAGTTCCTTAGTGCTTCCGGATTTTTGAAAGATGTGGTACAATGGTTCTGAGATGACGTCTGCCAGCTCCTTCAGAACTCTGGGATATAATCCATCAGTCCCGGTGATTTACATTCATCAAGATCAGACAGGTGTTCTCTTATCAGTCTCTTGCTTATTTTAATTTTTATTTCTAGTCTGTCTTTTACAGTTATGTTTTTGGTAGGTTGGGCTATAGCTTCTTTTTGGGTGAAGACTGATACAAAGAATGAGTTAATTTCCTCTCTAATAAAATTAATATTAAATAATAAAATTAAATTAAATCTGTTTCCCAATATTTATTTATGTATTTTTTATCATGCCTGCACCACTCATAAATGTGACTCTGGAAGGCTAACATTAGGTTAAAAAGTTCCGAAACATCAAGAAAATAGAAACCATCGTAGTGCACTTGAGGCAATTTCTTTCAAAACAAACAACAAGCTCAACTAATACCCTGGCCCAATGCCTGATCAATAGCTGTGGCAATATCAATCCCATTGCCACAGCTTTGACAGCTGTGGCATCTTGCTGTGCTTTATGCTTTGAAGCAGGTGAGGACAATCTCCTTTGTTAATATTAAAATGGTTTTCATTGAAATCAAAGACCAGCTGCAATGCTTACTGAGTCAATGACTATCAAGCTGGAACTGCCAAGACCAATTGCATTAGTAAGCTGCGTTGAATTATGGAGGATGGCCAAACTCTATACTTATAGAGTGACAACCTTAGGCAGTGTTGGCTGTGGTCTTTTTGTTGTTGCATCTTTCATTCCAAATCAATGAAGCCAGCGATACAAGCAACTAGTCAGTCTCATATCTTCTACCTCAGCCTTTCTTTCTTTCAAAATGCAATTTTTGTGTATGTGTGTGTATTAGCCCACAGCATGACTTGGATATGAAGAGTTGTCTAGAACAGGTGCTTCTATATTGTTTCACAAACAGTAATTTTCTGCTACTTTCATTGCCTTCCAGGCGTTGCCTTTTCTTGAAGGAGAGATGTCCTTCAGGGTTCTTCTTTATTTAAGTTCTCTGATGGAGTCTCTAGATATCTCTGCCCTTCCCTATTCCATTTAGTGAGCTTATGGAAAAGCAAAGTGTTTAACAAAAGGGAGGCATTAAAGTGGCTACTATAAAGCATAGAATAAACCTAAGAAAATTAAATAAACTTAATGAGTTGAGGCTATCTAGGTTATTGGTCATGACAGCTAAAAAAAACTTGAGGAAATATACCAATGAAACAACCAACAACTGAGGAGTGTTAACGTGTGTATTTTTATTCCAATAAAAAAGAAAAAGAAACTTCTGGCAGAAAAGGGCAGAAACAAGGACATGAACAGAGAATGTATGTAGGTATGCATGTATTTATGTATGTATATGTAATTTGTATGAATATATAATATGTACCAGATATAGATATATAGATACAGATATATAGAGAGAATGCAGTATACATATTTAATTTTCATGTAATTAATAAAAAATAACTAAACAAGGTTACACAGCGAAGATGCTGCATTTGTTCTTGAGAGGATTCTTTATAACTGCATATTGCATAAATGCTTTTATCTTCAGAGCTGATAAGTTTTTATCAGCTGAAAAATCTGCTGGTCGTGCCAACTCATCTGGCCAGCTTGACTTTAGTTCAGGATATTTCTTTAAGGTCACCTATTTATTTCCTGCCACTGACTGAATATTTTACTGTTTTTTCAGATTTTTCCCTTTATTACCTGCTCCCTCAACAATATTGCCTCTGCTATCAGAAGTATTGTGCCACCTAAAAAAGGTGAGGAATTGGGTGCTTATGTGGACTTCATACTGGCATTTGATTGGCTGTTATAGGGACAGGATATTAGACTAGATAAGTCTTTGGCTGGATCAAGCATGATTTTGTTAATTGTTACTAGGCAAATTGCAAATAATGCATTTCAAAAATATAATTTGTGGATTAAGGGAGAGAAGTGTTCACAGATACTCTGGTGAGATTCAAATTAGCAGAACTGTGGTGTAACAGTATTAGAAGTTTAATAGAAAAGTGACTTTTAATAAAAGGGATAACCATTTCTCAGTGGGCTTATACTTCTAAATTTGCTTATAAAAGTAGACTATAATCTGTGAAATTAATACATGAAAGTAGACACACAAATACTTGAAGAACAAAATCAACTCTTAGAACTAAGAAAGCAATGAAATTCAGAGGAAAATACAATGAATTTATAAGACTCATGGAATCTTTCTACCTCCCCAAGTCATTTCTGAAAAACAAAGGCATGTGCCCTCCATGATAGATTAAAGTGATCATATAATTAGAGAACACAGCAAAGAGATTGACATCATTTACTGGGGGATATAAGCCAAACTAATGAAAAGAGAAATTCTATTTTCCATTTGTCAACTAAGATAAAAGAAATGTAGGCTGTTATCCTGGTTTTGTGTGATCATTATATTTTATTTCTCATTTATCTCTATTCTGTTTATGATTTACAATTCTAAAAATAATTTCTATAAGTGTTTTACATCACATACTTGGTGGAAGAAATCCAAGTCACAATAAAAAAAAAAATCTGAGTTGAGGGGTAAAGATTTCAGTGGGCTAGAAGCCCCAATCCCAAATACCATCCCTCAAATTTATTTTAAAACACTATATAGAAGCTTTATGTATTTGTAATTCCAACAATTGGGGAAGTCAACAAATGTTGAATGTCACAAATTATCCTGGAAACAAAATTGAGAGCGTGCAAAGATGAATTAAAGTAAGGGCAAATGTAAACAAAAATTTACTTTTTTAATAAAAGCCTGGAGCACATTTAGTCTGGTTTCATATCTGCTTTCAGTGTTAATGTATCATATAAAATAGATTATATTAACATATTGTCCTATGCAGCTGAGACAAACAGAAATCAAGGCAATTACAACTTTGGGAATTTAATTGGCTTGTCATAATTCTTTCAACAGAAGCCAAGGCTGAGATAGCAGCAGGCTGTAGAAAAACAGAAAGGCTGATATAGAACACTTCTTGTCATGTAAATTATATCAATGGTGCAAGGCTGCTTGCTTAAAGAGATAAAGAAGAAAAGGCAAGTTTTCTCAGAACAAGCCATTGAACAACAGCTAGTGAAGTCTACTGAAGCCATCCTAAGGTTGAGCCAAGTACCAGTGACAGAACAAGAGTTAGAAAATCAAAGGAATACCAGTCAGGAAGCAGGAGGGTTGTTTCAACAAGAGAAGGTGTCTCAAGGACACTTTTATGTAGCTTGAGTTCCTAGCTTTGCCTAATTAGAGCAGCTGATGTCCCCTCCTCTTCAGATGTCATGCTGATCTCCGCTGCTTGGCTTTCTTTAACTGGTAGCATGATTTAAGGCTTGGCACTTTCCCGAGAAAAGGCTGTGACTCCCATGCTGTCAGAATCAGCAACTCCCTGTGCTGTGTCTGATTCATCACACACACAGCTAGTTGACAGCCTGTAGGCTCCTTAACTGGAAGCTGAAAATCCCCTTTAGAATCAGAAGTGTCCATAATGCACATTTAGAAATGAGAAATGTATATTTCAAAATATACTCTAATAACTGAGTATTATTATTTTAAACAGAGGCTGGGGTTGTCCAATCATTTCAGTCCAAGAACATTATTGCTGAATGGACCACAGGATATGCAATAGCATTATGTAGTCAATAATAATAGATTTTAATTTCACAGAAGATAAATAAGTACATTGTGATTCTAACTCTAAGGTTTTCCCCTATGTACTAGGATGCTTAGATAAAGGCATCTTAAGTTTAGGCCAGATAAGACAGGTAATCAAAGCAGGTCTTTTGGACAAGAGAAGGAATATGCTAATTATATCCAGAAAGTGAGTCAAGTGGAAAAGTCAGAAACAGTCAGGGAGGAAGAATGTTACTATGAACTTTAAAGCTGTGAAATATGCCATAAGATTGCAAAAAGGTTGTTTGGAAGCACTAGAAATTTAAAGAATTGGATCTTGTCTATAAATGAGAGCCAGTTTGGTGTAGTGGTTAAGGTACTGATTAGAAACTAGGAGACTATGAGTTCTAGTCCCATATTAGGAATCAAAGCCAACTAGGTGACTTTCGGCCAGTCACTCTCTCTGAACCCAAACCATCGAACAGGGTTGTTGTTGTGAGGAAAATAGGAGGAGGAAAGAGTATTAGGTGCTTGCTGCCTTGAGTTACTTATAAACTAATGAAGGCAGTATAAAATAAAAGATATATTTAGGAAGTTTACAATGATATTATCAAATCATGTAAATACATAATATATAGAATGGCATAGTGGCCTAAAGATAGATCTCTTGCCTCACAATCGGGAGGCTGTGAGTTCAATCCTAGGTAGTGGCAGATATTTCTGTCTCTGGGCGCAAGGAGTAAATATCTGTTGTGAACTCTGCATAGGCATTAGGAAGGGCATCCAGCCAGTAAATGCTCAGCTCCATTCAGTCACCCTGACTTCACCCCAGTGCAAGGGATTACAGGGTCATTAAAAGAAAAAAAATGTAAATACATCCACTTATAATGATCCATTGGAGACCAGTTCTACCAGCAGGACATTGATTCCAATGCTTACTTTCAAGAACATGATGCTAGTTCAGTTAGGATACTTTCGAATCATTAAGTGATCATTAGGTGATATAAAAATAAAATTGGATTTTTTTTTACAAATATGGAAGGATAATTTTATCAATATAAGTGAAGGGCTATCAGTACTATTATTATTCCAATCAAGGAACATTGGTTCAGTATTATCACAATCCTGGGGAAAACAAGATCAGCAAAACTTTAGCACCTAGGGCTTTAATCCTTCTGACTTTTGACAATTATAAAAAGGATTATTATAGTGTATTATTCTCCTTTCCTCCATACAACTGCATTGCAAAAAATATTAACCTTACTTGTGAAGGCATTCTTCCTTTTGCAAATTAGCTTTATGTAGGAAGCTTGACAATGACAAAAGAACACCTAGTAAGTCTGCACATTGACCCCTGCATATTACAACTGATGTATACCTTTGACATAGCCCTTTATATCCAACCCACTTTTCCTCCATGTTATCCTTGTGAACTGCTTTTTCATGATTACAGTTAGTGATGGATAAGAAGGAAGATAAGAAGGAAGTCTGGAAGCAAGAGATGTGGTCAGCAGTCAGTATCTCCAAAGACGAAGCAAAGGATGATAGCAAAACATGGGATAAATGTATCATAAATGTGTGTTCATCCCAATGTGGAATCACAGCAGAAGAGAAACAATAATTCTGGTGCTTGTACAGCTATTGGATGTTTTTCCTGCTCAGGTCACATCATTTCCAGGTTCAGATAATTGCATGAATTATGGGGTTGCATGTCAATGTGGTAGACCTGATTATTGAAGCCAATAGCTCTCTCTTCCTAATTTTTTTTTAAACAATTTTTTTGAGAAAATTATCTTTTTAGGTAACCATTAAAGATGATGCACAATTGTCCCATGAGGTAAATTTCTGTATTTCATCTGTGAACATTTTCTCTGGCCCTACAGCTGGGGTATTTATTTAAAAACAAAGGCTTGGAAATCCCAAATGTGTTTTGTTTTTTTTTCAAAAGGCAACTGGACTTTCTTGTTTTTGCTTGAAGACATTTTGCTTCTCATCAAAGAAGCTTCTTCAGTTTCTTCTTCAGAACTGAAGAAACATCTTGGGTGAGAAGTGAAACATCTTCCAGCAAATACAGGAAAGTCCAGTTGCCTTTTTGAAAAAGCACCTCTGGGACAACCATGACCTGGATGACTAAGAATCTCCATAGACAAAGGCTTGGAAAGGAACATCATTTCATTCTGCAAAAGGGAATGTCAGCAAAATAATATAAGCAAGGGTGCTTCTTCGGATGAATGCAAACATCTTTCTCCCTTATTCTTTAGTATCTTACTTCATTATTTTTTACTACTATATTATTTGAGAGCAATATTTCATATGTTTTCAAATTAATGAGAACTATTTGCTATTTTTTTTAAATCAGAGCACTACATTGAATTACCTTAGCTGAAAGTCCAACAGTCACTAAAGGATTAATGAATTCTTTGCCAGAAGTTAAAATGATGTCCTACTGATAACCATCTGGATGTTGGCTGGAATCAACTTTTGTCCTGCTGTTGGATGTGAGAAGTTCAGCTGCTGATTAGCTTTCTATACAGGAACTTTTATAAATGGTAATTAATTCAGTAGGATGTGTCAATTACTTGTTTTTAATTTCACATTTGCTTGTATAAGGGACTAAGAATATGAAGAGAGCAATTTAGGTAATAAGTACTTGCTTTTTTAAAAAAAAATCCCACCTGTTAAATAATGGAAGGGGGAGAGGTCATTTGATAAACAATTGCCATCACAGTCCCTTTCTTGTTTTTCATAGATTGCCATCCTACATAATTTCATCAATTTAAGCCCACAGGTATAGGGTCATTTCAATAATCATTTAGTCTTTGGTTTCCTAAGTAACCACCTAATTAAGTGATGAAATATCACTGCCTTCTTTTTTTTAGCTCCTATTTGTTCATAAACTACTCCACATAATTGATTAGATTCTTTATATTTCCCCAAAAACTTTATTTTCTTTTTTCTTTTCCCTCACACCTCACTGACTTTAATGTTGAGCGGAACATTTATCAAATATAAAGAGGAAAAAAAAGTCATGATTATTTAAACAGAAATTTGAGAGGGAATAGAAGCTTCATGAAATGGGGTCAGCTGTGAATTATTCAATTGTACTAACTCAAAAGGATTTTACAAAGCAAATATACAAGAATATGACAAGCAATTTTGCATTGGCTTGTCCTTTATATGGCTTTTTTGCTGAAACTGAAAATGAAAGTGTGATCATGTTCATGTGTCACAGAAATCAACTGAAGAATGGCAATTTTATGCCATTGTCTCGTGTTGCGTTATTGAACTAAAGAAATAAAGAAAAACAGCCAATCACAGAAGTGGGACCAGAACAAGGTGCTTTATATAGAAAGTCATTGGTTTGTGTAATCCAATACTGTCTACATAGATTGGCAAAAGGTCTCCAAGAGGAATATCTCTTGTACCATCAGGAGATACCAGTGCATACTACTGAATGATGGTCCTTCTACAATAGTTAGTTTTATGTCCGACTCTTGGCAACTTTATATGCTACCCCGTCAAGCACAGCTTCTTTTAATTGTTGGATGTCTGGCTTCATTTCAGCTTTGATGGTGTGGGAAGTCACCCCATCCCCAGAGAAAGAAATATTTTGGGGGATATTAAAAAGGCAGAATATTATATTTCCCCAAAGGATCTTAAAGGCAGGAAAGCAGGCCCAGGTTTTCTTAATAGCCCCAAACAGAAACTCAGCAGGCCAGATCTGTAAAAATGCAGATTTGATAATCCCATTCACAAAGACTGAGGCCCCATTCATGAGCAAATACTACCTGCAGAAACCCATTCAAGACAGGACCTTTCAAAATCCCTTGGAGCACGATTTGATAGCTAACAATAGCAGAGTGGTAGGATTAGAACCAGCAACCCCTCACCCCAAAAATCCAACACAGGACATAGCCATCAGCCACAGACCCAGGGAAGCAGGACATGACCTTTAGGACATAATAGGATTAACCCACCACCATCAGAATATCAAAAGGACACGCTCAAAAGCTCAGGTCAAAGTTCATACCACAGGAACAGGAACAACTCCAAACACAATAGCCCAAGAAGGTACAAAAACCCACCACTCCCAGCACCATGTGGTCAGCCACCCCAGAAACATGCTGTTGCACTGAAGCTTCTGGCAATTCAATAAACAAGAACCTTCTTTCTAAAGCAGTCTCAATTTTGTTTATTCCCGGCTTGGACTGGACCCTGATGAAGATTTTTCATTCAACAATGGTATCAAGTCAGCTAGTTCTTTGCTTGCCTCTTCTTATTGATTTACTAACTATTCCTAGCACTTCTCCAATGAATTTGCACGCATGACATGGCCAAAGTAAATCAGACGTAGTCTTGTGATTTTGGCTTTTAGCAATGTTTCTGGTTTTACACACTTTACACAATACTGGTATGAATATTCAGAAGATGTGTAATTCCATTTGAAATCTCAAAAATAAGTCCTGATGGGTGCAGTGGAGCTGGAAACTTGCTGGAGTTTATTTGTGTCTCTGCATGTGTGTGACTGCACATATGCCAGAGCCATTTCTTTCTACTCTCTCTTTTCCATCCAAGCATCTAATCAATGGATTGTCACTGATTTTTCCAGACTATACATCTGCAATCCCAATAGCTACACAGGGTCGTTAACTCAATGGAATCAATTGAAGTTTTAAATTACTTACCTTATGGTAACTTCACTGAATCTATCATTTTTTGCCTGCAGAATTGAGGTGAAATCAATACTGGAAGACTATATCTTTCATATTCAACTTGTGAATTATTTGAAACTTCTGATTAGCTACTGTTTGTCAGAGTAGAAGACCTCCATTTGATCAAAATCCACCCAGAAAGATTGGCTTTCCTAAAACAAAAATTCCTAAAAGAAATAAGAAAATAATCAGCAATGGTTTTTTTTATCCTGAATCAACACAAGGAATTAAACTCAGCATGCAAGAAAATTGGATAGAATCATACATACAAAATGGAAACAGGTGTAATAGTTAAGGCATCAGACTAGAAAATGGGAAACTGAGTTCTAGACTCACCTTAGACATGAAGCCAACCGGATGATATTGAGATTCTCAGTTTCTCTGCAGAAACTTCTTCAGGCAGTCTCTGAGAATTGGAATAATTGAACAGAAGAAAAAATATACATCAGGTGTTTAGTGAATACACATAATATAAGGTGCTCTGATGGATAAGATTAGATAGTTGAGAAACCTAGATTTGGTGGGAGGAAATTTTCATTCCAGCATAAATTCATCTCAACTGTTGCTGAATCAGCTTATAATGGTTGGAATGTATTATGTTCTAAAATTGTAATAGTTGCTCTAAGGGCTATCTTTCTTTCTTTCTTTTTTTTTAAAATAATTTTTATTGAATACAAAAAAAAAGAAAAAAAAGATTAAAAAACATTGAACATAGTGTATCATCTTTGATATACATCTTTGTCTAGACATTATACATATTATACATGTGTTACACATATACTTTATACATTTCAGATATTCTTCCTCTATTTACATCCCTTCTAATGACCTTCCTTCTTCTTTTTCCTTCCATTTGTAAAATTTATTCCAGCTTAAATAGTATTCTGTTTCCTCCTGATTTTTTAGTTCTTTAGTCATCTTATCCAATTCTGCGCAATACAAAATTTTCCTTATTAACACATCTCCACTAGGCACTTCATTTGCTTTCCAATTTTGGGCAAACAAAATTCTTGCCGCCGTTATCACATGAATAATTAGGTATATATCATCTTTGTTTATATTTTTTTCTAATATGCCAAGTAGTAGCATCTCTGGTTTATATTGAGTTTTTTGACCCGTCATTTCTGTTATCCAATTCCAAACCCTCTGCCAATAAACCTGTACCTCTTTGCAAGCCCACCAAACATGAAAAAAAGTACCCTTTTCCCTTTTACACTTCCAACAAAGTGGTGAGTAGCCACTATACATTTTTGCGAGCCTAGCCGGTGGCAGGTGCCATCTAAAGAGCATCTTATAGAGATTTTCCTTATAAGTTGTTGCCAATGTAATTTTGCAATTACGTTCCCAGATTTGCTGCCATTGGTCCAGGTTTATAGCGTGCCCCAAATCTATTGCCCAGGTAACCATCGTTTCTTTAACTTGTTCTTCAAATAATTTATATTCTAACATATATTTATATATATTTTTGATTTGTTTTTTCTCCGAGCCTAATAATATTTTATCAAGCCCCGTATCTTGTCTATTAATTCCCCATTCTTTCTTGTCTTTCACGTATCTTGCTTGTATCTGAAGGTAAGACCACCATTCCAAAGCAATCCCGTGTTGTCTCAACTCTTGCCTTCCTCTGACAGGATATCTTTGTATATGATAACCCTATCTTGCCTATAAAGGTTGGGGTATATAACTGCTTCTAATGGTGAGAACCAGCCTGGGAGTTTTGTGTAGTATTGGCATTTAACTATATTCCAGCTTTTTATTAGTTCTTGCCGGACTTTATGCCTCAGAAAGTATTGATGGTTCCTGCTTTTATCTGTCCATAGGTGGGCATGCCAGCCCTGCTGGAGATCATGCCCCTCTAATAGTAAACATCTTTTATTTTCCAATGTTATCCAATCCCTGATCCACGTCAGGGCCGCACCTTGATAGTATAACTCTCAATCCGGGAAGCCTAATCCCCCTCTCTCTTTAGCATCCTGTAGAGACTTTTGCTTTATCCTCGCCTTCCTTCCTTGCCACACAAAATCTAAAGTTAACTTATTCAACTCTTTAAAGAATTTTTTATCTAATTGGATTGGAATATTTTGGAATAGAAAAATAATTTTGGGTAAAATATTCATTTTCACTGCTGAGATTCTTTCTAGAAACGAAAGATGTAGGTTTCTCCAGCGGTCTAGGTCAACTTTTATACGTTTAACTAATTTTCCGTAGTTATCCTCTCTAATTGATGAACAACATGTTGACATAACAATACCCAAATATTTTATTTTAGTAACTACTTGTATTCCTAATTTTCCCCAAGATTTTCTTTTTGCGTGTTAGTCATATTTTTTGCTATGATCTTTGTTTTATTTCTATTTATTTTCAAGCCTGCCACCTCTCCATATTCCTCCAATAATTCAAAAAGCTTCTGACCTGATTGCACGGGATCTTCCAATATAAAGACTAAATCATCGGCATACGTTTGGAGTTTATATTTTCCCTTTTTAATCTCAAGCCCTTTAATTTGCTCTTCTTGCCTTACAGTCCTAGCTAAAATCTCCAATGTATATATAAACAATAACGGCGAGAGAGGACATCCTTGTCTTGTACCTTTCTGAATGTTGAATTTGTTGGTGGCCTCACCGTTTATTATAATCTGGGCATTCTGTTCGGAATATATTGCAGCTATAACATTTAAAAAATTTTCTCCAACATCCATTAATTTCAATTGTTGGATTAAAAATAGCCAGTTAACATTATCAAATGCCTTCTGTGTGTCCAAGAATAAGAGTGCCATTTGGCAATCGCTATTTAATTCGTAGTATTCCAATATGTCTAAAATTGTCCTTATATTCCGCTTAGTCTGCCTATTCGGGAGGAAACCATTTTGGTCACTATGTATGAAGTCAATTAAATAATTTTTAAATCTCTCTGCCATTATTGATGCAAAGATCTTATAATCGGCATTTAGTAGGGAGATAGGCCTATAATTTTGTATCTGTGTTCTTTCTACATCTTCTTTTGGTATTAATACTATATTTGCCTCTAACCAGGATTTAGGTATTTTCGCCTCAGTTAAAACATCGTTGAAAACTTCTAATAGGTGTTGATTAAGTACGTTTTGGTGTTCTTTATATAATTCTGCTGGTATTCCATCTGGGCCGGCCGCTTTATTAATTTTTTGTTTACTTATAGCCGTAGTTATTTCAATCATACTTATTTCCTCATTTAACATGATTTTTATTTCCTCTGGTATCTTCGGTGTATCTGTCTTTTCCAAATAGTCTATTATCTTTTCTACACTTTGTCCCTCACTCCTCTTATATAAGTTTTCATAATATCTTTGAGCAATTCCCCTTTTAATTATCTCATCATGTTGAATCTCTCCTTCCTCATCTTGCAAATTAACAATCTGTTGCTTCTCTTTCTGCCTTCTCAGTTTATACGCCAACCATCTTCCAGGTTTATTCGCGTATTCAAAATTATTTTGCTTGGCAGCCTTAAGTTGTTGTGCTAACTTTTCCGAGTCTTCTATACAAAGTTTATGTTTAATTAATTCCATTTTACTTTTCAAACTTTTATTATTTAGATCACCCTGATATTGTGTTTCAGCCTGCTTATATTCTTCTTCCAGTCTTATACTGTGTTGTTTTTTTTCCTTATTTCTCTTGGCCATATATGAGATTGCAATTCCCCTCATGTATGCTTTAGCTGTATCCCAAGTATTCTGCAAAGATGTATCCCCATTTTTATTCGTTTGAAAGAAAAAGTGCATTTCTTTCTCCATCTTTTCCTTAAACTCTTTTTCTCTAATAATCACTCTTTGAAGAGTCCATCTTGGCCGGCTCCTTTGCCCTTTCCAGCAAAAACTTATAGGATTATTGTTGCAACCATTTCAATAGCTTAAGGTTTCATTTATGCCTTTAAGTTTCATTTCAGGGCAAAACCCGCCCTTTTAAGTTTCCATTTCTTGAGTTAAGTTTCATTTCCTGGCAAAACCCGCCCTTTACGAACCTCCTGCTATGACGTAAATAGACCAATAAAAGAGAAGCACGCAGATCCTTCTGGGCTCTCGCATGCTGACTCAACCTGAAGAAACATGTTGTCCGTGTGTTTCCTATCCACCAAGCGCGAGGTCCGTTAGCCTAGGCTAACGTACATCACTGGTCCGTCCAGCAGGCGCTGGACCCCGGGATCGAATTCCCACAACTGGTGACCCCGACGTGATTCACTCCACGGCGTGTTCTCTGTCTAGGGAAGCGCTGCTCTGACTCCTGTACCACGCACCTGGCAAAGGCTTGATCATCGTGAGTATGGGTTCCTCACTCTCCAAAGTTCTGTCCAAGCATGTGGATGACCTTTCCTCTTTAGTCAGAAAGGCAAATTGTTTGCAAAAAGTTAACGGAACAACTGTCTATCCTTTATCTCGCAAAGAAATTGTCTCTTTTCTTCTTTACCTTCATACACACTGTCCTGCTTATCCCGAGGACGGCTCTCTTCGCCGATCCACTTGGGAACGTATTGGCAAATGGCTTCATGAACCACCCCGGGCGCCAACTAATATTCTTTGCACGTGGCGTGGACTCATGGCTGCTCTTCAGACTTTATACCCAGACCCTTCCTCTCAACCTGTGTCTACTGCGGAGGACGCTCCAAAGTCGGCACAGCCAAAAGAACCCCCCTCTTCATTATATCCTTCTCTCTCTCCTCCAACAGCCCCCCCGCCCTATCCTTTGCCCCGTTTGAAAAACAAAGAACTTATTTCTTTGCTACCTTATATTTGGCAACAATGTCACCACAAAACAGAAACAGGCAACCCTGTATCCTGTTCTGCAGAGTTCTGCAACCGCACTCAATGCTTCCGTTTCATCAAACTATTTTGAGGTAGACCAAACAATAAATTTTCAGAACAATTTAGAGATATAAATTAACTCAAACTGTACTCCTCTGCAATGCGTTTTGAACAATTGGAATGTTTTGAAACTCTTTTGTAATCTGTTAAGTTTAAACCCTGTCAGACAAGGTCTGACGGTGCTAAGTGTGTTAATATGTATTGTATTTTGTTCATATATATGTGTCTGTGTATGTGTGGCCACCCGGAATATTATGTTTAACCTTGGAATGGTGAGAAAAATGGGAGTTGGTAAAGGGCCCTATACAAGAACCACATGTTTGGTTGACATCAGCTCTTGATTTTTCTCGCTATTTGCAGGACAAGTTATATGTCTAAATAAATGTTGTTTTAATGGTATTTGTGTATATATGTCTGTGTTGTTCTGTGTTATTTCCAAGACTTGGAAAAGGGTCAAAACCCTCTTTGATAACAACAAACAAAAAGGCCTTGAATAAAAATGGAAAACGTATGAAATGAAATATTTGTATGTGAAATGGTGTAAGCAAACAGAATGGAAGTGAATGAGTTAATTTGCTGGTGTAAATGTGTGTGTGTTAGCCCTCACCCCTCCACCCATCCCACGCTGTGAAAGGAACAGTAAAACTGTAGTTTTTATTGTAACATGGGAACGCAATGGCATGAGTTTGCATGTGAACAGTTTTATGGAAGAGGTATAAAAGAATTTATGGAAAATGCATGTGAATTTTTTTGGTGGTGAGATTTTTGTAAAGTTTCTTTTTCTTCCCCCCCCCCTCCTGACTCTTTCGTTTTTCGCTGGCTGTATTGCTTTAAGAGCGAAGGAAAGGCGAAAGAAGAAGGGGGGCAGCTGTTCGTTTTAACTATTTTTTTTTCTCTCCTTCCTCTGCCTAGAAGTCTGGGTTGAGGAAGGGGGGTGGATGTGAAATTTAATGCCCACTCTTGCAGTTTCAGCTTGCAATTTTTTTTTACTCGAAAGAGGAGGCAGTAATTGTTGGGCAATTCTTTTGCAAATTTTTGAGTTTTAAATTGTTTAGTTAGACATATACATCCATCAACCAAAAGAAATGACTCTGACTTGTTTTGCTTAGATTTGTAGCTGTTTTCCCTATTTAATGGAAATTTGTTTCATTTTAATGGAATTTGATCAAATTGGAACCTTTTTCATATCTGGGTCACAAACTCCTTTCTTCTCACTCAACACCCATTTTTCCTCACATTTTTTTTAGAGAAGGATACCACATTGGTGCAGCTCCAACAATATCTAGGTACCAAAAATTGGATAAGACCTTACCTTGGCATTTCCACCAGCCAATTAGCACCTCTCTTTTCTGCTCTTACACAGGGAAAGCAACCCTCAGACATCATACGCCTTAATGTGCAACAGCTAGGTGTCTTGACACAAGTAGAACAAGCACTCCACACACAATGGGTGGACCGCTGCATCCCTGATGAGCAACTACTCATCATCATCATAAATACATTGCAGATGCTGCGGCCTCTGCTACCTGTCTCATGTCTCTTTTTCCTGTCTCTCCTTGGGACAGTCATGCTTATTTCCATCAAAATAAAAAGGCGCTTGTACTTGGAAATACAACGGAACATGGCACAAAAAGCTAACTTCGCCTCAACAATCAGCTCAACAAGCAGAACTAGCTGCTCTTATTTTGGCTTTAAGCTCCTTTTCTTTACAACCTTTAAACATCATTACAGATAGCTTATATGTTTCCCATATCACTCACAACATTTTTGACTCTTATCTGTCTCCCTCCATTCCACCTGTCCTTATGAAACTCTTTCTTTCACTACAAACACTATTACATGATTGTGTCCATCCCTTATTTCTAGCACACATTCGAAGTCACCAACATTTACCAGGATTTCTTTCAGAAGGGAATCATATGGCTGACGAAGCCTGCAAACTTTTACCTGTTGTCATCAAAGTTCCACAGCCAGCTCCCATGACAGCGGGGGAAAGTCACAGCTATTTTCATCAAAATAAGAAGGCCTTAATGAAACAATTTGGCATAACACTGGCTGAAGCTACAGCCATAATTCAACAATGCCCTACCTGTAGCCTACAGTCTAAAGGTATCCCACAGGGCGTTAACCCTAGAGGCACTGAAGCCTGTGATACCAGTAACTCAATATCCTCCATTTGCCCCGTGGAAATATCTACATGTTACAGTAGATACGTTCTCCGGATTTATTTTGGCAACCCCACAAAAAGGGGAAGCTGCAAAACAAGTGATTAATCACTGTATTCGTACTTTTACAGTGCTGGGATGTCCAAAAATATTAAAAACAGACAATGGCCCAGCTTATGTCAGCTCACAGTTTTCACAATTTTGTCATCACTGGTCCATTGTCCATAAATTCGGAATTCCTTTCAATAGTCAAGGGCAAGCTATTGTTGAGCGAGCAAACCAAACTTTAAAAAATGCATTAGATCGTCATATGGGGTCCAAAGGCTTATGCCCCCCAAACCTCCCGGCACTGCAGAATGTATTAAATGTTTGTCTGTATACTCTCAATTTTTTAAACCTCACTGGCACTCCTTCTTTGTCTGCTGCGTCTCGACACTTTACTAAACCTGTTGTCCCAACTTCAAGACCACTTGTGTACTACAGGCAGCTCCCGGATCCTACTTGGAAAGGCCCAGCTGATCTTATCACCTGGGGAAGAGGCTACGCCGCAGTTCAACTACCCGACAGAGTTTTGTGGGTCCCTGCTCGTTGTATTCGCCCATATTTCATCACTCCACACAACCCACCAACTCCATCGGATGTGCCATCATTGCCTTTGTGAGTGTGGATGTACGTGCTGTTATTGGTGCAACAACTGCATATTGCACCATCCATATTGTCCAGGGGTCCAACACTTTTGCATCAATCATGTGGACCCTGCTTTTGATGACACTCTTGACAAGTTCCTTCCCCATGATGTCCACACTGCACCTTCCCATGATGACAAAGCACCTGAGAATTCCTCTAAATTTTCATAAAGGCCTATATTGTGGTCCTGTTTTTTCTTTTCTTGATCTCAATACTACTGCCCTTTTTCATTGTTATGACCGAGGTCAATCTTTTTGTCCCTTTGTGTTCTCTCAGTATCCTAATCGTGGCATTCCTCTTCCACCATCTCCCTCTATTTCCCTCACCTATGCTCATTACCCTTGTCACATGACTCTTGCTATTCTTGTGACCCCTGAGACTACGGGGCGCTATTATGTGTCTGGATTTTCATCCTATGGTACTTATACTACAAATTCTTTTGAACTCGCATCAGTGGCGAGCTATGCAAAACCTCTTTTGTCTCCTCGTTTACTTGCTTACAACTTTGTTCCTCATCCCCGCTCCTTCCTAGACCTGGCCGCCCGTACTTTAACCTCACCTCACTTACAACACTTTCATTCCATGAAGCAACCTCGCTCACACCAACGCATCATTCATTCTCGACGACGGCGATCTCCTGATCCTAATCCTCATCGACCTCTCAACTACACATGGACTGTTCGTGACTTTGAAAATCAGGTATTATTCCAAATCTCCAACTACACAATATGGCCCTGGTTCCCTATCTTACATTTTGACTTTGCCGAAATGGGTACCGGGGTCAACAAATTTGCTTCAAAATCTCTCCAAGCTAACAAATGGGACAAACAAGGTTCGTGCATACCTTCTCCACTAGAAGCAACATGGTGGAACCTGTATTTTTGTCCCGAGCCAAAGACGCCTGAGGAAAAATATCAATGTGGCACTTTATTGGATAAATACTGTGCCTCATGGTCCTGTGTTTCCACGGGCGCTATATCCTGGACTGCCCCTCGCTCAGATGATTATATCTCTATTACCCGTCACAATGGCAAACCCCCCTCTCCTTCCTGCACCTCCAATTTGCATTGCTGTGGTGAACGAAAAAATCCAATGAACATTACCTTTACAACCCAAGGAAAGACTTTGACTGCAGAACAGTGGGCTGTCGGATTTTCTTGGGGCGGTAGAGAATGGAGCAGTTCTGGAGACGACGGTGGGGTTTTCTCCATTCGTCTCACAATCCACTCACCACATTCCCCCCCTATTGGTCCCAACAAGAGTATCCAATCTGTTTTTTTACAGTCCGTTGTGCATAATATGCCTAATCCCTTGATTAACCTTGTCAAGGCTTCTTCCTTTTTGCTAAAAAGTGCTGTTAATTCTTCCTCCCAAACCGACCAATGTTGGCTCTGTTTATCAGCCACTCCACCCTTTTATGATGCTGTTGGTTCTATCGAACCTATTAAGAATGCTACAAAAGATGACTCTTGCAGATGGAACTCAACATCCATTACTATTACTTCTATTATGGGACATGGTTGTTGCCTGGGAAACATTCCTGCAAATTATTCTCAGTATTGTGCTAATACCACCACTGGCAAATACCAATGTGATGTCTGGCTTGATAAAACTAGGTCGGGCAGTGTAAACGTGGCTGGCTATAACTCTCTTTTCTCCTTGGTCAATGGTAACATCACTGCCAGATTAAAAGGCCAATTCTTTGTTCCTGGTAACAACTCCATTTGGGCTTGCTCTACAGGTGCCACAGCCTGTGTATCAGGGGATGTTTTAATACGCCAAAATGCCTTTTGTATCCAGGTACGCTTAGTCCCCAGAATTACTTATTATTCCTCCCTTGATTTTGTTTCCCTTATGGAACCACCGGAATACCACCTACGTGCCAAACGTGAAATAGTTACAGCCCTAACCCTTTCAGTTCTTTTAGGATTAGGTGCTGCAGGAGCAGCTACTGAAGCTGCAGCCTTGATTGTTAATCAACAACAAATACAAAAACTCAGTCTAGAAATAGATGATGATCTTTCTCGTATCGAGACTTCAATTTCTGCCCTTCAAACTTCTTTGTCATCTCTCGCCGAAGTTGCCTTGCAGAATAGGCGTGCCCTCGATCTTTTATTTTTAAAGGAAGGAGGAACGTGTGTAGCTTTAAAAGAAGAATGTTGTTTTTATTCTGATCAATCTGGCATTGTGCGCGACTCTATGAATGAGCTACGCAAACGATTGAAAGACAGGGAACAGGAAAGATTCTCCCAACAATCCTGGTATCAAAGCATGTTTAATTTTTCT
This sequence comes from Azemiops feae, assembly GCA_023970755.1. Classification (NCBI taxonomy): domain Eukaryota; kingdom Metazoa; phylum Chordata; class Lepidosauria; order Squamata; family Viperidae; genus Azemiops; species Azemiops feae. The sequence continues at coordinate 138,437 of JALGBA010000113.1, forward strand.
CCCTGGATTACTACATTGCTTTCTGCTATTTTAGGACCTTGTATAATTATGCTTATATTATGTATGATTGGCCCATGTGTTTTTTCACGCCTTTTGCAATTTCTCAAGGATCGTTTGAATGGTTTGGATTCTAATCTTTCTAAGCTTAATGTTATGCTTGCCTCAAACAATATATATGAACCCTTGAAACCCAAATTCCACCCCTCTGAAAAGGTTGCCCTACTGACACTGTATGACACGGACTCCAACTGCTCCGATACTGAATCAGACTTAGCCATGGTGGCTCTTGCCTCCAAGCAAGAATCTCGCATTCTTATGGAGTTGCCCTCTTCTGTTTCGGAGGATGCAGATGATGGCTACAAGTAGGATAGAGATTGAACTTTAAAAAATAAAAACAGTGGAGATGTTGCAACCATTTCAATAGCTTAAGGTTTCATTTATGCCTTTAAGTTTCATTTCAGGGCAAAACCCGCCCTTTTAAGTTTCCATTTCTTGAGTTAAGTTTCATTTCCTGGCAAAACCCGCCCTTTACGAACCTCCTGCTATGACGTAAATAGACCAATAAAAGAGAAGCACGCAGATCCTTCTGGGCTCTCGCATGCTGACTCAACCTGAAGAAACATGTTGTCCGTGTGTTTCCTATCCACCAAGCGCGAGGTCCGTTAGCCTAGGCTAACGTACGTCACTGGTCCGTCCAGCAGGCGCTGGACCCCGGGATCGAATTCCCACAGATTATGGTCCGCCCAAAGACTAGGTTCTATATTAATTCCTTGAATTTCCGAATCTAATTTTTTTGAAAGCCATAACATATCAATCCTGGTCCACGAGCTATGTCTATTAGAGTAATATGTATATTCCCTTTTGTCTATATTTCTTTCCCTCCAAGCATCTTGCAAGTTAAGGTCTGTGCACATCTCAAAAAAAGTTCTGGGAAGTATTTTTTTGTTTCCTATCCTTGCCTCATTACTTTTATGGTCTTTTGTTCCATCTACTATCGCATTGAAATCTCCAATCATACAAAACCCATCTCCCTCTAAATCGCTAAGCTTGCTGTGTAGATCCTTAAAAAAAGATACTTGGGCTCCGTTTGGTGCGTAAACTACGACAATTATTATATTTTTTTTGTTCAGATTAGCCTCCACTATCAAGATCCTTCCCTCTTTGTCCTTATAGATTTGTTTGGAAGCTATCTCCTGTCTAACATACAATGCAATTCCTCTTTTTTTTTTCTCATCTAGTGAGGTGTATAGTCTTCCTAATTTAGGTTGCTCTAATAGATACTTTTGATCATTTTTTATATGAACCTCTTGTAATGTAATGACATCCGCATTTAATTTGATAAGTGTACTAAAAACTTTCCGCCGTTTTACTGATGAATTCAAACCCCTAATATTCGTTGACCATATCCTATACTCCTCTCCCATTATCTTGTTTCTGTCGTGCCTTAGTGCTTCGAGTAATCCTTATTTCCTTCAACTCCTCAAGGCTTCTCCCCTGTTGTCCTAATTCATCTTGTCCTCCTCCCCCTTTTACTTCCTCTATACCCTGCTCTGTCCCTCTTTTATCCATCATTCGTTCACCTTCTCCTTTTTCAACCATTGCATTTCCTTCTCCATGATCTCCCAGCTCTTCCTCTGAGATACAGTATTGTCTATGAAAGTCTTCAGCTTTCTCCAACGTATCCAACCTGAATCTCTTCTCCTGCCAAGTCACAATAATCCCCTCTGGTGTTAGCCATCTGAAGTTCACATTACTTTGGTGCAACCTAGACGTCAAAAATTGATAGTTCTTCCGTAGGTCTCTCATTCTTTTAGGTATTTGTTTTAGCACTATAATTTGTTTCCCTCTGTACTCCAGCTGTTCATCACGTGTCTTGTATAATATTTCATCTCTAATTGTCTTTTTTTATAAATTTCACATGAACTTCTCTAGGCAAATTATATCTTCTCCCATAATTTGTCTGCACCCTATATGTCTCGTCCATTGCAGCAATCATCTTCTCTTTGTCTATCCCAAGAGCTCCCATCAGTAGGTCTGCCATCTTATCTTGAAGGTCTTCCCCTCTCTCCTCAATGACGTTTTGGAATCTAAGATAATGAGCTGCCTTTTCCGCTTCCAGTAGCATCACCGCTGTCACTAATTCTTTGTTAGCCAAAGTTAAATTTTTATTTATCTCTTCAACCTTCTTCTCCTCATTATCCATTCTTCTTCTACTTCCAATAGTTTCTGTTCATTTTTTACAATTTGCTGTTGGAAGGCCTCAAATCTTCCATCCATTGCCTGAATCTTCTCTTTCATTTCTCCTGTATCATTCCTTACCCCTTCTAACTCCTTCTTGATTTCCTCATGATTCTTAAACATAGCTTCCTGCATTGCCTGCATCATTACCTGAAGGTCTTTAAATGAGTTAGAACGCTCCTTTTAAAGCATATCATCTAACAATTTCTGACTCATGGGGCTAGAACTTTGTATTGTATTTTTTTTTCCCCGCCAATCTTAGTCAGATTTGGATTACTTGCCATTTTTTGTAAACTTTTCCACAATTTACTGTTCCTCCAAAATAACCACTTTTCACTTCCCTCTTTTTTTCCTTCCACTTTTTGTCACTACCGTGGTCTGTAAATATAACTCTGTCAATATATTTCACATTCTAGTACCACAGTACCAAATGTTAGTTTTAAGCTTCCCCAATTTTTGTTCTAACTTGTGAGGTTATAATTTAATAGTCCAATATTCCCTTCAGTCTCTCTTAAATTTCCCTTCTCTTGGCAATCTCCTTTCAGAAACTGCCAATCATTGTCCCAATCCAGTTCCTTCTGTCAATCAATCACTGTTCCTTCCCAGAGAAGCCACCTTTCATCAGTCGATCTGCTCCAAGGTTAAAATCAAAGCCAAAAAGTCAAAACTCTCAAACAGATCTTCGGCAACAATTAAGATAAAAAAAAAAAGTCACTGTCCCTTTAAGAAAAACTCTGAGTCTCAAAACCTTGCTTCCTGGCTTCCTCCTAATGGGGCCTTTTCCGGCCTCTCTTCTTATCACTTTCACTTGCCACCAGCTCACTGCTACTCCAACATTCTTTTTGCCAGGCTTTCGTTTCTTTGCAACCCCTTTAATTGCGTCTTCCAAGTCTACTCACAAAGGTTTCAGGAAAAACAATCAAGTCAAATCTGATACACCGTCGTTCTGCTGTTTCTTCACTAGCTCTGTCCAGCTGTCATGTCATTCAGCGGCCATTACTGGTCGCCTTCTTCCCGGTCTGCTCGGTTCTGGGTTTCACCCACATCCTGACGTCAGTCGCCACCAACGACAGAGCAGCAGGTCGCCCACACCTTCCACCGCCCCTACGAGGCTTCTCTCGGCTCAAAACAGCCCCACGAGCCTGGGATAAGCAATTGGAGATGCTGGAGAGATCATTCGCACCTCCGCTCGCTCTGACAGCTGGCTCTGCCCCGCCTCTAAGGGCTATCTTTCAATACTATACATTGCCTTCCCACCCAGTTAAAAAGATTTCCCTATCAGTCATGTCCAACTCTAGGGCACAATGTTCATCTCTATTTCTTGGCTGAGGAAACCAACTTGTCCAAAGACAATCTCCATGGTATTGTGGCCAGCATAGCTATATGCCAAAGATGCACAGAATGCTGTTACCTTCCCACCAAAGTGGTACCTATTAATCTACATGCAATTGCATGCTTCTGAATTGCTAGGTGGGCAGGAACTGGGGCAAGGGGCGGGAGCACACCCCATTGTGTGGAGCCTGGGTCTTGAGTCTTGAACCTAGGCTGTCAGCTCAGCCTTAACTCAGTCTTTAACCACTGAGCCATCATGCCTCCTTCCCACCCTTCCAACTTCTACACTATCTTCCTACAAATATGCTCTAGAAAGCACAATTATTTGTCAACGCTGTGACAATGGATGTTGTCGCTCTGACAACTGAGAACCAGCAGCCAGTTTTACTTTTGCTTTTAATGTGCCTTTCTATTTTTTTAGAGTTCAGATGTAGAAGGGGGGATGGGGTAAATGCCTGAGGGTTTAGCTAGCCATAACAATGTAGAAGTGTGGAAACTCAAGGATGTGTTCTGATAAGGTTTTGGTGGGCTGAGGGGCTGGAGAGGAAAGCCCACGTTTTGTGCTAATTGGAGAATGTAATTTATGACAACTCTTGTGGGTGGGAATTGCAATTTGCTACTTTGTATCTGGGAGGAGGGAATCTCATTCTTGGGTTCAACTATGTAAGTGCTGATACTTTGTTTCCTAAATAAAATGTTCTTTAAGGAAGAATTCTTGCCTTGAAGTTCTTTTACTGGTTTCATCTATCGGAACCATGACATTATTGTTACACACTTTGCTCCAGTAATAATAAGGTCACTCCCCTAAACTTTCTATAAGAAAAGCTAGTTTTTCCCAAGTATTCATTCTCTACACATAAAAGCAAGACAGAATGTCTTTAGTTTGGTCTTATATGCAACTGACATAGACCAAAGTTATCCTAAACTATTGGTCCAACACCCATTTTCTTGTGGTTGCCAGGCAAAAGCTGGTAGGGATTTGATTTCATCAAGAGCTCTTTCTAAATTTTGGCTAGCCCAAGATGTCTCTGCAAAAGTTGAGTCAATGGTTGCAGCAAAGACCAAGCAACCAATGTGTAGACTAGTTCCTTGGAACCTGCCCATATAAGGAGAAGATGGGAGATCATAAGGAGCAGACCAAATATCTGCTCCTTATGAAGAGACCACAGGACAGCAATTTTCTGTCGGTCTGAAAAGACAACAAAGTTGCTTGTAAGCAATTACAAACCCTCACTTCGTAATCAGTTTCAGAAATTGTTCATTAAGAACTTCTATGCTATTAGAGAACTTCAGAAAGACAAGTTTGAAAATGCCGAGTGAGTCTGCTTTCAATCCTGAATGAATAAAATATTAAAATTTATAAAATTTTAATCATAAGCTTAAGAATTTAAAAAATCCAAAATAGCAAAAAACTATAAATTACTTTTGACAATATGATAATATTATGACAATAAAAATACTGAAGGAGACTTTTAAAGAAGGGAATCAGAAAATACTACCCAAAATGTCAACAATGTCAGTTATTGAAATATCAGTTTTTATCTGACAAGATTGAGATGGCAGCAAAAATGAATTTACAACTGATGGCCAAGAGAATGATTTAGAAAAGGATGTTTTACTGAATCTAAGGTTTTAAAATTTAAAAGGGAAATACAAATATTAAACCAAGAGTGTGACCTGGATTCTTTTTTATTTTTCTTATTAGATTTACAAAAGAGGCTTGCTAAACTCTTGAAGAACTGTATGTGATGGGACAAAGAAGAAATGAAGAGAAATCAAATCCTACAACAATATTTAAATGAACCACAAATTAAAAGTATTGGAAGAAATATAAAGTAGGTTTATTTTATTACAGTTAAAATAAGATGTTATTTCTGGCAAACCTTTATGGATTTTCTGATGATACCAGGACTAAAAAGATGTTATTTTATGTATTTGTTTATAGATAACAGATGGGCTATGTTGGGTTGAATAGATAAATGTATAACTTTATAGAGATATGAAGAATTACTAAATTTGTGTATACAAGTAGTCCTTGACTTGTGACCACAATTGAGCCCAAAATTTCTGTTGCTAAGTGAGACATTTATTAAGTGAATTTTGCCCCATTTTACAACCTTTTTTGCCACAGTTGTTAAGTGCATCACTGCAGCTGTTAAATTAGTAACACAGTTGTTGTGAATCTGGCTTCTCCATTAAATTTGTTTGTCAGAAGGTCACAAAAGGTGATCACATGACCCCGGGACACCGCAACCGTCATAAATATGAGTCAGCTGCCAAGCATCTGAATTTTTATCATATGACCATGGGGATGCTACGATGATCATAAGCGTGAAAAATGGTCCTAAGTTACTTTTTTCAGTGCCGTTGTAACTTTGAACAGTTACTAAATTAACTATTGTAAGATCGAGGACTACCTGTATTTGTGATGAATGCTAGAAGTCACTTCTTTATTTCTTTTGTCTTTATTATATTCTACTTTTTTCTTCTGTTTTCTTTTTCCTTGTACATTTTATTCTTTCTTTCTTTTCTTTTTCTTTCTTTCTTTCTGTATATTTTATTATAATCAGCATTCTTAAAGAAAACATAAATATTGCAATGCAATGCAATGCAGTACAATACAGTACAGTACAATACAACACAACACAACACAACACAATACAATACGATATATGGAGTGGTTTCCTACACCATCTAGGAAAATTGCACAGGGGTTTAAATGTTCCTTTCAGACTCTATGATTTCTTGTACTAAAATCTTTCAGTCTGAATTAGGAACAATAATTTTTCCTAATGTTTTGTACCACTATCAAAATCAACACTGTAAAACTCACACTACTTTGTTATGGAATTATTATCTTATTTTATTATTGACACAAACCATTCAGTTAAAGTATTCAGAATGAAATTATAATGCAAACTTCATTGAAATACCTTTCTGTTGCAATGAAATGCAAATGATGAAACCTTACCTGCTTTATTTCCAATGGGATAATTGTTTGGTGCCAATGATATTGACCACATCGCCTTCCCTGGGCTGATGCCAAATATGATGGCTCTTCTCCCTATTTTTGTTACACTTTCCAGCTCTCTTACATTTTCTCTTCTTGAATGAACAGGGTAGAGGTAATAAACCTTGCCCAACACACTCTACAATTTACCTGAATATTGCGGTTCCTATGACAACAGGTATTATGACTGCCCGCAGAATTTGCTAAGATGTATACATATATCTTATATATATATATATATATATATATGTGTGTGTGTGTGTGTGTGTGTGTGTGTGTGTGTGTGATTTTTTTTTTTAATGTAGTTTTGCTAACCACAAAAAATCCCCATCCTTCATTGATGTCTGTCTGTCCATCCCAGTGCTGTGTGGAAACTACTTAAGTGCCTTGAAAGGGGTGAGATTTCAGGACAATGAACAACAACGATAAACATGTTTCTTTGAGATAAGCTGTAATGAAACTAATGAAACAAAAGAGAGAGGGTAATGATTCTTGAAAGTATCGTCGATAAAGAGCTGTAAGTAATTAGCAATCTGCCATTCTAATAGTTTACCTATTCCAGTTCAAGTTTTTCTGTCTTGTATTTGCCTTTTTAATTATGGTTACAGATCTGAGGCCTTCACCTCACAGAGACCATCAAAATGTTATTGCAGCTAATGACGTTGACATAGATTGTTTCTGTCAGATGGAAAAAGGTAGGATGCATAAACTGTGAAATGCACAGTCTTGCTCCCTCCGGAGGGCACTAACAAATGAAGAAGAAAATTGAAAACATAAAAAGGTGTGGATGAAAAGAAAGATCCCCGTTGTTTATCACCATGCACTGCAGATACGCAAGTAGGACCAAGTACTAAAAAAAAAAAAAAAGATATACAACTTCATATTGTAGTTTATATTGCTGAAAGGAAAAAAATTCTGCAGAGTACAAATGGTCCTGGACTTATGACCAGAATTGAGCCCAAAATTTCTGTTGCTAAGTGAAAAGTTTGTTAAATGAGCTTGCCCCATTTTACAACCTTTCTTGTCACAGTTGTTAAGTGAATTACGGTAGTTGTTAAATTAGACAAACTATTGTTAAGCGAATCTGGCTTACCTGTTAACTTTGCTTGTCAGAAAGTCACAAAAGGAGAACGCATGACGCCAGGACACTGCAATCGTCATAAATATAAGTCAGTTGTCAAGCGTCTGAATTTTAATCACATGACCATGGGGGATACTACATTGGTCGTAAGTGTGAAAATTGGTCATGTCACTTTTTCCAGTGCTGCTTTAACTTTGAACAGTCACTAAATGAACTGTTGTAAGTTGAGAACTACCTGTATTTGACAATTCAACAGATTGTAGACAAAACAGAAGGAGTGTGAATAATATTTGGTTTGATTTGTTTGTTTTCCAAGACAGTGACATCCTGAAACAAACAAGCAACAACAACAATGATAATATGATACCAAACTGTGTTATTTGGAATTTCAGTGACTTCTCAGCACTCTTGGAGAAAAAAAGCTGGGGTGACAGATCCCACTCAGTTTCTCTGTAGTTGACAACTTTTAATATGGCTTCAAAAAATATTTCAGAAGAGCCTTATATCTTTATTTTATATCTATGAAACAAATTCAACTACTAAATTCACTTCTTTCCTTTTCCAATGCCCATGAAGTCTCTTCCATATTGTGCCATCCTGAATTGGCACAGAGTCTTTAGCCTACCTTCAAACACTCTATGGATCTGACTTCTAGGTCTTTCTAGTCTTGGGTAGCACTCATGTACCTCAGCAGGCCAATCTTCCAATTGCATCACCAACAGTCTTCCAAACTTATTCTGTTTTGCATGTTTTACTTCCATGCTTAGAACTTACTTATCCTTTTGTGAAGCCACTGCGTTAACCTCGTAATTTTCATCCTCATCAAAACATAACAAAAGGACATCCAATTATACTTGTTCCTATTCACTCTTAACCTTCTTTCCTCTTTCCTCTTTCTGCAGCGATCATTTTTTTAATTTGTCAAATTTATATAAGCAACCATCTCATAAAACAAGTGACTCTGGGCAGTGTACAGCAAGCTCATTGACCTTGACCTGTTGCGGTTATTGTTGCAATGATGTGAACAAGAATACTTTGAATGGAATATTCATTTACTCAGCGATTCCCTTATTCCTTTGCACGAAATAATTCTATAAATAAGAAAATACAATAACTGACTGACATTCAGTTTGTAAATGAACTGTAACTGAGGATTAATTCAATATCTTGGAAAATATGAGTATGTACAATCCAAGCTTACATCTATTTAGGCACTCATCTGATGACACATAGAGCTACCATTTTGTAAGGGATAGTCTTTCAATGGAATAATCAAATCAGTCATAAACCAGCATAAATGGATAGGGTACAGTTATTAAAAGAAATATAAAATATATAAACTAGAAGGTACAAAAATACATATAAATTATATCTTTTATACAGTATAAAATATTAAAAATGGGAATCTAAAAAGAATGGAAAGGAATGATAGATGTATAAAAGAGCATTAAAAGTGAGTATGTGAAAGACTATATTATGTTACAAACATCCTAATATGACAAAGTAGGTTGAATTTACTTTCAAGTTGAATACATAGAATCTAGTTTATAATGTTGAGCCCCTGACACAAGCCAGAAGTTATTACCTGTTGAACATTGTATGTTATAGCCAGTTAGCATCCAAAAGCAACATGATGAAGTAAAAAACTGTCCTGTGTACCTGAGCATTTATAGAGTAGTCGTAAGATGAGAGTAATGTCCTTGTACCTGAAGTACAGGAGAAAGATACGTCCTGCTATTTCTGTGTGTCCAGAGTCACAAGGTCATGGTCTATCTAGTGAATTTCATTCTAACAGGAAATGTCCAGGACCAAAAAAATAATGCATTAAGTAAGATGCTATGATTTTGCTACATGTATTTATTTATTTTTAAATATAATTTATTATTTTTATGGGGATAAAAAGGGGAACGGTAGGTAAAGGTATAACATAGGGTGAAAAAACAAGGATTAGACTAGGGGTAGGGATAGATACAATAATGGGGTTACCCCCAACAGTAAATCAACGCTTTAGCAAGCAGACTATCGTCTGGGTATACGTATTAAATGTGCATAGTTAACATAATACTAAAGAGCTATAGTAAATAAATTTGTCACTAATAATAATAAAAACTTAACCAATACATATTATTCATTCTATAAATAACAATAATCAATATACTATTGATAATATATTACTAACTAAATATAGTTACATATAAATACTAGTATATTGCTTATTAATTATAATTACTTATAGGTAAAAGTAAACATCTGACATAGAGGTTAAAAATAACAATAAAAAAATACATCATTTATCTTATTTAATTTCATAGCCTTTTTTCGTTCTGTCGTATTGCTAACCATTGATAGAATTTTCCCCATGTTTTAAAGTAAATTGTGTCTTCTTTCTCTTTGATTTCTAAAGTTAATCTATCCATTTCTGCGCATTCCAATATTTTCGTAATAATAATCTGATCAGGTGGTATCTTTTCATTTTTCCAAAATTGGGCAAATGCTATTCTCGCAGCTGTTAATATGTGTAAAATTAAATATTCATTCTCTTTTCCATAGTTAGATCCTAATATTCCTAATAAAAACAGTTCCGGTTTGAATTCTATCTGTATCTTAGTCATCTTTTCTAACCATATATGAATCTTAAACCAATATTTCTTTGCATTAGGGCATATCCACCAGATATGATAATAAGTCCCTGGTTTTTGTTTACATTTCCAACTAATATTTGATACATTTTTAAACATTTTCTCTAGTCTAACTGGTGTCATATGCCATCTATAAAACATTTTATATAAATTCTCCTTATATGCAGCTGCTTTAGTAAGTTTGATATTTCGATCCCACAGTTTTTGCCAATCTTCTAAGTCTATGGAATATCCAAAGTTCTTTGCCCATACTATCATTGTTTCCTTTACTTGTTCTTCTTCCGTCTTCCAGCTTAGCAGAAATTTATAGTTTTTTAATCAAGTTTTCGTCTGTTTTTAGCAATATTTTTTCTAGTTGTGTCTGTTCTTTATAAAATCCTGTAGATTTTATATCTTTTTCATATCTTGTATGAATTTGCAAATAAGACCACCATGTTAAGTTAATACCCTGTTGCTGAAGAGTTTGTCTGTCTTTAAGTTTTCCATCTTTGTCCAAAATATCTTTATAACTAACGAGTTTATCATAGTTAATTAAATTTGGATAGGCAAAGGCTTCCATTGTCGAAAGCCACTCAGGTATTTTCATGTAAATTTTATGTTTAATTCTTTCCCACTCTGAAAACAATACATTCCTTATGGCATGCTTTTGAAAATATTTATGTACTTTATTTTTCTCATACCACAAAAACGCATGCCAACCTAATTGCAAATCATGCCCGTCTAAATAGAGAAGTCGTTTATTTCTCAGTGTGATCCATTCTTTAAGCCAAAGCAAAATGGTTGCCTGGTAATAAAGTCTCCAATCCGGGAGTCCGAAGCCCCCTCTGTCTTTGGAATCTTGTAATAATTTGATTTTAATTCTAGCTTTTTTCCCTTGCCATATAAATCTCATTATTGTAGCATTCAATTCATCAAAGAATTTCTGATTTAACTTAACAGGAACCGTTTGAAATAGAAAAATTAGCTTAGGTAGAATGTTCATCTTAACGGTCGCTATCCTTCCTAGCAATGATAATTGAAGATTTTTCCATTTCTCCAAATCCACTTTTATTTGTTTTAATAGTCTCTCATAGTTGTCCTCTGTTGTTTATTGTATTTTGAAGTTAAATAGATACCTAAATATTTAACTTTTTTAGCTATTTGAAGATTTGTCTTTCTAGCAAATTGAATTTTTTGTTTGTCTGTTAAATTCTTCGTTAATACTTTGGTCTTTTCCCTATTTATCTTCAACCCCGCCACTTCTCCAAATTTCTCTATTTTCTGCAAGAGTTTAATGGCTGTTTCTAGTGGCTCCTCCTACATGTATTTATTAATGTATATAATAGTCTAATAGTACAAACTGTAATTCAGTATCTACTTTTGAGATACTCTGGAAGGTACACCCAAGTCTTTGATCCTGAAGAGAAGGGAAAAAATGAATGTTTGGCCATATGACTGTAATGTAAATATATTATTAAATATTCTTCCTACATGAATCATTGCGGATCTTTAGTTCATAAATAGAAACTGAATTTGTGCATGAAGCAAATTTATGTTATATAATCTTGTATCAAGAAGCTGTAAAAATTTGTCAAGAATTCAAGCTCCAAGTAACAGTTTTATTGCATTGATGCCTAAGGGACATAGTAAATATCATGCAAACTCGCTCTTTTACAAAGCCTTTCTTTTTCATTTGATTTTACTTCTCAGAAAGTCAAATGTGCAAGCTTCTACTGTGAAAGATGCAGTGAAGAAAATATTAAAGTTGGCTTTTTATTAATATTAGATTACAGTTTAGGAGATAGAGTTGCACCTCTCCAAAATGCTTCACATCAGGCAACTAGAACCATGCATGCAGAGTTATTTCTATACTGCCAATGTTCTATTGGGAAGCTGGCAGGAAAGTCAATGAATTCTTCCCTGACTTCCAAACACTTACATTATGGCATTTTAGAATTTTCAATGGACTTTCTGCCAAGTCCATCTATTAAAATGGCTACTCATTCTATCTTAGCTCAATTTACTTCACGGGGTAGTTGCTGTGGGGAAAAAATAGGAAGAAGATATTCTGTGCTTGCTGCCTTGAGCACCTGAATGAAAACTGGGATATGAATGAATGAATGAATGAATGAATGAATGAATGAATGAATCTATCTATCTATCTATCTATCTATCTATCTATCTATCTATCTATCTATCTATCTATCTATCTATCTATCTATCTATCTATCTATCTATCTATCTATCTATCTATCTATCTATCTATCTATCTATCTATCTATCTATCACTCAAGAGAGCTCTTATAAATGGCACTCACTTGTTTTGTTTGTTTGTCCCTCTTTCATGGATCAGGGGGGTAATGCATGAGAAAGTGAGGCCATGACTGGAATTACTGTACTGCTTTAGTATTTTCATAATTCAGCAGCTGCTAGATACTCCCAGTGTTCCCCTCACTCCCATAATGTCAATAGGATTTTGTCTGTCTACAGGTGGTCTCAACTTTCTATGAAGAACTTTCTGCTAAGTCAATCTTAGATTCTTTCTTTGTTAGATTCTTTCTTTGTGCTGTGTATAAGAATGTTTCAATATTTTACTCTATTTCCCTTAATTGTATTAGTACACCAGCATGTTTTCCTTATTCTTTCAACTCAGGCAAATAACTTCAAATTAACCAAGATGGAATGACATTTCTTTCAGCAATTTAAACAGTGAGATTTGTGGGGTCACTTGAGATATTCCCCATGGGAGTGTAAAATGGAAAGCTTGATGAAGCTAACTGAGAACAAACTGGATGAAACAGGAAACCATGTTTATTGAGGATAATTGCAAGAAATAGAAATCTTTGTATTGCTGGGGTAGGGAAGCTTTGACACAAGCAAAGAAGGTAATCTATAAAGAATGAAAAGCTTCAGAAACTGCAGCAATTTGATGATGCTTACAGGCAGAGTCAGCTCCGTCATTATAGTCTAGCTTCATATATGTTTCCTTAGTTCAGTGGGGTTTTAGTTTTAATCTAAATAGTTGAATAAATCTTATTTTCATGCTTATGTTTACAGAATTTTTAAAATTCTGTAATAAATTTATAGATCATAACAGTGAAAAACTATGAGCTTTTCTCCTGTAATTGCATAGTTTGACTAAACTGATCTAAAATTATGGAATTAATCTTTTAGTGAGAAATATGTGCACTGTTTAAATTGGACAGAAGACATATTGTTTGGAAAGTTGAAAAAAGAGAAATATTACTTTTGCTGAAAAAATATATGAAATATTGGTTCAGGATCTCACAAATGTGGAAAAACCACTGGGAGGTTAGCTCAGCATGTGTTTATTAAATAAAAAGTCATAGGGCTTCCCTAAATATTTTTAGTTCATTAAAGTATTCTAATTCTATCCAAAGTTCTTTGCTATGAATTCAAAAATTAAACTGTTCTAAAAGATTTTAGAAACTGGTTGTTAGAATATGGCATATGTTATTTCTAAGGACATCTTAGTATGATGCTGTTATATCAGTTACCCATGAGAAATTGTTGATCATAGTAAACAGGCTGATAAAAAAGATTCAGTCTGTTATTCCAAACAAATGTGGTTTTCTTTCCAGCACTTATATAAGTACCATTTAAGCTTGGCAGCTGATGTTTTCAAATTGCTGAGAAGGAAAACAAATGGACTTATTAGTAAAGAGGTAGTGGTTATATGATGGTGTTTTTGTACTACTCTTTCAAAACCTTAATTGCATGTTTTATAGTAAGCATAAGGTATAAGCAGCATGAGGTTCCAATACATCAACCACCATAATTTCATGAATTACAATCTGGGAGTATATATATCAATATACAGTATATCATTATCATTTGCTTCTAACCTTAGATATGAGAGTACTGTTTACACTACTGATGAAGATGAAGACAGAAAGATGGCTCTGGCAAAAACTGACCACATGGAGCAGAGTGGTGAGCTTTTCTACCTTCTGGGGCTCTTGAGGTTGTTTCCTGTTCCTGTTTGAGGTTTTGTATTTCCTGTGTCATGTACTTTGACTTGAGTCTGAGTGTGCCCTTTTGGTATTTGTGGGTTAATCCTATTTTATGTCTCCTGTCCTTAGAATTTGAGTGGGGGTATGTAGATTTTAGGTGTCTTTGTCTTCCTAATTTCTAGCTTCCTGGCTCCAACCTTTCTGAATGGATTATTGAATTTGCACTTCTAAAAGCTGGTCTCTGCCTAGGGGCTGGGGCTGATTTCTGGGGGCTGGTTTCTGTCTTTTTTTAAAGATCTCCATTATTCCTTTGGGGAAATATATTCTGCCTTTTTAATATTTCCCAAAATATTTCTTTCTCTGGATTCTTCCCACACTACTCAGAAGCAAATTCTGCAGATAGTTGCAAGTTCTACAGCCTAGAATAAGTATTGTGCCTTTTGCTCTTAGATATACGTAGTCTTTTTTTCAGCCCAGGAACCATAACTGAATCTTCCCAAGTCCAGATCTATAACTCAGCTCTTCTATTTCCTGTTCAACTATGTAGACATTTACAAGTGCAAAGAATTTTAAGCAAAGCCATTGAGTTCATCCCTCCACTAATAAACCAGGATTCCATAGCTTTAAATCTACATGTGAGGCAAAATAAATAAATCAACGGGGTTAAATTGTCCTTTTATTCTGGACAAAGAGGTAATGTTCTATTATAAACCATATAATAGGCCATCACAACTCTAGCACCTATCCCAAACAGAACCTTTTTTCAGTGCTCGTGGCAGAGACGTGTGCAAGTTTCTGGAATAATTTCCCATTGCTCTAATTTTCTTAGCAGTTCCACCCATAACAGCTGGAACTGAAACAAAGGACAAGTTTATTTAAACCTGTGGAAATGAGTCATGCAGGGAGGGAGAAAGAAGAGCAGGGGGTCTAATCTTATAAAGGAAATCAACAGCCTCATTTGGTAGATATCAGTTGTTGACCAGAAGAAAGTTATCATCTTTGAAATTCCTTAGTTAAAGTAGTAGCTGGGAAAAAATGGTTCCATCAGGAATCATGTCTCCTTTAGTTTAATGAATTAACATCCTTTTCTAAACCTGTCAGTAGAATATTGCTTTTCATTTCTCTTTCAAGTAGGTAATTTTTCATTAAAGTTAAATATACTGGTTAGTGTCGAGGGCACCTATTAACTGCTCAGGGCAGCCAAAGCCAAGGTGTAAATGTTTTCAAATGAAATCTCAGTCTATTAGTAATGCATTTCAACTTGAAAATGGTAACAAGGAGATTTATTGTCTTGCCCAGTTTGAAGCTCCCAGTCTTGGGCTGTCCTTGTCACTTATAAATATCTTTTCAGATGAAAGAGATAATAGTCAAATATATCTCTGTAATTTTTTTAGATCGAATAAGAGATTCAATTATTGTGGACTGCAATAGCTTTATAGAAGGGTATTTAGAGTCTTTTCTTTATGGTTCTGTTTATGATGGAAGCCAGGATGGAGTAGAACTTGAAAATGTGAGGTTCACAATCAGACTGATTGTTCAGATCACCAAATACAAGTTTTTCCACTATCTAGTTTCCTTCCTTAATTAGAAGAACTCTAATAGACCTCAGACCTACTTTCAGTGAGTAAGAGTTAACAAGGTCCTATTGAAGTGTCACTGTGAATTCTCCCCATTGAATCAAGATCAAGTAAAGTTAAAGCAATTTTACTCACTTCTTAGCTAAGGAGGTTCATATAGAAGATTAACAATTCATCAGAGATTTACTGATCTGATATTTATCAGATATTTCTTGGCAAGATTTCAGAAGTAGTTTTTCCATTATCTCCCACCCAGGGCTAGGAAAGAGGGATTTGCCCAAGGTCAGCCACCTGGCTTCACATCTAAGATGGAATTAGAATTCATTGTCTCTTAATTTTTAGTCTGGTACCTTAAGCACTACACCAAATTAGTTCTTCACACAAATAATTACTATAGTATAAAACACGGGTGTCAAACTTGCCGCGTCATGTGACGTGGCGCGATGTATCACGACTTTTTTCGCATTGCAGGAGCTGGGGTGGGCACGGCCTCCACATGATACAACCGGCCTGCAGGCTGGCAATTTGACACCCCTGGTATAAAACATCAGAACAATACATTAATTTATAAACAATAGAAATAGTATCAGCTTTATAAGTAATTAACATTCATCAATAAAAATCAATACACAAGCTCTACCATACTCCCAGGTCCCCACACTTGGCAGCAGGGTTGTGGCAAATCTGATCTCCAGGGGAATAGTGTTCCAAAGTGTGGGAACCCCAATAGAGAAGCCTCTCCTCCAATCCGTTGCCAGATAATGCTTGCTGGCCAGTTGGACCCAGATCAGCATGCCCTTCCTGCTAGATCTGATGAGATTGGTAGAAGTAATTGGAAAGGAAGGTAGGAAGGAAGGAAGGAAGGAAGAAAAGGAAGGAAAGGAAGAAAAGGAAGAAGAAGGAAGGAAGGAAGGAAGGAAGGAAGGAAGGAAGGAAGGAAGGAAGGAAGGAAGGAAGGAAGGAAGGAAGGAAGGAAGGAAGGAAAGGAAGGAAGGAAGGTAGGTAGGTAGGTAAGTAGGTACTGGGTAAAAATGGGTTTGATCATAATGACTTAGAAAGCAATGCCTTCCAAAATCTGGTAACAGCTTGATCTGTTTTGGGAAAAGTAGTCTACTGGTCCACAGCATGCCAGAAACCAGCCATACAAACAAGCGAAGCCTCATCCGTGGGATGCAGGCAGCACATGGAACCACTCCCCTGCTGGTCCATGGAAAAAACTCTGGTTCCTGGTGCCCAAAAGTTTGGGGACTACTGGTCTCCTCTACAAGTCTCAAGCATCCTTGTTTAATCCTCATATCTTACTCCCTTCTATCTATACTTCATATTCTTCCAGGTAATGCACAATTACCAGTGTTAAAACTGTAAGTAAGGGTTTCATGAAGGTCAAATACCAATTTCCCAACACATGGCTTTCCAGGGCTGTGATCCATCCAATTAGCGTAATAGCTTACATCAGCATCAAACTGTGTTATCCAATTGTTGCATGTAGCTTAATATTGACCACTCATCTACCTCTGGCAAATGCAGTCCACCTCTGGGGAGATGCCAGGGTTAGAATTTAACTGAGATCCTTTGCATTCAAAGCAACTGAACAATGGCTTTTCCAGATAAACTGCTGCTTGGTTAAATTGGGTAGGTGCTGCTGAGAAAAATGCATTCTGTCTCCCAATTTTGGAGTGCCACTATAAGCCTGTTTATTGACTCCCCAGTTAATTTATGGCATTTGCTTTGATCTGTATGTTATTTCCATAATCAAATAGCAAAAACTAATAGCGGCTATATATTAACATTTTTATTGAAATGTAAAAATAAAGCAATGTATCCAACTGCTGGGCTGAAAGAAAAAAATGTTTTCTTTTACATAGTGTGGGCTGATTTACACAAACTGATTTACAGCTATAATAAGCTTTTCCCCCAAGTTTTGATTACATTGCACTTCAGATAATTCTTTCTTCTGTTTACTTGTATTTTTCTATTAAAATTATCCAATACAAGCCCCCCTCCCTTGGCCTTCCATCTGAAGACTAGCTTTGGATGCAACACTGATAGAGAAATAAAAAATGTCAGTGTGATCCAGGAACAGTATTTAGCTCTGCTCCCCAATAGAATATTTTATAATATAAAAATGGCTCCCAAATAATTGGTTTTGCATGGCAAGAGCCCATGTTGCAATTGTATTATCTGTAGATCACAATCATAGTTATCAGAATTCTCATTGAATCTGTCTCCTTCCTAGGTAAGCTGGCATAGACATAACCAATAAAAAAAGATTATTTCCACACCAGTAAGCCATTTCTTAACAAATGATAAGGATGTGAAGAACAAATCGGCATGCTTTGCATGCATGGAAACACTCATAAGTTGATGCCGCACCTTGTAAGGGATGTAAGGGAAATTTAGTATAATTTCTATTTTATTTATTTGAAGAAGCCTCATCTCTCTAAGTAGACCTTATTATTGACACATAATATTTATCTCAGACTAAAGTCCACTTATTACATGTTATTTATTGGAACAGTTTGCTTTAAAATCGTTCTTTGAAAGAATGTACATAGGTATGAATGTTACAGATAAGAAACATTATGCTATTAAATGTTTCATGGGGCAAAAAAGCTATAGTAAGGTTAAAAATGTAAATTATGTGCAACTGCATATGTCCTGTGCATATTAAAAATGTATTTCAAACATTTATGCTGAGGATTTGGAACCATTTTATTTTAAAAAAAAGATTGCTGAAAAATATGATGAAACCAAGTGATGTCCATTCATATGCTATTGATATGTATCTTGTTTATAGTGAATGCATTATGAAAAGGATCCCTTCTAGTAAGTTTCTAGGAAACAAATGATTCCAAAGCACTGTATACGGGAAGGGTTGTATACCTAAAAAAAGGATGATCTGTAAGTTCATGTACAAAAAAATTAGAACTATTCAAAAGGGCAATAATTCTGATACCAATTTTGTCAACAAGGATATTAATTCATTTATTCATTCATCACAGTAGTCCATTCATTCATTCATTCACACAGGCATTAGTGCACAGACTAGTTTATGGAACATAAATAACTTGGCTTGTTTGTTACATTGTGCTAAGATGTAAACCATGGTTGATAAGCTATGTAATAGTTGAGTTCACAGGCACATAAAACCAAAAAGGCCATGTTATTGCTTATGATCAGGAAATAAAAACAAAATATCCAACATATATCAGAAGATAAATTTAGAGGTTCAGCGTACAGCGAGACAGTCAGAAACAAGAACATGAGTTAGGAGGGATGTGTAATAGGTAGTTGGAGAGACTGCACCTCTGATATACTGCTGCAGTTGTTGGTCAAGTGCAGATTGTTCCGTAAAGTTGAGATGTTTTTTATCTTCTAATTGTAGCAACAAATGCATGTGCATGTGCAGTTTCCCTCATTCCATTTGTCTAGCTCACGGGTCGGCAACCCGCGGCTCCGGAGCCGCATGCGGCTCTTTGAGGCCTTACCTGCGGCTCCGGAGCCTCCTCCGCCATTTTGGCGAGCGCATGCGCGCATGCGCGGGGGGTGCGGGCGCGCATGCGCGCATGCGCGGGGGGTGCGGGGGGTGCGCGCGCGCAGGTGCGCATGCGCGAACGCGCGCGGGTGCGCATGCGCGGGTGCGCGGGGCACGCGCGCATGCGCGGGTGCGCGCGCATGCGCGAACGCGCGGCTCCCAGCGTTTTTTTTTTTTAAGCTAAATGGGTCCGTGCGGCTCATCCGACGTTTCGGATGGCCGACCCATGGTCTAGCTGAATTGGAAAGAACCGTCTTTCTAAAAGCATTGCTGGAGAACTATAGTCAGAAGGAGAGTGATCTGGGGCTTCCGGTTCTGGTCGCAGCGCCTGCGGACGTGCAGAGAACTCGTTCTCTTGGCCGTCCGGTTTCCCCCCGCCGGTAGACCCTGGATAGGGTCGAAAGTTGCCCTGTAGGGGCGACCACCGTAGAGGAGGGCACTCGTTGATCGCGGAGGGAGCGGCAGCTCCCTCTGCGGTCCGAGAAAACCACCTTTGGGCCGACGGGGAAAAGATTAGCCAGTAACATGGCCGATCACTCAGCTGCTCCAGCCGAAAGTCACAGCAACATCTAAGCGAAAAGAACCACCGTGGAAGATCCGGGTGAGACCTTTCCTTCCCTCTTGTTAATTTACCTTTTTCCCTGCTAACAGCTTTAAAAACTATTTCCCTATTTTGAGAAAGCAGCGTTTGATTACTGGGGAAAACGGGCTTTGGAAAAACAATTATTGTTTTTTTTACTATTTTATTTTGTCTACATAAGCAGTTGGAACTCGAGCATCCGGGTTATTGTGACTTTCTCTTTTGGCTTGTTTATCTTCAGTTTAGGTGAAAATCCTTAGGGAGGGGGTGGGATGTTCTTTTTTTCTCCCCCCCCTCCTGAACAGTACTGCCTAAAAAACTTTTTGCTCTCTGGGCAGACTTATGTAGATTCTTTTGGATACAATGCATCCTGGGACTTGGCATGAAGCCCAGAAACTTTGGCTGATACAATGTAACTTGCTCCATTTGAACTCCCGCTTCCTGATTTTGGCGTGATGCCCAGACTGGATTACAACATAACAACTGACTGCCAGTTTTTATCTCTGTGCTGGACTTGACTATTGGTTGTTGTTTTTTTCTCTATCTTTCTTTGGAAATATATTTCTGTCTGCATTTTATATTTTATAACGCTGCAATCTATTTTTTAAGCTGAACTTCTTTAAAAAAAAAAAAAAGAAGATGGAATCCTACTCACAGATTAATTATGGACTTATATTAGAAAAAATCTTGGAAGCGAGACTGGAACTTAAAGAACATTTTAGATCGCTTAGTTTCAAGGAGGACTCAGAATTAAAAATTGAAGCTCAGCCTTTGATTGACTATGATACACAATCAGATCTACAACTTAATGAGATGGATGGAATACATTTACAATCTATTGAATCTACTGAATTTATTGAAGAGGAAGAGGACACATCCTACATGATGGATTTCTTTGATGATCAAACTAAAACATTTACAACTTTAAAACCAACAGGATTGGACTTCCAAATACGAGGCACAAAAAACGTTGACAACATGACAGTACAGACAACACTGGATAAAAGAGAAAAAGAATATGATTGGACTCAATGGTGGGAAAAGGCCTTTAGCCAGTTACTAAGATGGGAGGATTTAGAGGCCCTGTTGTGGAAACCTACCTGGCACAAAAAGAAAGCTAGAATTAGATTTAAAAATAAGAGTTAAAATTTTATTTGATGGGTAAAAAGGGCTTCTGGACGTTGATTGAACTAATATTTTTGAGATCTTTAAGGTTACTTTGGTATGAGTCAACACTAGATTTAAATTATGGATTTGATTATGATTTGGAATGGCAATCAGAAAAATTGGAAAATTTATAATTAAAGGAGTTAGATTGAGATTGAGACTGGTGAAATATTATTGATATTTATATTTATAAGAATTGAATGGTAATTAGTGAGGTATTAAATGGATTAAACTGAAACAATTGAGGAATCTTTTAGGGACGTGGACTGATCTATGAAAATATTGGATAGAATATATGAAATAGAATATAGTTGAGAAATATTAAGATATAATAGTTATATTACTTGTTTATGATAAAATAATTATTGTCCTATTATTATTATTATAATGTTATTATATTACTATGTCTAATGCAATAGTTTTAAAATATATAAATTCATGTTTATTTACATAATATGTATGTGAAATAGAATAAGAGATATAATTTGATTGAGAAGCATAAATTGAAATTGGAATGATAAAGGTGAGAAACAATTTATATTTTAGGAATGCTCGAATTGTATACCATAAGAGGGAACTTTTAAAGTAGTAGTTTAAATTGTATATGTATGACTGTATTTTTTGTTGTGTTCTATGGAGTGCCCTATCTCCACGATGTGTTACAAGCACTTGGCTGTAAAACAAACAAAAACTAATAAAACTTGTTATGGAAAAAAAAAAAAAAAAGAAGGAGAGTGATCTGTCTTCTAAGAGAATATACCAAAAGGAAGATCCTTCCTATTCATTGCTATAGCTCTGCTGCCCGAGATAGGAAAGTTTTTGAAGAGAGATGAAACTGCTGTAACTTACCTATTTCCTTTTCCTTTCTTAAGTGGGCATTTCTCTTTTACTCTTAATAAAGGCTTTGGAATTACAGCTAGTCAGAGGTTAATCTCCCATCTAATTTTTGTATACAAAAGGGATGGGCTGTGAAATTACTTAGTGTATTGCTTGGAGACTGCAACCTAGAAAAGGACTATAAGCAGAATATGTAAGTTCATTTCCATATCAATTATGTCTGGCTATATTACTTGCAAATATATGAGAGAAATGATTTATAGGGAGGACTTGAAAAAATAAGAACATGCAAGAAGATACTTAAATATCTTTTCACTCCCCCAATAATTCTAAGTAAAACTTGAGGCTATGCTTTCTGAATGCCAAATCTCATGAGCCATTCCATCTGCTGTTTGGGTGTCTGTCCTATTAATCAGAACTTCCTGCTTGGCTCTATACTCTGTAAAACAAACAAACAAACAAAAATATTCTTGTATAACTCATAAGCAGTTCAATTTCCTAATATGTGTCTAGTTGTTCTTCACAGATTATTTGCTAGGATTGTGCAGTGTTTCCAATTTGATTCAGAAGAAAAAAATACATCAGATGCAGGAACTCTCAGATATGATGCATTGCCAATGGGCATAGTGCCAAAGAAATTCCTGTTAAGAAAAGAGTGAGATGAGATATATTCTTGCCCCACTCCTTTTAATATATGTATACATATTAATGCCCTTATTGACAAACTGAACAGTCCATCTCTTTATCTGTCAAAATTGGGAAGCAATATTCTTCTGTTCGGAGATGCTGTTGCCATGCTTTCCCTAACAAAGATTGGCCTGAAATGGGTGCTCCAAATACTAGCTGACTACTGCCAAAAAGAACACCAAGAAATTAATTGCTCTAAAATCAAGGCCATGGTGTTTGCTAAGCATCCAAAGATGCATGTATGGCAACTAAATAACCACCTAACAGAGCAGGTCAAGACCTTTAAATATCTGGAGATTGTTTGCCAAGCTACAGGTAGCCACAAATCTCATGCAGATTATGTAACTTTAAATGCACAAAAACACCTTTTATTTCTCTAAAGGATGGTTCTCAGCTAAGACTGGAGCCCAGCTCCTTTTTGGAGTTCTGCTGGGCCCCTACATTCCTTCCCTTAGAAAGAGTTCAGTCCAAATTTCTGAGAACCATCTTTCCAGCACCTCACTGTGTTTTGAACACAGTCCTTTGCTGTGAGTCTGGCATTCTCAAAATTGAAACATCTGTCTAGATTCACATCTTCTCCCACTGACTTAAGATCCATTTCTTTTTGGTCAGTTTGGCTCCTTTAATGATGATCAACAGCTTCCAGTGTTCTTGGACCCAGGCAATACAAGCCAAACTGCAACTTTCTGGCTATTCATGGCCAATCATCACCTTGATGGGCTAAAAACTTGCTCTAACTGATTTCAACACTGGGCCATTGGTTTAGAGCTGCAAGCCATACCTAGAAACATCTCCTTGAGCCACTCTGCACATCTTCTCCAGCTAGCCAGATATCTCATTTTCATAATGATCCCAA
Organism: Azemiops feae; assembly: GCA_023970755.1. NCBI lineage: Eukaryota > Metazoa > Chordata > Lepidosauria > Squamata > Viperidae > Azemiops > Azemiops feae. The sequence continues at coordinate 161,929 of JALGBA010000113.1, forward strand.
TATTCAGAAGGGACTTTTCTTTAATAATAATAATAATAATAATAATAATAATAATAATAATAATAATAATAATAATAATAATAATAATAATAATAATAATAATAATAATAATAATAATAATAATAATAATAATAATAATAATAATAATAAGTTGGAAGGGACCTTGGAGGTCATCGAGTCCAACCCCCTGCTCAGGCAGGAAACCCTATACCATTTCAGACAAATGGCTGTCCAGTCTCTTCTTAAAAACTTCCAGTGTTGGAGCATTCACCACTTCTGGAGGCAGGTTGTTCCACTGGTTAATTGTTCTAACTGTCAGGAAGTTTCTCCTTAGTTCTAGGTTGCTTCTCTCCTTGATTAGTTTCCATCCATTGCTTCTTGTCCTGCTTTCAGGCGCCTTGGAAAATAGCTTCACTCCCTCTTCTTCTTTAGCTAGATACAATGCCCTTCCAATAGCCATTATTGATGGAAGACACAAAGAAATACCCTTCGAACAGAGACCACGTTCATGTGGCGATGGAATTACTGAATCAATGAAATATGTTATACTTTATTGTCCTCTCTATACAGGGACACTCCAGGAATTATTATTTTCGCATTTTACTAAATACCTTGGTCATTCTGATTTATTTTATCTTAAAAAGTTATTATCAAATCAATCTGACTTCATTTCTATATCTACAGCCAAGTACTGCTCAATAGTTGCATAGTACATGTAGTATTAACTCTAAACATTCTTAGATATTTTAGACATTTTAAAATTTACAGAGAGAGAGAGAGAGAGAGAGAGAGAGAGAGAGAGAGAGAGAGAGAGAGAGAGAGATTATTTTAATGAACTGTGATTTCTATATTCTATTTGCTGGTCTATGATTGAATAAACATTTGATTGATTGATCATATGCAAGATGATGAAATAGTACTACTCTGCAATTTATTAAGGCCGCTACATCTGTTTCAAATATTACATACAAATCCAAAGCCAAATGTGATGTGATACTCAAATAAAAGCCATGTTAAAAATAAAGTATCCTTGGAGAAAGGAGTGTGTATTAGCAAAAGCAATGCATAATAAAGCATTGTATTAAAGTAAATTGCTGGCAAAAATATGCATTTTAGGAGAAAGTGGACAAAATTTAGTTTAATGTGGTTCAAAAAGTAATTTTAGTGACAAATACAAATGTCTGACAAAATAAATATTGCAAGAATGAACAACTGCAAAAAAAATTAAACTGGTGCATTAATTCATTTCAAATTCATCTTCAAAGATGCAAATATATACTGTATGAATTTTAAAATATATCAGATAAATAAACCAAATAACATATCATAAAAGATATGCATTTTGTAAGCAAGACTTGGATATCAAATACTTGGATTTGTTTTTTCCCTAGCTGAGATTTCTTAGCAAATTGAAGTCAATGCCATTTAAGATGAACTAACAACTTGCTCTTAAGTGATTTGTAAATTTAGCTATAGTATTCCTGTGAATTTCATTATGACAAAACTACTGAATTCTACAGAATGGCTTGCAATCCTCTAGCGATTCCCTAATCATTGAATTTAAATCTTGAAGGGACAGCCTCCTGGAATGCTTAAAAACATGAGTTTTGAGAGCTCAGAACTTCTCATCTTCAGAGGAAACACTTCATTAACACAAATCATGATGAAGACAAGAGGATGGGAGTCCCTTGATAAAATCCCTATATACATAAATGCATGAGAGTTAATAAAAGCAATTGCCTACTTCAAAAAAGCCAGACATACCAATTCACATAAATGAAAATAAGAGACAGAAGCCAAAAGGGATTTAATTTCAAAAAATATAGTGAAGAATTAATTACAAAGAAAGATTGGTGAAATGGTTCACATGTTTATTTTCAAGATGGCCTCAATTCAATTTCCATGTTTGGCAATATTTTGTAATTGTTATATATCTTTACTATTTGACACACCTCCTTTTGTACAGTGACAAATTTAAACAAGATATGTTTAACGGACAGAGGTCTTGACTCTTTTTAAGTAGATGATTCATTTGCAGCTAGCATTCTGTCTACAAAGTACACATACATATAGGATGTCTTTTTGAGTGGTCTTTCTGGACTTAAAAAGCAGGTGGTCAGGGGATTCTTGCACCAATCCATCTTGTGTGCCTTCTCGTGATTACTTAGTCTCCCAGAGACTGGATGTATTATACACAGGACTGCCTGCAGAAAGAAAATACAACATTTCAAGAATGTAGCAGTTTAAGTTGCAATAGGTGTATCTTGGTATGATCCTATAATCCTAGCTTCCTAGCTGCAGGAAATAGGAAACTAGTAGGTTTAGCAATAGCAATAGCAGACTTATTTACTGCTTCACAGTGCTTTATAACCCTCTCTAAGTGATTCACAGAGTCAGCCTATTGCCCCCAACAATCTGGGTCCTCATTTTACTGACCTTGGAAGGATAGAAGGCTGAGTCAACCTTGAGCTGGTGAGAATCGAACTGCAGAACTGCTGGCAGTTGGCAGCCAGCAAAAGTAGCCTGCAGTACTGAATTCTAACCACTGCACCACCACGGCTCTTTATGGTTTATGGATACTACTCAAGGTAGTAGTGGCTATCTAATAAAGGTCTTCATGGCACAACCCTGGATTATTTGTGAGATCAATTTTCCCAATTGTTTGCATCTATCCAATAATATCACCATCAAAGCTGATTCCAGCCAGAGTACAGAAAAACTCAAAGGAGTAGTGCAAGATCAAAAGACATGGGGAAACCTGACCCATAAAATCTCCAAGAGTTGGTCACAAATGAATGGATAAATAATATCCAATAATATATGTCAGTTTTGGCATGTTCCAGGTTTCATCCCTTGAATGATACCATCTTATGGATTCCAGAAGGCATATCTTCTGTTGTTGTACCTGCCATATGGAATAGTCTATCATCTTCTCCTCCCGGGAGGTCTGTATTGCTCTTACCTACTGGTAAAGTCACTTAAGATCTGCATCTTCCAATAGACTCTAAACTTTGTTGCGCTGTGGCCCTAATAACCACCTATCTACTTTTCCCCCTTCTTTAGCACAGTTGCCTTTTTAGGTTTGGCTTAATCTTCACTGTTTTTGCTCTTTTCAACATTTTGTAAACTGCCTCAAGTCATGGACAAATGAATGGCCTTAGAAATTGCTGACACAAATAAATAATCTTGTCTATTCAATCCATTGAGGATACCAAATGCCATTTTAATGCCTATTCTAAATAATTGAAAGCACTTTTCATTCTATGAATGACTGGACTGGCAATTAAATTTAACTTTAGAACCAGTGGGGGCATTCTCATGGCATCTCAAGAGGAACCACAGGATGGAAGACTACCAGCTTGGCTATTATCCTAATACCTGGTGCCTGAAGCAGCCATCTCCATCTAGCTAATGATGGGGCTAGTCTGCCCAGCTTCTATTTTTCAGAGCAGCCAACAAAATAGTTCTGAGAAAGTTGCAAGCAGGATTTGAGGAGCATGGCTCTTCATTTTATTTGTGCCTGACAATTAATATCCAGAGAAGCTGACTCTGTTACAAATGTATTATTGCTTAGATAAATGGCAAAAGCTATGCTTGAGTGTCTTATCATACATGAAGACCAATTGTTTTTAAATATTTTTTTTAAAAAATATGCCATTGTTGGTAGATACTTCCGTTCCCATCAGGCACTGCCACCAGATTTTCTAGTTAAGGTAATTAAAATCCTATAATGGCTGTGGTGTTATTCAGAATAACAAAGACTTGTTCTTTTCTTCTTCCTAAATCTACGTGTTAGTCAGTTTCATTGTCTGAGTCCATCCCTTACTGTATTCTTTTCCAGTTTTTTCATATTGTGCATTAAATGCAATTTTATTATTCCACTTTCTATTACCCTTTAGTTGTTAAGAAAAAATGAACAGAATACCACATTATATTACTTGTTACAAAATTCTACTGATTATTTGTGTTCTCCAGTTTTTCTGATCATGGCCTCTGATATCAGTCTTGAAAAAGGAAGTGACAAAAACCTATAGAGTGGCACCAAAATTCCAGCCAGCCAAGAAAAGTATTCAGCTTATGAATGTCTGCTTTCATTGATTAACATATTGAGTATTCTTCCGTAATGGAAAACAATGTAAATAGACATTGATTGGAAACACTGAATATTGGGACACTACAAAGACTGTTTTAACTGCTTCATGTTCCTTACCATCCTTAATATTTTAGAACATAATATAAAACAATTCATGGCTGGTCTCAATCTCTTCCCCTTCCATCAGAAAAGTTGACCATGGCTGTCTTTTAAAATTTTCTTCATTAAAGTAAAAAGAAACACCAAAAATAGATGTACTAAGATCAGTTGGAATGAATGTCACTTTAATTAGGTCAATGTGAATTAAATTAACACGAACATTGCTATAATGAACAAAGAAGAAGAAAAAACTGAACACATACAATCAGAAACTAAACCAAACTACCCAAGTGAGCAGTCAGATGTGGAGACCCGACTTCACATTGCAATAAACAAGGACACACACTTAATTTTGCATCAACTAAGATCATTGGCCATGCAGGTACAAAGATAGTCAGGGAAATCTCTGAAGCCGGGGAAACAGGCCCCTTGTCAGTTAACAGAAGTGCTGAATTAGCACCAGCCTATTAATATGTAGGAGCCGAGGGCTTGGCAGCCCAAGGAACCAAAAGCCAATCTCCAGCCATCAACACACCAATCAGCCTATAAGAAGGCACCACATAAACATGACTCACAGAATAGTCCAAGGCCTGTACTCCAGTAGAGAAATTCCCTGAAGATGGGCTCCAGCATGAGTCCAAAAGCTTGGAAGAATAAATCTCCGGTCCTGGTGACCAACCCAAATTCAGTTTTGCATCATTATCCTAGGACAGGTATATTTGCCCTCATTCGTGAGAAACTAAAAAAACTTGACAAGACTGCTTTGTTTTCTCTTGTCCAGAATAAAGCCCACTTAAACAAGGAATAAGAACTATATCAGCAGATTTTTTTTCTTCTTAAAAACAAGTTATTTGTTACCACAATCTGATTATCTTCTATGAGAGTCTTCATTATGCCTTTGAGTCAGTGAGAACTTCATGGATAAGTCCCAGACATTTTCTGGGTGAGATTTCTAGAAATGACTTGCCAATTTCTTATTCCTTGGTTATGAGTGAGCGACTGGCTCAAAGTCACCCAGCTGACTTTGGGGTTAAGGTGGAATTAGAAATCATCATCTACCATCTACCATCTCTGCCTTCAGCACTAAACTCAATTGGCTTTCACAGGTTATTTTAGCCTTTCACAAGAAGGTTGTCCATATCATTTTGATCCAATGGAGTGTTCCACCTCTAGCTGCTATATTTCTGATCATTTCAGAAGTATGAGGGAAATTGTCCTTAGTGCAGGGGAAGGTGCAATAGCATATTACTGAGTAATAATTGTGCATGGTACTAAATTCTCATTTCTTAAGTGGTTGTCCCTTCTGTGTTCTAATAAACCCGCTTCTTAGAAATGGCTACCTTCTAAATTTGAATACTTAGATTACTCATTTAATCAATGTGTATTGATTGTATATTAATCAAGATTGTGTGTTCTTTTGGGTGCTCTTGAAAACACGTTTCAGGCAACTAACTAGATTAGGAAAAGTTCTAGGCATAACAGGATTCAAGAATACCTGTGGAATAATCTTGTTTAGAAGATCATCCAGGAATAACCTCATATCTTGGATCCCAAATCTAGTCACAGTGATGGGCTGTTATGTATTTTAGTATGAACGCCATGCTCCTATTTTCTGAGAGACTTCAAAGAAAAAGAAATATATTTAAAATAATATTGAATATGACATATTGGGGAAGACATGAGAAATGCTGAGGAGTAGATAAGTTACACTTATCTGTGATTCATTTTCTTTTAATATGGACCAAAAAATGTCACATTCAAGCTGCACATATCAAGACTGCATGAAGAAGGGGAAACAGATATGTGAATGAAGCAATGCATCAAAATATTGCAGTAGCACATGCGCCTTTTTTCAGTGTATAAATGAGGCTGACAATATAAATAAAAGAAAGAACTATATATTGAGGCATATTTCTTAAAGATATCTTACACTGCACATGACCTAGATTAAAAAGAGAACAGATATTGTGATCTGGCACTGCTGAATAGTCAACTAAATCTAAAACAATTTCCTCTTGTTTCAATTAAAGGTATATTTAGGGTTTTGTGGTTTTTTTCTGGGGGGCGGGTTGTTTGTTTTAAATTAACACGTTGATTTCTGCTTAACAGCTTATCTGCATGTTCTTTTTCCAGTTCAGTTCAGTCAACCAGAAACAAAATTCTATGATTAAATAATGCTTACTTTAAATCTTAAGGCAGTGATCTCCAAATGTTTTGAGACTCCTCATTCCAATAGTAAGAATGCACAATCTGAAATGCATCTATGCTTAAGTTTTCTTGGCTTTTGTGACTATTCCTTGAGAATGAACCTTCACATTGTCTTCCAGTTGGACTCCTCTGGCAGGATGGGAACAACATAGGATGTGTGAGTGCTTCAGATATTTTGGTCCATTCCTCCTTAGGATAGTTGGACTCAGTTCTGGGAGTTGGATTTGTTTCCCAGTCTTGGTAAACCAGCCTCCAAGTGAGTCGCTGAGTGGTAAATCTGAAATGTCATTCTAGCCCTAACATGTTTAATGTTCCGATTAAAGTTTCTTCAAATGCATTCCCTGCCATATTGATTCTCTGTAGCTCCTAAATAGGAGATTTCAACCAGATGCTAAGTCTTTCAACGGTAATTAACAGCATGACACGTAGTGAGTAATTTTGATAATGATTACCATCATTCTTTTTTTCATTCTCCTGACGTGCTAAGTACAGTAATCATCACCTGTTCACAGTCAGTCTTATTGCACCACAGGCTATTAACAAGTGATATCAGCATTTAACTAAAGTTTGATTTCCAGAAATTGTTTGCTCTTATATTAATAATAAAATAACTCATTAAAAACTGGGGCCATGTACAATTACAGCAATTTTTCTAGTTCACTGTTTTTCTGATCAAGCTTTGATCCATATTTTCTCTCTAAAAGGCATGAAATAATATCTAAACATAGAGCATTTTGTCCAAAATTTCCATTTTCACCCAACTTTTGAATTGTTCTACACATATGCACACAGATAGAATATCTGTCTATATTATATGTGCAGTATTTACATTAGTAAGATAAATATAGGGAATATGTTTGCAGTTCAGCTCAATTTTCAATTCATATAAAAGAATTCCATCAGCTGGGGCGTACAATAAATATATGTGTTTTTAATCTGATTAAAAGAATGACATGTAAGGATAGGTACCAATGGAAAGGCATAACAGCACTTTTCCAAAAATGATGACACATTACTAAATGGACGTAAAAAAGTAAAGGAACGTCTAATTTTTGTTTCCATCTCATGTTCATCTGCATTTTTTGCATTTTCCCTTCCCCTTCTTCTTTATTCAGGGAAAGTCATGGCTGGTGTTTCATATTAAGTATTAGAAAAGGAAATTAATCTTCTTTACGTGCACATTAAGTCAGAAATTGTACCCTTTAAGTGACTGATTGGTTTGTTTGTTTTTATTGTTTTTAATCAGAGTTCATCCTTTGATGAACTCAGGGCCAAATTTGGTTAGTACATGAACAGAGACCACTAGAGAATATAGGACTTTTTGACCTGTGAATTTACAAGAATATACTTGAAGAAATCCATGAAAACCCAGTTCTTGTAGGTATCATCCAGATTTATAATAAATTAACCATCTGTTTTCTGAATTCAGCCTGGATAGGGTCCACCAGACACACAATCTGATCTTTTATTCAGTTTTTGTTGAAATCACGAAATCTGTCACAAATTTAAAATCACAAGGATACTCTCAATTGTTGTCAAAGAGATGTAAATTAGCACAAATAACACACAGTTTGTATACCATCTATTTTTCCACTTAGGTGTGAGTTGCAATCTATCAGCAAAATTAAACAACGCTACCAAAGAATATAACTGTAATTCCTTCTTCCAACAGAGTGATTATGTGGATAAAAGTATTTTCAGCTAGGATTACAATAGAGTGAGCACTGATGGAAGCTGACCTTTTATAATGATGAGCACAATTAGCATAATCTGACTTCATTGGAAATAAATTTAGAAGTTAAAAAGAATTTAGAAATGGATGGAGGATTGAGAAGGCGATTACAGTTCATAATTCCCATTTTTGGAACACTCTTTTGTGAATAAAGTTGAGCTTTATTCCACAACTTCTATTTAAAAACATGGTTCTGAGATTTTAGTGACTCACAAAAGAATTGGCAATTGTGCTGTGTTATATGGAGGATTACAAATAGATTTAAATAATTAAACAAGCCAAAGTTTGTCATTATGATGAATAAATTGTTGGCACAATACTTTGAAAGAGTTAGCTTGCTTAGGTTTAAGTAAGGAGAAAGGAGTTGGAACAGCTCAAAAAAATGAGTAGAGTGAATAATTTCCCAGTTGTGCAAGGTGTAAGAGAGAACCGAAGCAGCAGTTCTTTCATTGGAAACAGCATGGCTGGATCAAAGGCTTTAGAAAAGAATTAAGGTGGCATTAGGGAGAGACAAGGGGAAGGGGGAAAAAGGGATCCCATTAGATACATTGTCAGGGAATACTAGGGTTAGAATAGTCATTAAATTTCTCCAAATTTAAAATTTAAAATGAAGTGGTATGAAATTTGAAAGATACTCACATTATTAGCTTAAAGAAAATTTAGCATTCAGTATTTCTGAACTGTAATGTCAAGTAATCTGGTTGCATATCTTAGACTGGTTAGAATGTGATATCTTTTCAGATGTTGCAAAAACAATAACAGTTTTTAGGAATAAAATATTTGGGTGGCAAGTGTCACTTCAACCACTACCTGGCAGCCAAGAAACATAATTGTCCATAATTGCCAACAATACATTTTGACAAAATGTACATATAACAATTCGTTGTAGGATGAAACAACTTAAAATATGCATATAAATATATTTATATAAGAATTGTTCCTTTTTAAAAAAAATAAAAATCATACAGAAACATGGCATAATAGATAAGCGTAGACAAATTTGCATATCTACCCATCATCCTGAATTAATGAAAAGATAGACTGAAGTGATAAACTAGCAGTCCAAGGTCAGGATAAAGTATAGTTGCCAACTTTTTTGCTTTATTAGATTCCCACATTCATTCTTTAGTTCTATTGAACCAAGTCCTTAACAAGATCTAAATATCTTTTTTTAAAACTCTGATCTCTTACCGGTATTTCTGTCAATTGTTGAATGTTACTTTTTCATGACAAAGATCTCTCCTCTGTACTTTATGTCAGTTGGTGGAAACTGCTGTGGTGTGAGCCATCGTCGAGTGGAGATGATGGCACCAAATATCAGTTGCCAATATCATTTTATATTATACATACAAATGTCATTTTTGGCACATAAGTCTCAAAGGATAGCACATGTGTTTCGTTAGAATTAAGCCAAGAGACAGCAGTTCTAATTCAGTGTTGACATTCAAGTAAATATTCAACAACTGTTCAGTTTCAAGACCACCAAGCACTGAGCCAACAGCCTACTAACAGGTGAGAAGAAAAAAAGAAGTGAGTGTAAGAGGGATTGGCCCATTCATACCAGCGGTGAACAAACTTATGGCTTCATTCTTGTCCATCAAGAACAGCTATGACTATGACATCTTTGCCAAATGAATGTGAGAATTAGTTATTATACACTTGGAGGAAAACAACCTGGTAACGACATCTGTCCATTATCAAAAGACAAGACAGAGAGAAATCAAGCATCTCTCCCAATAGGACTATTTAGCCTGTTGAATAGATCAGGCAGAACAAAGAAGCACAAAAACTGACAAGAGAGCTCACCATAAATAAAACTTGATTTGATGCATAGCAGTCGCCAGAATTCTTTCACAGTGGCTTCATAGCTTTTCTATAATTAAACTACTCGTCTTCAGTTTGTGGATTCTGGTATGCCTGTTTCAGTGGTTTCTGTTTAGTTGCCAGAAGAAGAAAAAGGCCAAGAATTAAGCTGAGAAATTGGTTTAAGCAGTGAAGTTTCAAAATGTCTGTGATTAATGTTCCGTTATGGCCTATAACAGTTGTATAAAAGAGATGCAGCATTTAAGAAAACCAATAGCTATATTATAATGTTACTTTTCTATATAGCTATTTAAGCTTTTGCATATGATACCTTTCCATACCATGATTTCCTTTGGTAAGATGCTTCTGTATTTGTGATGATAGACATATCCTGCAATACACCTGGAGCATCTCTGTCTCTATTGGGACAGAGTTCTTGAAATGAAACTTTGAGTGAAAATTAATCACATAGCCAGTGAGTATCTGATCCAGGATTTTCCATTATCACCAAAACTACTGTCAATTATTCAAGACATTCTTCCCCACTTGGAGACAATGGATGCTAACTTGTCACACCTGACATATTTTTCAACAGTGTAAAAAGATGCTAATTGAAAAATGAAGCCAAGTGATAGACTTGAACTGCATTAGCAGCTGCCAAAAAAGCTCAAAAGTTCTTTTAAATGAGAAAAAGTTAGTGTTTAGATTATTGCCATTTTTGCTAAATAAACATCTCAACTTAATATTTACAGCACCCCAAGTTTTCTGATCATTAAATGTTTTGAATTTTATCCTTTAGCTCTAAATGATACTACAATGTCTTCAGTACTAGCTTCATTCTTTCAATCTAGGGGAAAGAAATGGATTTCCAGGAGAGAAAGAGAGAATGAAGAAATAGGTGGGGGTGGTTTCTCCCCCCCTTTCTCAGTTTGTTATTATTCTTCCTAACTTCCATTTTTAGTTCTGCACATGTTCTAATATCTACTTTCATCATGGCAAGATCTAGCATAGGACATGTTTCACTGTTTTTTGGAAAGGGTGTAGGGTTGTAAAGACATTGTGTGATTGTTCTTAGGTTTCATGAGTACATTGCATGATGCCACTAAAGGAGAATATTTGTAGCTCAGGATTGAAATGAGGGGACCTTGGTGCTCTCTGAGCTTTGTTGTTTTCTTGCAGACATTTCATTACCCAAACTAGATAACATCATCAGTGCTAGTAAGGAGTGGGGTTCGATCTCAGTTTATATTCTAGTGCCTTGTCTGTCAGTGTTGGTGGGGGTGGTCTTGGAGATTCTTTGGTTGGGCTGTTTACTGTTGGCTTCTTTGGCAGTTCCTTGATTGGGGTATTGTTTACTTGATTATTGGTCTGATGTTAATTTTGGAGTTAATTTATCTTTTTTGCATAGTATGTAGCTACTGTTTATGTCTATGTGTCTATTGATAGCTAATTTGTCAGACTGCTAGGCTTGGTGTAGGATGATCACAGTTTCCCAGTTGAAACTATGTTTAGGTTTGTCCACATGTTTTGGTCTGTCCATATGTTGTGAAATGTGAAATTCACCATGTCTTCTGACTGCTAGTTGGTGTTCATGGATATCTTCTGGTAGTCTTCTGCCTATCTGTCCTATGTAATGGCTGTTGCAGTCATTACACTGTATGTTGTAGATGACTGCTGTTTTTTTTTTCTGGGGCTGCTGGGTCTTTTGGTTTACTTAAGATGTTTTGAAGGCATTGTCTTGTTTGTTATGTTGATTCCATGTGGTTGTAGTAGTCTGTTTTTGAGATGTTTCTGACATCTGACAGTGTTTCTGACAGTGTTATTTTTTTTTAGGGCAGCAGATTTGGGAGAAATGAATTCTGAACTATGTGTAGAGAGAGATATACTGAGGATACCACCTTACTAAGAAATGTGCTATAATACTCTTTGTACTTGTTTACAATTTAAAATCAAGCTTTGATCATAATGGTTGGGCATTTAAGAGATTGCCATCTAGACATATTCGGAAGATGCAAAGCTGGGGAAAACTGCTGTATAGATCATACAAAACTTTAAAATTATTCAGTTCAATTGAATAATTTGACAGGTACCATTTTGTATCTATAGCACAATCTAATGAGAAAGAACCAAAGAGGTCTTAAATCTTATGTTTTGTGGAATTATATTGGGCACAAGCTCTACTGGTTCACAGAGGAAGTAAAAGCTGAAAGAAAGTGCTACCCATATCAGAAAAGCAGCAGCAATACCTTGTCTGAGGTTGTTTTGTAAGCTTGACTTCTCTGTACTGTGCAGCTTTTGGTAGGATGGGGTTAAGCTCAGAGACAGAGACCATGCAGAAGGAATGAAGAACAATGTTTCTTTGCTGAATATGGACACCAGTTTCTTTGCATCTATTTCTGGTGCTTGAAGCATTGTGGCATGTACTTCCTACAAAAGATGACAACCAAGAAGTGCCTTTTAACAAGACAGTTTAGGTCCCTCTCGTGAGATTTTCCTGGTAAAATTGAAGATCTGATAATTTTCCCGATTTAAGAGAAAGACTGAAATAGTAAATATTGCCTTGTGCTAACAGAACAGCTATTAAAGATGCTTTCTTTTGGAGAATTTTCTTAGCCACAAGGGGAACATTATGGTAGTGCGGAGTTAAAATGGCTCTTGAGAAATGAGACAGAATTCAAGACAGAGGGTTTACTTTCATTCACCTCATCAAACCACTTCTGTTAAGCATAAATGTTGGGTCAAAGATGACTTAGAACCAGGATACTCTGCCAGCAATGTGCCAATATTTTACTTTGCATGGCTGGCTTTGGGTTCATTTATTTCAGTCTCAGAACTTTGAAGATCCTAAGATGTTTGATTGCCACTTATTTTTTTTCTAAATCACACCATGATTGCTCACGTTGCAAATGGTTTAATTAAGAGTATTCAGAGGAAAGTAGCTTCATTAAAGCTTTGGCAATATTATTTCAGTCATGATGGCATAATTAGTATAATTGAGTTTTATTAGAAAATCTTGTTTTCAATAAGTTTGAATGTTTTCTTACACAAAAAGCCAGGATTTATTTTACTTTCATTGTAAAGTTTGTGGGGTTTTTTTAAGATACACTTATCAAAATAGTTACAGAGATGAAGGATCACCACTTCCATGCTTGGGTGTGTTAACGCTTTACATTTTTAGTCCCTTACTGAATTGGGAACAAACAAAATCTCAAAAAATAAAACAAAACGTTGTGCTTTATTTATTTATCTAATTTATGTGGCCACCCATATCACAAGAAGTGATTCTTAGTAGCATGCTACAATCCAATTAAACACAACTATATAAAAACAATCATTGTAAAAATGTAAAAATTATTACTAAAAAGGACATACTTTCTCGAATAACATTAAGAATTCTTTTTTAAAATTTATAACATTTATATACTGCCCATCTTCTGTCACATGACTCTGGGCAGCTTAGAATCTGATCTAATTTTGTCTTGTAATTCTGCTAGTCTTGGCTAATAAATGTTACATAAAGTATTTGTTCATATAGTTTTGTTATAATTGTTATATACTGTATAGTCCAAGATTGTGCGTGACACAGCTATGAGTCTTCTATGAAACAGAATATATTCTAGATTATAGATACATTTGGAGTACTTGATTTTTAATCTGAGAGAAGATGGGAAAGTGCCAAAGATGTTCATGCCCCGTGCCTTATTCAACAGTTTCGTGGTCCTCCTTCATTCTGATCCAATTATACACATCTCTCAATTAGCTTTTGAAGATGGTTCAGTAGGTCGGAAATAAGAGAATTGGGTGTGATCTTATTCATTCATTCATTCATTCATTCCTTGTTACTCTGATGATGAACAGTGGTTAAAAATTCAAAATAATACAAAAATAAATACAGATCAACAGCTAAGGTAAAAATCATCACAATCATCAATACAATTATCTCCCTGGCTCTGTCACCCATTCCAACCACCATGTCTGATGAAATAAGCAGGTCTTCAAAGTCATCTGAGAGGCCACCAGGATTGAAATTAATCTAATCTCATGGGAATGATCCAAAGAGCAGGCACCATAATAGAAAAGCTGTCTTGCTAGGTCATGCCAGATGGCATTTTGTAATAGATGGAAACTGTAGCATGTACATATCTCCTGCCAGATCTGCTAGGACAAGTAGACACAGTTGGAGAGTTGCCCTGTCTCAGCATGCAGCTGATTTATCATTGGTCTTCTAGCTAGATTGTAAATTCAGCTTTAAATCTTTGCATGAAGTTTTGGTTTTGTCAAGTAATGGATCCTTGCCCTCAAAAAGGGGCATGGTCATTTGACTACCCCTTATTTTAATAGCTCAGAACAAATGTCACCTTGGAACGATCTGTAGGAAATTTTGCTGGCTGACATGCTGTCATGATTCATACTGGGTTGTAAAAGTCAGGAACTGATCCTGGTTTCCTCCAGGCTTCTCTGGCAAACACCCATGAGGGCAAAGAAACATTGGCTTTGTGCTGCTGCTGTTGAGGCCAATCTTGTTCCAACTGTTGTCTTAATGTACTATGGCATTGTGCAGGTTTGCAGTTTGTATATCCAGTTGCTATTGATATGGTAACAATGCTTAAACAAGCTGTTCTGCAGAGAGTATGGTAAAGATCTGATGCCATCTTCTCCATCATCAAAGGAAAGGTTTGATGTTTCTTTTTTGAATGATAGTGTTACTAAAGATAAACAATTTTAAAAAGTACAAAGTAATAGAATAAAGAATGAAAAGACAAGATAAATACAGAAAAAAATGAAAAGAAAAATAAGAAATTAGTAAACTATATAAAGAAATGGCTTTCCCCTTCATTAGAAGTACACAAATAATTGTAGTAATTTACCATTTTCTCTGAAAATACAATAAAAGGTCTCTTCTTGTATCTCATTTCTTATTATTTGGTTCTGATCAACAAAAATCCATTAAGGGTTACTGAAGCAATAACACATATATTTTGAACTTGATCAAAGAAACTATCTTTATATTCCTTTCCTTTGGTTTTAACAATCTTGATCTTTGATCCCTTTAAATAATATACCAAAACTTTATTTCTTTTCATTTTTTCTCTTTTCAGAAACCCTTCAAAACTTCAACATAGCTCTTTTGTAAATCCAAAATAAGAAGTTATCCAAGTCATTCTTCTGGTTTGTTATTTGTAAATCCCTTTTAATCATCATTTTTTTACATCATTCTTACAGCTTGTCATTTTTAAATTCATGTTCAAATTAGTCTCAGTCTTTGCCTAGTAAAATTTGCTCCTCTTCTTTTTTAAAACCAGTTTGCTTATCATTCCAGATATTGTTAAGATTAACTTTGGAATTCATTTTTCACAAATATCCTTTAATTCATCCAAAGTTAGACTATTTTTCTCCATTCTGTATTAGTGAGTCAAAATTAAATGTTCTTCTCCTTCTCTTATAATGTTTAGTTCTTTCTGATTCCATCTAGTATCCAACCTTGAAAGTCCCATTTTATCACTTTTTGCCTAACAACATTTTCCAATGAGAACGTTTTGTATAATTTTAAAATTGTTTCAATTCCCTCTGGAATCTTAATCCATTTTTAATTTTCTAAAATCAAGGTTCTAATCATATTTTTGAAGTTTATCTTTAACAGATTCCCTGAATAGTGTTGCAAATAAACATGTCCCATCTACATAGCATCCCAATTTTCAAAAGGATTTAAAAGATATAGGATAAATTTCCTAACTTGGCAAAGGCTACCACGTCTGGCTGCAAAAATCCAATTAGACATACCTACAGCCCTGTGCTGACACCTCAAAATTGTTTGATTTTTTTTGCTGCCAAGGTGCAGCAGAATTTAAAGTTAAACTTCAGCAATTTTTGGAGGTGCAGATCTCAGTGCCCATAATGGTTGCAGCATTTGGAAATTAATGTACATATCTGGAAATTCCCTAAATCAATAAATATTCTAAAACGATTAGACTAATCAGAACAGTACTGAGTAAGGTGCAAAAGGTTTTGGAAATTAAAACAAAAGCTGAATGGAAATTCCTTAAAATAGGTCTAACTATCAGGGCCTTCTTGCAGTTAAATATACAATGTTGCATGTTTACACTGATGTAAGTTCCATTATGTCCAGGTAGTTTTCTAAGTAGCATGTACAGAATTTTAGCTTTTCCGTATATTTCCAAAATACATGTTAAGTAATTGCAGTTAAAAAACATCCCAATAAACAAGGTTTTCCCAGCATCTTGTAGGATATTTGGATTTTTTTTCATCACACATATAATGAATTTGCAGTTCATATTTCAAAGTTCATTTCAGAACAGATTAGGTGTACTATATATACAAACACACATGAAATGTATATTAAAATCTGATTGGACTTTATCTTTTATCTTGAAGGAAACAAGTTTGCTTGCTGTGGAATGTATAGCTGATATAAAACTGTCATTTGGTACATCAGTACTGAGAGGTGAAATGTGGCTGAATGGAGCTCTAATGTTTTCAAAGGGACATGGTAAATGCTTTTTTCTTTTAGGAAAAGCTAGAACAGAAGGGGATATCATACCATGTACATGCTTCTGGTTATTTATATGCAGTATTACAACTGTAGCAGTCAGTCCCTATTGGGTCATCAGATTTTGATTTATCTGTAATAATCCCCTCTTTTTTGCTTTCACTCGCCTTACACTGCTTTGGTGCTTGCTTTAGAGAAGGTAAAGTATTCTCGGGGCTTGCAAGGTTAACTCTATAAATAGATCTAATCGAAAAGGTGAAGACAATACATACAAAACACCCTGTTACTGAACCCTTAGTGAACAGAGAGAGAGAGAGAGAGAGAGAGAGAGAGAGAGAGAGAGATGCAGTTGCCTAGAACAGTCTGAGAATGGAGAATTGTTTGCGTTAGCTTTTCAAACCTGTGCTACAATAAACTTGTAAGCCTTGCCTGACAAAAGAGTCATTGAAATGTAGGCCTGTCTGGCATTTAGGGCTTCTCCCCCTCCCCTAGGCAGACATGGTGGTGTAAAGAATCCAAATAAAAACTGGAATGTTAGTAGAGGATATTGATTCACTCCATTATGTTCCTGGCTTGAATCACAGTTTGGCCATGAACTTTTGAGATGGTTTGTTTGGTAAGATGAAAAAGCAAGTATCAATTCAATTTCTCAGAAACTGTTAAAATCAGAACTGAAAATTAGAAAGCAAGCAATAAGTCCAGAGCTTCAATTGCATCAAGCAAATTGGTACTGCTCGTTCACAGATCTTACAGTTTACATCCTACATGCAGAATGGGACCACTCGCTGAGGCCAACTCACCACCGCCAACTTCTCATGGGACAACTCACTGTGGGACAATTCAACAATTCAATTTAAGCATTTAAAATAATTGTCCTGTGGTGAGTCAGCCATGGTAAGTTGTCCCACAGTGAGTTGGCCATGGCAGGTTGGCAGCAGCTAATATGCCCTTTTTTATACCAGCATTTTCCAAGATTCTAAACAAAAGAGAGGTGGATATGTGAATCAGTAATGCTTTCTGGAGGGGAACAATCCAGTTTTTTCCATCTACTTTCTGTTTTTTCACTTGCAGTTCCTATTTTCTTTAATGCAATTTCAGCATGCACTCCCCAGTATGTTCCTATTCCAGAAATAAAACGAAGTTCCTGTTGTATACACTTCTTCCTACATAACCAGCATGAAGTATATAAGACCACCTTTTGTATAAAAATAATCTCTAATGCAGAATTGCTTTTCTTTCCTCTGCATGGCTATTCCAACGTACGCAAGAGAAATCGTTTCATATTCTGTTCTCCATCATAGCTTTTAGCACTGCACCTCACCTTGCATTGATACTCAGAATTAAGTAAGTTGAAAAGCAGCAGGCTTTATTTTCTAACACAGTGGTTTGATATTACTGTCAATCCATGACTACTCCAAACTAAACAATTGGGACAATTCATACACAACTCCCCTATAAGCAGTTCCTCTCAGTGCATGAATATAACAAATGTACCAAAGCCTAAAATGCTTTCTGTTCATCGTAGTGGCATGTTAGCAATCCAGGTCAATCCACAGCCTTCTTGTCTGAGCAGTTACAACAAAAGATCTACTTATGAAACTCTTAATAATAACAATAACCAATAAACCAATAACACCTTCTCTTCACCTTAGTGCAGGTTCTGTTTTCAAGCCATAAAGGGGCTGCAGACAAAAACTGAGCTTTCTTTCTACAGTAGCTCAACAACCATTTGTCTGAAATGGGATAAGGTTTCCTACTTGAGCAGGGATTTGGACAAGAAGACATGCAAGGTGCTTTCCAACTCTGTTATTCTGTTAGCTGAGAATATTTTAAATGTAGCTGGTATGAATAATACACTTCTAGTGTAGTAAGACTTAGGAAAGTAGCTGACTTCTCTCCATTTTTGGGAAACGTGGTCCATATTTTCCCCTGTATTTACAGGACACATGGAACAGTACCCCTAAATATTTGAAGATTTTAACTTGTTTGATCAGGTGTTTATTTAATTGCCATGCATGAATTTTGGGACTCTTAGCAAATACTAATAACTTAGAATTTGCATAATTAATTTAGAATGCTTCTGCAGTTCATGATATGACTAAAGCACATAAAGCTTGCTTTAGACCAATTGATGTCTGACATAACATGGCATCACCTGCATATAAGAGGATTCCAGTATGTTTATCCTTCAGTTTAGAAGGATGATGAGATACATTATTCATTCTGGCCACAAGAGGACTGATGTACAGATTAAACAGTAATGGTGTCAAGATACATGCATGCCTAAACTCCTATGCTGACAGAAATTTCCTTAGTATAATGATAGTCCTAGACTAAACCTTGACACTGCTCTCTTGAAATAAGATCAGGTGGTGATCTAGATCTAAAGACATTGTATTTATACCATATATTTTCTAAATTTGATAAACTTTTACTCCAGGAAACCTGGGAAGTTCACAATACCTACATAAGGAAGTTGAAGACTTTCACACTTGCTGTAGTGGTTAGACTAGATTGTCTGTTTGCATGGGAAATGTAGGTTTACGCATCTCAATGCATCTTAGTATCATGCCCTCCAATTAGAATCCCTGGAATGAAATATGCAGACAGTTGTAATCAATTTTACCAATGCAACCTTGTCTTGTAGATATCTAAACTCTAAGCCATGAAGAGGTTTGATATCAACATGCATCTTCAACTGCAGCCAGAAGCTAACTGGCAGTTACTGCATCATTACCATAGCAATATTTTATATCAGCAAACTCTGATGTGCCAGTAACTATAAAAACAGCTGCATGCTCTACTAACTGAAGCTCCTGGATGACTGTCAAAGTCACATTTATTTATTTATGTATGTATGTATTTATTTATTTATTTATCTATCTATCTATCTATCTATCTATCTATCTATCTATCTATCTATCTATCTATCTATCTATCTATCTATCTATCTATCTATCTATCTATCTATCTATCTATCTATCTATCTATCTATCTATCTATTTATTTAAATAACACAGGACACCTCAGTTACAATAGCAATTCCAGGTGGCTTACAAAGCATAAATAATTAAGATTAAAGCAAGAGAAGTGTAGCAAATAAGAACCAGTTCCAAAAGCATGTGGGAGAGAAACAAGGAACCCATTTTACAGTATGAAATGTAAATTAGTAGGCTCAGAAAATATGCTATTCTAAGGCATGCTGAAAAACCATGACTTCAAGGACTGCTGCTGTACAGAATCCAGGGTTAATGCTGTTACAGAGAGACTGCTAGAGAAAGGCCATTTCTGAAGTGCCACAAGTTGATATGCTTCTGTGTTGGGATCTGGAGCTTACTGAATCTGCCATATGTTATCCGACAGTCAGAAACAACTGGAACGTATAGTCCTATAGTTATTCAGATATAAACCATGAGAAGCTTTATATATGGCAAAAAGCAAATTGCATTGCACCCGGAAACCAACTTGTAACCAGTACAGTGTGTGAGGTACAGTTGTTACATGAATGAAATCAGATACATCCATAAATGGTTGTTGAATTTTGGACCAACTATAGCTACTGAATAGACTTCAAGGACAGTCCCAAGTAATTTATTTTGCAGTATACCACCTAGAAAATGACTTAAGTCATCAATAAATGTGAGAAGAACCTTTTAATTCTGAAAAGGGAAAAATGGCATACTGGATGAGTGTGCGAAAAAGCCCATTGGGGAAAAAAACGATTGTCCATCAGGACATACATACACATCTTTCCTATCATCATTGACAGTCCTAGATTTGCTGTCAATTATCAATATCTTAAATGAATCATGAAAAACATGCTCCCACCTGTGAAATAAATGAAATGCTATAAAATATTTCAAATATTTTAACAAAATATATTTTGACTCATCACCATTCTTAAAAATCTGGTACCTTGCTAAATTTGGTACCCTAGAAAGCTTCCTAGTTTTCCTATATGAACGGGCCTGCTGTGGCCTCTACATAACCCATATAAATGGAATTACATTTCACCAGTGAGAATTTGAACAAAGCTTCTTATTTAAAATGAAGAGATCAAGGATATAGATATAGGGGACTGGGGGCATACATGTGCACGTGTGCACATGTACACAGAAGTAGGTGTGTTTGTGGATCCACACATGCCAATGTGAAACTAAATGAGAATGATTGAATTTTCAGCATAACTTTGGGGAGATGCTTGTAACAGGTCCAATGAATAAAACATTGGAAATAAAAAAAGAAAGCTATAATATTTCCTCTTTAAATTGAGTAGTTTATTGACAAAGAGAATCAGCAAATTGTTGAGGCTTATTTTCATCATTATGGCTTTAGTAAGATAGAATTGCTAGTCAGCTACTGCTAATCTATAGGGGAAAAAATTACTGCATATTTTTTCTACCAGTTTATTAATCAATTTAATGAAGAAAGAATTAACGCATTCAATTTGATGAAAAGAGTTTGAAAGGTTTTTTCAGCTAGGAAGGTTTTAAAATAATGTGAAAATATGTAATATAAAACAAGTGTGTAGGAGGTGGAGTGGCAGAGCTTGGGGGCAAAGTCAAAAGAAGAATCAGCCTAGCGTCTCTACATTCCCACAAGCGCTCTAAGTCCAATCCCTCATGAATTCTGTTAACCCTTATCTAGTGCCAAAATAGTGCTAACCATTAGTTGACTAGATTCCTGTGCATAGGCAGTTTAATTGGAACTTAGCATATGACCTCGGTCTTTCGCACCTGGAACACAATAGTCAAGCTTTCTTCCACCTCCGACACTATAATAAACTCAAGGACAGTTTTGAGTCCAGAAAAATAAGAAACAGAACCATCTTGTTTAGCAGAAATCTTTCAAGAAATTGGGAAGGAATTTGAAACAAAACGAAATATAACTCAGCTGATTTTATCATCTATCTATTTATGAAAGCTCTTTGATTTGCTGTTTTGAGATTGGCCTTATGGATCTTGCTGCTTGTAATCTGTATTTATCAGTCAATTTCTAAAACTGAAATATTTTGGGGCTTGATATATATGTGAAAATAAAAGGTGCCCTTCCCTTCTCTGAATTCATTCCCAGACAAAGACTTTAAAATGCTACTTTTAAAAATCATGCTGTGAGAATTCAATTAGAACCAAACAGAAAATATAATTAAGTTATCATTAGTATGGAAGCTGCTTCTTGAAGCCGAATTTTTTCTTCTTCTCTTCCTGCAATCACTTAAGGGCTCAGTCATTTGTTGTATTGTCTCCCTTGAATTCTACCACCTAGAGAAAAAAATGGCAGCTCTACAAGGAAGCTAGCAATTAAATTAGCAATTGCTTGAGGAGGAGGAATAGCATAGCTAAGCAGCATGAAGAATTAAAGCAGAGATTAGGCACGTGGCACAGGGATTTTAATCTTTGTGGTATAGATAAGATTTTTGAAAATGTAGACTGAAATCCTGCAGCCATGTTCTACTTTAAGGGAGCACTCTTGTGTACGCAGATGTTGTGATGGACTGAGCCTCCACTTTCCATTCTTCATCTACCATCTCCCAATTGTGCCATCCTACATTAGGATGTTCTATTCATTAGGCTATCCCCATTGACTTTATTCAAATGAAAGTCCCATTTACTGCTAGTTTACTCATGAGAAGTAAAGTGGCAAGCAATCTCTGATACTTCATAGAATATTAGAATGGATCTGGGAGAACATCTAGTCAAAATCTACATCCAGTGCAGCAATACAGGAATTTCTGTAGGGTAGAAAGTGTTAAAGTTAAAATCTTTTGAGAATAAATGGGCTGATTCAGTAAAGAAATTCAAAGCTGTTATTGTATATATTGGGATTAAGGAACTGATGTGAGTGAGAGACAAAAGGGGAATATAAAACAAAAATAAGAATCAAACTATCAATTTAAAGAATTATCTTTCAACTGATACTCCTCTAGCCAGGAATACCCAAATAGAACAAGTACGGATAAAAAGCCACTGGATTATAAAATGAAGCAACAGCTAAATGCAGATAGTCCTCAAAACATGATCATCCATTTAACCACCTTTCAAAGGTATGATGGCGCTGAAAAAGTGACTTATAATTGGGCCTTGCATTTACGATCATTGCAGTGTCTTCATGCAGGTGATCAAAATTCAGGTGCTTGGCAAATTGCATGCATTTACAATGGATGCAGCATCCCAGGGTCATGTGATTCTTTTGCTATACCTGTTAACATATTGAATGAACAAATATAGGGAGGATATAATGATTCACTGTGCTGGAGTGGGACAGTCATCCATACACTCTTCAGTCATCCATACACTCCAATATGTGCATAAAGTCCAACACATAATCATCCTAAGTAATGGGGCGTGGATCTGATCTTCTTGTCATGGGTGCAGTAATGCATCTGCATGATCTGTTTGTGCTTAGTTTTTATAGCATATAGCAACATGTTTTAACATAATGAAGAAAACAAGGCAGTCAAAGTCTTTCACGTATCCTGCGATTTCAGTATTATTTATTAAATGCTGTTTGCGTAAAGCAAATGCAACAAATTAGAACTGCAACCTAAAATTCCCCAGTATGAAATACCAGCTAAGGTTTTCATCTTCTAGTTTAATCCTGATTATGAATGCCAGCAGGAACCCCAGAATAGTTTGAGAGCACTTGGCAATAATTTTCAAAGTGTAATATGGGCCGACGTCTAGAGCAAAGGACTTCTATTGCAGCCTCAAAGACTATGTACCTGCCCCATTTGTCATGATACTAAAATGCTTAGTCTATGTACAGAAGAAAAAAACAAAACAAAACCCTTGAAAACAAGGACCTTTCTAGTCAGAAATGGGGCAATCCATCGAAGTTCAGCTTCTCCAATTTTGTAGATGTTTAAAGTCTCTTCTATCCCAACTTCACATTGATAAGAACCCTTTGAAAGAAAACAATTTCTTCAAAATCCATTCCCTTGCATTTTCATGAATTGAGCCAATAGTTTATTTGTTTATTTATTTATTTAAAGCATTTATATTACCACCCATTTTTCAACTAACTTTGGGTTGCAATATAATTTCTGTTTCACTTAAAACTGCCACAACAAATTGCTGTCATCTGCATAAAAATACTCTAACAAGCATTAGTGTATGATGAAGTGTTGCCATTCACAGGGACATTATTTATTTCATTATTTATTAGAGTTTATCCTGCCTATATTATTTATATAAATAACTCAAGGTGGTGAACATATCTAAAACTCCTTTGTCCTCCAATTTTTCCCACAACAAGAACCCTGTGAGGTGAATTGGGTAGAGAAGTGGCCCAGAGTCACATAGCTTTATGTGTGATTGAATCTGAGGCTGTATGCCTAAAATGGGACTAGATCTCACAGTCTTCAGATTTCTAGCTTGGAAATTCAACCATTAGACCAAACTGACATATTATACAGGAAAAAAGTTTGCTGTCATGAACTCAGGTAAGCTAGCATGTTATTTTTCCCCCACCTATTTGGTGACATGTTATCCCTTGCCAGAAATATTTGCAGCTTTCATTTTCAATGTGGGTCGTAGTTGCTCCACCTGACTATTTCCTTCTTTTCTGCCAAAATAAATAAAATTTTCCTGGAATGTTTATGAACTTTACTTCAAAAAAAAATTTTTTTATATATAAATTTATTTGCCATCTATCTTGTTGTGGGGCTACTCTATGCAGCTAAAGAAGACATTAAAAGAGTGTAAACAAAACAGAAGTAAAATAATAGAACAATAAAATAAACAATGAAAAAGAAAACAAAAATACATCAATATCACACACACACATACAAAATAATGGGTGAGTGGAGAGCAGAGTCCAAGTGGGGGAGGTGGAGTCTGCCATCAATCCAGTAGCCACTTCTGGCATGGAACTCCCACTGCCCCATATGGTTCCCAGGTCAATTGGCAGACACAGGTCTTCAGGCTCCTGCAGAAGGATAGGAACCCTAGAGCAGAGTTGGGGAACTATGGCTCTTTTATGACTTGTGGACTTTAACTCCCAGAATCCTGACCCAGCCAGCCACCTCTGCCCTAGAGGATAGAATGTTTCAAAGGCTGGTGCTGCAGCAGAGAAGTCTCTTTTTCTGGATTCTGATAAGAGTTATTTGACCAACACGACCCATAGTAGGCCCTCTCTGCCTACTAACAGGACAAGACAGTTCATTAGGTATCCTGGATTTTTGCCACTAAGGCCATAACCAACACCTTTAACTGCACTTGGAAACAGATTGGTAGCCAGTGAAGTTTACAGAGCAGAGTTATAATATGGGCCATCCTAGGATCCCTAAAGACTCCTCTCAGTGCCACACTTTGGACCAGCTGAAGCTTCTGAATGGATTTCAAGGGTAGCCCCATGTAGTAGTTCAGATGAGAGCCTTGAGTAATTGAGCACAGGGGATCTTGATCCATGAAAGGTTGCAGCTGGGGCACAAAGTGGAGCTTTGCAAACACTCTGCAAATCACCCCCACCACTTGCTCTCAGAGCAGGAGAAGTGAGTCCAGGAGAACCCATAAGTTGTGAACTGGGTCTGAACAGGGTAGTGCAACCCTACCCAGAACTAAGGATGACAAAAAGTTGGATCATGAGGCTTCATGCACCTAAAGATACTCAGTTTACCAAAGTTCAGTTGAAGTCTGGACCAATGGCAGATTTCACCTCCCCCCCCCCCGCTCTTTGCTGTCCAACCATCCATCGTTTTCTTATCATATTGATGTATTCTCATTTTGTTTTTTATTGTTTATTTTATTGTTCTATTATTTTATTTCTGTTCTGTTTACACTTTTTTCATTTCTTCCTTTTTATTGTTGTTAGCTGACTAAAGTAGCCCCACAGCAAGAAAGATGGCAAATAAATTTAACAAATAAATAAAAATAATAATCATGAGTTTTAGGGCTGATCCACTTAACAGGCTTACCCCACTGTGAGGTTAGTCAACTAACCATTTTTGAGGATTGGTACATATTATTACATTTCCCCCCTCTAGAATAAAGTTAAAGTGGCTGAGGGATTCTGGGGGGTTGAAGTCCACACATATTAAAGTTGGAAAAACATGGCTCTAGACACAGTTAGCCCATTAGGTAAGTAATCTCTACCCATCTATTTTATCTATATGTCAAAAAAAGTGTTTTCTAACATTTGGGGGATCAAGATTGGTTCATCTTCTGTGCTTCATTTCATTGTAGGTAGACATCTCCTATATTTTAGGGGAAATATATAGCTGCTTCCCTCCATGGCCATGTCCTTTCCTAAATCATTGAGGAAACTGAATTTAAAAAAACAAAATCCAGGAGAAATTGACCTAAATTCTGCTGCTTCTCTAGGAGCTTGTGTCCCTAAGTGAGGAGAAAAATATAAAACAGTAAGTTTTTGTTTTCCTTTTTGTTGTAGCAGGTCGAAAAAGGATAAAGAGGAAAAGACATCCACCAGTCAGAGATTAGAGTAGACTTGTTCCAGGCCATCACTGTGGCCAAAGTGGAGGAAGGGATTGAAATCAGGAAAGGGACTTCTAAACTGGCTTCTTTTCCAGCTGGTTTATGTGTAGGAAACCCCAAGTAGAAGGCTACAGTGAAGAAATGTCCTTAAACCAAATTTTATTATGCAATGTCAAGCTGTGCCATTGCTCCACTTTGATGGATAAAAGAAGGGAGTGAATAAAAAAAAGGATCTTGGAGGGATATGTTACTGAATTATTGAAGGAAACAAAATATCCCTTTGATTGTTGTAGTTGCCTATGTTTACACAGTCATGGTGGTGCAGTGGTTAGAATGCAGATGACCTAGGGACAACATCCTGGACAATGATACCTTACGTCCAGGGGGTATCAGAGAAAACGGCTTGCATATTAGCGCCGCATAACATCAGTGTGGCTCACCGACCCGACCAAACACTCCGTATGAAAATGATGCGCCCTAAGGAACTACTGCCAGAGGAGGAAAAACCATCGGTTCTCTATAGGGTGCACTGCAAGGATTGCCGGTGTAATTACATGGGAGAGATGGCCAAACGGATAAAAACCAGGATCCATGAACACAAATTGGCCGTCAGAAGGCAGGAGCAGTACTCCCAAATATGGACACATATGGTGAATAATGGGCACTCGTTTGACTTCATGGGGGCGGAAGCCATCGCCCAGGATACCTCCAAAGGAGGGTGCCTACTGAAGGAGGCCTGGCTCTCGGATGCGGGCTCAATTAACCGACACGTAGAATTGCCCCCGGCATACCAGACATTTAAAACACATGAGGAGCAAGCCAGGATGTGGACGGCATTTGCAAGGGGTAGAACTAAAGAAGGCAATCATCGTATGGAAAGGGAATTGGACCCACGATGAGCCACTGGAACCAAGGAGGAGGAAGAACGACAATCGGAGATAAACAGCGTGGTCCGCAAAAAGGAGGAGAGGAGAGATGATCCAGCTGAATGAATGTGTTTGTGCGCACGCATGGCCAGGCAGAAAGGAGACCCAGAGGAAATAGGGCCGGCAGGGATAGGCAACGAAGGGCCAGAACAACAGGCGGATGAACAGGACAAAAAGGGGGAGAGCGGCAATGGAGAATCACCGATGGTGCCGGATCCGGACGTGCGGCCCGGAACGGTCACGGGGGGGGGGCGGTTGGGAGATACATCAATGGCAGTGACGTTAGGAAGGATAGGGTTGGTAAGGATGAGAGGGAGTGAATCCGGGAGTGAGTCAGCAGGTAGCCCGGCTGACCAAAGGCAGACGAGGTGGAGGAATAGGACGCAGCTGTGTGGGTGCACATCCTTGCGCAAAGGGAAAGTAGAAGAAATAGGGCCAGCAGGGTCAGATGGTGGAAAGTTAGATAAACGGGTGGAACAATACCAACAGGAGGGGGGCGGGAATGAGAAGGCATTGAGGATGCCAGACCTAGCCATACGACCCAAAATGCATATAGGGGTAGGGGTGGAGGGCGCATCAAGGGCAATGACACCAGGAAGGATAAGATCAGTAAGGCGGGGAGAGAGTGGAACTGAGGGCGAGGCAGCAGGTGGCTCAGCTGAGCGTAGGCAGATGAGGCAGAAGGACAGGATGCGGCTGTGCGTGCACACATCCCGGCATGTAGAAAGATTGGAAGAAATAGGACCCAGAAGGATAGATAGTGGAAGGCAAGTACAGCGGGTGGATCAATGGGATAAGAAGGAGGGGGGAAGGGGAGGCAGTTGGCAAACGTACCAACGGTAACAGCATTAGGAAGGACAGGATCTGCAAGGATGAGAGGGAGTGAATTCAGGAGCGAGCCAGCAGACAGCCCAGCTGATCGTAGGCAGACAGGGCAGAGGGACGGGATACGGCTGTGCGCATGCACATCCAAGCATGGAAGGAAATCGGAGGAAATCGGAGGAAATAGGACTAATAGGGATAGATAGTGGAAGACAAGAACAATGAGCCGACAAATGGGATGGAAAGGAGGGGAGCAGCAATGGAAAGGCATCTAGGACACCAGATCTGGACATGCGGCCCAGAACGAGCACGGGGGAGCAGCTAGAAAGCATACCAACGGCAACAGCGCCAGGAAGGAGGAGATTAACAAGGATGGGAGGGAGGGAGGTTGGAGAACTGGAGTGCAAAAAAGAGGAGGCGGGACAATTAAGGCAATTACGGTCAGCCAGGACGGATGGCCCTATCACACGGTCAATGAGTAAGCAATTATGCTTACTCATATGTGTGTGTGTGTGTGTGTGAGGCCTTTTAAAAAAAGGCTCTATCGTGTTCTAAGAGGACTAATTAAACAGTCCTTTGCATTAACTGTATAGATGTTAGCTCATTTTCAAGTGGAACCTCATTAAGGCAAAACCTTCTGCACAAATGTCTCTTTCCAAATAGAACTTCTGGCAATTATTAATGATGTTTCCATGTGAATTACCATCCACCAAGCTATAAAGCTAAACAAATCCAATATAAACCCAGGGTCGATTATGTCTAGTGGTCTTTTATTTATCTGAAGCCTTAGTTTCTTTTGGAAAGCAATTTCATTTTGAGCAAGTGGGGCTTTTAGAATTAGGGAGCATTGTAATGAAGGCATTACTGTCAGTATTCAGGGTAGAATGGATCTACCATTTATTATTTATGAATTTGTGAAAATCAGTGCATAACACACAGCTATTTGCATCTCTTCGTTTTAGGT
This sequence comes from Azemiops feae, assembly GCA_023970755.1. Classification (NCBI taxonomy): domain Eukaryota; kingdom Metazoa; phylum Chordata; class Lepidosauria; order Squamata; family Viperidae; genus Azemiops; species Azemiops feae. The sequence continues at coordinate 190,515 of JALGBA010000113.1, forward strand.
TGTTCTTGTATTTTTTTAAAACTTCAAAGAATGAAGAAATAGGTAATTAAACCAAATGAAGTAAATAAAACTCAGTGTTAATAGGATGTAAATAAAGGTTTAAACTAATGAGAAATGAAAAGCCTATTACCTGCTGATGAATACATTGTCAATATTGCTTCATGCTTTCTACTTCTCTGAACATTAAAAAAAATTCCAGAGGCTGTCCTTTACACAACCAAATCCTTTGAAGGGAAGAAGCATAATAAAACAGTAAAGTCTTAGAAACAACTTTTTTTTTTTTTTAACAAAACTGAGGACTAAGTTACAGGGGGCATAAATTTATTTATTTTATTTATATTTTGCATTTCTAGACTGCCTATCTCCCACAAAGAGGAATGGAAGAACGGCAGACACTTTTATAGATTAAGATACCTCCAGTTTCTTGTACTGTTCTTTCTAGTTATGCATAAACTTCTCTGGATCTGAAGTAAGTTTGATTCTTAGCAACTCATGTCCATGCAGTTTTCTTGGTAACAGTGTAAAAGTGACTTGCTGTTTCCTCCTCCTAGGATTTTATTACTTCTTCCAGCCTTAAGATTTCCTAAACACCTACCAGATCCTACCCTGCTTAAGTTTTCAAGGTCAGCTAGTACTGTCACTTAGCTGGCTTTAGCACTCCTGATGATGATACTCTTTTTCAAGTTTAGAAAACAAAACAAAACAAAAAATTCTCTAAAAGTCTGTCAACTTTTATCTCCCCCAAATTTCTAAATTTTGCCCCTCATTTTTGTTTAATGGCAATATCTAGCAAAATCTTTGTTTAGTTGTTGCAAGCAATCTGATTGAATCACAGTTCTGGGCAAGGGAGCTGTATTAGGTCTTCCAAAAGCTAAAAACAAAAGGGTTAAAGAAACATTTTTTTTGCAAATTTCAGTATACTTTCATTTGCTCCAACCTTTCAGGAACTGGAAATTTACCAACAATTTTATTTTTTCTGAATCTTGGAATCATTTTTTTAAATTAAAAAACTACTTAAATCTATTGAACAGATATATGTTTTGAGACACAGAAAATCATATGCAAATCACTGAGATGGATTTTGTACAGTGCGAATTAATAAAATTCACGTAATCTCTGCTAAGAATTACCACTATACTTTTTTTTAGAAGAAGAAGAAGAAGAAGAAGAAGAAGAAGAAGAAGAAGAAGAAGAAGAAGAAGAAGAAGAAGAAGAAGAAGAAGAAGAAGAAGAAGAAGAAGAAGAAGAAGAAGAAGAAGAAGAAGAAGTAGTTGATGATGATGATGATGATGATGATGATGATTACTTTTTTTTCCCTGGCTGTGATCCTACTACTAAATTGAATTACTCCAGCCCTTAGCCAAACATCTGGGATGTGCTTAACAGCTAGTTGTCACCAGTTATCATTGCTCATTTTAAACCATCAGGGGCTATTGAGTAGTCAAATTAGATGTTAGTTTTGTAGTGGGCTAGAGAAGTTTGTTCACTATGCAGGGCTTTAACAATTGTCTGCATAAAGAAGTGCATAGATACAATACAGTTTGAATAAAAGATCTTATCACTTCTGCATAAAACTTTCTGGCCTTACTATTTTCTTTTTATTCTCCATTTTGTTGAACATGCTTGAACTTCAATGAAAAATTATAGTTTAGATTTGTTTTCTTTTCCTTAATTCAGTAATGGATGAACTCAGCATAGTTTCAAAATGCATATTTTCTGATATTTTGACACAGTTAAGTGACAAGAATTGTATCACAAATTATTGATATAATTGAAATCTTAAGTAACTGAAAACATATTAAGTAAATCAAAAGACCTGGTAGCTCAAGAAGAAAAAAAATCATTTACCGCATAGTGTGCAAGGATGTTTAACAGCCACTATGTAGAATGCATCCATGAACCCCAAATAGCAGTCTGAAGACATGATGAAATTTCTTAATCCTACAATACATGGTCAACCACAATTTCAACTGGGAAACTGTGAGCATTCTAGTCCAAGCCAAATCCCAAAATCCTGAATTCAGAGAAATCAGCCATCAATGGACACATAGAAATAAACCATATTTACATACTATTCCGCAAAAAAGCTAAGAAGGAAACATAAAGATCAGCACAAGTTTCCTCCTAGCCACCCACATAAGCAAGGATTATCACCAACAGTCAAGCATGAATAATAATACTCTAATCAAAGAACTACCAAGGAGAAAACTGCACACTCCCCCCAATACAGGCAGGGCAAGCTAAATGATACTTAGTTGGGTAATGAAATATTTACAAGCAAACAATTAAGCTCGCAGAATGCCAAGGACTCCCCATTATTGTGATTAAATCATGAGCAATTTGCTGTTTGAATGCAGGATTTTGAAATTCTGGTGCTCTATAGGCTGCTTATGCTAAAAGAAACATTCAGAAAAAAAGTTGCAGTGCCAGAGAGCTATAAATGGGAAGAACTGTGCCATTAGATTTCCAGCTATCCTTGAATTTCTACTATTTATTTTGTTAACCTTACATCCAGCTTTCTCAGTTCTTTGCAGTTTTGTTTGGAACTTGTTATCATTATACAAGAAATAAGAGCATGTCTACTAATTTCTTTTAACAAAGATTAATCTGATTGCTTTATTGTACCCAAACACTATTTCAAATTATTGCATTGTCGACAGCAAACTGAATCAATCAGTTGATCTAAGCAGTACATTATGCAGTGAATAATGAGGCAGTAGTTATAGAATAGTTAAAATTACTCTGAAATGTTTGGCTGCTTGCCTTTCAACTCCTTCTTCAGTTATTAGCTGAGCTGTTGCAATAACATGGCATGTTTCCAAGTACTCTAGCTGCTGAAGATATAAAATAATCAATTCTCCATTAGAAAATTTAGGCCTCTCAAATATTACTTGCCAGATGAAATGAATGAGAGTGTGCCAGTACACACTTACTCTGCTTGCACTCTTCCCATTTGCATTTGGATGAATGGAAGGAAAGTGTGCTGAACTAAAGTGTCCTTCATATCTCATCTGGAAGAGCTCTTCTTACATTTTTATGTGTAGTAAAAAAAAAATGGGGCTCAGATTTTGTGCGTGCTCAGATCTTTGCTAGAAAGAAGAATTAATTGCATCACTGACAATATCTTCTATTGTTCTTAACATTGAGAAGAGGACATGGAGATGCATAGTATTATTTAAGAGAATTATCACTCTGAAGAATCCATATGTCCTATTTAATATTTTCCTACCACTAGCAATCAGTCTACTTTTTTATCTGCATACTGATGAATGTTTTCACAACAACTTGCAAATCTCTTGATATTTTTCCAGATCTTGCTGTCATTTCATACACTAGCACCCTCTGATTTAAAATTCAATTAAAAAAAATGTGTGTGGCCTGAAATGTCCATCTTTCAGAAAGAGCCATTGTCAGAAAAGTTAGATTAAAAAAGTACAGTATTTGATGAAGATGTTCCTTGCAATGCTTGGATTTGGCTAATGGCAATATAGTCATAAAGCATAGATAACTATACTTTTACTTATGTGCCAGAGTTCACCATTTATTTTAGTTGTGCAACATCTGTTACATTGATGGCTTTCAGTGGAAGGGGAAGGAATCTTGGAAGAAATCATATAATGTATCTCCTATTAGGCAAATAAGGTGACTTAATCTAGTATCAAATGTGCCATGTTTTATATCTAAGTGCAATGCAAGGATGGACAAAGTTTTAGAGGCAAAAGTCTCATTAAACATCTTTTGGGAGGCCATGTCCCACTTATGAATGGATAGAACTTAGTTTTCTCCTGAGAATGTGGAGATTTCCTTAAAGTGTTACACATATCTTAGAGTTCTAAAATTTATATGTAATTCTCACCTGAGAATTCTAGTCAGTTTTCAGTAGTCACTGGTGGCACCATGCACCACAAAAAGAGAGTTGAGGACTGCATATATTTCAGGAGCTTCTCATTTCTATTGCAATGGTTAGAGAAAGGCCCAAGGTTTTCTGATCAATAAAAAGCTTGTGAATGATGAGATGCCAGTGCAATTCCTGACATATCAGGATAGAGACTTTCAGGAACCAGTATGCTTAGGACTACAACCCAAAGCAGGTGGCAAACTGTCTCCAGATTTTAGTCTAATCTCTTAGATGACTTTGGACATAATCCCTTTTGTTCAGCATGACCAATTTTATAAAATGAAATATAATTCCATTTATCCCACTTTGAGATTTCTAAATAGGAAAGGTGGTATATCAATGCAATGCAATACAAAATATAGCTTAATTGTAACATCTGTAATTAGGAGAATTCACCAAGTCAATATAATCAGTAATCACAGTAACAGGGTTTTCTCTTTTTATATTTCTAAAATAAGTCTCCTTTTGGTATTTTGATCTATACTTTTAATATTATTTTCAGTAAGCATATTCAATATTTCTATTTCAACATTATGTTTTATACAGTAAATTAACTGAAGAACAACAAAACAACTCACGTGTATTATGAAATCCATGATTCAAATCATTCCTCTTCAAGGATCTTATTAAGGGGGATAATTCAAGTCGTTCCCTCTTCATCTGAAGGCTCATTCAAATTCTGTTGCTGAAAATACCAAAAGAAGCACAAATGCTATTTTGGGATTTTGCAGGACATCTGGTGGACAACATTTATGATTGGCTCTTAAGGTACTTTAAGGAAAAGATATGGCTCAGCTACTTTATGGTGCTGGACTTGGCATTTATAAAAACTATCGCTCTTTGGAGAAGATCCAGTTAATTAGAACTCTGCTAGCAATCCCACAGAGAATGTCAAAAGAAGTGCCACTTAAGGGAGGTAGAACAAAGATCAACTGATTTGTGAGCTTGGCAGTCCAGTTCTGGCTCCATCCATTTCTGTTTAAATTTACTTGTCTTTTTCAATAGGGATGGAATCTTTAATTCTATAGGATAATTTTCAATTCTTCTGGGTCAGGATTATGGATAGGAAAACTTGCAGAAGCCCTGCAAAAGTCAAGGTTGTAATAAAGCAGCAAATATCAATTTGTCAAGTGAGATTGATTTATATTAAACTAGTTGATCTGCTAAATAGGGAGCTTAGAAATGGTGGGCAACAGAATCTGGTAGGATGGAGGGATATTACACCTGTCCTTACCCCAAGATGTTACAGGTAGCTCCTAGGTTGCAAGTTATGACCCAGAGTGATAGATGATCTTTTTGACAAACATTCTTTTGTATAATTCTTTGGTTTTCTTGCTTAACACTCCTTAACTTTCAGATCTGGAAATTATTCACTACCTCTGTTAAAAATGTTGTGAATGCAGAGATGGTTTTTCCAAGCTACAAATAGCTGCATGCAAGAACTATGAATATGTTAACATTTAGGAATGAATAACTCAATAATAGACTGAGCTGTGGAGCAGAAAAACCCTCCAAGTGTGATTCTCATCCTTCTCATGAATGTAGCAACATTAAGCTAAGTGGAATTTCCTCTCAACAGCAATCTTTAGGCTGTTTTTCTTCAGCGAAAAAGATATAGTATATAAGACCTCATCAATAAGTCAGTCCAGACATTGTCTCTCAGCTTTTTGCAAAACCTGTCGGAAAGATTATGCAACAGATATTTTACAATTACTCAGATTATCATATCCTACTTTTCATTATTACTTAAGCCTTTATTATTATTCTCAGTTACTTTTCAAAGAAATTTATCTGATATTATTCCTTTTAATATTTCTTAGGAATAAAGGACAAATGCATGCTTTCTGAACTAAAGGAATGAATATTTTAAAAATAAATATAAATCCTCTTCTCTTCTCTTCTCTTCTCTTCTCTTCTCTTCTCTTCTCTTCTCTTCTCTTCTCTTCTCTTCTCTTCTCTTCTCTTCTCTTCTCTTCTCTTCTTCTCCTCTCCTCTTCCCTTCCCTTCCCTTCCCTTCCCTCCCCTTCAGATCAGTTTATTTGTGCAGACCCAGCTACATTTAATGTAAGACTTTCTAAACTATAGTTAATATATAATGTCTGTCTCTGTCTCTCTATCCATCAGTACATTTCTACATCCATCCTTTTGTCCAATTGTGGTTTCATCTGTCAGTGATTCTGTACATCCACTGTCCTTTTAGCCTGTTTGTCGATCAGTCTGTCCTTCTCTGTAGCTTTCCATCCACATATTATTCTTCTATCCTCACGTTTGTATGTCCACATGTTCATGTGTCTATTGTCTATTTATCCATTTGTCTGTCAGTCTAAACATTCATCTTTATCTGCATCCATCTGTCTATTAATATGTCTATATGTTGGTCCATATATCCATTGGGCTGTCCACATGCCTGTCCATTCATGTTTCTGTCTAACTGCCCATACATCCATGTGTCTGTTATGCCACGAGTCTGTGTGTCTGTCCATCCATGTATTCATCAGTCCATTCATCTGTTCATTCTGCCCATGTATATTTTTGTCCATCTGTCTCTTTGTCCATCTTGACCTCTGTATTCTGTCTTTCTGCCCATTTATCTAGTGTTAAAATACTAAAAGGATATAGATATCTCCAGAGGTCCTTATTTGCTGATATGTACTGAATATTATAAATGTCATATTTTAATAAGTGAAAGTTATTAAAGCATGAATTCCACACTCTTTACCAAGAATTATTAGGTGACTGTACTAGTGATGCAAGGATTCCAGCAATTGAATTATTGTAAATATGCATGCATGCATATGTGTGTATTGGTACATAAGGATTGTGTGATCTATACATTGCATTGAATTAGAATGTGAGGGGAAAATGCCAAATCTGAGTAGCTTTGCAGAAAGCTAAGAGGATAAGGCCCATGAAAATGTCAAAGCATAGCTTCTCCATAGGGCAGAGAAGGCAAGTCTCATGTTGGCTTCAGTAGGCTCACATTGTAAATTCCTATAAAAGTACTTCTGTTAAGTCCATTCTCCAAATTTTACTTTAAATGATTAGAAAACCATACAGACATGATCCTATCCATTTTTAGAAGCAGAGGAAGAATAAAATGGAAATGTATAAATGCAGTGACTCAGATGTCAACTATTTCAATTTGGAAGGGGTTTAAGCTCAATTTAGCAATTTCACAAGGGGCAGTTGATGAATGTAGCTTTCAAAATGACATAAAATCTGAGACATTTAAAATATACATTAGGAGAGAAATTATTATTCAGTGCTGCAGGAAGGTGATTTACTGCAAAATTATTGTAATTAGTGTAAATGAACATTGTACCTGAAATAGCAGTAAATGATTAAGATTCTTGTTTGTAAGAGTGAACATTGAAAGGGCAGTCATTTCCATGTCCAAGGGGGAAAAAAAGGAGAATCAAATGAAACTGTGAATAATTTAATATTATATTTTCTCTCTGTGTGTGACCAGCCTGCATTGATGGAAAAATAATAATAAAAAAAGATTAAAAGTTTGATTTCAGTTAAGCACACTTTCCCAATTTTCATATAATTTTAATTAATACTGTGCCAATTCAACCCTCTAGATTTTTAAAAGGTTTTCTCACTTGAAAAAAGAGCTCATGTTTTTCTACCTTATCCCAGGATTCTTGTCAATTTTATTTTAATGATATTCTAAGCTTATGTTATTGTTTTGAGGTGCCATAGGATCCTGGTGCTGTTTTGTTATTAAAAGTCTGTCTTTCACACAGAGATACACACACACACATGTGGGTATGTAACACATGCACATATTCCACCCAATTAAATGGGAACAGTTTAAAAATATGCAGAAAAAATATTTTATTGTAGTAAAATATATATTATTTCACATTCATCTCAGGAGGAGAATGAAATGAAAACCACTGAGGAACAAAACAGATTCGTTAAAATGCTCACATGAATTTTAAAGAATTGAAGAGACAGCAGATTAAAAACAAACAAACAAAAAAGCAAAATTACAAAGAATTGATCAATTAGGTGCCATCAAGTTATTTCTAATTCTAGAGACCACATATTCAAACAAATTAATCTCTCTCAAAAAAAAAAAAATCCAAGCCAACAATTTCCCTATAAAATCTCAAAGAATGATACTCTTATAGTTGAAGGGAAAGTTAAGAAATTGAAAATGGGGATGCTTGAGAAACTGCTACACAGCAGAGCTTCCAGCAGAGGATAATGGCAGACTGATGCTCTCCAGGCGTGGAGAACCACCTGAATGGAGTATATGCTAGATTGGGCAGATTCCAGACAGTGTGATCTTCCTGGATCAAAGGAAGATCACGAAATAATCCACCTGTGCTCTGCACGGTGTTCTTCTGAGTTAACTGCAGAAACTAAAAAGTTTTTGCAGCTGGTTTGGATATTGAGCTGTTGAGGAACCTCGGCTTTCATCTATGGTCCTAACTGCAGTAGAGCCAAATGTGCACTTACATTTTTGCTTCTTAATCACCACTGGGAAGTAATTAATTACATTGGAAAACAAAGCTTTTGGCTGCTAATCACAAAAATAACCTGTAATTTAACTATCACACACCACTGATTAATTTACTTCTAAATTAAGAATATGTACATGCTACCCAGCAATATCATTCTCTGGACAATAAATAGTACAGTACTATATTGAAATTAAAAAATCAATAGGCATCAGATCGATTTTTCTGATAAACTTGGATTAACACATTTAACCCCCAAAGGCTAAGTAGATATACTATAATATGCCTTCTCTAAATTCAACTTTTCTGGCCCTCTTTTCCTAGACACCAGTGCATCATAATCTTGCTTATTGTAATTGGGGTAGGGTGGAGGATATGGTTGCAAATAACATTTCCATACCCATTCCATTACCATTACATTAATATAGGAATACTGGAAATTTTATTTAATTCTTGTATCCACAGCATTTATTTGTCTGGCTAATGTGAAAGCAACCAAAATCTTTCATTACTATAATATTTTATCCATTGGCTTACTCCAAGATTTCATTCTCCATCTCAAAAATCACCTTAATTTGGGTGTACACTGTTGTTAAAATAGCCCATTTGAAATCTTTTTGAGACTATGCATGGAGGTAATATTTCAATAACTCATGAAAAATTAAACTGTGTCATTTTAAGGTTCTAAAATTAGAGCTATTTGTGCAGCATAGTTTCAGGCACACATAACAATCTCCTCAGTAAAGTCTCCATGCGTTATGGAAATATATAGACTGACACTATCTCAAAATTCATATTAAATGTTTGCTTTCACTAACATGTCCAATACCTTAACTTCCTATAATATATTCTTATTTCTTCACTAACATCCCACATTAATTTCTTATGAGATTTTTGCCTTGGAATTTTTTTGCTCTCTTAATTGTGGATTCTGTGCTCCTTGGCTTGTTCAATTATAATGTTATTTTCATTGCCTTTCTTTCATGATTTCAGTTCTATTTTAAAATATAAGGCTGTGAAATACAACATGCCCTTATTATGACAGAAGAGTTACTGGGTGAATGTAGATAAGTGCCTCTTTCCCTCATAAATAACATTTTCTAATGCAAATTGCTTTTCTGTAGCTCCAGAATAGCAAATTGATTCTCTTTTTATATTAACTGATTATGTTAATGATTACTTTAAAGAGGCTACTGTATAAGAATTTTATTTTGGGGCATTGGTAAGGTAAATCCACATTTTTACCAAAATGGTTTCTTTGGAAGTTTTATTCGTCTGTGAATTTAGCAAATTCAGTGACATCTGACTGAATTTCAGCTCTCATGCTGGAATTTCACACTCAATTGCCATCTCTTATAGCCCATTTCCCTTTCTAAATCTGGTTCATAGTATCTCACAACCTTCCAGAATTTATGGGAAGAGACAAATTTTATGGGAAGGGACAATTTGCTCTCTTCTTCATTCTGCCGAAAGGAGTTTTCGGTGGAAAATCTATCATTAATTTCACCCTGACTATGTAGAAGATTCAAGAAAAGGTCATCACAATTTATAAATAAAATACAACAAGGCATTTCACAAAGATGCAACAGTTAAATGTATCATTTATTGGATGCTTTGGGTGGAGAACTCTCTTGGCTGACGGGAATATTTCAATTTTTCTGGATGACTGCTCTTAATATCTCAAGCAGGTTACTACTACTGTAGTCTATACTAGGTAGTACATACAGTAATACAATATTGTACTTGCTGCAGATAGTAGCATTGAAAGGAGGACTTTGCAAAGCTTGCTGGTGCTCAAAACTTCCTTTCTTCAAAATGTTGAGGTAGTTGTATTCTCCAAAAGGCTTGACAAGGCTGCTCAAGAAAGCACTCGACAAGTGCTTTCCCAGTTTGACTTCCATAAAAGTGCATATATAGCATCTTCACTGTGCCAACACTCTCAACAAAAGTGTCCTTTTGCCCTGTGCAATATATATATATATGAAATATCAGGCTAGCTGTAAACTGAATCAAGATTAAGATTAAAAATCAGAGAAATGCTTCAATCATTCAAAAACCCTATTTCAACCCAGGCAATTATGCAAATATGCTCCCCTCTCTGACTTAAAATGTGTGCACTCAAATATGTTTTTAATATTTGATTGAAGAAAATAGATTCATTCATTAAATACATAGGCTGTTTCATTCTACTAGGCTAAAGCAAGTTACAGTGTTTCAACTTAACTTCACCTTTTTAGAGTGTGAGAATCAGAAAAAAAGAAAGGTCTGATTTGTCATATTCCCTAGAGAACAAGCAGTGTTGAATATGTCATAGTAATACCTTGAGGCAAGTCATTAGGTAGAATATACTAAACAATATGACAGAAAAGCTATAACATTTTTATAAGCTCTATTCAGCAAAAAAATGTAAAATGTAAAAGGAAGGGCTCCTTGCTTCTCCTACTAATGACATTATTAAATTCATTTTAAAAGGGAAAAAAAATCACTAAGATTATAGAATCCTGAGAAAGTCCATCTATCCTATGAAATCTCTCCTGGTTTCTATTTAAATGTCATTTCATAGAAAATTCTGTGAAGCCAATACCTTCATTTTAAATGTATCTTTTTATTATGAACCATCAAAAGACTTCTGTAGTTGACAGCATACCATATTAATTAAATAAAGTGTACATTTTTATTTCTGCCTTTGCCTCTGGGGTTATCAGGGGTGTCAGGGGCTCAGTATAAAAATGTCAAGATGGTGGCTTTAATCATGCACTCACAGCCACCAGCTTGACTTTTTTTTTTTTATTCCCTTAGGATGCCCCTGGGATTACATAAGAATTACTGTCCCAATGACAAGAGGAAAACCATTGAATTAGAAAGGAAATACAAAACCAGCCTTTGACATGTATTCTAGGCCTTTTCATGTTAGTCAAGTGGTAGTAGAATTAAAAATTCCATATTATCTCCCATGTCACTAATAAAATACAAGAAGGGGTTTGAGGTATAAATCATATGTTTTATTCATATTGAAATCATCTTGGCTTGGCTTGAAATTGAGGAGATAAAACTACTCACATGTTGGGCTAGCAGCAGGATCATCATATTGAAATATGCTGAAAACCCTTATGTTTTAGACATTCCTCATTAACTTTTCACAGGAAAATGAAACTACTGCCAGCCTCAAGCAGTTTTGTATAAATATTGAAAGCACTGGAAACAGAATGGAGTCTTGAGGAACATCATCACCTTATAGCATGGGTGTCAAACTTGCAGCGTCACATGATGTGTCGTGACATATCACAACTTTTTTTGCATTGCTGGAGCTGGGGTGGGCGCGGCCTCCATATCATGCAACCGGCCTGTGGGCTGGCAGTTTGACACCCCTGCCTTATAACAATCTCCAAAGAACATCATCAGAAATCCATCTGAGGAGCAAAACAATGCCTCCTTTTTCCAAATGTCCCACCTGAATTAAAACTATAAAGAAAAGCAACAGAAATAATAGAATAGAATAGAATAGAATAGAATAGAATAGAATAGAATAGAATAGAATAGAATAGAATAGAATAGAATAGAATAGAATAGAATAGAATAGAATAGAATAGAATAGAATCTGGAAGGGACCTTGGAGGTCTTCTAGTCCAGCCCCCCACTCAAGCAGGAGAACCTATACCATCTCAGACAAGTGACTGTCTAGCCTCTTTTTAAAAATCTCCAGTGATGGAGCACCCACGATTTCTGAAGGCAAGCTCTTCCACTGGTTAATTGTCCTCACTGTTAGAAACTTTCTCCTTAATTCCAGGTTGCTTCTCTCTTTGATTAGTTTCCAACCATTGTTTCTTCTTTTCTTTAGACTAGCCAAACCCAAGTCCTGCAGCCATTCTTCATATGTTTTAGTCTCCAGGCCTTGGATCATCTTAGTTGTTCTTCTCTGAATTTCTTCCAAGGTCTCAACATCTTTTTTGTAGTATGGCAGGGCTGTCAAACTGCCGGCCCATGGGCCGGTTGCATCATGCAAAGGCCGCGCCCACCCCAGTTCCGACAATGTGAAAAAAGTTGTGATATGTTGCAACACATCACGTGACTCGCCGAGTTTGACACCCGTGTAGTATGGTGACCAGAATTGGTTGCAGTATTACAGGTATGTATTCCAGAAATACATTCTCCCTCTTGATCCCCCAAAGGAATATAATCACCTAACTGGTTTGAAATGGCTCAGGTTGATTTACTTCCTCCAGGACTGATCCTGCCACTATCCCTTTACCTAGCACTGGAAGCTTAGAGACTGATTTACAATTGCTGATCTCTGAGATATCAAAAACAATCTTCTTGAGAAAAAGTAAATGGTAGAGCTATCAAATTAGAACTAAGCTGGTTTTCCTATGCAGGTGTTGTTACCTTAATAGCAATTGATAATTGATGTTTATGTATTTAGTTCAACAGTAATTGATAGCCCTAGTCTGCTGGCTTAAGAAATAAGTCATAGTATCCCATCCTTTCCATTCTTCCTTGTCACAACAACTCAATACACATGGAATGTTCTATCTGACTAAAGCCTCTGTTTAGGAAAGTTAGATGAATTGATGCAGGCCATGAAGGCTAACATGTTAAGTTGGATTGTTAGACAACCTTGGTTACTGTTCAACAACCTAAAATCTGAGAGTGGGAAGAAGGAGAGAATGGAGGAAAAATACTAGAAATAAGTAATTTTGTTCCAAAAGTTAGATAAGTGAAAAACTAGAGTGACAAGAGTTAGAAAAAAGTTTAAAAACTGCAGAAGTGTCGTATAAGTCTCACCTGTGTATGGCACAGGAAAAAAATAAACTTAACCTTGGAAACATGAGCAGAGAGGAGGGATGTTGGTTTAAGAGACAGACTAAGAAGATGAGAAGAATAAGAAACAATGTTTGAAGTTCAGAGAGAGAAAGTTTACTCATGAATAAAGAGAAAGTAGAAGGGAAAATGCTTTTCTCCCTTAGCTCACTTAGCTCAGATAAAATTCAGGAAGAGAGGGAGAGGAAGAAGAATGATTTGAGGAGCTGACCCAGAAGAATGAACCAAGCAGCCAGAAAACCAACTATGTGAGATTTTTTTTTTTTTTGCAGAGATGGCCATTATAGTGGGGATTTGCCAAAAAAAAAAAAAAAAAAGGAAGGAAGGAAGGCAAAGAAGGAAGAATTGCTTTGTTTAAACAGATTATGTGTTTTCAAACTGTAGTTAATGCTTTAGTAGGCTGTGTTATTGTATTTGAGAGAGCACAAATGAACAATTGGTGAGAAAGCCATTCAGGATATAGGGAGATTGTTCTTGTTGAATTATGTTGCATACTTTTATAAGTAAAGGTGTTCCAATCTAGTCATACCCAAAAATTTAATATTTTTCTTACTGATTACCTCAAAGAGAAGGAATGTCACATCTTAGCCTTCTCCTTGCTAGGGCATCAAGCTCATTTAAAATGAATATTATACTGTAGGAGTTGAGAAAGCTCCCACTAAGGACATTTCTGAATATTTCTTAGCTTCTTAAACTCAGAGACCACCTTTGGTGCCACAAAAGAGCCTTCATACTAGAGATAAGCAGCGAGTTTCCACCAGCATTTCCATCTTGACCAATATAAGAAACTAAGTTAAACTCCTTTTGTGAAGCAGAATGTACAAAACAATTCCTGTATTAGTCTGTCACTTGAATAGGCCTGGCTGTTTTCAGTCCCATAATAGTGAAGCAAAAAAAAAAACTTATTTTAAAAATATATTCTAATAATGACAGATGGTACTTCAAAGGCAAACTTCTGATCTTCTAGTTTCCTCCTTTTTTATATAATGGAATATATGAATGCTGCTGATTGGGATGGGGAAATAAACATCTTCAATTTTGCACTACCTCAAGTATTTAATATGTACTAAAAATGTTTCCAAAAGGACTGTAATTGGAGAGTTGGTCGATTTGTTTGAGTGGGAGGAGGTAATCAGTGGGTTAGATTAAATATCTGTTTTTCAAGGGAGCTCAGTATGTCAGAGTGGGTCTTTTTCAAAGCCATTGATAAATAACAATGAACTGGCTTCTCAAGAATAATAGGAGAAAGAACACTTTCAACTCTGACATTTTTTTGTTTGTGCATGTCTTTTTGTGTGTAGGTGTGTGTGGGGGGATGTTCAGTCTTCATTTTAATGCTTTATTTAAAAACTATGGGAAGAATTCAGAACTTTTCTATATAACTTTTAACTGGAGCTTGACACAGAAAAGCATTATTGGTCCCCCGCCTCTGTTATCTATTGTGGTTAGCAGTCATTTGTGAATGATTTATGGAGGCATTGTATTTCAATTTTTTGAGTCCCCGGAACAGCATATTTATATGGTAATAATACAGTTTAAGGTAATCAGTACAGAACAATAAAAATGCCATTATATGAAAAGTTTACTACTAGTAGTAATAATAGTAATATACGGCAGGTAAATTCACAATAAAGCATGCAGCAAAACAATATTAGATCAATCTAAAACTACTCCTTAAATAATATGAAAATAAAATATGTCATTGTTACCAAAATAAGGATAAAATAAGTGTCAGGTAAGCTTATCTAGGAAAGAAAATCCCATCAATGAAGTGTTACTAAAAAAAGTATTTTTTAGTTCACATTGTTTCCCTGAGAGAAAAGCAGTTTGGATAAGTAAATAATCTTCTCCTCCTCCTCCTCCTCCCCCCCCTCCCCCTCCTCTCCAAGCCATATGGAAATTAATTATTAATATGGCAGCATATTGAATTGTGTCAGTAGTGGATTGCAACCCCAAAAGAAAGAAGTTACATGCATCAGCTAATCATAGCTAGCAGATTGTTTTGAAATTGCAATAATTCTGAGGATGAGTAATTGTTATAAGGTTACCTTTGTCATAGCTGGTATAACAGCCTAGGCCAGGGGTGTCAAACTACTGGCCCACGGGCCGGTTTCATCATACCAAAGCCGCGCCCACCCCATTGCCGCCAATGCAAAAAGAGTCGCGATATGTTGCGACACGTCACGTGACGTGGCGAGTTTGACACCTGTGGCCTAGGCTGATAAAAGGCTTTCTGAGCTACTGAAGACACTTGAACCTCAAATGACAATGATCTGGTACTTAATAGAATGTCCTTGGCACTTCATAAGTTTCTCATCTGATTTTCTTCAGATTCTAATGAATACAGTATATGCTCATTATTTCAACAGAACTCGTATAGACTTCTGAATCCCACATTAGGGCAATTTGACCAGAGGTGATAAAATAGTGTGCAAGCTTTTGAATTCTCCAGAACAGTTCATCAAGATTTAGAGAAAGGAAAGCACAAGCAAACAAGTAAAGAAGGGATAGTGATTGGTGATGGAAGCGATGCAATCTTGTATTTAACCATTGTTTTAAGATTCAGTATGGAGGGAAATTACAGATATGCAAATTAGCCTTTCCAACAACTGTTATTGACTTCAAGTTGCAGGTAGGATTCTCCATAGGTTTTCTTGGAACAAAAAGTTAAGAGTACTATTACAGCAAATTTTTATAACTGCTCCACCAGAGTTGCACTAATGCTTGGATGTTCCCCAAAATCTTCAGGTAGGTGAATATTGACTACCCCTCTACAAATTTCATATGGATCTATACAGGAAAATCTCCTTCCTTGAGTATCTGACATTATACTGAGAAAATGTTCTGCGTGTGAATGGAAGGATCTTAGTGACCTGACTTCCTGTTGATTCGATATATAGAGCCTTCCACTCAAAATGCTGGGTGTCTGGCATATGTCTGAGGCTTAAAAGTGTCTTGTTTTCTGGTGGATACAACTGTTGCTCCAATAAACAAAACAACAGTGAAGAACAGAATGAGAATGTCAAGCTACATTGACCACAGTACTTAGCATTCTATGGCCATCGCCGTTCTAATGTGGAAGCTTAATCTGATGAGTTCAGTTCTGCTATGTTCATTTATTGTTTTTAGCTTCTTAGAGAATGTGTTTCTCTAAGTTACAGGTAAAATCTGTTCAAGTTGAAATCTGTAGGAACTGTTTTTCTCATTTAAACTATGAATAAGAATAAATGAATTCTCAGACTGTTATTTTCCCATTCAGTTTATTTTAGATGCACCTACACCCACATGCACATAAGCTTTAATGGTATATAGGAAAGACCTTAGGAGATGGGGTGATGAGATTTTGCCTGGAGAACAATCAAATAAGAGAGGGCTTAAATCATCGCTAGATGATGCAACAACTAGTTTTTTGAGCTGTAAAGGAGACTGCAGGAGATTTGTTCTTATCAGACTTGCAAGATTAGCATCAACCTTACCATGTAGACCAGACCAAAAAATATGACCAGATAAGCTAATTCTACTTTATTGTAAAGCTACATTAACAGAACCTTGCAAGTCTGAAGTTCAAATCTCCCACCATCTCCTATATTGCCTGAGAAACTAGGGAGAATCCCTTATGAAGCTCTTGCTCTACCCTCAACTCAGCTGGAGGCTATGCCCTCTCTTACTCTAATTGTGGGTAGAGCAAGAGGTTCATAAGAGATCCTCACTAGTTTCTGTTCCCTAGGCAACATCTCTTCATCCTGTCTCCCAAGGTCTTTCCCACATACTCTTTGTTCTATACCCAGAGCATTTCCTGCTTTGGCAGAACAGGGTTAATTTCTTTCTATTTAGCTAGCCTATAGATGGAATTTGGCAATGCTGACCTTGCTGGCCAAAATAGCTGCAGACTATTCCCTTCACAAAGATGTATTCATGGATTATTATCTACTTCCCCTTTCCTGTCTTATCACTTCCTATTACAACATTGATGGGGAAAGAGAAGGGAAGGGAAATTATTCCAGCCCCCATCTTTCATTCAGAGAAGCCACTCACAATTCTTGAACTGTAATCTTGGCCCATCTGGAGGTATCACAGGTGAGCAGAGCATCCTTACACATCTTTAGGCAGTTCAGGCCCTGCGGGGTGTAAGGGACAGTTATTTTTTTGGCCTAGACAGTGAATAGACCATGTTATAGCTAAGAGCACATGGTCTCTTTTATGTAACATGGCTGCTAATTGTTGCAATCAAATACTGTTGCTTATCTTTTACCATTTTATTGGAACTTCCAGCATTTAGATGTGAAATACTGTCTTCTTTGTTGAATGGTAAAAAAAAGTTAATTGCTTGGATAGCTTTCCATAGAGCCACTGGGTTATGGATTAGCGAGTCTAGGACACTTATATAAAGAAAGATTTGTTGTTCAAGCACTGAGTCAGATATAAGACCTATTCACATAGTTAAAACCAACATACACTGAATATGAGTAGCTTGAAGACATTAGATTCTGCTTCTGATCCATGTGCATTCATTTGCAGATTCGTAAAAAAATCTTTTATATTGATACAGACATGATTGGGGGTTAAAGAAAAAACATAGTTCTGTGACTGAACACACTCTATTTGTAGAAAACTGCATATTTTATGACATCTGTAGATAAAGCTGGAAAATATTGTCTGAAACCTTGGATAGAGTACACATATACATGAAAATAATATATTAAGGATGACTGGACTTTAATTAATTGGAATGTTTATATTCTTTTTATACAACATGCACCTCAGGCTTATGTATAATGTGAATTAGAAGGAGCAACCATAAAAAACCTGCAAGTTCAAGTTTATTTTTACAAAATAAAATCTTGAATGAATTATCTCGAAGTGGTGGGGACGTAACATCTGCCTATACTTACAATATTGACCAGCTTTTATATGGGTGAATTCAGAACAACTCCTCTATTATAAATAATTGTAAAATCTCATTCCTCATCCATACCATCCATTTCCTTAGATACATTTAATTTTATAATCACAGGGTTATGAAGCTTAAAATTATGACCCTTTTTTTTCTTCAAGAAAAAGGTTCTTACATTTTAGAGAATGGATTATTGTGACAAGATCTGTCCAGTTCAGAAACCACATAAGTTCCATACAAGAAGGCTACCTCCCCCTCAGTGTCCATTCTTAAAACAAAATGAATTTTAGAAGTGCTTTGTTAAAGTCTTCTTAAAAAGAAAAAAAATAAGCTGTCAAACACAATATATAGCTTGTCCTCTTTCACACCTTCCTGCAGGAGCTTTTGCAATTAGCTCTAAAATAATCTTGGCCCAGCAGTGTCAGCTTCTGTCTTAATTGTTCTCTAAGGTTTTGTAAGGTCTCTGCCTTTTGACATTAAAAAAATCAGCCTGGTGAATCTGACTTGAAAGAGGGCTCAGTAATTTGTTAACTCAAGCTTTTAATTAGTGTAAGCGAGCACTTTAGGCTATTTTTAATATAAGCTGTTTTAGGGAACAACTTGAGATACTGCTTATGAAAGACAATTAAAACTGAGTGGAGAATGTGAACACAGTTATTGACCAAGTCAGATAACATTGTTTTCTACCCATGATTGTCCAATGTTGCAGTGTTACAAAATCAATGTGCAATGGCATGATTTTCTTTTACAAAAATCTCTAAGATCTTGAGGAGTATCTTAATACTAATACAATTATGCCAGTGTAATGTTTTTGTGGAGTTGAACCTATTTCAGCAAAAAGATGAAATGGTACACTATGTTAGCCCTGTCTCTTAAAGATTCATCAATTAGTTGATGTGTCAAAATAGTTTTTTTTTTCCAAATAAAATCAATGTAGATGCAGATCAATGTAAATCAATTCAGTATTAATAGAATATTACTCCAGTTAATATAGTACTATTGTTGTTATTAATATGACAAATAATAAAGATTGCACAGAACAATTACAAACAATAGCATGAAAAGCAGTAACAATGATGTGCTGGAATATCTACAAGAAATATTTTTCTGAAAGCAGTAACTGGACAAGTAATAGAAAATGAAGAACCTAAAGTGCTCTGGGACAAGACAAGTACATGGCACATCACACTCCAATCTTAACAATTCTTGATAAGAATGAAAACAAAATCTGGATAGTGGATGTTGCAGTACCTAGAGACAGCAGAATAGAAGAGAAAGAATTGAAGAAAATCACAAACACAAAGACTTGAAAATAGAAATAGAATAACAAACATAGTACCAATAGTAATAGGTGCCTTGGGTGCAATTGCAAAACAACTGGCACATCACTTGACACTGGCATTGACAAAATTACCATCAATCTATTGCAGAAGGCTGCTTTGCTTAGAACAGCTTTTAACAACTTCAAACAACATGTGCCCATCCCATGTCCTTGGGGAGTACTTGATAGGTGGATACAAATGCCAAGTCCAATCTAAACACTGGGTGACTGTTGAAAGAACCATAACAATAATACAAAATGATCATCTCTTTATCATTTGTAACTATTCAACTTTCTCTGTAAGAGCTTTTGTCTTGAAAATGATCTAGAAGAACTGATTTGGATCTTACATGGCCAACCATTTTGCCATTCAAACAGCCCATCTTCTTGAAGCTTCCACATGAGGGTCAAATAAAACAAAATGCAGCACTTTCGAGAATTTATCCAGTAGTGTGACTTTGTATTTGTCTAGTCTCACATAGTTAGAAAAATACTAGGTTATCCTAATGAATAACAGAGGTGCATGCTATTCTGTCTCATATGAGATCCAAAATTATCCAGATAATTTTCATTATCCGGATAATTTGCACAACTACATATATAATGGCACATTTCCTTGATGGACTTTCTAAAATTTATATCTTATACATCCCTACTCCATATATGTAAGCATATATTTTTCCACAAGTGTTGTTTGTGTTGTTTTGAATGAAGAATGATGGATATGAATAGATTCTATTTATAATAGTCATCCACACTGCACTGGAATTTGTTTTGGCCATTTATACTAATTAGCAGGAGAAGAAATCTGGGATACCTTTATCTGACTTCTCTATTATGTGAAGTAGAAATTTCATATTTGGTGTCTATGTTAGCCAAATAATTCTTCTGCTATGAAACAGAAACTCAGAATAAAATAATTATTTCTGTACCAAGAGAACAGGCCCCTAGAAAATATCTAGTCCGACATCCAGATTTCTCAAACAATCTGAAAAACTGTAAATTTCGATTTAGCATTTATTTAAGGGGTGAGGTTGTAAATCTTTTAAAATGGTAAGAAGTAAAAGATACTATATTCTCATTCTAGCTAGAACATAAATTTGGATATACATGTTGTCCAAAATGTTGTCCAAACTGCCTTGAAATTGAATATCTATCAACATTTGAATCTGATATCCCAATGCGTGTTGGCAGTCTCACATATTTCAAACCAAGATGTAGTAAGAAAGAATGTATCTGAGATGTTCATACATTTGAATCAATGTTAAGGCATTTATAGGGGTTAGAAATGCAGATCTATGCTTTCAAAATGTTAGCTAAATTCATCTTTATATTCATATGTGGAAGAAAAAAGAGAGAGAGTTCCACACAAAAATTACTTGGAAATTTATGGGTGCTCATTTTAACAAAAACTCTGTATTACTAGTGAAATGATAGATAGATAGATAGATAGATAGATAGATAGATAGATAGATAGATAGATAGATAGATAGATAGATAGATAGATAGATAGATAGATAGATAGATAGATAGATAGATAGATAGATAGATAGATAGATAGATAGAGACGAGAGAGCGCAAGAGCTATTTTTATATCTATAAAATCTCTGTGTCTATCTCTGTCTGTCTGTCTGTCTCTCTCTCTCTCTCTCTTTCTATCTATCTTTTTGGAAGGTTGTATTAGTGGCAGGTAGACATAAAACCCCAAAGTCTCTTGGAAAAGAGAGAGAGAGAGAGAGAGAGAGAGAGAGAACTATTTTATATCTATAAATCTCTCTCTCTCTCTCTCTCTCTCTCCAAGAGAGTTAGAAGTTCTTTATTTTTTGGGTTTTTATAGCTACTTGCCACTAACACCACCTCTCCAAAAGAGGTTTTTGTTTTCTTCCTTTCTCCACTTTAACTGATTTCATGAAGCTTTTAATCTACTTGTGATTAGGTATTATAGGAAAAGAGTATGGCTACATATAGCTTCACTTGAAATCGAGGTTGTAGCTAATAGTTTGGATCAAATTATAAATGCAATGAAGCAATCTTACCTTTAAAAAGGTGGCTTTATTTCTCCAGTGATAAAATGCAAGGTGAAGTTATCAACTGTGTATTTGATGATACTGTCTCTGCTTGGTAACTTCATTACTCCCCAGAGAAAAAGGATTTCAGAGCAGTTTTCAACTGGCATTAAAAAAAGACAGAAAAAGAAAGAAAGAAATTGGGTTGTGAGATCTCTGTATACAACCAATCTTGACAACCTGTTCCATTTATTTTGTGACCTGATTTCCATTTATTTTGTGACAGATAAAAACAACCTGCACCAGTATTAGTTGTAAAAGTCCTAGGTATACCTAAATATAGGCTACTGTTTTCCCATTACTCTTCACACTTAGAAAAATCAGATATTTTTCCATACTAAGCCACACAAAGCTTTTGTGTCTCTGAATTGTCAAATAAAGTGAACTGTACAGACAAATTTCCAAAAGCCTTATTAGATGTGTTTATCATATTTCCATTAAGCCAATTTTATATAACACAGATCTGAGCCAAATGTTATTTTCTAATGATTTCTTTAGGAATTAAGGACTGTTCTTTGGATAAATAATCTTAAGGCATTTATTTATGAATATTGTATCCTGCCCCAGGTTGGGTAGCTAAGAAAGTCTGGGAAGCTAACACATAACACAAACATGCATACATTAAATTAAATTAAGTTAGTGATGACAAATAATAAAAATGATGATGTATCAACATTTTCTGTGATGGTGGTACAGCGGTTAGACTGCAGTATAGCAGGCTACTTCTGCTGAAGTAGTTCGGCAGTTTGATTCTTACCGGCTCAGGGTTGACTCAGTCTTCCATCCTTCAGGGCTGGTAAAATGAGGAAGACCCAGATTGTTAGGGGCAATCTGCTGACTCTGTAAACCACTTAGAGAGGACTGTAAAGCACTGTGAAGTGGTATATAAGTCTAAGTGCTATTGCTGTTCAACAAGGATCAAAACTTGTTAAAATAAAATCTATTTAACTTGCTTGCAAAAAACAAGACAGCTTGGAGCTGCAACAAAAGAAGGTTGTTTTACAAAATCCAACTAGTGTGCCT
The DNA here is from genome assembly GCA_023970755.1 of Azemiops feae. Taxonomy (NCBI): domain Eukaryota; kingdom Metazoa; phylum Chordata; class Lepidosauria; order Squamata; family Viperidae; genus Azemiops; species Azemiops feae. The sequence goes on from JALGBA010000113.1 coordinate 213,007, forward strand.
TTCAAGGAGGTGGGAATAAATCTATAGCTCAGTACTTGGCTGCATAGGCCTTCCGGAAAGGCCTGACTACAAAACGCAGGCCGAAATGCAAAATGCAGGCCGAAATGCAGCTGCAGAATGAAACTGCTCTTTCGGCCCCAGAAGAAGTGGACCTGCTGGGCGGGGCTGTCGGTGCCGGAGGTGAGTAAGACATCCCCCAAAATTAAGACCTGGTGCCTCTTTTGGAGGCAAAAAAAAAAAAGACCCGGTGTTATTTCCGGGGAAACACAGTATTTCCTCCTCAAATGTGGCCAGCATATAATTGGGTGTCATCCACATATTAATATCACTTCACTTGATGGATAGACTTTTCCAGTGGTTTCACAGTCTCAAGTACCTCCTCTCCTCCCATGACCACTGACTCAAACTACCCATTGATGGAGTGAAACCATTATAACATGGTCTCCAACTTCTAATCTGTAGATGAAGTTTAGAAGGATACCATGATTTATGGTCCCTAATGATTCTAAGAGGACTAATATGAACAAGGAGAAAGCACACTCCTTCCCCATATTATAATAATAATAATAATAATAATAATAATAATAATAATAATAATAATAATAATAATAATAATAATAATAATAATAATAATAATAATAATAATAATAATAATAATAATAATAATAATAATAATAATAATAATAATAATAATAATAAAAAAGTTGGAAGGGACCTTGGAGGTCATCGAGTCCAACCCCCTGCTCAGGCAGGAAACCCTATACCATTTCAGACAAATGGCTGTCCAGTCTCTTCTTAAAAACTTCCAGTGTTGGAGCATTCACCGCTTGGAGGCAGGTTGTTCCACTGGTTAATTGTTCTAACTGTCAGGAAGTTTCTCCTCAGTTCCAGGTTGCTTCTCTCCTTGACTAGTTTCCATCCATTGCTTCTGTCCTGCCTCAGGCGCCTTGGAGAATAGCTTGACTCCCTCTTCTTTGTGGCAACCCCTGAGATATTGGAATACTGCTATCATGTCACCCCTAGTCCTTCTTTTCATTAAACTAGACATACCCAATTCCAGCAAACGTTCCTTATATGCTTTAGCCTCCAGTCCCCTAATCATCTTTGTTGCCCTTCTCTGCACTCTTTCTAGAGTCTCAACATCTTTTTTACATCGTGGTGACCAAAACTGGATGCAGTATTCCAAGTGTGGCCTTACCAAGGCATTGTAAAGTGGTATTAATACTTCACGTGATCTTGATTCTATCCCTCTGTTAATGCAGCCCAGCACTGTGTTGGCTTTTTTGGCAGCTGCAGCACACTGCTGGCTCATATTTAAGTGATTGTCCACTAGGACTCCGAGATCCCTCTCACAGTTACTACTATTGAGCAAGGTACCCCCTATACTATACCTGTACATTTGGTTTTTCTTGCCTAAATGTAGAACCTTACTTTTTTCACCATTGAATTTCATTTTGTTAGATAGGCCCAGTGTTCAAGTCTGTCCAGGTCCTCTGTATCTTAAGCCTGTCTTCTGGAGTGTTGGCTATTCCTGCCAGCTTGGTTGTCTGCAAATTTGATGAGTTCCCCATCTATCCCCTCGTCCAAATCGTTGATGAGATGTTGAAGAGCACTGGGCCCAGAACAGAGCCCTGGGGCACCCCACTGCACACTTCCCTCCATGTAGATGCGGTTCCATTGAGGACACACGCTGAGTACGGCCGGTCAGCCAGCTACGAATCCATCTGGTGGTGATGCTGTCTAACCCACATTTTTCTATCTTATCAAGTAGTAGGTTGTGATCTACTTTATCAAATGCCTTACTGAGGCTTCGGTTCCGGATCGCGACACCAGCAGTCGTACGGAGAGATCTCTCTCTCCCACCGGCTGCTTTTCCCTCCGCCGGTAGACCCTTAATCGGGTCGAAAGTCACCCGTAGAGGCGACCACCCGTTAGAGGAGGCTCCTGCTCGACTGGGGAAGAGCGGCGGCTCTCCCAGTTCGAGCTTTCTCCTTAGGGCCGCCGGAGGAAAAGATCGCCCAATAAAATGGACGATCACTTCGTCGCACCAGCTGAAAGCCAGAAGAAACATCTAAGCGAAAGAACCCCGTGGAGAATCCGGGTGAGACCTTTCCTACCCCCTTTTTTTTCCTAAACTTTCCTGTTAAAAGCTTTCTTGAACTATTTCCCTGTCGTGAGGAAGCAGCGTTTGGGCAATGGGGGAAAAACAGCGTTGGAAAAAAAATATATAAATAAAACAGTTAATTTCGATGGACTATTTAAATTTGGAATACTGAGGGGACCTGAAAACATTTTATTCTTGACTATTATTGTTACAACTACGCATTTTTATTTTGAACCCTTTCTTCATCTTTTTTCAACACGAAAAATAAAAATCTATTATTTGGAAAGGAAAAAAGGATTTTTGGTTTGCTGAGGACACTTGTGTCGAAAAGTGGTACTGCATTACATTTCTTTATGGGCTGGAATGGCTATGACCTGAAAGAGTGATAACTACAAGATAACGATGCAGCTGCCTATTGAAAATGAAGGTGAATGCTTGCTTGATTCTTATGAAGTAGAGCCTTCTTTAAAGATTAAGATTAAAAAGCCTTATTACTATCGATATGGAACTTAATACACAACTGACTAGAAACTTATATTGGAAACAATTTTAGAAGCTGCAGAGGATGTGACTCCTATTTTCAATCCTTTCCCTACACTGAGAGAAACTGTGGAAACCACAAAACAAACTAATTTTATTCAACTTCCAACACAACCTATCGAGAAGTCTGATGACTATACAACAACTTCAAAGAGATGTCTGAAGCATCAATACCAACACCAACAGAGACTGACACTCAGATACAACTTATTGAAATCGGAAAAGGTGGATAAACAATTGGCAAATATAACATGGAATAAAACAGCTTTTACCATCAAAGGTATTAGAAGAAAGAAGAGAACTTTGACCAATTTGAAGCGTTAAAGAATATGGACCTTTTAATACTGTGTTTGATTATGTAGGAACCTTACTATGGAAACCACTATGGCATAGAAAGAAGCCTAGAGTTAGATTTAAAAATGTATTTAAAGTCTTATTTAATGGGATTAAAAAGGCTTTGATTTCTTGACTGACTTAAAACTAATGGAACACGTGAAATTTTTAAGAGGATACCTTTGTAATATTACTTGTTTTAGATATGATATGTATTGGAGAAGTAAAACTTTATCTACTGGTTTAAAAAGATTTTTATAGATATAGAGGCATTGATAGAATATATATTAAATAGATAGAATTTAGTTGTTGGCCTGATATTTTATTTTAAGAGAATTATTTGGAAATAAAAGGAGAATAAGAGGGATGGGTGATAAGAGAAAAAAATGGTATCAATGAAGAAAGATATGGGAATGTTGTTGTAAGAACAATATACCAGATATAATTATGTAAAAAAAAAAAAAAAGGGCACCCGAAGGTTAATAATATGTCTATTAAGGCTAATTGAAATATAGTAAATTGTAAGTTAGTAAAGCTTAAAAACAGGATTGGATTTTTAGAATTGAAATGTAACTGATATTTGATAGGACCATTGAAACTTATATAGAATTTATTAATTTGAAAGTAAAAAAATGAGGATTAGAGAGGGAAGTTTAAAAGACTGAGTTGAGTTATATTTTGTGATTGTTTCTTTTTTGGATGTTTAATATACCCACCTCCATGGTGGTTCCTAAGCACCTTAATGTAATCCCTGTACCCCTATAAAATCAATAAAAAATATTTTAAAAAAAAAAAATGCTTACTGAAGTCCAAGTAATTATATCCACAGCATTCCTCTGATCCACTAATTTTGTCACTTGGTCAAAGAATGCAATAAGGTTTGTCTGGCATGATCTGTTTTTGACAAACCCATGTTGGCTTTTAGTAGTGATTTGTTTGCCTCTAGGTGTTCGTGATTCGTTGTTTGATTATCTTTTCCAGAATCTTCCCAGGTATTGAGTCAGGCTGATAGGTCTGTAATTTCCTGGGATCCATTTTTTTCCCTTTTTGAAGATGGGAACTACATCAGCTCTTTTCCAGTCCTCTGGTAGTTCCCCAGTGCTCCAGGATCTTTGAAAAATATAGTTCAGTGGTTCTGAGATCACATCTGCCAGTTCCTTGAGAACCTTGGGGTGTAATCCATCTGGTCCTGGTGATTTGAACTCGTCTAGGCTGGACAGGTGCTCACTTACCATTTTCTTGCCTATCTTAACTTATGTTTCTATTCTGTTTTTTATGGCACTATTTTTGATAGGTTGGTTTTTTCCTTTATGTAAAGACCGATGCAAAAAACGAGTTAAATAGTTCTGCTTTCTCCCTATTGCTTGTCACCTTCTTGCCACTTTCACCAACTAATGGACCAATCATTTCCTTCACTTTTTTCTTGTTTTTTACATGTTGAAAGAAGCTTTTTTTGTTGTTATTTTTGACTTTGGTCACAAGCCTTAGTTCATTATGAGCCTTAGCTTTCCTTTTCCTTTGCAGGCTCGGGCTATTTGCTGATATTCTGACTTTGTTATGTGCCCCTCTTTCTATACTTGTCCTTTTTATCTTTCAATTTATCAGAGAGTTCTTTATGCAGCCATGCTGGTCTCTTTTGAGAGCTGTTATTTTCCCTCTTTGTTGGTATTGTGCTAGACTGGGCTTTTATTATCTCACTTTTCAAAATTTCCCAAGCTTCTTGAGTTGTTTTCCCCCTGAGGATTCTCATCCATGGAATCCTTCCCAAGCCCTCTCTAAGTTTATTGAAATTAGCTCTCTTGAAGTCCAAGGCTCTAGTCTGACTGTGTTCTATTGCTTGTGCTTCCATAATGTTGAATTCCAATATTGCATGATCACTTCCTCCCAAGGTTCCTGTGGCTTCAACACCTTCTATCATTTCATCCCTGTTAGTGAGAATTAGATCCAGAATGGCTAATCACCTAGTTCCCTTCTCTACTTTTTGGGAGACAAAGTTGTCTGCTAGGTTTGTCAGGAATCTGTTTGATCTTCCACTTGGTGCAGAGCTTGTCTCCCAGTTGATGTCAGGGTAGTTAAAGTCCCCCATTACTATTGTGATGTGCTTCCTACATACCTTAGTTAGCTGACTAGCAAAAAGTTCATCTATTTTCTCTGTTTGGTTGGGTGGCCTATAGTATACACCTATGGCAATGTCATTTTTTCTCCCTTTTATATTGACCCAAATGGGGTCAATATAATTTAGGTCTTGACAAAAGTCATTTATCAGAGTGATCAGTGCCATTTTTATTCTATGGCTAGATCTGAATCCTATTTGAAAAAGATTAGAAAATCCATTTCTACCTGTGCTTCTAATGTGCATCGAAATATAGAGAAGATGTGGAAGAAAAAATCCAATACCATTAGGTAAATGGATGAATGAGTGAGAAAGAAACTCAAGATTGTTTTGCCTTGATTGTCTTTGTTATAAGACAGAAGTGACACAATCTTCAGCAGGTTTTCAAGATTCTGTTATTATACCCTGCATCAGTAAAATAGAGTTCCTGAAGTTCTTATAGAATCTGTTTCTTGACAAGTCTTCTCTCAAAGGAATGAGACTATGCCATCTTGCATCATTGTAAATAATTAATTGTGCTTTTGATTGCCATCTGTGAAGTTATGGGGTACCTGCCAGCACACAGAATTAATTAGAAGTATGGCCCTTAGAGTTTTGGCTACTTTGTCTCAGTATAATGCACAATGCCCATCTCCATAACAAGACCATTGTTGGACTTAAAAATAGAAGCTGAGTCAAACCTGGTTAGTATGAATTAGTTTATAATAATAATAACCATAATTACAAGGCAGAATATGCAAAACCAGAATATGCATTGAAGACTTTTGGGGAATCTCAGACTGGTGAAAAAAATTGTGAAAACTATGAACAAGGAAGGTGAATAGTTTCATTATTTGAAACAGATGTTTCCAAGAATAAATGATACCAAGATTAAGGAAGGCATTTTTGTTAACCCACAGATCAGATACATCATCAATGATATGCAGTTCAAAGATCCGCTAGTAGGGCAAGAGAAAAATCACCTGGAAAGCATTCATGGATGTTGTTGACAATTTTCTTGGCAACTACAGAGCATCAAACTACATTCAATTGGTTGACAAACGTCTTACAGCATACAAGACCAGTGTCAACTGAAGACTCATTTTCTGCATTCACACTTGGATATCTTTTTCTGAAAATCTGGAAACAAAAGCATCATAACAAAACTACTATCCAGATTTCAGACTAGCAAGGCTTCTGTCCAGGCATTTTACTGGGATGGCAATTGCCATGAACCCAATTGTGGATTCTCTGGCTTGTTTAATCCTTTCACCTCTTTTGAGAAAGCAAGCACCTTACTCCTGTTTTCCCCAGTCAGTTTTCAGAACTCATCCCTAATTTTATAGAGTGTAGGGAATAAGTGAAAAGCAGGTTCTTTGGGAAATTAACTGTTGCTCAGTTCAGTCAAGTTCCTTGATCTAGTCCACAATTAAAGAATATAGTGAGATGTAGACAGAACCGTGGTGGTGCAGTGGTTAGAATGCAGTATTGCAGGCTAACTCATCTCACTGCCAGGAGTTCAATCCTGACAGAGCTCAAGGTTGACTCAGCCTTCCTTCTTTCTGAAGTGGTATATAAGTCTAAGTGCTATTGCTATTGCTATTTATTCCTATTTCTAATAACCTGATGGATTTACAAAGGTGCTGATGGGTTTACAAAGTTTGGTCTTTGTATAAATGAGAGAGATTAGGGAGGCATTCTTGGAAAACAAAAGCTAAATTCCAGCATAGGGTTAATTCACTATTTACCAATTCGTCACAAGCACTCAGGTGGCACTATTGTATGATATCATGAGTTTATCACAGAAGGGTATTCCTGAGTCCAGGTGAATCAGTGAAAAGACACATGTTGGTAGACACATACAGTATAACTCTTCAAAATACATAAAAACACCATAGCATAAGAAAGATCTTTGAGTATGGTTAGGAAAAAGTCTGAAACATTCCTTTAGATATTACAATTACAAACAATGAGGCCTTTAAGGTTAAATAGCAGCACCTTAAATGGGGATCTATGTATACTGAAAACCAGTTTATTTATCTAGACCTTTTTTTGTCTTCCTTAGAAGAAAGTAAATATTGATATTACAGTTGATCTCATGTGAAACAAATGATTATGCAAAATGCATTTTTCTTTGTGGTAACTGTCCACAAACTGGGCAGGCAGCATTCTGATCAGTATAGTGTGACTGCCATTTTAATTCCATATTATGATGCTGTCATAGCATGGTTACAGCTATTGTGAAATATTAAAATGGCATCTAATCAGAGCAACAATGTTCTTGCACGATAATTCCAGAATTCAACTTGGGAAGAGCTGCTCCCATTATTATCCCCAATGGACTGTTAATACAAACTAAAGGAAGTCCTTTACAAGACTTCTAAAATATATTTGTTCATGAGAACAAAATTCCTGTTAACTTTGAGAAAGAAATGTAAAAATAAAAAATGGACATGTGTTCAAGGTCCTTTGTGAATAACTTGTAGTTGCTGCTGAGTCTGATGTATGGTTGTTTTATTAGATGTTGACATTTTGGAACTTTATGCTGGTGCTTTTATGGATGGATTTTATTTTGTAAGCTACCTGGTGCATTGCAAGGAAAGAGACTATAAATAATAAAAGAGCACACCATAAATAAATAATAAATAAAATATTACTAGGAAACCCCAGTTGGAGCTAACAGTCTGGAAGTGATCTAGAAGATATAAATAAATGAATGGATGGGTGACTGGTTGACTGGATAATGAGTAGATTGCTGCTGAGTAGATTTGATTGTTATCAGGTGTTAATCCAAACCAGGAGCTTTATATAATAATCTGAAAGCAACGTGATCTCTGATGGGTTCACCGTGGTAACTTACAGTTTTGGTAATCTATCATGGTACTGTATAAATTCTACAGTACTGTATGTTATTTTCTGCACTGTTAGATTATTAGCCCTTTGCACTTTTGCATATCTATCTATCTATCTATCTATCTATCTATCTATCTATCTATCTATCTATCTATCTATCTATCTATCTATCTATCTATCTATCTATCTATCTATCTATCTATCTATCTATCTATCTATCTATCTATCTATCTATCTATCTATCTATCACAATTTGAATTTCAGAGACACTTTTGAAAGAAATATGAGGAATCTAAGTGCTGAAGAATGTAGGTGGTTACAGATTTAAAAACAGCTTGATTGGAAGAATATATATGCTCATTTTTGCAACATTAGGATATCTGAAAGGCCACCACCCTGCTCCACCCCATCTAAACAAATCTAAGTTCTCTGCTCAAAAAAATAAAATAAAATAAAATAAAAAGATAGGAGTCTCTGTAAAAATATTGATAAAAACACACAAGTAATAAAAAAGATAATGCATTATTTAAGAATACTGCCTTAGAAAAGCTAATAAACACCACCCAGCATATTGACTTTGGATTGAAAGAGGACGAAGGGAAGAAGACGAACTAGGCAAGCTAAGGACAATCAGCAATAAAAGACATTGAACTTCAGAGAAGAGACAAGGAAGTGCAAGAGCCAATTCCACCAAAATTCCCTGGATGATTCAGTGACATCAGTGCTCAAAGCCTTATTCCTTCATCATCTAATGAAGCTGATACAATTTCCAATCTTTTTTTTATTATTATGAAGAGACAACTAAGTGAATGCTTTGAGCATTGATATTAATATATGTTATTAACAAAAGCAGTTGGCTTAAAAGCAACATCGCCTTTTTTGTAAAAAGTTAGTTTCTGACCTAATTAAAAAGGAGCATGGAGAAATTTGAGATAGAGAGTGGGGTGGGGGAGTAAGCTTTCTTGATGTTCTGAAAACAACATTATATACAGTATAAATTAAGTCATTATATCACAAAAGCGTAACCACTTGTTTTCTTTCTTAAAGCTCGCCTAAAGATTAAGTACAGTGTCTTAGTTGCTGTGTGTCTTTTTAAGACAACTTAAAAATTCAAAGACAACTTTAAGACCAGCCAGGCCTTTGTAGTCCTCTCCCAATCCAAAGAAGCCCCCTGAAATGTGGCAGTAACAGTGAGAGAACTGAATGTTACAGGGCTAGGAGACTTACGTATGTCCTCAGACACTTCTACCAAATGGATGGGTGTACATTGTTCATGTATTTTATGCAACAATTGCAGCAGTAGATTCTTCAACCAGTAGATGGCAGTGTTTACAGGTTTGTAGTTGCATGTCCCTATTATTTCTAGGCACTTGATTATCCAGTCATGTGGCAGAGAGTCGAATGCCTTTTTGTAGTCAATCCATGCTACTTTTAGGTTTGTCTTCCTTCTCTTGCAGTTTTCCAAAATCATTTTGTCAATTAGGAGTTGTTCTTTTTTTCCTCTGCTATTGGGGCAGTTTCTTTGTGCACAGGTGAAAAGAGGTTGTTTTCTACTAGATGCTGTTGGACTGCATCAGCTACCACACCAGTTAACAATTTGAAAGTTGTTGGTAAGGAAGCAATTGGCCTGTAGTTGCCTGGTGCTGCTCCTTTTGCTGGATTTTTCATTATCAGGTAGGTTTTCCCAGATATTAGCCACTCGTCAATTTCACCTCCTTGTAGTTAAACTGCTTGGCAACAAGTGAGTATAGACCAATTAGATGTTTCAACAAAAACCAGGCAGCTCATCTTCACCTGACCAATTCTTGATATTCCTTGCTCTTTTCTGTACCATTTCTGCTGATATTATAGTTCTTTCATTTCAACTTTTTTATTCTTATCCACCACTATTAATCAAGCTGCATCCTTGTTGTATTTCTTTGGGTTATTCCACATCTGCTCCCAGAAGTGAACTGTTTCTTCCTTGTCAGGTACTAACTGATTCACTGCAGTTTCTCCATTAATGGATTGGTAGAAATGTTCCTGATTGGATTGAAATTGGAGGTTCTGCCTATAATTTGCAATTTGAACTTCATATCTGCTGATCTTTTTGGCTATAGATGTTATTTGGTGCTGTATTATTTCCAGTGATTCCTTGATCTTCCTTGTTTCTAAGTGGTATTTCTTGATTAGGTATCCTTTGGTCTTCTTGCTCTTCAGCTTCTTTTCTTTCATCTGTTCTAACTTGCTTGTGTCTGATCTCAATTTGCTGATTTTATTTTCCAGTCTAATCTTGTGGTGCACTATTTGTTTTTTTTTTCTTCTTTGTTGATTTTGCATCCCAGGTATTCAGTTATAATTGCAGCCATGCTGTACATTAATTGATTTGTTTCTTGCAGTGAGTTGGTGCTTATACTTGATATTGCAGTATTTGCATCTTTTAATGCTTGTGCTAGATGTTTCTTTGGAATAAGTTTCAATGCAGGCAGCCTTATTCTGATATTTTTGTGCTGTTCTAGATGCTCAGTTATTTTTTGTTTCAATTCTTTGACTTCTTTAGTTAGAGGTCTTTGTTCTTCCTGAGGCAGAAGAGAGGGTGCCTGATTTCCAAATGAAAACAATCTTATAACTCTGCTGGATTTCTCTACTGCCAACTCCCCCTGGTTTGCCTCTATATTCTGAGTTACTTCTGACAAGGCTTTGATTTCTTTGCTCTGGGTAAATATTTGCAGTTCTTCCAATTCTGCTTCTATGAATATTTTATTTCGTATTATAAATCAATGTTGATCTGCTAGCCTCTGTTCTATTATTTCTTATTCTGGTTGTTGTTCTTTCCAGAACTGGTGCATTTGTTTCAAACATCCTCTTCTTGTTGGACTTGATCTGTAATAACAGATCATTATTTCTTTGTTTTCAATCACTGTATATTTGTGACAGGTAAACACCTTTTCTTCCAGTAGTTCTGCAGCTGCTGGCCCTGGTTGCTCAGCCAGTCCTGAGTCCTGTAGCCCATTTTTCACCAGATATTCAGGTACTTCAACATCTAGTGCGGACCTTGTTAACCCGGGCGACATCCTAGCTAGCATGGCTTTCTGAAATTTATATCTCACCTTATTTTTTATGGGAGACACACTATTTGTCTGACTCCTCTGATGAGACCTGTCCAGTATGGTTGAACCTCTGGCATAGCTCTCATCTTCCTCAGAGTACATAAGCCCCACAACCACGTCAAGGTAGTGTCTCACTGGGGGACTACTACTACTACTACTACTACTACTACTACTACTACTACTATTATTATTATTATTATTATTATTATTATTATTATTATTATTATTATTATTATTATTATTATTATTATTATTATTATTATTATTACTATTATTATTACTATTATTATTATTATTTCAGATGCAATTCAGACAGATTCAGCTGTCACCACTCTCTTTACTTTTCCATCATATTTCTCTTAGCTGTAACAATATGGGTAATTTTTCAAGCTAGAAGAAGCAACAATTTATTAGATATATTGATTCCCTTGTGACCTTCCAAGAAACAATCTGTTTATTTTTCATGTTGACTTACCTGTAGATGTGTATGGCACTAGGTTATTGATCTCCCAGTGCTTCAAGTTAAAGCATTTTAAAATGAATAAACTTCACACTAACAACAGAAAATGTTGCAAGCATTTTGAAAGATGGTTTTCAAAGAGGATCCGATCATGTCAGTCATCTATAAGAATTAGGTTTTTAAAAAAACACGGATCTGATGCACCTCTTTCTGAGGCCTTTACAACATAGATCCCTTAAGATTCAATAAATCTGTTTATTCTCCCCACTATCATTGGTTATTTATTTATCAAATTTATAATTAAATTTATATGTTGTTCATCTTACAGTGCAAGATGACACTTCGAGATTAGTTATTCAACTGTAGAGTAAGAGACCCGGTTATTGGTCCTACAATGCAAATTAATGATTTATCTCAGTGGTGGCAAACCTTTTGGACTTGGTGTGTCAAAAATTCAGAAAATGCCTAACTTGACACTGCTGGTGTGTCATTCCCTTCTGAACAAAAGAGAAACAATTCTCTATCTCTTCCCTCCCCCCTCCCAATTTAGGCCACCCTGAGCAGTGGCACTTGATGGCAGTGCTGAAGCTGGGTTTAAAAGTATAGGCCCTGCATTGCACGAGGCCTTTATTTTTGAGGCAGTTTGAGAGAATGTTATTCTGTGGTTTCTTCAGCTTCCTAAATCATATGAAAGCATAGCCTGTTTTTGTGCTATTTTTGGAGGCTTCAGAGACTACAAGAGCATGACTTCTCACATGACTTCCAGAAGCCACGAAAAGCATATCCCTTCCAAACCAGGTGTGCTTTCTAGAATAGTTGTCATTGGTTGTTGGTGAATGCTAGAGTGTTACTCAAAGTACTGAGGTATGTCACCTTTGACGTGTGTGTCATAGGTTCACAATTACTGATCTATTTCATGGATATAGAGCTCCTTTGGGTTTGAGAAACCACATAGGATTGTAGATTGTAACAAGGATGAATACAGCTAAAGGCAAATGGGAAAAAAACTCTACAAAGTTGGCCTAGATATACTATCTCATAGAATTTTTCAACATTACATGCAATGAAATAATTACTATATGATAATGGTAGAGAAATGTAATATTGTTCTGATGAAGCCTGGAAAATAGAATTAATCTTGGTGAATCCTGCAAGAAAGCCAGCTAAAAAGATTATTGTTAAATACAAATACAGAAGGATAGTTTATCATGAAACTAGCACTGGACTCAGTTACTAGGGCCATGAGTGTACCATTGGAAATCCTGAGAGATCAGATTATGGACAAATTGTCATGGAGAATATCTGTGTGGTTGCTAAGAGTTGACAACAACTTGCTGACACATAATCAATTAAAGCTATTAACTACTTACTGAAATTGTATACCTCTGTTTCATTTAAAAGCAAGGCAAGTTTGCCAGTACATTATAAAACTCTAATATTAAGCATAACATAACATAAAGTCTTTTTTAAAACAAAAACAAAATTTAATATCAGAAATTGACTTTGGCAATAATCCATATGTGACACTCGGCTAAAATTACACTAAGTAAATAGGGACCTGCCCAGACTGCAAGAAAATTGAAATTAACATATTTGGTGACCATGATTAATTAGCCAATACTTTAGCTTCCAACAGTCAAAAGGTTTTGAAAAAATTAGGCAAATCATTCAAAGGTCTTTGGCAATAAATCCTCCTGTTGCTACATTGTCTATATTTCCTAAGTCATATAAATTGATGCAACATAAATTGATTCCACACTTCTTTTTAGCTCTCAGACTTCTGTAGAAAAGCCTTGAAAACTGAAATACACCTTTCAGTGTGTCAGTGAAATTTAAAAGCAGAGGAAAATGGAAACAAAAAACATTTTTTTTAAAAAAAACAAACTTTTATTGAAGAGGGTTTTTTTCTTCTGTTCAATTGTGTCCAATTCTTGGAGACTGCCTGGACAACATTTTTCAAAAGTGGCTTGCCATTGCCATTGCCTCCTTTGTAGGTCTGAGAGAAAGTAACTGACCCCAGGCCACCCAGTTGGCTTTATGCCTAAAGCGGACTAGAACTCACAGTCCCCCAGTTTCTACACCAAGCTGCATTGAAGGAGACATTTATTTTAAAGCTAGTCTACATTTATTAGTTGAAATAACATAATTTTCTAACAATTAAAATAATCTATATGTACTAATTCTGCATAGAAATGTTCAGAGTGTATGTGAATGTGTGTGCCTGTATTTGTTCATGTGTGCATTCTGTAAAGGAATTTTTCCCTGTTTTCCTTTGCTTTTATTCTTGCCCATAATTATCTATGTTGATGTCTACATCTACATCTGCCTCTACATCTTATCTTGATGTTTTGCTTTTTTTTTTCAATGGAAGAGGAGGAAGAAGAGGAGAAAAGTTATTCTTACGTCAAATCTCCCCACAGCTTCCCATGATTTAAGTGACCTGATGGAAACATGTATCCTTTAAATCTTTATGGAGATTCTCAGTCATCCAGGTCATAGTTATCCCAAAGATGCTTTTTCACGAGGCAACTGGACTTTCTTGTTTTTCTTTGAAGATGTTTCGCTTCTCATCCAAGAAGCTTCTTCAGCTTCTTCAGAGCTGAAGAAGCTTCTTGGATGCAAAGCAAAACATCTTCAAAGAAAAACAAGAAAGTCCAGTTGCCTCATAAAAAAGCACCTTTGGAATATCCTTTAAATCAAGTCAAAGGGAACAGCCAAAAAACAAAAACAAGAAACGTTGCACAGAAATGCTGCAATTTGGATATATTGCAATATATCCTGTCCTTATAAAGAATATCTTTACTTTTATGAGGACCGATAGAATGGAGAATTTTGAATGATTATTTGCAAACAGTTGTAGGTAAGCATTTATACTGGGAAAAGCATTTATAGAGTTATTCCTTGGAAATAAACTAAAATGACAGAGTATTGAGCAACCGTGTAGTGAAATAGCGAAAAGAGACACAAAAATGAACCAAATGAAAGAAAAGTGGAACATATTAAAGCTCTAATTATCAATTCTGTATCTACAGTGTTTCTTGATCTGGCCATAGCTTCAAATAATATTTCCCATAAGCATCTCCAGCAGTTCAAAATAGTGATAGGAGTTAGCACTACCACTAAAAATACCGATCAAAGTACTCTTTTAAAAGATCAATCAAGTTTGACTGAATATTGAAATAAGAGGCGTTGCATTTAGGTAAACAACTTTCCTTACAGTCAGAGACTAGAAAGAAGTTGGTTTTAGTAAGATCATTAGGCTTTTAATCCTGAAAAAGAATAGTGCACTGTTTATGAATGGATATAGTCAGAAGTACACATGCTTATTTGAAAATGCACTTATTTCAGAAATGTTTTTCAAAACATTGAAAATTTATTTAATGCCTGGTAAAAACTTGCCTATTTTTTAAAACTTTTTTTTTATTTTTATTTTTTTAATCTGAGGCTTTCTGGACATGTTAAGGCAACATCTTTCAGATTGTCTAACCAGCGTTGTGCAGCCAGAGTTGGCCTTAGTCTCTTTCTTCAACTTTCCTGTTCTTAGCCATTGCCAGGTCTTGCCATAACTGCTTTACCCTCTTTCTTTCTTTCTTTCTTTCTTTCTTTCTTTCTTTCTTTCTTTCTTTCTTTCTTTCTTTCTTTCTTTCTTTCTTTCTTTCTTTCTTTCTTTCTTTCTTTCTTTCTTTCTTTCTTTCTTTCTTTTCCTTCCTTCCTTCCTTCCTTCCTTCCTTCCTTCCTTCCTTCCTTCCTTCCTTCCTTCCTTCCTTCCTTCCTTCCTGTACTGGCCATGTAATACTTGCCATGTCTCTTTTCCATTCTTCATTTGGTCTTTCTTGTAGGCCACTTTGACCTCTCCAGTACTCAGTAAACCTTCATGATACACTTGCTTCAGTATATCTTCTTTGCTGTTCTTCAGATATTTTCCCAATGCTCTTTTTTTCTTCTTCAATCGTCTGATCTACTTGCAACATTTCACACTCACCTACTTTCTTTGATAGATAGAATCTGTCAACATCACTGTGTGAATGAAGGATGTGATTCACTGTCACTATTTTTATGGTCTTTCAATCCAGGAATTTTACTACTACTTCACTATTACAGCTGTGTATCTAATGACTGGAACTGTCCAGTCAAATGTTTCAACAAAAAACCATGCATTTCATCTTCATCCAATGCTGACCAATTTGTTATTATTAACACCAATTAATTAATATATAATATTTTGCAAATATTATTATCATTTCATTTTAAAAAGTACTTGCCCATTTTAGCACCCTAAACATTATAGGCCAGGCCTATGTAGTTTAGATTCAAAGAGAAAAAGGTATATTAATGTTGACAAGTTGGCAGATCACTAAAGCTTCTGCTTCCCCCCCCCACCAGGATTTTGTGGATGACCTCCAAAACGTAAGTGTAATACTTCAAAAGGAGAAAGGAAACCAAGTGTAATATTTGGTTTAAGACATTGTCATACTCATGCATAATTTTCCCCTTTAGTTCTGAAGTGGTTTTTACTTATAAGTAGGGGATAACCTATTATATAAAAAAATAGGGTGTATTATTGCTATAATCATAACTTTGTCATTAGTAGTCCATAAACATTGTTAGACACACTACTGGCTTTGTAGTACTTATGGAATTAATCCATAGATGTCACTCTCAAGAGTGGTAAATGGTAGGGACAAACATTTGAAAGACCCAAAAGCATTTAGAAAGTTTGCCAACTTTGCCTTTCGAGCATGAGTAAAGGAGGAGAATAAATGGGATTCCCCCCCCCCACACCCACAAATATAAAGTTGCCAATACTTCCTTTATACTGTTTGGCAACCTGCTGCGAAAAGCTCATTCTTCATTGCTAACATATAAAAATCTACTCAGAAAGCAAACAACAGTTTGGCAGCTGGGAGTTGCAATAACATTCCACTTCAAACTGCTTGTTTCAATCAAAGCACTAACTTTCCTAAAGTCAATTGTATCTTCAATCATGTTTGGATGAAGAAGACTGAAATTGCTCTGAATTTAACACTTTTCCATAACATAATGGAAACTCTGATGTTAGCTTTCTCCCTTTATTAGATCTCACGCCATATCCACATTGAGGTCATTTCTGGTCAAAGAAGAACTTTTTTTCTTCCACCTTCTTCATTTTACAGTGGTGTTTAGAACAGGTTTTGATGTTAACCTCTTAGTGACTTTAGTCTTAGCAACAACAACAAAAACAAGAACATGACATGATTTATTTCTCAGGAAACTCACATTTTCAAACAAGCCAGCTATCTCCAACTTGGAATAGCCAGGTGTGCTGAAACAGTTCCCATAAGCAATGTTGCCAGTAGGTTTGCAACTAGGAATTAAAAGAACTGAAATCCATCATATCTCCAAATCAACAGGTCTGAGAACATTGAATTAGATAGCTGTTTTTGTCAATGAGAGTCTTCTCATGACCATACAAGATTACTGCAAAAAGTAAACATGCACACACAGAGATGCACACATACAAGCACACAAGATTTTTGCCAAATATTATTTTTTATATTTAGATCATGGGTGTCAAACTCGTGACGTCACGTGACGTGTCATGATGTATCATGACTTTTTTCCCATTGCCGGTAATGGGGTGGGCGCTGTTTTGGCGTGATGCATCCAGCCCGTGGGCCGGCAATTTGACACCTCTGATTTAGAGCCACTCCTCCTAACTTATATTAGCTAAAATAATTTTGTCACCCAACGTCTCCAAATTATTCTTTAACATATTTATTGTTCAGATACTCTACATGCTATATATTCACAACAGTTACACAGCTGGACTGAGAAAAAGATATGAAACTTTGGGAAAGGGCAGCTCTGCTCAAATGCATTTATTGATATATCCTGGATATATCCTAGTTTCTGCAGTCAACAAACAAGTGAAGTCTTGGAAAGATCACAGTTGCAATGGGGTAAGAGGTTTCTCCAATAATAAGACACTAGGTTGTAAAAGAACAAATAGGTTTCCTTCTGTGGCAGCTATTATTTATTTGAGGATTTATATGGTCAACTTGTAAAAATGTGACTCTGGAGAGCAGACAACAATAAAAATAGAATTACAGTAAAACAAAAACAAGATGAAGAAACACCACAACCAAGCACACAGCCTGAGCACATCAAGGTATAGTATATTTCATGAGATAGGTTTATTTAATGACCTGACCTCAATGTTTGAGAGAATATTTAGGTCTGCAAAATTCTCCTGAAGGCTAACAGAGTCAAATCCAGTTGAGTTTCAAGGTTCCAATTTATATTCTTTTGTATAAGAGGAATATAAAGGAATTGGCAATTTGCTTAATTACTACTGAAACAAAAATTACCCTTCCGGACCCAATGGAAAAATATTTAAAATGTGTATGTTATTACGTAGTAACATTGCAGGTAAATGATACCCCACACCCTCCCCCATACATGTTAGGTTTAAATAAAACTTGGGATTTAAGAAAATGAATGGAAGAGATGAAATGACAAACACTAATAAAATCATATGGTTTTTCTATTAGCTTCCATATATGTGATTCAGTAGAAGATATTACATGGCTGATATTTAACTCCAATTAGATTAGTGCAAATACCTCATAATGTTTCATCCAATTGTTGGAGGGTTGCAATGTATTTCTTTTCCATGTGGTGGACTTGTGAAAAGGTTATTCCTGATTGGAAGACAATATTAAAAAAAAAACAAAAAGTGAAACATGTTCTTTAGTTGTGATTACTGAATATTTTTTGAGACAGGTAATTCTAACCCAAAATAAGCTAATGTTATTCTTATTCCTGGCTACAAAATAAATAATTGATCAGAAGTAGAAAAGCTTAGATTATCTTAAACATTTACTTGAATGCTAAGTTATGCTCATTTGCTCTTGTGGAAAAAGTTATAGATAAAATTTATATATACAGATACAAATATATATACAGATAATATATACACATAGATACAGATTATATATATATATATATATATATATACAGATACACATTATATATATATACAGATACACATTATATATATATACAGATACACATTATATATATATACAGATACACATTATATATATATATACAGATACACATTATATATATATATACAGATACACATTTTATATATATATATATATACAGATACAGATTATCTGTATATCTCATAAACCAAACAAATATTAACGATCACCAGGATAAAAATCTTAAACAAAGACTGTTTAATTTACAAAGCTAAGCTGTATATATATACATACATATACATACATATAAGAGACTTAGAACCAGGGTCCATGAACATGAGTTGGCGATTAAGAGGCAGGAACAGCACTCGCAGGTGTGGACCCACATGGCCAACCATGGCCATGAGTTCGACCTTGCCAACGTGGAGACTTTATCCCGTGATGCCACCAAGGGAGGCCGCCTGCTCAAAGAAGCCTGGATGTCGGATAAAAACTCCATCAACCGGCATATAGAGCTTGGCCCTGCGTACCAAATGTTAAAGGGGTGGGGAAGGCATCATACCAACTGGCAACATAAACAACCTGCCCGCACCAGACATAACTGGAAGGATGGTACAACAGAAAGGACGACCACCACGTCCCCCGGAGAGAGCGACGAACCAGAAGCACACTCCACAAGCAAGACAATGCCCCAGACCCAGCGGGGCACAAAAAGGAAAGGGGGGGTGATTGAACACTACCAGACAAAGACCAGACGATAGGGACGTGACCACACTCAGCGGCGAAGGAAACAACGAACAGCATGTGCAAACCGCGAGACGATTATTTCTTGCGCTCCCGCACACGCGCTGAAGAAACTACACGCCCCACGGGTAGTTCAGGGACATGTAGACAGACTAAAACGAATGGGACCATGGGGATGGGGGGAAGGGAGAGAAACAAGAATGGGTTGACACCCGATCCCCCGGCACGAAACGGGAGGAGCAGGAGTGATCTGACACCCGACCCCCTAACGCTAGCACACATACCCTAAGACCAACAGCAACTGGAGGAGAGAGGATACCTGTGGAAACGGCCCCTTTAAGAATGGTGTGCCCGGCACCGATGAGCGGACCGACGACTAGGTCGAGAGTCCGGGCGCAGAGACAGCCAGTCATATAAGAACGGACTCCCAAATCTTACGTTATATGCTCTGATGATGTCGGCAGTGTGGCCGATGAAAGCTCAGCTTTGTAAATTAAACAATCTTTGTTTTAAGATTTTCATCCCAGTGATCGTTTTTACTTATTTGCTTTATGACATATATATATATACACACATACACACACACACACACACACACATATATATATATATGTCCTTTATAACACTAAAAATGCGAATCCTGGGAATACACATGTTGATAAAATTCTTACAAGAAAAAAGCGAACACCAGGATAACAATAAACAAGATAAAAGAGCACTTAGCTTTCGTCGGCCAAACTGCCGACGTCCTCAGAGTTGGAGTGGGAGGCATTCTGGGAGCTGGCCTATATAGCCTCCTGCCTCTGCGCCCGGCTTCTCGAGCGCGTCATCGGCCCATTGGTTGCAATAGTCCACATTGTATATATATACAAAAAAATAAAATCAAAACAATTATATAAGAAGAAAATAAGTTGTGTCCTGATTAAAGTTCATCACAAGAAAGAAATATTATCTTAGGGTAGAGTAATATACAAAAGGTTAAGTGTCCACTTCCTTCTAAAGGCAGGCTGGCGGAAAGCTAAGAATGGGGAAAGGTTAAAAAAGAGAAAAAAATATTACTATTATTTTTAAATGAAAGGGGAAAAAAGACTCTGATGGGCCCTGCAACGGATTCTGAATGTACTTAAACAGTAAGGATCAACTTATTTTCTATATTATCTATTTGTGAAATTATATTATGGAACAAAATTTGGGACATATGTGTTAATCTTTTCTCTGAGCACTCCATCTGAAGGGAAACATCGCAATCTAACCAAGAAAATTGGGAACAATGTATAGGGACTAAAATCCAATGCAAATGATGGTAGGTTATAAGGATATGTAATGAACTTAGCTGTTTGGATACTAGTTGCAGGGGAACTGGAAGAAGTGAGAAGCAGAGGAAACGGGATTTCAGGATAAACCTGCTAAGGTAAACAGATATGGAGATAAAGCAAGCTTGTGATAAACATGTTGGAATTCATAAAGGAAATCAGAATTGGAAGATATTCATCAAGGGAGATTTGTCCCAAAATGTAAAGAGGTATGAAATAAAACTTAGAGAAAATGTAAAAAGCTGTGGAGATGTGGGTGGACAGACTGAGAGACATACATTTGTGTGCGGAGAGAAGAAGTTAATGCTGCTATCATAGTTAGGAATAAAAATAAAAACCTGGAAAGGGGTGACCTAAGGGTATAACGGGAACAAGAAACAAAGTTTTTAAGATAAGAGGGAAAGTTTCATTGTGAATAAGCAACAGATACGAGAAGATACTTTTCTCCCTTCAGCATTTTGCCCGGCTAAAATTCTCATTGCAGCTTACAAGGATAGAGGAACAAAGGGGAACACAAAAGATTTAGAAGTATTGAGTAGCTGGCAGTTTTGCCAGCAAAGAAATGACCCAGTGAACCAACTGGCTGAAGACAGAAGTTTGAGGAACTGAGGGCAGGAAAAGCAGACTGGGTTTTGATGAGCCAGGTTGAAAAATGTAGAAAGATCAAGGAACCAGAAAGAGTGAGAAAAAAAAATTCTACATGAGATTGACAGAAATAACAATTGCTGAGGGTGGCTTGTAAGTGATGGAGAAAGACAATTTATTTAAATAGGCACTGGAGCCAAGGAGTATATTGCAACTTTAAGGAGATGTTCGGTCTATTGTGGATGGATTGATATCATCAGGGAAGCTTCAACATCATTAAGCAAGATTCATCCTATTGAATTAAATAGCATAATGCTGTGTAAAATTATTCTTGCATCGCTGTGATGTGATAGTGTCTGTATATCTGCCTAACTATTGCTTCCGTAATGCAAGTAGTGAAGTTATGCTTGCCCATTTATAAGTTTGAATACATTTGGAAATTGGTGACTGTATATTTTTATTATTGGATGCTCCAGGAAGGAAGCTGAAATCATCCATTTAAGATTCTCTATTGATTGAAGGGATGTTCCCATGGGAGCTGCCTGGTTTAAAATGAATAAAATAGGGAGTGGAAGGTAGAATAATCAGCCAGAATCCAGCAATTCAAATAATAAATGAATACTGTCCATCACAGGATCTAAAAGCTGATTGAAATAAAATGGATGTAAAGGCCTTTTTAAATAAGAAAATAGCAAGGGCCAGTCCCATCCCAGAGGCCTTTGAATTCCATGAATATGGGGCCTGGCTCCTGGTCCAAGTCCCCTTCATCTTTTCTAGAGGCAGAATCTCTAGAAGTTTTTCCTTTTGTATTTAGACTGGATAGGTAAAATCATGCCTGACAAAGTAGTTCAGGATATATCCTGGTGCTATTCTATATAGATGGAGGATTTTATAATACAATTCAATAATTTTAACAATTAGTAACGTTCCTTAGGGGGATTTTGCATTTCCTTAATTTAACATTAAAAGAAAACCCAGCCTCATCCAGATTTGTTGCATTGTCTCAGTTTCAGTGCAGGAAATGTGTTTCTTACCCTGTCATTTTCTTTTTCTTTCTTTCTTGAACACCTGCCACACTTAGATTTACACTATAATAAATTCACCAGAGATTAGAATTTTGCTGTACCCTGCATTTAAAAGATAGGTCACTGCCAATTCTTTACAAACCTTCTACTAATTATTTAACCTCATTACTAGAATGTTTCATGTTTTTTTTTAAAAAATGGCTATTATTATTGATAGGCTGCTTGCTAATTAATATTTTCCACTTGAAATAGAAAGAAAAGAACAACATTGAAAAGCACTTGTGGAATGGCTTGTTGTGTGGAGGTCACAGATTGTGGTTCTTAAAAGAGTGCCTTGTTAAATGTCAGACACAAGTGCTGCTAATTGCCAGTCTTGTTCAACTGGGACTATCTGGGAGTACACAGTAATAATGCTCTAAGTGCCTTGAAGTGCATTTGTCATAAACAAGATTGGAATTTTGAAAGTTGGAAGAAAATCTGTTTCTTTTATTAAATCTCTGTCTGAATATTGTATAAAGTGTTGTAGTCCATAACATAGGGCTTTATAAAATAAAGCATAAGCATAATAAGCATTCTGATTCCCCCACGCACACATGCATACATACACAACACACATTCCTTTTTGTTATTCCCCATTTTCTTTCTCAAATAATTGTTACTCGAAAACTGAAAGATGAATGATGAATAGATTAAAGCAAAGAAAATATATGCAGATATATGCAATTTGAGGAATCCATTCACACTGCAGTACTATTGTTTATATTCAGGTGTTTCTATTCAGGCTAGAAGCCTCTGAGCCAAGATGTATGAAAATGCAAACATAAATATAGGAGTATATCAATACAGGCTTTCGAAGCCAGGTGATGAACGTACAGGCTAATGAGCAGTGGGCTAATTATTTGGTATCCTGACATTTTGCCAACAATTGTCACTGACATCTTCAGAAAGTGAAAGTGGTAGTGGCTGTACTCACCTTATCAATTGTTGGGTTTAAATAGCTGTGTAGATATCATCACATTTCTAATTCTGTTTCAGAATATCATACTCCAACTTAATCTCCATTTTTCTGTGAACTACAGTATCAATCTTGCCTTGTCATCTTATTAATGTCTTAGAGATGTAGCTGAAATCATTGTCCATAAGAGTTAAATTCTTTTGTATGGGGGGAATCCATTTGCATAATAAGGCACTTTCTATGTGATAATATATCCTATATGGTTGCGGAGACTTAAAACCCTTTTTTACTTTGAGTGAACCATTGGAAGACCTTAATGACCAGGTTGCAGACAGACTCTTCTGGAAAAAATTTATATTGATTCAACATTCAACAAGTTTCAACACTGACCTATTGGCACATAATCAATAACTGAAAGAATTAGTCTATCTGATTGTAGATCAAGGGGTTGTCTCCTTATACATGGAAGGCCTATCTTCTGGGTGTAATTGTATGTGGAAATGACCTTGGGACATGGGGCAAAGAAATGCCACCTAGGGAACAGTCAGATAAGAGAGAACATAGCCCATAGCTGCATAGTGGATTAAGAAGAGGCTCAGAAGAGATATTTCCTAAGTTCAACCATTTGTCTGAAATGGTATAGGGCTTCCTGCCTAAGCAGGGAGTTGGATTAGAAGACCTCCAAGGCCCTTCCAACTCTGTTATTCTGTGATTCTAGGACTTTAAAGGTGACATGCAAGATTCTGTTAATGTAATAATAATAGAATAGAATAACAGAGTTGGAAGGGACCTTGGAGGTCTTCTAGTCCAACCTCCTGCTCAGGCAGGAAGCCCTATGCCATTTCAGACAAATGGTTGTCCAATCTCTTTTTAAAAACCTCCAATGTTAGAGCACCCACAACTTCTGGAGGTAAGCTGTTCCATTGATTAATTGTTCTAACTGTCTCCTTAATTCCAGGCTGCTTCTCTCCTTGATTAGTTTCCATCCGTTGCTTCTTGTCCTGCCTTCTGGTGTTTTGGAAAATAAGTTGACCCTCCTCTTCTTTGTGGCAGTCCCTCAAATAATGGAACCCTGCTATCATGTCACCTCTAGTCCTTCTTTTCATTAAACTGGACATACCCAATTCCTGCAATTGTTCTTCATGTTTTAGCCTTCCTCCACTCCTCTAATAATTTGTTTTCCTATAATTAGTTTATCTGGACATGTTTCCTGTCTAATTTACCCGGTAAGCTGACACTGGGTGTTTTCCTGGATTCCTGACCTTCACTGAAAGAGCATGTGATTGTTATGGCCAGGAGGCCTTGTGCACAAATATTTCTGGTGCACTAGTTATAGTCTATCTATGAGGCTTTATTGACAATCACTCATGATCCTTATTGATGAACTCCTTATTTATTCTTTATTGATGATGACTCATGTCATTTCTTGGCTTCTGCAACTTACTTTACATAAGACTTGCCTCTAAAGACCAATTTGGACACTTGAAGCTGGTGCAAAATACAGCAGCCTACATGGTAACAGGCTCTGCATAGTTTGTGAACCTTTACAAAGCTGTATTGGTTGCTACTAGTTGTCTGGCTATAATTCAATATGTTTATTGGTATCTTTAAAATCTTAAATGTCTTGAGGCTTGGTATCTCCAAAAGATCCTGCTCCTCACAAAGACATAGAGTTGGCAGTGTTTATAGAGGTTATCAAACCCAACTATCTGCTCAGTGCATGATCCACCCTAACACTTCTGAAGATCACAATCCATCCTCAGTTTGAAGAACTTAAGTGCAGAAGAGCTTCTTGTCCTGCCTTCAGGTGCTTTGGAAAATAGCTTAACTCCCTCTTCTTTGTGGCAGCCCCTGAGATATTGGAACACTGATATCATGTCACCCCTCGTCTTCATTAGACCAAACATACCCAATTCCAGCAACCGTTCCTTATATGTTTTAGTCTCCAATTCCCTGATCATCTTTGTTGCTCTTCTCTGTACTCTTTCTAGAGTCTCAACATCTTTTTTACATCATGGTGACCAAAACTAGATGCAGTATTCCAAGTGTGGTCTTACCAAAGCATTGTAAATAGTCCATTTCTTGTTCTGTATGACCACCCTTCATACATTTGTGGACTGCTACCTTAACACTCCTTAATAATTCATATATTCTATCCAGATGCACAACTTCACATTTCTCCCTATTAACCTTAATCCTGTTCACTTCAGCCCACAGCTCAAGCCTGTTTCAATTATGTTAAATATTTTCTCTTTCATCTAAAATATTAGCTTCTCCTCCCAGTTCTGTCATCTGAAAATTAGATTAATATCCCTACAATTCCCTCATTCCACTCATTAATAAAAATGACTTGGACAGGTCCAAGGTCTAGGATAGAACCCTGTAGTGCTTAGCTCAGTTCTTCCCTCCAAACTGAAACTATTAATGAGGTCTCTGTGGGTATGACCATTCAGTCAAGTTTGAGTTTATCTAATAGCTTATCAAGTTATTTTTTTTAATCATTTTATGAAAGAATACCATAAGGCACTCCAGATATGCTGTAGTTTAAGGAATTTAGAGACAATCTTGAGGATGTTGTGAAAGAAGCATAAAGGAAGAATTTGCAGAAAATATTACCATTCCAGAGATTAAAGCAAGTGTGATAAAGAAACACTGAAATAACCTTAACTTGAATTTGTTTAGTATAAGATGGGCAGACTTTCAGGATTGATATTAGCCATTTCAGGTAGGATCCATGTGGTGATTGGGGATATCATAGAGATTCCAGGAATGCCCCTTTTTTTGTTGTAGGGTTCAGCAACAGAGTATTGATTCAAACTGAACTTAAGCCAAGCTTCATACCCTCTTTACTCTCTAAGCTCTATGCGGTTAGGATGCTGAGCTGATGATTGATAGGCTCATGTTTGAGACCTGGTTGCTGCTGCGGGACAGGGTGAGCTCCCATCACTCCTGCCAAACCAGCAGTTCAAAAGTGGGGAACTGCAAGTAGATAAATGGCTACTACCTCAGTGGGCAACTTAACGGAGCCATGAAAGGAGCCCCCAACTGGGCATTCCCTGGGCAATGGTGATGTCATTGTTCAATCCTTTCAACCCAGAAGTGCTTCGTCTCTCATGACACAACTGTAGTAATAGTATATCCTCTCTACTAATGGAGGCAGTAAAGGGGAAGCTAGAATGTGTCTCTGGACACATACTAGTGTGATTAGCCTGCTTAGTTTAGAGCATATAGTGAGCCAGTTTGATCTAGTAATTAAGGCATCAGGCTAGAAAGTGGGAGACTGTGAGTTCAAGTCCCGCCTTAGCCATGAAAGCCAGCGGGTGACTTTGGGCAAGTCACTCTTTCTCAGCCTATCCCAAATCATACTTGTGAGGAAAATAGGAGGAGGAACATATGTTGGATATATTTGCCACCTTGAATTATTTTTAAAAATAATAAAAGCAGGATGCCAATAAATAAATAAAAAACATAGACCAAAATCTCAATGAAATCTTTTAGCTAGTCCTGAATGCTAGCTTTCAATTAATAATCAACACTAACTATTATAGACTATCACACTTATTGTCTGTGTCTGTCTGTGTCTGTGTGTATCTGTTTGTGTGTCACTACAAGATGCCACTGCCTGATTTTTTAAAATCCACCTATGCATGATGTTTGCTGTTTGCTAATAAAGTAGGAATGACCATATCAGAATATTCTGGAAACCTGGCACTGTTATTTTACCAACTCATAGTGTGCAATGAAATTAATTATGGTAGCATTAAATATGCTCTCTGCTAGATTTGACTGCAGTGTTCTGGGAAAACCTTTTGATCCTACCTCAGGCATTGAAGATGTTTGTAATGTAAAACTAATACTGTCAGTTATGGCATCCTGGTCAGAAGTTAATTGGTATTCCCAACCTTCCTTCCTTGTTTATCTGCTTCAGTAAAATTATTCCTCATTTTGCTCCTCCTCTAGAGTAAAGAACATAATGTTATAATGCTCATCTCATTAATTATGATCTGTCTCTTTAATCTTTACTCATACTCATACATTGTTTTTCCCCTCCAGTGATTGTCAAGCCCAAATCTCTCAGTGTAGTGGTTTACAGATAAACCCAGCCTACCTATCACAGTCCATAAATCCCATAATTTCATATGCAATATATTTTCTTCCTATCTGTATTTTTCTTTTTTTTAACTGATATACAACAACAGAACTATAACTCATCTGCTCACATTACAGTTTAGTCCAGTCCAGTTCCATCTTGTCCCTGGTTTCCAATGCTTCAATTCAATTCAAGAAATCATAAAGGATCTATTGGTATTTTCCAGTAGACCTCATCATTAAAATGCAACGTAGATATAAAAAGATACTTTTAAAAAAATTAAATGTAGCAAATCCCAATAGAAGGTTAATAATGCATGAAAAAAAACCACATGATACTGTCTATAAAAAAGAAGTTTTTGTTCAATCTCAGGTCAAGATAAGACATCAGGCACACTGCTGCTTATACCAGTTCACATGTCATGTGGGAGTTCAATGAACACGTTCTTTCAATACACTCCAAATTCATTTGCAACACAAACTGGATATTATTTAGAACAGTTCTGTTCAAGTCTTCTCCTTGACATGTTATTCCTTGATGTAAAGGCTTCTTTTGCATTTTGAATGGGAAACAGATATCAGAAAGTGATATAACTGAGATGCAAGATGCATTTTTTAAAAAGTCCCTTAATTAAACAAAAGAAGAAAAAACAAAAGCACAGAATTTTTTTTAAAAGAAAGTAAAACAACTGCAGCACAATTATATCTATAAGTATATGAATATGTGCATGTGAGTGTATGAGTATAATATATATCCTAGCATTTTTTTCACAAATTCAAGTCGTCTTTGTTTTTTTGGGGGGGATTAACAGACCATTGATTCATTGGTTGTAATAGGAATTAACCAACCAGCTTGTTGCCCAAATCTAATATCATGGGCTGAGAGCGACCCAGCCAGATTTCATGTCTAAGACAAAATTAGAATCACCATCTTCTGGTTTATAGTCTTACCCACTAGATAAAGTAAACAAATAAAACAATTCCTTCTTATTTCTATG
This sequence comes from Azemiops feae, assembly GCA_023970755.1. Taxonomy (NCBI): domain Eukaryota; kingdom Metazoa; phylum Chordata; class Lepidosauria; order Squamata; family Viperidae; genus Azemiops; species Azemiops feae. Next base: position 241,155 of record JALGBA010000113.1, read on the forward strand.
AATGGAGCCACTCTCCCAGCTTTGGAGTCACAGTCCCTAATGGACCACTTTGGCTTTTACTTTCTCTAATTTCTCCTTCAGCCCTTGCTACTTCTCCAACTTCCCATATTCCTTCTTCTTTTTTTTTTTTTTTTAAATATATTTTATTAGATTTTATAGGGGTACAGGGATAACATTAAGGTGCTTAGGAACCACCATGGAGGTGGGTATATTAAACATCCAAAAAAAGAAAGACAATCACAAATATATAACTCAACTCAAGTCTTTTAAACTTCCCTCTCTAATTCCCTCATTTAATTTTACATATTCAAATTAATAAATTCTATATAAGTTTCAAACGGTCCTATCAAATATCAGTTACATTTCAATTCTAAAAATCCGAATCCTGTTTTTAAGCTTTACTAACTTACAATTACTATATTTCAATTAGCCTTAAATAGACATATTATTAACACTTCGGGTGCCCTTTTTTTTTTTTTACATAATTATATCTGGTATATTGTTCTTACAACAACATTCCCATATCTTCTTCATTGATACCATTTTTTTCTCTTATCACCCATCCCTCTTATTCTCCTTTTATTTCCAAATAATTCTCTTAAAATAAAAATATCAGGCCAACAAATAAATTTCTATCTAATTTAAATATATATTCTATCAATGCCTCTATATCTATAAAAATATTCCTTCTTGATGTAGTTATCCTTTGGCACCGTTATCATCTATCACCACCACTGTCTTCTGATCCTTGTTTACTATAATGACTGGTTTGACTGTCCATCTGGATCTGGAAATCCCACAGGATCTTAGCACTGTTATTTTCCACAGCCTTCTGCTGAATCTGTCACCTGGACTTGGAAAACTCTAGCCCAGGCAGGTCCAACCCATCAGCTGTGGGCCGCAATTGTCCCTGGACAGGTAGTAATGAGGCCGCATGAGATCATAAACTTTTCACATTATTATGTGATTTTATATTATAAAACAATATTACATATTTTATATGTAGCCCAAGGCAATTCCTCTTCACACAATGTGACCCAGGAGCCAAAAGATTGGACATCCATGGTCTAACCCATATACTATGAAGATGTTCCTGTACTCAATGACCACTACTTGGTTGTGCCATTCACTTTATGATTTTCCTGCTTGCATTTTATATCCTGCCACTATGTGTTGGACTGTCTCTCAGGCCTAGCTGCATAATTTACACTTCAGGTCCTAGTGCCTAGTGTGGTCGAATACTGTTTCTATGGATCTGATGCTTAGTGCCTGTCATGCTGCTATGATTAGTGCCTCAGTGCTGTCCAGCCATTGGTAGGCTTTTCCAATATCCGCCACCTCAGCTATCTGTATATCCCATGCAAGGTCTTGTCTTGCCATGGGAATTCATCTGCATGATCTTCCTCCCATGTCTACTGTTGCCTCAGGCATTCTTTCAGCAACTCATCTTTGAATGCCATCTTACTGATGTATTTGAAACCATGGATGCTCTGAGTTTTGTTACTATGTTGTTGCACTGCAGTTGGGAGTATATTTTGGATGTCCTTTGGAAAACAGGGCATTCGTCTTCTTGGTCTCTGCTTCTTTAGTTTATCTCCTTAGCCTGGTATCCAGTATAATAATATAATAATATAATAATATAATAATATAATAATATAATAATATAATATAATATAATATAATATAATATAATATAATATAATATAATATAATATAATATAATATAATATAATATAATAATATAATATAATATAATATAATATAATATAATATAATATAATATAATAAATATAATATAATATAATATAATATAATATAATATAATATAATAATATAATATAATATAATATAATATAATAATATAATATAATATAATATAATATAATATAATATAATATAATATAATATAATATAATATAATATAATATAATATAATATAATATAATATAATATAATATAATATAATAATAACATAGTTGGAAGAGACCTTGTAGATCATCTAGTCCAACCCCCCCCCACCCAAGCACAAGACCCTTTACCATTTCTGACAGATGGCAGTCCAGTCTCTTCTTGAAAACTTCCAGTGATGAAGCTCCCACAACATCTGAAGGCAAACTGTTCCATTGGTTGATTGTTCTCACTGTCAGAAAATTTCTTCTTATTTCTAGGTTGAATCTTTCCTTGATCAGTTTCCATCCATTATTCCTTGTCTGGCCTTCAGGTGCTTTGGAAAATAGGTTGACCCCCCTCCTCTCTGTGACAGCCCCTCAAATATTGGAACACTGCTATCATGTCTCCCCTGCTCCTTCTCTTCACTAGACTAGCCATGCCAGTTCCTGTAACCGTTCTTCAGATGTTTTAGCCTCCAGTCCCCTAATCATCTTTGTATGAGTTGGTCTGTCTCAGGCTGTGAGAACAGTTTCTTCTTCTCTATGTTGAAGCAAGGGGTAACTAGCTAGTTACCCAATGCTTCAACATAGTGAAGAGGAAGCTGCACTAGCTGTTTATCAGTTAGTGTAGATGCAGGTCTTCTGTCCATCCATAGTCCTCTCATACATTTCATATATCCAATCTCACCAGGTTTACTGTTGTAGCAACATTCCATCAGTTCCAGGTTCTCCTTTCTCATCCCTGGATGAGAAAGAAAGAATCTTATGTGAGCTATATATGTGCATATATTTTATGCTGTGATAAACTGTTCTCTGTTTTCTGTTCCTCATTTGATAAAGATCAACATGATAACTTTTGTTCTCCCCCCCCCCTCCAGTTTCACCTCCTATTATTCATGTGAAATGATAGGGATCCTTCATTAGCTGTAAGCTGGAAGAAGAATAGGCTAATTCTTAATGTGGATCAGAATCAGAACCCATTCAGATGAAATATATGTATTTATTGTATTTATATATACAGTGCTGTATTGTGTTTTATGGAGAATCATAAGCCTCTTTCCTCTGCTAGGAAACAAAACAAAAACAAAGCAAAACCTTACATTCTTCAAATATATAGTCTGAAATTTAGTAGTGGGGAACTTAGAGTCTTCATCACTTTTATGTGGGAATTAATCACTGTGCTTCTACAGTGGCAATGAATGCTTTATAAATAGTAGTTAAATATAATCAGCCCCTCAGTTCTTGACAATGGTTTGTATCTCTTATTCTCAGGAAGTATCCTGACATACTGTATATAGTTACTGTCAAAATTCTTCATTTAAAAACTTAATTAGAAAAGGGTATATTTACATCTCTCCCTCTCAGAGGGTAAAATCAAAGGCTACAAATTACTAGATGGTGGTTCTGTTTCTTGGTTCTGAATTTCAGATGAGTAGCTCTTGTCTAGAGATATATGAATTGCTGAGAAAATATGAGTAAGTGAATTATACCATAATACTATTCTATAACCAATAGTAGAGCAGCTCCATTAGGAAATTATATGTCAGTAATAAAATTTTGGCTTGAGAAGTGAATTACAGGTTCTTTTATTTTATTTTATTTCTTTTTCTTTTTTTCTTTTAAAGATGGGGTTGTGTTAAAGAGATTATGGCATATGGTGGGCATCATCATACCTACAGTTAATTTTTGCAGGCCTTCAAACTCTATTTGGTCACAGATAACAGTGAGAAAACAGAGAGAGAGAGAGAGAGAGAGAGAGAGAGACAGAGACAGAGACAGAGACAGAGAAATACCTCTATTTTGCTATTTGTGGTTTTGAGGTGATCCTGAAGTCTGTGGAAACCCAAGAAGAGGAATGATGTTAAAGAATATCTACATATCCAGAAAATATATTTTGTTGGCTAAGATTTAATAGATAAAATCAGCCACTTACCAGCATGCATAGCCTATTTCCCCCTTTTTTTAAATAGTGAAGATATTTTTTAACATGGAGGTAACTATGAGTGTTAAATGAATACTTATCTGTTCATCTGAGTTTGGGCTGCATTTATGCTTCTATATAATTTCAATGTGTTGCTGCTATGATTGTTGTAGCCCTATTTTTAGGATTTCATTTTTGCTCCCTGCCTTATTTTATTGATTTGTCTCCTTATATCTCACTTTAGATTACTGTGAATGAAAAAAATTGGATATACACATAAAATACGTGACTTAATATTAAAAAAAGTTCCCAATGTTGAACATGTTGGCTGGGGGAATTTGAAAGATAATGCTGAATATTTCTGCAGAATACTAGGATGGGGAAGATTGGATTTGAATCAAAGTTTAGCCAAAGGATATTTGTTTTGAAGAAATCTAATTTGTGTTTGGGTAAAAGAGCATAGGGATGTTTAAAGAAGAAAATTACTGATAAAAGAAGTGGTATTATTTACTAATTCAATTTCTTTGATAATATTGCCTGTATCCACACTAAGCTTCAGTAGAATGTTTCAGTACTACTTCATTCTTACTATGGTTGTTTATAACATGTCAATGCATAAAAGCAGCTATTTGTCTTTGAACAATCAATGCAGGTGTAGACCGAGACCAATCATACCACTCTAACACATCGCAGCTGTTTCATGGTCCACAGAAAGCAAATACTCCTTAAATATTATAGAATTCTTCTGCAGAAAACATGGCGGACGCAGCCAAAATGTATCTGAATTAACAATAAAAGAGTTTTCACACCAATGTCTTTTTATTTTTGTTTTTTGTGGAAAGAAAATGATTTTTTTGATAATTCCATCATTTCACTTTCCCTCAGTTGTTCCATCTTGTTTCTCATATTGCCATACAACACAGACAGATATTGCGTTTCATTTTTACCTCTTTGATTTCACATTTACCCTTTCTTATTTTGGGCTTCAGCGTACACTTTTCCTTCACCTATTTCCTTCTCTTTCACAGCTCTATTTCAGCTCTCATTATTTGACTAACTACAAGCAATTTCCAACCACTACTAAAATGTCATTGGGAAATTGTCAGCCAGAGACTATTTCTCCCTCCCGTCAAAGGTACACTGACACAAATAGCAAGATATCTAGAGCATTATTGTTTGCATTCTGAATGAAACCTAACGGTTGTTTTCATATATACACAAATAAATATTTAAAAAGTGATATTCTTCCTTCCTGTTTAGGTTTTTTTTTTTGTGTGTGTTACTATAAGTTTCCAAATCTGAAATAAATCAATCAATTACAATAAACAAAAATGACTTTTTGAAATGCTAGTCTTTCCTTGAATAAATCTCTTTGTTTAGCCACTTGTCTTTTAAAAGAATAAGACATCTTCTGAATCAAATAAGAGGGCTGCCTAATCCAGCATCTTGTTCTTATAATGATCAATCAAATATTTCTAGAAGGCTTATAAATAGGACATGAAAGCAAGGATCTCCTGCCTCTTCAGCAGCAGATATTCAAAAGATTATTTCCTATTGAACATGAGGAAACTATGCAGTCATCATAATGTCCTGCACGCTCTGATCATTATCACATCTTGAGCTGGAAATTCCACACTTTAAACATTCAATATCTGAGCAACTGATTTATTTATCAGATTCACTGAATGACCCCAGCAGTGGCAATTGGACTTCATTGACATCTTAATAGATCCATAATAGGTTAGATGGCACTGACTCATTCCAATTCTGTTTTTGTCCCTGTTTTTCTCCTTACAATAGCACCAAGAACACTTTAACAGAATTGTACAATTCTTTATGAACTTAGCACAGGAGGTTGCAATTATTTTGGACAGTCACAAAACACTTATATATCAGAAGGCTATCAAAGCACTGGACTTCAGCCATCCATCATTTTATTCCATAAGAATGTCTTTGGAGCCTATCTAGATCTTAGATGCATTGTTAGTAACAGAGTCTGTGCTTGAGGCCAGATTTTTGCTTTGTGGCATCTTATCTTCCCATCCATTTTTTAATTAATAAAAATTAAATAAATTTAGGCCAGGCAACTTGGTAGATATCAAAGTAGGTATCTGTCACTCACCAGAAATTGACAAGTCTAGAACATAGCATGTTGGCAGATGTCATCCCATATTTGATTCTCTGGCTGGAAAAAAAATATGGTGACTCCAGGTTCACCAGTTTTTCAACAAATAATTTGATATGCAATTCTTAGATTGCAGTTACAGTTAAAATTAATGCATTGATTTTATGAAGGTGTATTGTTCGTAAGGCACCTGGCATTTCCTTTATATTAATTCAGGATAATGGGATTTCAGATAAGTGTTAGTCCATAAATACATTAGTTCAAAGAAATATCCTCTCCTGCCCACATCCATTTCTAAATGAATCACCACTGTTGTTACATTAATAACATAGTTGTTAAGTGAATCTGGCTTCCCTGTTGACTTTGCTTTTCAGAAGGTCACAAAAGATTATCAAAGGACACCGGACATTGCAACCATCATAAATATGAACCAGTTGTCAAGTGGCTGAATTTTGATCACGTGACCAAGAGGATGCTACAATGGCCATAAATGTGAAAAGTGGTATAAGTCACTTTTTCCAGTGCCATTGTAACTTTGGACAGTCACTAAATGAACCGTTGTAAGTCGAGGATTACCTGTATAAAAAAATCATAAACTTTTTGATTCTCAATTTCCTGAATGTGTTGCAGATGTTGGGCTAAAGTCTTGTTTCCCAAACCATTTCACCTGTATTAAAACAGTTAAAGTATCCCTGAGCCTAACAGCAATATGTTTTGATACAGTTGTTCCCGCTTTGATTAGTTCCTTGAACTTCAAACTGGACAAACTTTCTAAATTCTTGTTTTTTTTAAAAAGGGGGAAATGGCATATTCTTGACCCAATTTTAAGTAAACTGGATCCTTTAAGTAAAAGTGGTGCCCATTTTTGCACCCAAAAACTTTGCACAATGCAAAATTAGGCAGAGGGCAGGTCACAAACTTTTTAGAATTAGAATGTTAGGATGGTGAAAGAAAATTCACCAACATGGGACCTGTGAAACTCCCACTCCCTCCCACTCCCCCAAAATTCCTAGATTTGACAGAGCAACATCTTCTCCTTGACTTATTCTATTGACAATTTTGAACATTTCTTCCCAGAGTCATCTAGTACATTTAGCAACACTGTTTCATGTTTGTTTTGTTTTTAAATGGTGTTTTCTTATATCTAAGTACAGACACAAAACTTTTGCCTTTTTCTCCACAAAATGCCAAGTAGTTCACTGGGATAATAACTAACCGAATGTTCCCTCATGAGATTCCATGGCTAAGGGTGAACTATACCTTGGGTTTCCTCATTCGTAGCCTCCCACACCTTAACTGCTGTACCTCGTTGGTTCTCTAAAACTATTTTACAACTAATGATCACATCCTCCATCATACAGATGTATGGTGATCTGCTGTCTGCCTGCTGATGATAATGGTGATGATTGCCGTCCGTTCTGAGTAGCTTACAAAATCTAGTTTATGAGCAGACAATTAAAACATAGGCCAAAAACAAGCAGCTTGGAATAAAAATGGTCATTAAAATATATGCAGGAGTCCCCCCCCCCTTCAAAGAAAAAAATAACCCCAGGCCTAGGACCAAAACTATTTAAGGGACTTTTGGAACTCCGGGAGAGTGGGCCATCTGTATCTCTGGGGAAAGTGCTGTTCCAGAAGGGAAGATGTAATGACAAAGAAGACATACTTCCTAGGTCTCACAAGATGACAATTTTAGTGAAAGACACCTGGAGCACATCCATTCTTCCCAAACATACTGTGCAAGCCAGAAGATTATGACGATTCATGATGATGATGATGATTTACATTTATAGCTAACATTTTTTTCTATCAACTTAAGATGATGGACACCAAGATCTTATCCAATTTTATCCCATAATTGATTTCCTACCCCTGTGATACCTTGGGATGAGGTTGATCTCTTGAATTCAGGTAAGCTGTTATGGACCAGATGCATCTGCTCTATCCAATGTAACGGAATAAAGATAGTCTATTATCCCTGGGACAAGGCAACTCATGAGTCAATCAATAAGGAAGAGATTCCCTCTTCCTTATTGATTGATTGGTTCCACTCTGTGATGACCCCTTCCCACATTCTCCTCTGCAGCTGCAAAAAAAAGAGGACACTGCTTATAGGAGGAGAACAGTTTTCATCTGCTGAATGAATTAAAATTCAACTAAAATAGAATTACAACTTTAGCCTTTAGCCTGTCAGTAGTTTCATTAAAAGTGCATGCATACACACCTTGTTTCAGCAATTTGATTCATGACAGGCATCTGCACTTTTATTCTACTATACAACACAAGCTACCTCAAAATTGAGTTTATATAAAATGAGATGAAAAATCATCTTCCAATTATCCAAAAATGAGATTCATTCATTTAAGTCCACAAATCATTTTTAAATTGATATCATTGGCATAAATTGTTTTCTGATGAGAATGAGTGCCTCATTACTCACATGTATGAAGTAATCTGAAATCATTTGTAATTCCAAGCAGAAAAATAAGCTAGGTATCAGAAAATAATACTTTTTGAAAGAGATATAATGACTGAAGATGGGCTCCAGAGACCTAACTTCAAGAAATTAATGGAATCCAGAATTTGCAGTGGTCTTGGTAGTAGGCTACATGGAGTGAATGGCCTGCATAATAAGCACAGATTAATTTTTAGCAATAGCAATAGCACTTAGACTTATATACCACTTCACAGTGCTTTACAGCCCTCTTTAAGCAGTTTACAGAGTCAGCATATTGCCCCTAACAATCTGGATCTTCATTTTACCAACCTCAGAAGGATGGAAGGCTGAATCAACCTTGAGCCAGTGGGAATCAAACTGCCGAATTGCTGGCAGTCAGCACTCAGCAGAATTAGCCTGCAATACTGCATTCTAACCACTGCACCACCACAGCTTTATCAGCAAAGCTGGTGTTGAAAGCTAGTTGCATAGAAAAAGTATCAAAATCAGATCTAAGAAAATACCACACCACCATTTTGAAATGTTTCCATTACAAAACAACAGGTGGAGCATAATGATGAGGCCACACATGTAGCATTTAAATTCTTTTAGATATTTATGTGGGTGATAATTTTGCTGATTAGAAAGTCTCTACGAGAGATATCTGCAACATATTTTGTCCCAAACTGATAGTAAACCAAAATATCAAGATATTTCTTCTCAAACATATCCTGTTTTTCTTATTGACTGGGTTTACTTCATATTTCTCCTCACTTGCAACTTAAGCTGGTAGAGGTCACACAATCCAATCTGGCACCTGTCACAAAGCTCAGAAAATTATCTAACCCATTTTATGTTTTTCTGTACATAGTCCAATCGATTGGAGGTGGAAAAATGGAGATCATTCTAGCATGAGAATAAAAATAAAATAAATTCTTTTTGTTTGTTTTTCATCATTGCAGAATAAGATTGGTTGGCAGTGTGTGGAACCTCCATCACTCAGGAGATTAAATGAACTACATTTCATAGAAATCAGTATAGGGGTTTTTCAATCTATAATTTTGCTGTTTAAGGTAGAATATGATGAAAGTCGAAACAATAAAAAACCTCTAGCGAGGAATATGCCTTCACATTTTGGAGATAGATTGATGAGGTGTTGTGTGCAAGAGAGAGAAAAGGCCTTCAAAAATGTTGATGCTCCTTTCTGAATAGAATGGAATTGATTATCAAGATCTGATAGAGAAGTGTAAGATTTTCTAAAATGAGTAAGTAACTGGAGCAGATATGTCAGCCAAGATAAACAGAAAACTTGAACATAAATATTGAAAAATAGAGTGTGAGTTACAGTAAACTAGAGTGAATGAGAAATTATCTCAACTTCCAAGATCTCTCTCCTCATGAAGTTATCCACTGGGTAACCAGTGGTGATCTGGTTACAAGGATCACACTTGAAATGTCATAGAATCCAGTGGACCAGCCTCCCTTCTCTACCTATTATGGTGTTTTACATAAACAAGTGTTCACATGGTGACCATCCTGCTTCCTTCTGCAATATACAGAAACAAACACATACACACAGAAACACACACACACACACAAACAATCTTAGGAGCAATGTTAGTATTTAGTGGATTTAGAGTTGCTCATTTTTCCAAATGTAAAAGAAACATCTGTTCCTAAGTATTACATTCTGCATTGTGACTTTTGGATTTAGCTGAATCTACTGCACATCCCCAAATTTGGGCTGCCTGTGCATAAATGTTATATAAATGTTTTAAATAAATAAATATTAATGTCTTTAATGTGCTTAGTTTTATACCTTTATTATGGCCTTTTTCCTGTTTTAATTTATGATTGGAAACTGCCCAGAGTTGGTTATAAGATGGACAGCTATATAAATGTATTAAATGAGTAAACAAATTAATTTTTTAAATAATTTAAAGTCCTTTGTAGCATATGTGACTGGAAGTGTTTGGAGACTTTAATTGCTAGTAGATGGAGCCTGGCTTTCTAACAGAATGCTCAATACCTCCCCCCCCCCCCGTCTAACCGGCAGATACAGAACAGATTCCCCCAAATCTAATATTCCCAGTCATTTTGATGGTGCAAGTTCTAAGAACTGCTGGATAGTTTAAGACAGGGCTTTTCACCCTTTTCACCGATTGTATCACTTTTAGGATATGGCAATATCCGAGTACCACCAGTTACATAGCAAGGTGTCAAAAACTTGATGACCAAAAAAAAAAAAAAAAGGAAAAAAGTGATAAAAGTACAGGTAGTCCTCGACTTAAAACAGTTCACTTAGTGACTGTTTGAAGTTACAACAGCACTGAAAAAATGACTTATGACCATTTTTCACACTTATGACCGTTTCAGCATTCCCAGGATCATGTGATTTACATTCGGCTGCATGGCAACTGATTCATACTTATGATGGCTGCAGTGTCTCAAGGTTATGTGATCCCCTTTTGCAACCTTTTGACAAGCAAAGTCAGTGGGTAAACCAGATTCCCTTAACAACCTTTTATATCAGGGGCAACAGGAGACTTGAGTCTTTGCAGAGTCTGGCTTGCAATTTTGCTAATTTCCCCCAGTCACAGCTGCATTCACTGATCTGCCTGGTGTGGGCCAGGTAGAAGGGTGGGGCCAGTCCTATAAAGGACTGCTGGCTGAGAGCTTCAGCCTTTTGTAAACAGCAGTAGGGAGTGGAGCACTGCTGAATGGTGACCTGTCCTGCAGGCTGTTACGAAGGAACTCAGGAAACTGGATAAGTTGTCACTGAGGAATTTTGGGTTTTTTTCCTTCTTTCTTTGCCAGTTTCACTGAGGTTCAGGTTTTTTCCTTTTAAAGTGATGGGGGATGGAAATTGAATACGGTTGGGAGCCAACTAAAAGCTGCAACAGGCAGTGGGAAATATGGTGGGAGGTTGCGATTTGCCACCACTCTAAATATTGCAGTTTTGGTGGGAAATAGCAGGATGGACCTTTTGAAATGTCTTCCCACACCCCAGGTCCAGAATTTTGCAGTCTACTCCAAAGGGCCCTTTGGTGTGCCTGCCAGGTGGTGCTCATGGGCCCTACTTTCCAGGTATTTAGGGACAAGGTAGGAATGTTTTTACTTATTTAGGCTGTTTTGTACAATTTGCAGAGTAAATGTATTCAGCTGGAGTCATCCTGCTCAGAAGACATTACACCTGCATGTTTCTGGGATGAAGGAAAGGGGTCCCCCTAGGTCGTTACAGATGGAGTTACCTGTATGCTGCTGCAGCTGCTGCTATGAAGGAACCCTGAGAAAGAGCTTCGACATGCCCAATGAAGAATTTGTCTCTTTCCATTGTCTGGGTGCCCAGGACGATTGAGATGGAGGAGAGCAGAGAACAGACCAGAAGTTGGAGTCATGGTGGGAGGCTGCAATCTGGCTGCTGCTGGGAAAGTGGTCCAGCGGGCGATTGGGTTCGTCTCTTTGTGTTGGACTCTGATGGGGGAGGCGGGTTTCTTTGAATGGAAAGCTGGCACAGCTTCCCTTAAGTGTAATCTGTCTTATCTTTTGTTCCCTTCCTTGACTTTGGTGCCACCATTGCTTTTCCTTGCGCCAGCGTACCCGCTGTATCTTCTCCGGCTCTGATGTTTGCAGGGTCTCTGTGCCTCCATTCTGGCACTGCCACCACTTGGCATTAACTCTCTGATCTTGCCACTCTTTGTCTCTTAAGTGTAGTTTGCCTTTTATTCCCTTCCTTGACTTTGGTTCTGCCATTGCTTTTCCCTGCCACCAGCTTACCCGCCGTATTTTCTCTTGTTCTGATATTCCCAGGGCCTGCGTACCTAGATTCTGGCACTTCTCCCACTGGGTATTGACTCTCTGATCTTGCCACTCTTTGTCTTTTTAGTGTACAGTCCATCTGATGCTTTCATTCCCTTCCTTGACTTTGGTGCCGCCATTGTTTTCCCTTGCCACCAGCGTATCCACCGTATCTTCTCTTGTCCTGATCTTCAGAGGGCCTGCATGCCTCGATTCTGGCACTACCACCCTCTGATGCTTTCGTTCCCTTCCTTGACTTTGGTGCCGCCATTGGATTTCCTTGCGCCAGCGTACCCGCAATATCTTCTCTTGTTCTCATCTTCCTAGGGCCTAGAAAGCATCCATTCTGGCACTGCCACCACTGTGCATTGACTCTCTGATCTTGCCACTCTTTGTCTCTTAAGTGTAGTTTGCCTTTTATTCCCTTCCTTGACTTTGGTTCCGCCATTGCTTTTCCTTGCCGCCAGCTTACCCACCATATTTTCTCTTCTGATATTCCCAGGGCCTGCGTACCTAGATTCTGGCACTTCTCCCACTGGGTATTGACTCTCTGATCTTGCCACTCTTTGTCTTTTTAGTGTACAGTCCATCTGATGCTTTCGTTCCCTTCCTTGACTTTGGTGCCGCCATTGTTTTCCCTTGCCGCCAGCGTACCCACCGTATCTTCTCTTGTCCTGATCTTCAGAGGGCCTGCGTGCCTCAATTCTGGCACTACCATCCTTTGATGCTTTCGTTCCCTTCCTTGACTTTGGTGCCGCCATTGCTTTTACTTGCCGCCAGCGTACCCGCCATATCTTCTCTTGTTGTAAGTGTGGATCAGCTGTAGCTGCATGTGCCGATCCTGGGCTCCTGCCCAGTTCACTTGCTCATGCTTCACCGGAAAAGATGCTGCTTGCTAATTTAGCAGAAGCGCCAGGATCAGCGCTGGGCTACAGCTGATCCATGCTTCTGGGTGGCTCCGCAGAAGTGCGGATCAGCCATACCTGCTCTCCTGGACTCCTGCACAGCTCACTCAGTCACTAACTCAACCTTTGCCTGAAAACACATGCTTGATAAACACGCTGCTCACTCGCCATTCCCTGAAAAACATGCCGCTCGCTCACTCACCCACCCTCTGAAAACAGGCCGCTCGCTTGCTATTCCTCCCAAAACAGGCTGCTCGCTCTGTCTCTCTTCACTGCTTCAGTAACAAAAGCGTCTTCTCGGTCTGCCCCTTTTATACCTTCTCTTCTCTCCGCCCAACTCCTCCTTTTCTCTTCCGGGTGCACTGGAAGCTCCAATTAGCATGTCGCCATGTGGCAGATCCTGAGGATTGTGCCAAGCTCTGAGCTCCAGCTGATCTCCTCCAGGACTGTGCGGCTCTGCTTTAACTGGTTCCCTCTCCCACTACAATTAGCTAGGGCTCGTGTACCACTAACCAGGTGCTAAAGTACCACTGGTGGTATGCATACCATGGGTTGAAAAGCCCTGGTTTAAGAGGTTAATGTCTGTAAGTCAAAAATTTTGAGATAAGTCTTTAGAAAAGCTTTCTTTTTTTCAGGTCAGTAAAGATATGAAAAGACTCCTTCTTTCTGGCTATCTCATGACTTGAGGACACTATTTTACTATTAATTTGCCAAACCTCCTAGACAAATATCTGCCAACAGTGCTGCAGGACATCCTAAATTAGTCTGGCATTTAATAACTGGTAATTTTTAAAAAACTGCTACCGGGTGTCTTGCTTAAAATCGATGGATGAAAATGACTGGCAACAGATTCTGATAGATTTAGCAAACTATTACTGGATAAAAGCCTAACTCTGGGATTAAAAGGGCCTTTATACTGTAGATTCCTTTTTCTCCTTCTGGTCACAGGGAAGTGAATTTTGTTAAGAACAAGTATACCAACTCAAATCCCAATAGACAAAACCAGCCAAAAATGCAGTAAAACCATCACAATGCTGCAACCAGTATGTGACGGAACAGGCCAAGATGACATCACTGAAATTTGACAGCAGACTTTTCCTTGGGTGTGGGGGACAAAATTAACTGTGGGAATGAAAGTTGGAAACTTTGAGGAGCCCAGTAATCTCTCTTCTAAACATCCAAAACTGTTGGAGCTGAAATTTGGCCATTTGGGGGTTAATAAAAATCAATGGCATTGTTGGACCAGTTTTAGGAGGGGATAGGATGTATTTTGCATCCTGCTTCCATCACTTCATTTAATCTTCATCAGTGAAAGAACAGTGGTAGTGGTGATGAAAGGCCTGGCTCTTTTTGTGATATCTTCTGCAGCTTAAAAGAAGCCTCAACTTTCAAATTGTTCCTAGTCCTATTTTAAGTAAGCTCTGCCTCCTATGGAAAGAGAATTGAAAATGTATATGAATCTTATTTAACTACTAGCTGAGGACTCATCCTCTGCATCAAAGCCTACAAAGCACCTCCCATTCTTCTTGAACCTTAGGATGACATCAGGATATTGACATATTTGTGAACCAATTGAAAGAATAATAAGAAATCAACTTCGTGGTTCTGCTTAGTTACAGCACATCAGGGTTGCCCATTTTCTCTGTAGCTTTTTGATTTAATACTTCAATATTAGCAATCATTGTTAGGCAATCTTGTGATATTACACAGGAAGATTTAGAACGTACATTTTTGTAAGGTGATGATAGTTTGGCAATATTGAATAATTATTCTACTTGATTGCCTAACTTGAAATAAGTGGTTCAACAATTTGTAAATATTCAGATTATAAGATTAATTAGGAAGAATCTAGCTCATTTCCTTTGGGATCTGATATATCAACAGATAAATGCAAGATGTTGGCTTTATAATGTGTACAGAATATTAAATATTTTGGCTTATATATACAAAAATAACACAAAATATATAGAAATTAATATTTAAAATATTATAGATAAAACTGTAATGGATATTTATAGAT
This sequence comes from Azemiops feae, assembly GCA_023970755.1. NCBI lineage: Eukaryota > Metazoa > Chordata > Lepidosauria > Squamata > Viperidae > Azemiops > Azemiops feae. Next base: position 256,250 of record JALGBA010000113.1, read on the forward strand.
GGATTAATAGTTGGGATAAAATTAATATTAGTCTCTGACGTATATTTTAAGATGTGTACCAATATTAATTCCAAATAGATGTTTTATTTAGATTGATAAAGACTATATGGGAAGATAAGTGTCTCACTGATAAACTGAAGTTTTATATATATATATATATATATATATATATATATATATATATATATATATATATATATATATATATATATATATATATATATATATATATATATACCATATTTTCCCCAAAATAAGACCTGGTCTTATATTTTTTTTGCCTCCAAAAGAGGTATCGGGTTTTATTTTGGGGAAATGTCTTACCCACTTACCTGAGGACCACCACAGCTAGGCCTCCCATGTCCCAACACCTGCCTCGCCTCACCGGCCCACTTCTTCTGCCAACAGGACCAGAACCAATTTGCTTTTGGGAGAATGATGCGATCCATGGCTTATCTTGAAAATGTGGTATATTTCGTGGAAATCCGCCCCAGGTTCCAGCCCCTGGAGTATCCTTAATTATAATATTCAAAATTGGCAATGTAGCTGCCATTTTTTAAATGTCATGATTTCAGTCTGGATTTTAACCCAGAAAGATGAAAACTAGGCATGTTAAATCTCTGCAAAGGAATTCTCCCCAAAATTCATAATTAATAAAGCATTAATTTTAATTAATTAAACATTATATAAATTAAATGCAGCTCTCAGATAAAAAAAATCTGTCTTTGTTAAAAAATAGTTTAAAGGCTTTTTAAACACAAACACTCACTCACACACACACACACACACACACACACACATGGAATTCTCATATGAACTATTGTTTTTGATGTGTCTCAGAACATCGTTCAAAAGCTAAGTACAGCCCTTGAGGTAAAAATGGTTGCACATTTCTATTTTGGGGCAAACTTCTGAAGAATCTTAAAATACATATAAATGTTGATTTTCATGATGGATTCTACTATTCTAAACTGTATGCTAAAATGTAAGCTAAAATAGTACAGTCGTAGTTATAACAAGATTTTACCTAAGATGAAATTTCAAGGCAATAATAATAATAATAATAATAATAATAATAATAATAATAATAATAATAATAATAATAATAATAATAATAATAATAATAATAATAATAATAATAAAAAGTTGGAAGGGACCTTGGAGGTCATCTAGTCCAACCCCCTGCTCAGGCAGGAAATCCTATACCATTTCAGACAAATGGCTGTCCAGTCTCTTCTTAAAAACTTCCAGTGTTGGAGTATTCACCGCTTCTGGAGGCAGGTTGTTCCACTGGTTAATTGTTCTAAGTGTCAGGAAGTTTCTCCTTAGTTCTAGGTTGCTTCTCTCCTTGTTCTGCTTGTGGAGAAAAAATGCATTTTAACAGAGATTTTAATAAGCTAGTATATTTTCTTAGGTCGGGATAGAGAAATTTAAATTTTCCTATTGATTGATACTATAGACTTCCTATATATCTCATTATCATTATCTTTTGCAAAAGCCAATGTTGAATAATTGAATCTTGAACATTTTTATTGATGGTTTTTAAGGGAACAGTTTTTATTTAAAATGACTGAGTCTTAAGAACATACACTTGTGCAAAAGAAGAAAGATATTATTAGATAGCTGATCACAATGAAAGGTTGCTATTACCAAAATTTCTGTTTTGCACCATGGAGATTGTCCACGTTGATTGATGTTATCAAACACTGTTGAAAGATCAAGTGGGATCAACTTATCTGATGTTCAGTCTGTAATGATAATATTGTTATAGCATATTTCTATAACATATTTTGGGAACCATGTCAACATGAAAGTTGACATGGCTAAAGCTCTTTGCTGATCATTCTGAGATCCAAAGTGAATATATTTCTCTAGTTTTAAATTCTGTCTGAGATATTGAATACTCAGCTATTAAAAGAAGGATGAACTTTCTGAAAGAAACTCATGGCAGACAATAAGTTCAGCTAATATAACAAGATAGAGAGATAGCTGAAACTATGTTCTACTTTCCATGATTCATTTCTGCATTCATTTTTTTTATCATCATTACAAAAATTGCCTAAAATTGATACAAGTTCTGGTGTGTGGATTTCTATGTCCAGACTTTCCCTTTAAGATAGGTTATTTTGTATGCAGCTTTGTACCCAATTTTGTCCAAGCAATTCCTGTTACACAGCTGAGAACCACTGGGTATAAAACAGTTGAGCTCAATGTTTGCAGATTGAACATGTTTTCCTGAAGAAAAACAAAGTGGATATAGTTGAAGTTAAGCTAGTGATCATGGACGATCACTGAAACAAACAAGAGTAATTCCACTTCCTATTGACTTCGAACTCTCTGTATACTAAATATATTTCAAGACTGACCACCAGTCCTTCTGGCTGTGATGGATGTATTTTCTCAGCTTGTTTAACAATGAATTCAGTTTCCACAGCTTTTGCTGGGTGGGAGAAGGGAAGGGAAGGAAAGGTAAGCCGTTTTCTAAGCAAATTGATCAAGAATAAACCTTGAGTTGCTTGTCCAGCCTGTTTCTTCTAAACAAAACTTGTGTGAAAAGTTGTGAAAGAGGTGGTGATGAAGACTTGTAGGATGTAAAGAAGCTATACTTGAACACTGAAATTGACAGAACTGTGGCAGCTATTCAAAGTGGTGTCTCCTGCACTCACGGTAATAGCTGCATCTGATTGCACTGTTTGAATATGGTTGTTGATAGCTTTTTAAATTTAAATTTAGTAATAGTAGTTCATAAATACAAGCACTATTCATATCCCTTTCTCTCTATGCTTAGGAAAATATAAAAAGTAGCAAATGCATTACTTTGTATTTATTTAAATTGTGCTGGATTATTTAGATTCCTGATTAGGAGACAGTACACTGATCTATAGAGAAATTTTGGTAGGACAGTTTGTGTTATTTCTTTATTACCCCTTTGCTGATATCTTACATATTCTGCAAAACAGAAAAACTGCCAGTATTTATGGAAATATTTTTGTATACTTTGTACATAAGAATCCATTAAGATTTGCATTAAAGTAGGTTTAAAAAAATATCTCTGTTTTGTGCTTAAATGGCTGAATTTAGCCCATTTCATATTTAATAATTCTACAGGGATTGCCTGAATGCTTCTTTAGAAATGTCTGAGTAATCATTTTTTCAACTTTGACAGAAAATGAGTATTTTGTTTCTTCATAAACCTATTTTTTCTTCATCTGTTGCAGATCTGTTGGAACTGGTTGATACTCAGTAGCAGTTCAGAAACAGGCTGCAGTTATTATGTTAAAAGCAAAATAATTTGGATTTACTTCACCATATTTGGTCTTACTGCTACTGGCTTAATCTAGTTTATGCAAGTTTAAATTTCCTGGATCAAATTAACTAGGATTGATTGAAATTATTCTGAAGATGTTGGAATAGTGCCAATAAATATTACTACAAGTTTATTTCTAATTTCAGCTAGTGTCTCTACATTGTAGAAATTGTCTAGGAAAACGAGTGAAAGAAATCTTGAACATTATGTGCAAAATATCTAGCTACAGATTCTGTACCATGAATGAGGAACCTGTAGTTCAATGAGTGTATTATATTATATATTCCTTCCTTTTAGATTATCATTGATTATAATATATGATTAAACTGCTCCTACTTTCTGTCAAAACTTCTATGTTTCTAGTGCCCTTTCCTACACTCCATCTAACTCCTTGGTCAGAGCTGACTGCAGTTTTTTCTGTTCTGAGATAAGATTGACAGATGAGTATGACGCCTAGCACTGTTAGATATACAACATTCTATGAAATGTCTTACCTATTTCTGTTACACGAAATTTTCTGGTCTGAAAACATTAACGGGGGAATATTTTGATTGTGTATTCTCCTAATCAATCTGTAAGTGAAGGCTATGAATTATACATTTAAAGAATAATATTTATTAGGCTTCACATGTATTTATTCATTTATCACACTTATAACTTGGTTGTTCCTCATAAAACTAGCCCACGATGATTATGTTAAATGTTATCTGCTTTGTTCTATCACCTCATATTGTATAACAGTGATGGCGAACCTTTTAGAGACTGAGTGCCCAAACTGCAACCCAAAACCCACTTATGCATCGTTGAGTGCCGGGTGGGTGTGGCCCATTGGGTGGGTGTGGCCCATTGGGTGGGTGTGGCCCATTGGGTGGGTGTGGCCAATTGGGTGGGCATGGCTGCAGTGGTAACGGCAGACAGGGTGGGACTAAAAAGTTCAATCAATCAATTCCAACTTTGCAAGATCTTTTTTTTTCTGCGAGAAGTTGAAATTGACTGACTGAACCTTTTTTTTTTTTTTGCACACAGCGGCGGAGGCCTAAAGCGAAAAAGTTTTATAAAACCCAGCTGAAGGCCTAGGACTGGGGCGACGGCACACGTGCCCACAGAGAAGGCTCTGAGTGCCGCCTCTGGCACCCGTGCCATAGGTTCGCCACCACTGTTGTATAATAATCTCTTCCAAATTGACCAAATCTATCATAAAGAACAATCTGCTTGTAAATTAATCCTTTTTGGCTTGACTTCAGAAGAAATAGAGATCTTTGTACAAACCCCCAATATATAATTCTTTCCAGATATAGGTTGTTTAATGAGTGTATTCTGATTCAGATGCAGTCACAAGTTTAAGACTTCACATGATGAAAACACATTGTCAATTTCCTAGCCAATGTCAATGTCAACAGAGCCTTTGAATTAATAGTTAAGATTGTTTTCTGACTTAAGGAGAAAAGGTTCTGCCTTGGTTCGACTACTGAGCTAAAATGAATCAGAAGTCATTCATCATGATCCAGAAGGGTATCCAAACCTTTGAATCTTTTCTCCATATAAAATGGTATTTTCATATAGAAAACACTCCTATTAGAAAAATCAGACTATTACTGACCCTCTTCCTGGCCCATTGTTTTTATAAGTGCTAGAAAACATTTCATGTGGCTGGGCAGTCTATTCTTCAATAACTCCATCTAAAATGATATTCCTTGAAAAATAATAGAATATGTTCTGTTTCTTTTTCAAAGTTGAGCATGTAATCACAGCATCTGACAAAATGCTTTCAAACAGACAGAGCCTGATTTCAGATGGGAGCTCAAACCTCAAAGGTTAAAGATAAAATCAGACACAGAAGTAAGATAATATGGAAACTCATCTGAGTACCCTTTTGGGTTTCAGCAATAGCACTTAGACTTATATAGTGCTTCACAGCTCTCTCTGAGGAGTTTATTGCTCAGCATATTGCCCCCAACAATCTGCATCCTCATTTTATCAACCTCGGAAGGATGGAAGGTTGAGTCAATGTTGACCCAGTGAGAATCAAACTGCAGGCAGTCAGCAGAGTTAGCCTGTAATGCTGCATTCTAACCACTGCACCACCATGGCTCTTTTAATTTTCTTATTAGACTTCTTTCTTTTGTCATTGTCCATAGTTCTAGCATTTCACCCTAAATAATATCTAAATATTTACCAGTTTGCCACAATTACCAGTATGAAGTATACAGTAAATGAATATATATTCCTAACAAAGGAAAATACTTTAAAAACTGACATTTTTAATAGAAGAGGAGGAGGAGGAGGAGGAGGAGGAAAATGGTTGACAGTGTAAATAATTGTTATGGTAATTTCCTGTCTCAAATTACTTTTAAAAATCATTAGTCCAGCGAATTGCCTTAAAGACATCATTAAGCCTCTATTCCCAGCTCTTAATATGTGGTTAATAATATCAACCTGTATTACAGACATAATGCATACAAAGCTCCTGGAGAATTTAAAGAAAGCATTACATAAATCTAATTACTTGTTCTGCTGCCACTTATCATTTAGAAATGGAGTCTAAAATATATTATGTCATATTTCAAAGTGTTTTCCTCCTTGACATGTTTTGCCTTATTTCAGTAGGACCTGATTACTACGTTCACTTAATTCAGTTCTTTGTTTAAGGGATGAAGTAAAACACTGATAATATTTATTGACATCCTTATCCACATTTAAACATAGTTTAAGATTCTGAATTCTTTTAAAATATCCATAGATATTAAAGATGTTTCTTCGATGTGATGCTTTTTCAGTAAAAAAGTAAGAAAAGTCTTATCTGGACCATGTAGATAAATAAAAATACTATATTCTTAGCAAAACTAGCATTTCCATATTATTTTATTCCCACTGTAGTTTGGCTGAGCTTTCTGGGGGGAAAAAAAGGTGGGAGAACCAACTAGATTAAAAAAGCAAACAAAGATATTGAATCAAAATTCACTTGGGAGCCACTTGCTAAAAAGAAGGGAAAAATGAAAAAAAAAAATTCTCACTAGCTTGAGAAAAATAACTTGATAGGTTTAGCCCCAAATCAGAATCACTTTTGTGATGTTTCACCAATCTCAGTCACAGTGGGTAGGAAGCAACAGAAATATGCAGTGCACATTCATTGTCAGTAGATCACATCACACACTTTTCTCATAAAGTGCGACCAATTTATTTACTTCATTAATTAATGTATAATCCTCATCTGCTATTCTTATCTGATCCATTATTTTCTTTCCAACTATATTTTTCTAAACCTTTCCTTCCTCCTTTTCTTTCACAGTATGCATGTTCTATAGTCATTTATGTTGTGTAATTTTTACATTGTCCTACTTCTTCCTTCATTTACCACTCCTCAAACTCAAGAATCAATTTCAATTTCTCAGACTGGGTAGAACTTAAAGATAACACAGGTATATTATAGAGTGTAGATTTTCCCTGCTGCACTTACTGATCAAATTACTTTCAGAGGATGCTATGAGACCATGAATCTATTTAATATTTCACTAGTCAGATCACACAGCTATCAGCAGTTGTTGGGGCATTTTGCATCTCCGAACCTAGGTAGCACATAAGGACATCTATTGCCAAGTTCATTTTCAGACCTGCCTGAAGAAGCTGGAAAAAATGGCTAAGAAAATGTTTGTTTATTTGTTTATTATCTTTATGTTGCTGCCCACTCACAAAAAGTGTCAGTACATGTTTGTTTATTAATTTCGCTTGTAACATACAATGTCAGGGAAAACTACGAATGCAAGGCACAGTGAAGTCCTGATAGACTAAATTGATAGCTCAGTTCTGTTTGGTGCTTGCGTAACTATTCTTGGTGCACCATCGGGGGCAAACTACTGTACTTATACCAGCTGACTAGTGGCCCCGGGGTTGCTGACTCTTCTGGGCTCCTCTGCTAGTCTCACCCCGCCTTGTGTTTTGTTGCCTCACATCCAGCCAGGTCCAGCACCAGCTTCTGCTCTCAGCACACACAAAAGCAACTAGGTTTTTTCCACTAAAATGGTACCCATTATCTATTCTCAGTATTGCATGCTTTTGAACTGCTGGGTAGGCAGGAGCCAGGAAGCAGGCAGCAGGAGCTCACTCTGTCTCACAGAGCCAGGCTCAAACCGCTGGAGTACAGACCATTTCTGGCCAGCAGTTTCAGCATCATTAAGCCACTGTGCCACCATGTCCCCCTCAATTCATTATCTCTCACAGCATTACCTCAGAAGTCATTTCAGCAATATAAGTGAATGTTTCTATCTTCTTGTCTTCTGGCCTTGGAAGCAGTATTATTTTTCTATAAGTCTGCTTGTTATACAGTGTGATGTCACCAGAGAAATAAAGTATGGGAAGAATGGACGCAGATCTCAGGGAAATAGTTACAGCTTTGACAAAATGCTACATCTGAGCAATTGATGGTTTTGAGGGGGAAAAATACCTGTAATTTGAAAATACCCTTGTGTTCATACTTCATGGGCTAATTTTCCTGCATATTTAGCACTGCATTCCAATTTGTAAAAGAAAAAGAAAAAGAAAAAAAGCTATAGGCTTATTTTCTAGCAAAAAAAATGTTTTTGCTAGAAAATAAGAAAGTGGAACTCTATCAAAATTTCATTACCAAATCAGAAACGGCCTTGAGGGCCTTTCAGAGGCATTTCATATTTCTTAGGAGATTTTCACTCCTTTATCTTTTGTCACTCATTTCAAATGAAGAATAATCACGAAGCATCTCTGCAATTGAATATGTTTGCATTTAAATGGCGCAGCTAGAATGCTATCTGGAACATTTGTCTGAATAGAACTTATAACATCAATTGTACAGCAGCTTGTAGCTGCAAGTCCTAATTAAAATGTTGGATTTACCTTTTCGACACCAAAGAATCTGAGCTTGAGATACTTTAAGGCAAGGATGTGCAATGTCAATCAGTTTGACTCACAGACCAGAGGATAACCAGATCCAGACTGCAAAAATCTAACACATCCACCAGGTGGCTCTAAAGAAATACAGAAAACACGAATTCTTTACTCTCATCTGATCATTGTCTGGATTTTTGTAGACAAGTTCCCATAATGTACCAATCTTTCTTAATTTGATGCCCTTCATGTGACATTATAGTTGAGGGTGAAAGGAGCTGAAGGCTCCCTAACGGATTGGGGAAATGCTGTAAAATATGGATATTATAATAGCACTATTATTAATATGCTTTAAAATGAGATAATATGACTACATTGTTAGGATTGCATAGATTGTTTATGGTTCCAATTCCTAGTGGTAGAATGGAAATAGAAAATGCCCATAAGACACACTTTCATGCTAAAATTTGACACTCCAATCAAACGATTTTTGTCACAATATGCTCAGTAAGTCACAAGTGCTTTTTATTCTTCTTCCCTCACTCCTTTTAATATAAAATTGTTAATAGGCACCAAGGATGATTGACTCATTAGATCTACAATTAGCCAAGAGAAGACAATTCCACTGGTGAATAAATATTCTAGCCTTTTGAACCTTTCAGACTATGATCTGCCTATTTTCGGCAACCATGTATTCCTCTAAGCAGCTCTCTGAACATCTGAAAAAGAAGAATATTCATTATTACAGATGAGGGAAACTCTGCTCCTGTTTAAATGCTGTGAGAAACATTGTTCAGAAGTAGAAATTACACTGAAATGGTGAAGTCAAAGCAAAACCTGGGAGATCAAGAGGCAGTTTTGATAGAATTGCTTGAAAATTGATTAGATCAGAGAATTTCTGATCTAAATCACTGCAAACACTTTGCTGAAAAATTTAACTGATAGTGAAGTAATTGCCCACAGGTTTAGAGTAGAGCGTTGTTTATATCACAATGATCTCCATGGGAAAGTCAGAAGGAAATCCTTTCTACAAGCTCATCCTAAGTGATTTGGATCAAAACAAACAGGCTGATTGTTCAGCTACAATCACACAAAATGCATCTGGGGGAAAAGGGTAAAACTACTTGCTGACTCCTAAGCATGTAGGTAGTCATATTATTCTTTTTTGCCAGTTCCAAAGAAAAACTTCTATGGGTGGAAAAAACAATCCAAATCCAGATAAATATCAGCATAGCCTGTTAAGATATTAAAGTTGAAAACAGTTTACACTAAGACAATAGTCCAAAATGTACCTCAAATCAACAAGATGTTTACAGGAAAGAAAGATAATGATTTTGAAATGGTTTCCAATACTTGAACATTAATACATTAATACAAAACTATGGGAAGATCACAAGCATGCAGTGCATGTAATGCGACCTAATTGTATATTTGAACTAAAAGAGTTTTCCAATAAGAAGTAGGGGAAAAAATTCTACAGCAAGAATAACACGGAAATGGAGCCCTAGGTAATGATGTTCATGCTACTACTGGTAGGAAAATGACGATAAAAGAGATTAAGAGAAAACTAAACTAAAAACCCAGGAAAGAAATATGCAAAAAGTATAAAAATTAAAGAATAGAAAAGGGAGAAACTATCAATATGTCACATATTAATAAAATGTCAGAAACATTTCTACATCTACCATAGGGGAAATGATGAATGACTGTCCAACATTAGAAAATATAATAAAATCTATCATATAAAAGTACACTGAGCCATTTTTTTAATTAGTAGATAAAATTGCTTTTTCAAAAATGGACAAATCACACATCTCTTGAATCCGATCCTCAATATCAGGAATACTACTATTTTTCCAAATATGCAATTCTCTTAGTAATGCCCCAGGCTGGGTACAATCATAACTCTCAAAAATAGTTAAATTTCAAGGCTTTGGAACACAGTTTAACATAATGTCAACATGTCTTAATACTAAAAAAAACCCCATAAATTAATTATATTATTCTAGAAGGATCTCAGTGATTCATAAGACATAATCATATGAGTTAATGGTATCTATTTTTTTTTTTACAAAAGCAGCAGAAATAAATCTGACATATATTCTTTTGAATACATCCTTTAGAGTGACCAGTACACTTGAAATAAGATCTTTTGATGAATCCATTTTAATTTTAAATCCACTGAAACAAATTCAAGTTTAAAAAACTCCCTCGGTTTAATTGCAGGCATTCATTCTTGGATTTCTCAGTTGTAGTCAAAGTCCCAGTCAATCCTGACAGGTTAAAATATATTTAATTATTTCACCACTCGAGACAAATTTCTACTTGAAATTAAGAAAAAGAATTAAAATAGTTGTTACAAAATTATTGATGTAGAGTATGTATTCTGCATTCCACCTCAACTTCCAACAGAATTTTTTGTTCACTATTTTTAGAATAGTTTTCCCCCATGAATTTAAATATTTATGAGCCTCAACATCCAGTCAATGACTATCAAGACCCAACTTATCTGGTTGCTTGTAAACCCAGAAAAAAAGTAGTCTATCCACTATACAGAGAGAGACTAGCACTTGCAAGGACCTTAATGGAAATACATATAGATGCAGCTGTTAAACCATAAGCCCAATGATATTTTTGCACATCTGGTAAATTTTCTCAATAACGTGTCTATGCAAACAAAATATTTATTTGGGATTAACATTGCAGAGTCTCTTAATACATAGATACATCTTGGAGTGTTATTCATTCTAACAACATTAATTGAACCTACCACATTAATATATGGCATTTTCATAATAATAATAATAATAATAATAATTATTATTATTATTATTATTATTATTATTATTATTATTATTATTATTATTATTATTATTATTATTATTATTATTATTATTATTATTATTATTATTATTATTAATTATAATTAATATATTAATTAATTATTAATATTATTAATTATAATTAATAATAATAATAATTATTATTATTATTATTATTATTATTATTATTATTAATTATTATTATTATTATTATTATTATTAATATTAATTATAATTAATATATTAATTAATTATTAATATTATTAATTATAATTAATTATTATTATTATTATTATTATTATTATTATTATTATTATTATTATTATTATTATTATTATTATTATTATTATTATTATTATTATTATTATTATTATTATTATTATTATTATTATTATTATTGAGTCCAACCCCCTGCTCAGGCAGGAAACCCTACATCATTTCGGACAAATATATATTAATGTCTAAGACAACATTTTCTAAAACTGTTAAGATATTTAGAAATACTTTTAGGAACCTAAATTACCAGATGCTTAATATAATCTGTGGCAATTACAAAGCCTAAATCTTTACATTATGCTATTGTAACCTCAGGGATTAAAGATTTATCCAATCAATCTTATATTCAGAATAGTGACCAAAAGGTGGAATCACCTTTATAAAATTTAGCAGTGAATTAGTGTAGTTATGTAAAATTGCTAAAATTGCTTTCTTTCAAAGGGAAAAAAAAATGAAATGAGCATGAACGGAGTAAAGTATCATTGTATTTACTTTACAAGTCTAATTGTATGTATATCTGGGTGTTTATGTAAATATATATGTATGTGTCTTGTCTTTCATTTTATAGCAAATTTTCTAGCCAATATTTTATGAATCAATGTTTTGTGGTGACTGCTTTCAGAAATAACAGGAAGCAAAGGTTAGAAAAAGATTATGTTCTACATTTTGTCATGCCCATTCTGAATTTAGTAATCATAGTAAACAAAATATTCCACAACAGACTTGCAGTCCAGAATTCTTTAACCTGCCAATGATAATATATTAATAATTAATACAAAATGAATACACCAACCTGCTATAGACAGCATGGCTAATTCTGCCTTATGGAGTCGCATTTACTGCATCTGGAGGGCATCTGGTTGACTTCCTTTTTCTCCAAAAAATAGGATTATGTTGGATTTTGCAATGGCAAACTGAAGATAACTCTGCCATAGTGGAATGCGGACTTAATTAGGAGGAATTAATGTCATGAAAAAGTAACATCATATTATTTGTAAGCTGCAGAATAAATATGCATATGTATTTGTAATTATCTTATTATCTATTGGTCATGATGTGATGTGCAATAGGTTACAACATGGCTCTGAAAGAAACAGAAAACAATCAAGACAACTTTATCAACTTTGATTTCCTTTGTCAAGTGAGAACAAGGTCCATGTGAAGAATTCAGTTAGCTGATATATTGTTCATTTTTTTCTTTTACTGTTGTTAATTTTTTTGTTTTGGGGAAATCTGGTTTTTATTTTAAAGCTGTCAAAAATAAACTGATTGAATATCATTATGCTTCATTTGAAAGTATTCTTACACTGGCAAAAAGTTCAAAAGTTTGGTGGAAATCAATATAAAACCACACTGATGGATTTGCAGTTATTAAAATTATTTAGAATATTCTAATATTCGTATTTTGATCTCTCTTCAAAACCTGTGCAAAATAGTCCAGTTTGTGGGCAAATGCATTCTCTCTCTGTCTCTCTGTCTCTCTGTCTCTCTGTCTCTCTGTCTCTCTCTCTCTCTCTCTCTCTCTCTCTCTCTCTCTCTCTCACACACACACACACACACACACACACACATGGACACAATATCATTAAGGGAGACAAGTGTACTGGAATGAAAAATTCAAGAATTGCAATATGAGACATTTTTATTATATTTGTCTTCCAATTCCACTAACAGTGAATTCAGAAAGCCATTTGTTGGTCACATCTTCTATGTGAATTTATGGCCAATTCATAAAGTGAATTCACTTTCTAAAGCATAGATCATTTCATTTAAATTCTTTTTGACTTCCATTGAAATTCCTCATATATTTTACCTGATAAGGAATCTCTGAGTCTATTTTATGTTGGGTGGAATAAGATTAATAGCCTAGTCTTATGATGATGTATTGGTTTACTTGACTCTTGAGACACTGCAACAGACACTGTGTAGAATTGTTCAGTGGGCATCAGTTGAAATGATTATTCTGGGCTACAGTTCTACATGCTGGTCCTTACTCTGAGTGGAGTCAAGAATTTTATCTGTGGTTTAATATTGAACATGGACCACTGGCATAGGAAAGCTGTCATTTTATGTTATATACAGGAAGTGTTAGGGGTGTATATAAATTCAAGCCTGATTGTATTTATTTTAGAATCAATCTATAATAACATGGCACAGTAGTCTATTGTTTCATTTTGGGTTATAGGATTGATTTCTCCATCCTGTGAATGATTGATCTCTCATATCACCACACAGATCGGATCTCTAATTCATAGAAAATGACTAATCATTTATATAATAGTCTAATTCTGCAAATGTGATATATGGCAATCTATTAGCATGTTGTGAAGCAAGTAATATAACAATTGTTTCCCATCTGCCACTGACTTAGAAAAACTTGTATATAATTGGTAGGTATGGTTCTCCTATCTGCTGAATTTCAGAATATTCTTTAAGGTCATGTCTATTTAAAGTATATAATAAAGCATATGCTACCCATATAAAGACAAAGCACTTTACCAATCATTTGGAATTTGAATTAGTGTCTCCCCTTTCATCTATCCTTGTCTAAAATTCCACTTTTTTCAGTTACAATCCTTTACGCTACATATTTAAAATTTGCAATATAACATATAAGCTTTTTAGTCTCTATTTAGTGCAATTCAAAGATATCACTGGTACAAACATTTGGCTTTCTGCAGGTTCATATTTTTGACTTCAGAAATAAACCATTCCTGTTTTGTGGAGGTAGTTCTCAATTGGCCACAATTGAGACAAGCAAATCAATCATTATGTGAAACAGACACTAAGAGAAACATGTCAGTTTTACAATCTTTCTTTTACTGATCTATGAAGATCATGAATGTGAGAACTCATTGCAAAGTTACTTTTTCATCATAATTGTGACTGCAAACAATAAATGAGGTAGTCACTAAGAAATGACTACCTGTAGTAGTAAAGTATTATGTGCTTTAATTGGGTTAATGCTTTCAGAATTGTTTTCCATTCTGAAGCATGAGTTAGGGGAAAAATAATTCTGCATTATTTCCTAATAACCTATCATAGGAAAAACATAAATGCAAATGCATAATATCATCTGTAAGTCTTTCTTCTTCCTCTCATAATGGAACAACATTTATACGGCAGCTGAAGCAATCTTTGGAAAAGAAGTACACCAGGTTGCATGTGAAGCAGTGTTGATGTTTTCAAGAGATACGCCTATAAAATATAGATTATTAAAATATACACACAGTTATCAAAATAAAAAGTATACCATAATAAATAAATAAATAAATACACCATTTCATTTGTGACCAATGAAATATGACTTCAGTGACCATACATCCTTTATTATTATAAAGAACAGCCCTTCATTTTATAAAGCTGTCCTTTAAATTTATTTGTCAAAAACTAACTTTTGTCCTTTATTCCTGCAATCACTTCTAGCACATTTTAACTAATTTGTTGTAAAGCTATTTGGTTAAGACATCTTCCACCCATTTTAGTCTCTCTGCTGATGATGCCTACTATGCTAAAACAGATGCAAAAAGGCAGTATATACACACTACCAGTAAAGCCAGAATAGGATAGATATGAAGATATTGCTCTAAGGATAAAAGAGAACAAGAAGATAAATGCATGGAGTATTGTTGTTACAATTATTTGCACAGTTAAAAACGAAAAAAAAAGATGCTAATTAATTACAAATGATTTACAGGAAAGAGAAAGGGACACAGTTTAAGTAGACATTCTTCTTTCAATTATGCTGGTGTTTCAAAAAGGGCCCTTGTCATCTCTGTGTGCACACACAAACACAGGAACTTTGGTTTACTTCCCCCCCCACAGCTTGAAAAACAGATACAGGAACCTGGAAAAATACATGTCTGATTCAAAATAGGTATTTCAAGTGTCAAAATACTCTTGTACATCTCTGTTGTGGACCTGCTGGACATGTCTCCTGTTGAAGATGAAAGAAAGCCAGCAGAATCTTGGTCTGAGAGTCCTGATGGGGGTGATTCCAGCAGTGTCAAAACAAATAGCCCCACTTTCCTTAGGGCTGATCCAACAAGTCCTCAGGACTCCCTATCTGCACCCCCTGATAGCCTCTCAGCCACCAGTCCCAAGCAGGGGCATGCCTTTAAAGATACAATAGCAAAAGGCTGAACTTGACAAGTTAGACAGATTGGTCAGCACCAGAAAAGACTGTGCATTTTGATGGAGAAAGAGCAACGACTCCCCTTCCTAGATAGTGACATAAGGAGACAAGATAATGGTGAATTAACAACCTGTGTGTACCCAAAATCCACGCACACAGACCAAATCTTAAATTTCATAAGCAGCCACCCTGCTGCACACAAGAGGAGCTGCATCCAGGCCCTTTTCTAAAGAACCAAAACACACTGAAAAGCAGAAGAGAAACACCTTTTTGATGTTTTCCTCCATAATGACTAACCCCAAAATTTCATAATACGATGCTTATCATCCAAACCTTGACAAAATTCACGGCCAACCACGACAAGTCCTGCCATACATCAAAGGAACATCCGAAATGGCTGCTGGAATACTGCAACCCCTAGGAATAATGAAACAAACCCACATTTATACTCAGAAAAAAAGCTATCTAAAGTCAAAGACTAGAAGACAGAAGGAAGACAACAGCCACATAGTATACAAAATCAATTGCAAGAATTGTAACCAGTTCTATGTGAGACAAACAGGAAGGCAATTGAAAACAAGGGTTCATGAACATCAGCTAGCAGTTAAATGGCATGACCAAAATTCCTTGATCTCAAACCACATTGATGATAAACAACCCCAGTTCGATTGGGAAGGAACAAAAATTATTGGGCATGCCAACACCTGCCACCCATGTGAATTTATTGAGGCCTGGTATTCCACCAAAGACACAATTAACAAGCATATTGATCTAGATCTAGCATATGAATATGTAAGAAACCAGACCATTTGAAGTGCCAATCAACAAGCGAACCAATCAGCTGCTCAGAATTCAAATATAGCTCCAAACAAACACCCAATTGCACGACCAACTGACCATATTGGCACACAAGACATTTATAAGCTAAGGAGAACAGGACAAGAAAATCCTGTTGATGATGTTACCTTGTTTGGTAATGAAATGTTCAGAAATTACATTAAAACAAGCTTGGAGAACAAACCACAGCCAAAATCTTACTGTATGTATTTATATCTTTCCCAGTTTCACCTAGCCTATTCCTTTAATAAAGAATCCAGATCTACATACACAGTCTGGTTTATTGGAGGACAAGTGGGTTTAGCTGCATGTGAAGCTGCACACAAGGTAATTTGTAGCGAGGACAGAACAATTATGCTTAGAACTTTGGATTCTACCTCACTGTGTATCTCATTTTTTCACTGTATTTATAATTTGTTTTTTAGATTCCTGGTCTCAGCCCAAGTCAAGCCTTGACACCATGACAGTTGCTGTCTCTAGCTATAGGTAAAAAAACCAAAATCCTCTTTGCTTCTAAATGATCTGTCTCAGTTTGCCTGTCTCTGGACTTTCCTATCTTATTGGCTGACACCATCAGTGCCACTACAGAATAATCTCTTAAATCATTTGACTATAAGAGAGGATGTTGATGTATGAGTTTTCGGGGTTGTTTGGGTAATGGTGGTGGGAGAGAGAGAGAGAGAGAGAGAGAGAGAGAGAGAGAGAGAGAGAGAGAGAGAGAGAGAGAGAGAGAGAGAAGGAGCAAGTGATGTGATATAATTCCTAATGACATTGCACAAAGGTTTGGATTACTATTTATTGTTTTCTTTATCTAACGTATGGGCTGCCTGGCTCTTAAATGGCTCTGGATGGCTTACAACCACACACACACACACACACACACACACACAGAGAGAGAGAGAGAGAGAGAGAGAGAGAGAGAGAGAGAGAGAGAGAGAGAGAATATATATAAAAGAATAAAACTGACTGAAAAAGCAAAATATCAAAGAAAATCAGGGCAGATCAGATGAAAACAAACAAAACAAAAAAGGTTTCACCATCATGCTGTCCCCAAGGCCTCCTAATGTGAATGATAACATGTAATTCATATCATTTACCCAATGACATCTTGACACGTTGGCCATCATTCACACACAAAAAAGATCCTGGCCAAAAGAAAATAAGTATGACTGCAGAAACAGCAATCATAATTATACTACATTGGGTTTAATTCAGATGACAGATTGCAAGAGTCATTCTTATTTCATTTGTTGAAGCCTGAATCCAATATTTGCTTACTCTCCCTGTCTACCATTTCCAAAACATCGCTTTCTCATGAAAGGGGCTGCAATAAACAAGGCAAATATCAGGTCCCCCTTTTTCATTTTCTTTTTCAAGTGACATATCTAAAGCAATTATAAGCATTTTCCCCAGTTTACTAATTAGCAATGTTCAAATGACCTTTAAATTTTGCTGCAATTATACAGCATTTCTGAGTCTCCTCTTAACCTTATAAATAGCCATAACAAAAAAGATGAATTTCCATTACCTGACATTCTCTTTCCATCTTCCCCATTTATTGGCATGATTCAATTTGTGTGTTAGGGACAGGCCTGTGTTGTTAAAGTACATCAGTGCCTTGTAGAAACATAGCCATATCAACAATTTTGGAGAATCATGGATGTACCATAGGTATATCTTGCTACTGAAGGGGTCCCGAGAGTACACTGGTACATCAGCATAATATCTCAACTAGGCTCATAATCTCAATAGAATGCCAATGAACTAGAAAATTAAAAGTAGTCTAATTTGTTCCTGTGTTTTAATGGCAAGCAAATCTACCAATAACTGAACAGTATATGTGCATCCAACTCAAGATAAAGGCATTGGAATGGGACCTAGCTAAAAAGAAAAACTTTAAATCAGCAGTGCAGTTTTTTAAAAAAACATTAAATTAATTAATAACTGATTTAAATAACTAATAGAAGCATGATTAAATTTGTAAGATACAAAAGATATGAAGTCAGTCATTCTCTTGTACTTAGGGTTTGAATTTTGGAATATTCTCATGGGGCTGAATCTCTTTCTTTCTAATGTGGATTGGAGACCAAAGCTAGACATTGTAGTAGACCATCCCTCAAGGAACAGAAGGAAGTTATATGAGATATAGTGTCAAATTAGAATGTAAAGTAATTCCTGAAAAAAAGGGAAACATAAAAGAACAAATCAGGCATTCCATTTTTAGATCTCTTTCAAATTATACAAAGATAATATTTTACCTTATTTATACAATTCAAGTAGGGAAGTATTTTATTTTTCCAGTTAACTGCTATAGAGTTGACTTTTAAGATAATTGTAATAAGAGAAAGAGAGAGAGAGAGAGAGAGAGAGAGAGAGAGAGAGAGAGAGAGAGAGAGAGAGAGAGAGAGAGAGAGAGAGAGAGAGAGAGAGCGAGAGAGAGAGAGAGAGAGAGAGATTGGTGACTATGGACAGTGTTATATACATTTGACTTGTCCTTTAGATAAGAAGAAATAGAGTCCTAAATTCCTGAATATATATTAATCTGAACAATTTCTCTTAAAGAATTAAATTTCATAACACAGCGTAAAGATTATATTTATTTTAATAAAATTTCTCCATCTGGCATGATTGCAACATTGTAACAGGAGTGATAGGAAACTCATAAATGTCAAATCTTTAGATATTTTGTTTTAGTGTCTTGGGACCAATGTGCATATGAACTAATACCTTCGGTAATGCATATCAAGAAAGTGCGATAACACTTGTCACAAATGTCAATCTTCTGCTAGTACAAGTTATTTTTAGACCTGTCTGCTTTGTAAAGTGTCAATTAAGTGTGCCTATCATTACAACAAAGATGGAAATACAGAGGAATGTCTCAATGCAATAGTAGCCCCAATCAATGGAAGATCAGACAACATATCAATATTTTCTTTCTCTCTTTTAAGGAGGAATTCACTAACAGTAAATGAAATAAATTCTTTTACTCAGAAATGCAGTGAAAATGACAATATTTATTCGTGATGCTGATACTTTCATCATGTAAGTTACTAGAATACAAAATAAATTACCCTTCTAATGTAACACAAATATTGAAAAGGACTAGGTCTTTTTAAATGATCCTCATTGGTTCTCATCTTTCTAACATTTAAATCCACGGGGAACATGTTCTGAAGAATAAACAAACCATTTATAGACCATGATTCTTGGTTAGAAATTTGCCTTTATTCATTTTTACAGATGAGTTTAATTATGGCTACAGAAATAAGTACTGAGAAGAAGTTCTGTAAAACTGAACATAGATGGATTCAGAAGCTGGTAGAGATTGACATTTGGGTTTACAATATTAGATAGGTTAAGTAGACAGGCAAAGACACAGAATAATCAGTTTAGGTTTTTTTCCCTGTTAACTTCTAATTTCTAATATAACTTTAATTAATTTGTGTATAATCTTATATTGACTCTTATTACTGTTGTAAATTAAGGACCACCTATATTTGATTATTATATTGTTTACCATGACCGAAATGAATTAGTCTAATGATAGTATTTTTCTAAGTGCTTGCAAAGCATCCAAAATAGTCAGAACACTATTTAAAAATGCTCTTTAAAAAAAATCTGTTGTATTTGACTGATACTGAGTGAGGAAAGAATGTAGAATGTCTATCAGCCTGATTCAGTTAGAAAACATGAATGAATCAATCTAATCAATCTAAATCCACATCAGCTAAATCCACATCCACATGAACTGTTCATTTATCCATCTCTTTTTCTTCTGTAGTCCTTTTAAAAGGTGAATAAAAGAGACATTTCACCACATCATACAAAGAAATTTAAAAATATTGGAGAGAAATATAAATAAAAAAAATTAAAATTAAATCCAAAAAGTTCTAAAAAATAAAAAATTAACTGCAATCACAGACATTTCTGTTAGGAATAATTCCAGAAAATTTAAATTTAAATTATTACAATTTATTAAGGTGTATAAATCTAACCCAACATTGGAAAAGATACTGTATACCTTACCTATGGCATCAGACTGGCATACTAGAATTGGAGAATATGCTTCCGTACAAAGCAAGTTTAACTAAATTCAAGCAGGAAGGCCTCCCTTATATACAATCTATCACAGGGCAAGACAGATTTTGATATCAGGAATACTGCTTTTAGGACTCGAATAGATACTAACAACAGTTACTAATGTTTGTCGCAAACTTCAAATATTTAATATACTGAGTGAGGAAAGAATGTAGAGTGTCTCTTAGCCTGATTCAGCTAGAAAACGTGAATGAATTGATCTAAACCCACCTCTAAACTCCTATTCATTTATCCACCTATTTTTCTTCTGTAGTCTTTTTTAAAAAGGTGAATAAAAGTTCACATTTAAATATTTAAATATGCATTTTCTTACACATTTTTTTCTTAAAATAAACACTATTTTTCTAATGTAATTTAAACATCATCCAAAAAAGAACTCTTCTGATCTGCCTGGTTGCAGCAAATGTAAATCAGTTCTTTTCACTTGCAAATGCAAAGTAAACAAAATTCCAAGCATAACAAAAATTAATACATGATTAGTTGCTCTAGAATGCTAATGGAGGTGTAAATATGAACATGAATTCAAAAGCATGGCACATCAAAAGGAATGCATTTCAACTTGACTTACTTTCCTAAAAGTCTTGAATTTTTTACCTTCTACTCTTGATATTACAGGTAATGCAGTCACCAAAGCTTGCTTCTATGTTCTCAACTTCTTAAGAAAGAGTCTTCTTATGATAGCAAAGCCCTGATAGCAGATTTGTGCACTATAATAGAAACATCTTGACCTTTTCACAGAAGAACCAATTTGGTTTTTCTGAAAAGTAGCTCAGTATCATTCTGAACTAATAGGTGGAAAAGATCAGAAAAGAAAGCAAATTAATTGCCTACTAGCTGGTAAAGATTTGGAATGTAAAACAATCTCACAATGGCTCTTATTGAGAGAGCATTTGAATAGAATAAAATAGAAACATTATTGATTTAGTGATAAGACCATAACAAAAGTATAAAACCAATACCAGAATACCAGTAAATGCACAGAAAATAGTAAGACATATTCATAATAAGCAGTCACCCTACAGTTAACCCCAATCTTATCTAGATAGTCTGCCTTCTTTGAAATGCCCTTGCTAGTGATATGCAGGTTCACTCCCTGCAAAACTATAAGACAGTTTCTCCTGGTTGCTCCAGTATTTATTTATTTATTTTAGTTTTTAAGTAAGTATCTAAGTAAAATATCCCATCTGCAGATTTCAATTTGGAATCAAAGAGGATACATGCAATACCTTCAGCAGCTGGTGCAACACAGGTACATAGTCTTTCTTCAAATGGAACTTCATAAAACCTCCCATATCTTGCCATGGAATCTAGTTGTTCTAGAAGAGAACTTTTGAGTTTGCTTCTAGGAAACCTTTGAGAAAAAAAGTTATCCATATCTGAAGCTGAAAAGATTAACCTATCCTACCTCTTCAAGTTTCCTTCCTTCCTTCCTTCCTTCCTTCCTTCCTTCCTTCCTTCCTTCCTTCCTTCCTTCCTTCCTTCCTTCCTTCCTTCCTTCCTTCCTTCCTTTCTTTTTCATCTCACCTTACACAATATTTAATGGGCTGGTTTAACAATGAGTGAAAAGTGTAAAAATATGATACAAATTAAATAAATCTTTCACATTTCCACAAAATGGAATTACTGAAGTCTCCTCAGAATTCAGCTGTCATCCTAAGAGAAAGATAATATGCATGTCATTTATTATTAAAGCACTTTCACTAAAATTATAGCAATTGCTGTTAAAATTTGGTATTTGTCTAACCTACAACTGATATAAACATAACATTTTTTGCTTGTCAATCATACAATGCAAATGAAGCCTAAGACTGGAGGTGGGGAAAGGTAGTGAAGTTTTCCCCAAACTGAGAAATTAGGAATTTTAGTTATTAGAAATGTTTGAAGTTTGTGCAAATGTATATGAGCTATCAAGAATACATCCTCTGGATATGTTAGGATTATAGTTCCCAAAATTCCCAGTGAATGTGGTCATCAGGGAGGCTACAATAAACATTTTAATAGAAGCAGTATCTTTTTTTTACTTGTGCTGCTATCATATCCTGAGAAAACAGTTAGTAATATAGCATATTCCAATAAATTCTAAGATCTCAATTGTGTTTGTATGTGTGTGTGTGTGTGTGTGTGTGTGTGTGTGTGTGTGAGAGAGAGAGAGAGAGAGAGAGAGAGAGAGAGAGAGAGAGAGAATAGCATTAGTTAGCATTTATTGGGCAAAAGAAGGGAGAACTGGAAGTGACAAATAAAAAACTGATGCTAGTATATTCTTATTTGACAAACTCAGCTGTACTTTACTTTGAGTCATTCTCCCAAAATCTTATTTGCTGGACAAGAAAAGGTTTTTTTTAAAAAAAAATACTGACATTCTCACTATTGGGAAACAGTTTTTTTCATTTATCTTGGTTATGAGATGGCTGAGGAGAAAGTATGAGTATCCTGCAATTATTTAATGGTCTCTTTCATGGTCTATAACCTCCTTGGTTTGCCATATTTCAATCCCAGTCCCAGAAGATCTCACAAGGAATTCATGCCAAGATGCCTTTCTTCCCAATGAGAAAGCAAAAACCCTCTAGAGAGACTGAAGAGGGACGAATGGAAGCATAATAGAAAAGCAACATCCTGGATACACTCCATCATGCACTGTAGGAAAATAAAATCACAAAGGTAACCCCAGCGAGGCCTTGTTTCCATTTCCAAAGGAATGATTATTTGCCAGTACTCTTTTTTGGAGAGTGGAGGTTTTCTTTGCCTAGTTGGCAGTTGTGGACCCCAAGGCACAAAACATGTGTTGGATCTGCTGAGGTCAGGCATTAATGAAACAGAAGGATCCACAGTTTTCTTCAGAAATCATTTGACAGAGCAGTTGGTGTGGATCTGGTGCCCTTGTGGATGGACAAAGCAAAGTGAAAGATTGGCACCAACCTATTTACCCTCTCAGAGCTTATTGAATCATCTCTGGAGCTTCATAAGCAGACATTTCTTATCATTTTGCTGCAAATATTGTGTTTCGATAGCATTTTTCTTTGAATTAAATTAACTGTATAGAGTGCCAATTGATAAGTTGCAGACAAGGAGATGTTTTATTCCTGTTACCCATAAACCAGGCTGTTTCTGAATGTTATTTTAGCACTTCTGAAAGTGCACTAATAAAAATAGCCTATCTGTCAGATCATAGGTAGGAGGAAGGGCATGGAATAAAGCAGTAATGAGTAATCAAGTATAAATGACTTTTGCCTCAACTGGAGCTGTAGGAAAATGCAACTTCTCAATCTCATTTATGGAGCTAGGATTTCTTGGTCTCCATTCAATTTCCACTCAGCTCCAAGGTCTACTCATAACTCTCAACCCTGTTGACTGAAATCTCCCCTCACTGGTTAAAATAGGAAACAAAATATACATTGCTTAAAAGTTACTGAAACTATAGTTGACTGATCAACTGAAACTATTTAAGCCTGCAGTTACCATTATGATCAGATTTCTTTGTAATTTATGTAATAAGTTAGTTGTGAACCACAAATAATGGGCTACATTAAGGCTACATCAGCCTTAATTAGAATATTTACAGAATCTTTAAAAAATAATTAAACCCATTCCTTTCTCTCCTTGAAGCTGCTAGTTGCTCCTGAAACTCTGTTCAAAGACTTCTCTCATCTACTTTTCTCATTCAGCTTTTCTTAACATTTTTGATGAACATTCTTGACATGGAATTCTTTTCTTTAAAGAGAACCTGATGTTAAGAAAAGAACATTGATTATTTTCAAAGTGGAATGTAGTATGCACTAGAGCAGATGACTAATAGTATTATTACACAGTCTTTTTTTTTTATCAAGAGAAGGATTTAACATCAGTCAATATGCCCAAGCTACACACTCCTTTTAAATAACCATATGTTTATTTCTCCTCCTGTTCTCCCTATTGTTATGTTCAAGTATAAAAACTCACTTCAGCAATATCATTGTAGCAGTGAATCCGTGCAGTACGTTGATTCAGGAATGTATATTTCAAAACTGCAGCATCTAGTGGTGTAAAACAGATATTGCTTGCAAAATTGAATAGAGAAATATAATCTGTGTGCTTGAGTGGAGCTCAATGGAAGGGCTCCTTTTAATTTCAGCTCGCTCTTATGCTTGATTTGTTCTTTTTATGAATTTAATCGATTTTCCTAGTGTTTGTTGGGTGATAAAAGAAAGACATCACTTTCTGCATTGTTCTACTAGGGTAGTGTTCTATTTAAATTCTGTGACAAAATTTTGTTTCGTTTTATTTTCTTGTAGCCAGTTTAAGTGATTCTGAAAGGTGAAGAGGAAAATAAACTCTGAAAAAGATTCATTCCAAACTCCAAAAACCCTTCAAAATACAACGTCACCAGTGATCCTCTTATTTCAGATTGAAAATGGCTTGGATATGAATCTGTTCAGCTTACAAGAATTGTTCCTATCACCAAAATAGTCTTTATTATTAATGCATTTGCCAAAGCTTAAAAATTGCGTAACTCTGCCTCATCAGTAGGAATGGAGGAGAAATCCATTGCGTTCATGTTCTCATGGAAATATTCTTGCCTGTATCATTGTGTGCGATTCTGGTTCAAAAGCTTTTCTGGATGTAATAATTTTTTTACACAAAAAGTGGATGCCAAAATAGATTTAATAAGAAATGTACACAGATAATGAAAATCATTCACCCAAGCACATTATTTTAAATAAAGTTACTGATTAAGAGATGGCCAATAGAAAAAAATAAAAAGCACTATGGTAAAAATGTGTACTCTGTTTTGCAAGTTAAATTAGAAATAAAGCACAAAAGATAGTTTCCTGTCCTACTTTTTTAAAAAACTGCACCATTTAAGGAAATGGATAGATTTGCCCATCCTTGCCTACTTTCTCTTTTTACTTATCCTATGATCATTACAACAGTAATAGCAGAAAAGCAGATGAATAACAGAGTTGGAAGGGACCTTGAATGTCTTCTATCCAAGATCCAAGCAGGAAACCCTATACCATTCCAGACAAGTGGCTATCCAGTCTCTTCTTAAAGTCTCCAGTGATGGAGCACTCACAACTTCTGAAGGCAGGACATTCACTGGATAATTGTTCTAACTGACTTCCTTACTCCTTCAAGCCAACATTCTTGATCATGCTAATACATCTCAGGAAGACTGAAGTTGCATTTGGAAGAAATCTTATTGCAACAATTACCTAAAACTTCTCATTATTGGATCAGAAAAGACTAAAGTTGAGTGAAAATTGGTTCAGAAAAAAACTTAGAAATAAACAACTAGTTCCTACAGGGCAGGGCCATCTTTATTTGGAGGAGAATATTACAGTAGCCATTACAATAATGGCTATTTCCAATATTTTAATATGGCAGTGAATGACATGGTAACATCATTCAGAGAGGTTTGTAGAAGGGTTTTAAAATATATGAAACACTGAAATAAGTTGCCAGAAACTGACTATGAAAACAAGAATGAAAAGCCACATATTCCTCACAGATACCTGCCCTAAAATTTCTCTAATATTTTATTGATTGATTTAAAATATTTGCACAGTCACATATCTTCTAACCAACTCTATTGTAATATTCATCTATTACATCTCCAATGTTGACCTCCTTTTAGAAAGCCCTAGCATTGGGAGATGTTAATATTTCCAAGTTTATCAGGTAAAGCAAGAAAATGATCAAGTCTTCAGATATTTTGTGATCTAGCCATTCAAGAAAGCCAGATAAATGAATTGCCCCCTGGAGATGTTCTGGCTAAGTTCTGAGGTTGTAAATTGTAATGTCAGAATTATGCTTTACACTTGCTCCTGCTTCTGTGTTATTAGAGGAAGATAAAATCCATTATATAGGCCATACTTGGAAAAGGTCAACTCATTAGGATGTGTTTCCTTATTTCTGCCTGATTGATGCCTGAAGCTGCATGTTTGCTTTTAGGCTCAGGGATATGAATAATGCCAAGAGAGTGTGAACTTGGGTTTTTAATGAGGTAGTTAGGTATTTTGCAAGTCACCTGTTTAAACCAAAGGGGGGAAAAAGACCTCAAGATCTTTCTTCCATCTTAATATATTGCTTAAGTTCAGTCCCTGAGCTTAAATCACAGAAGCATTGTCATTCATGATCACTTAATAAATGTCCCCTGGGTATCAATACGCTGATGACCAAATATAATATGTTAAATTAGTGCAAATGGCTTGGAGAATTTTCTCAACTTTCAGGTCACCTCAAGAGCATGAATAAAATATATTTAATGGCAACTGCAGTATAACTGAATAAAAATTCAAGCAGCTATCTACAGTATATAGGCCGAGGCAACTTGTCTTATTTTTAGAGAAGATTTGTGTTTTTTATATCTGGGAAAAAAATAGCAGATCTTGCTATAATGTCCCTTTCTTTGCAATTGCTAATGCTTTAGTTTTGTAGGGATTCAAATAAGATGATTTTTTCCAGGAAATTCCCTCAGACATTTTTTTTTATTGAGACATTAAACTAGCCTTCCCCAAATGTCAGACTTACAAATATATAAATGTACATTATTCTTAGCAAATATGGCCAAGCAACAGGCATTATGGGATTTGAAAACTCATAGCTGAAGAACTCTTGATTGGAATTAAGTAAAATATTGAAGTGGACCTTAGTTCTGAAACACAGTAAAATCCATGAATCATAAACAGGAAGAAAAGGAAGGAGTGAATAAAACAAAACAAAAGAAAGGAATAAAAAAGAAGTTACATGAGACAAATGAGTATAATGTCATAACAAAGTTGTTTTGCTTGATGTTCTTTTTTATATTGCTTATATATTGTTTGCAGCAATACCGTGTGCCAGAGTCATAGTGGACAGTTTGTAAACCCATATCATAAAGTGGTACAATTAGGTAGGATAAGAATAGATAGGAACTGGGCAGATCTTGTGAAAATAGACTCTGGTTAAGAGACAGAAGGCAGACCAAAAAAGAAAAGGAGTTTTGTTTCCCTGTGTCCTGTGTAGGAGAAATTGTATGCAAAGGAATCTACCAAACAAAACATGGGGTATAAGCTTCTAATTGATTTCAGAATATAAAAAGTCCATCTCTGTGTTTAATTACATTTTCTGCTTTGGAAATGAATGCTGACACAATGATTTTTGTTCTTGTTGTTGCTTTATTGAACACCCAAATTTTTTTTAAAGCTCATTAACTTACAATGTAAGGTTTGAATATTAAATCAGACATAGACAAATTTATTCAATCAAGATAATGGAGCTTATGGACCAATGCAAGTAGCTCTGCTCTTTATGAATATGATCTAATGCACATTTTGAAACAACACATAAGCAAAATAAATTCCAAGCAGTCATAAAAAGAAAGAACTATCAAAGTCAATTTTAACTAAAACTCATTTTCTTCTTTTAAATACATATGTCATACCAAGCAATTATTCTGTGGACAGTTTAGATCTTTTGGGATAGACTGTCCAGATTCTAGAGTTTTGGACTGAACTTCTTCATTACTGTATCTCATAAGAGAAACTTAAATATGCCTGAAACTGACATTCAGATGGGAAGGGAGCGTGCATTCATTTGTGATAATTGGGCATGATATTAAGTAAAATAAATTGTTTAACAGTAGCTAAGTACATCCGAGACAGTTGCTCCTAATGCCCAACAGATGCTGCGACCATTATCACACATGATTGGCAAAATCTAAAGTAAATCTGGGAATTTCAACAGAAACACCTACGGAATACATCCAACTGGGGAAAAGAAGAATACAGCCCAGTACTTCTATTTTTTGACGTGTGTCAATAATCACTGGGATCACCATGAGTGGTTTATGCCATAATCTTTCAATTTTAATTTTCAGATCTTGATAGTTTGTCAACGTTAATTCTTTGTCTTCTATTGTATTATCTCCTGGTATTGCTATGTGAATTATCCACCCTTTCTTCTTTTCAAACACAATTATATCTGGTGGTGTTATGCGTCTATATTCAGAAATCCCACAATATTTTAACCTGCTTATCTTCAACTATATTTTCAACTTTTCTCCCCAATTTTTCATTACTGGTACATGATAATTTTTCAGATGTTCTGGTGAATCATTTAAATGATTGTGTTATGTCATTATTTATAATCAATTGGTATGATCTTCTTGCACACGGTCTACTATTTCTTCTACTTCTTTGCACAATCTGCGTTTTGAATCATTTGATGGTTTTTCAAGTTCTGGCCTTGATTAGTTATTCTTTCACAGCCAAAATCAAGCCTTCAGTTTCTTTTCTTTTTTAAATGTTCCAGTTGCATACCATTGCCAGGTTTAATTTTTATCTACTTTTCCCTCGATCGTTTGAAGAAATTGTTTATATTATTAGTATTGGGTAGCTAATTATTATTGTCCTATAATGCATAATGGCATTATATGACAAAGGAGTATCATAGAAAGAATTATTTATTAATTGATTGATTTGGGATTTTCAAATTTGTACTTCTACTGCCTAATTAATCAATGGGCCATGCTCCTAGTATCAGTACTGACTGTCTTTCCAGGTTTAAATTTACATACATATTTATGGTACAATTATTCATCAATCAAGTACTGAAGATTGTGGCAACTAAATATGCAAACCAATTCCATTTAAAACTAATTAATGCAGTGATACTGGAATCACTGCACAGCAGACTTAGGAGAAGGCAGTTGACTTCTTGGTTAGCCCAGAATCTCAGCTTAATAGTAAGACCTATAGCTGTGCACAAATGCTACCTCAAAATTTTCCATCGCATGAACTTTTGCTGAATATTTTCAAAGTAGGCGTTTTTTTCCAGACAATAGCTCCTCTACAAGAGCACATCCTCCTCTTTCTTCCCATTTGAATTTGCATTGGTACTGATGGCAATTTCAAAGATATTCCACAATTTCAAAGATATGAGTAGGTGTATCGCAACTACTATGGTGAGAAAATCAGTGTCGCCTCGTTTCTTCTTTGAAAAAATGCCTTCTAAAAATATCTTTATATTCAGAACCAGTCTTTCTTTTAAAAGAAGATATGTGGCATCATGAATCTCAAGGACATTTTCAGGTAACCACTAACGCTAAGTGAAAATTTCCCTTCAAACTAGCTGAGTAGAATTAAATGAGGAACCCAGAATAGGGTGCTTGTAGGAAGGCAAATTTGGGGATTTTATTTTGTCATTGCCACAACACAGTGGCATAGCAGGCACATTTTTCCTCCTCCTTTCCCCTTCTATATGTCAGACTCCACAGGGGAAAAAAAATCACGACACTTTTTCACCTCAGTTTCATTTCTAATTGAACCAGCATTTTGCCATCCCATCAAACAGAAAAATGATCTGGAATTCGGGCTCACTTCATTTCTGCTCAGCATAAATTCTAGCCAGACTTTCCTCTTACAAGCCTTGTCACTCAGCATCAATTATTATCAGATGTTTTAGAAAGTTATTATAGCACAGGTGCTTCAGAGTTTAATTTTGAACACTTATTTCTTGGTTTCTTTGTTGCATTTATATTCTTTCTCTTTCTTTGGAAGATTAGGGCAGTGTAAATGGGAGTAGCTGCTAATTTTGTCTCCATTAAAAAAAACAAAACTCGAAGAGGTGATCGTCCTCTTCATAGTTAAGTGGAGACTTGAAATTCTTTTCATCTTAACTACTGCATTACACCGGCTGGGATGTAATGCATCCCAGCTCTCTTAAGCAAAGTATTTCACACATGCTGGAGTGGACTTTCAAACTTTAGTGAATATCTTCTACCATTATACTGAAACTTGAACTAATGCACCTAGTCATTTCATATCCAAAGTACATATATCTCTGTGGGCAGATGCCTGAGATTCCTATTTTGAACCTTATGTTCCAGAGTGGTGTATTATACCACTGTGGGCACTTTAAAGGAAACAATCTGCCTCTCATGAGTACCTCACAGCTAAATGAAAACTCACTTAATCCCAAGTTGCTACTCAGGAGTAAATGGTGTGAGTTTCACAACTACATTCCCCAAGGAAATTGATGATTTAAAGGACTATGGAACTTCTAAGAATATAAAAGCACTTCTGTAGAGTTTTAAACTGTTTTGTCTTAAGGGAAATGATGGCTCTCACCTTCTCCTTTCTTTCCGAGAAGAGCTGTTTTTACAGAATTACTTTCCATCTTCATTTCCCTCTGCTGCTCTCTTTTTCACACCTTTCAAGATTTTTCTAAGCTTTCCTTATAGACATTCCTGCTTTTTAAAAAATAAAATAAAATAAACCTTAGACTTACTTCATCCCAAATGTTTCTGAACGACACCAGTTTTTTTCTGTTTCCTTCTTTTAAATGCACATTTTCCTTGTCAACATTCATGAAGTATGCAGAAATTTATCCTGCACTGAGTTCAGATGAACTTTTGCCAGTGAGATTTTTTTAATCCAAATTTGCATATTCAACAGTTGAGGAAAATAATAGAACAACTATGCAATCAAACTAACAGAGAAACAGCTTCTCTCATTTCTCAATCTCTTCCTTGATAGTATGTATGTGTGTGTGTTCACACACATATATATTTATATTATATATATATGTATATTTATATACATACATGTATACGTATATGTGTACATATATACACACACACTTCCATTCAACACAATTGCAGTTTATCTTGGCAAAGTTTTTCAGAAGCGGTTTGTTCTTGCCACCATCCTAGGTCTGAAAGAAAGTAACTACTGTCCTGGTTTCTAGGCTGATGCCTTAACCACTATCCCAAGTAGGTCTTAAAGGCCTATATAAAGAGTAAAGAGGTAAAGATTTCTTCTGTCCAGTTAAGTTCCACTCTAGGGGATGGTGCTCAACTCCGTTTCTTGACCGAGGGGTGCAGTGTTGTCCAAAGACATTTCTGTGGTCATTTTTAAAGTTTTTTTCTAGTTTTATTGTTAGCCTGGATTAGCTCAGGCTTTCACATAATTTTGTTTTAGCTGTGCTAATGCTGTGACCTGCTACTTTTAGCATTAAACCCCTCAATTCAAATTTATTTCACATATTTATTTATGTGTAAATATTATAAATTGCCCCATTCCAGAAGCTCTAGGCAGCACACAAAGTTAAATATAGAACAAAGAACAAGATAACAAAAAACCCAATAAAACTGTAAACAGTAACCAAAATATAGTGGCATGGATCTTTTGTCCAGGAGTTAATTTTTCAAGTTGCATATGTTATGTAAAATCATGCTCAGAGAAGCCATGAAGGCTTTAGAAAAAATATTCAGATGTTAGGATTATGCTATATCTATATCTTCCAATATCAGAACCATATAGGAAATAATTTTACCTATGTCACTTTATAAAACAAAAGCTGGACTTTGAAGAAACAGGATGAAAAGGGCATCAATGCTGTTGAACTTTGGTTTGAAGAAGAAGACTCCTAGGCTATTGGAAAACAAATAAATGAATGGCCAAACAAACTGACCCAGAGTTTTCACTCAAGGCAGAAATGACCAATCTCAAATTACTGTATCACACCTGAGACACATTAAGGAAGCTCTAGGTTTCTGAGAAGTCTATGATACTGGGGAAGATGGGAAGAAAGAGAAGAAGCGGATGACCAGCAGCAAGATGGACGGACTCATTTATACCAGTGATGGGGCTAAAATGTTGATATTACTTGATGGCACACAATCAAATAAACGAACAAATAGGTAAACAGAGCTATACTCTTTCTCTCTTCTTGATCCCAAGTACTTTATGTCCAAAACTTTAGCACTGACATATAAACAAAGTAAGATAATTATTAATCTACACTTTTGTACACCTGTATACCCACTTTCTCTATCACATATGGAAGTCCATAGCAGTGGTATTTGAACTAAACATAGGAAGACATTTTTGCTTTTTCAGAGCTTCTGCATCTAGTATGCAAACAGATAATTCCTTTTAGTCCATTCCATTGGTGTCTTTCCCTATTGAAGTCTGTTATCTACATCTTGCAAGTCGTGTTCAGTGTTAGATTAACATTTCTTAAAATTACCTTTGTGTTTGATAAAAATCACCTGTTTGTAAAAATCACCTTTGTGTTTGATAAAAATCACCTTTCTGCAAGTCGTATCTTATCCTATGTATCAAATAAAAAAAACATACATAGGATACTTCAATCAGTTTAGGAGACATTTTCTGTTTATATTGAGAAAATATGTGCTTTATTGTATATAATTATATAGGTCTTCTCTAACTTAACATTTTCCAGATGTGTTGGGATATAGTTCTCATCATCTCCAGTAGGAATATGTTCAGAAAACATTCTTCTTCATTTAGTAAATAACTGTCTTCAGTGGCAAAATTAAGAGTTTCATATTTTAGATGGAGATCAAAACTCTTTGTTATAAGTGGAATATATAGCTTGGGGATTCTCAAACACGACAGTGTTATAACTCCCAAAAATAAGAAATGAATTTGTGTGATTCCTCTTTCCAAAAATAAACTATTTCCTTGGGATTAGAGTTGAGAAATAAATAAATGTATTACAGTATTTATTTGAATGGATAGATACATGGATAACATTTATATAGCAAAATATGATTTTAATCTACAACTATAAATTTGAAATAGTAAACATAAATACAAGGTAAAAATATAATAAAAATCAATTCATTGCTATAATTATTGAAGACATAATATAGCAACAACCAATGTAAAGTAACTTCAATTACCAAGGCCTTTCAGAATAAATAGAATAATGTTTAGTCTATTCAGAACAATAGCCTGGAATTATTCTGGAATCAAGTGGAATTTCTGAAAATAATTTCCAACTTTCATTGGAGTGTCATGCTTTTGATGATGAAGTTTGCTTGATTACCATTTTGATTATTTTCCAAAATGAAGCTATGATGTCAAGCTAAGCCTAAGAATTACATAAAACAGTTCATTCAGAGTTCACACAACAGACAGAAACCTGCCAGATGAAACTCTTAATATTCCTAATCCATCAATATACCCTGGAAGATAGTAGAGAGTGGCTATCTGAACTCTCTTTCTCTATCCTGTATCCATCTCTGGGTTGTGCTGCCTCTTCCCACCCCCCACTCCATTTTTGGCTTCTATCTGAAATAATTGAGTACTCAGAATATCAAAACAATATGCTATCGATTGGATAAAAAGGTTTATTCTGTAACAATAACATTTGTTTCTAAAATTCTGTATACTCCATTTCATATAAGCAGAATAATGCCATAAAATAAGAGCCATGGTGGCGTAGTGGTTAGAATGCAGCACTGCAGGCTAACTCACTGCTCACTCCAGGAGTTCGATCCTGACCGGCTCAAGATTGACTCAACCTTCCATCCTTCCGAGATCGGTAAGAACACAGATTGTTGGAGGCAAAATGCTGACTCTGTAAACTGCTTAGAGAGGGCTGTAAAGCACTATGAAGTTAATTCTATTGCAATAGAATTAACCTTGCTGATCAACACAGTTTAATTAGAATGACCTCGTTCTTATATGCTTCGTGGCTTAGGCAAAATAAGTTTTGGTTTAAATTGTTTGATAAAGTTAACGTTTATTTAATTTCTAACTGATATTTCTGAACCCATTTGTTCAGAGCCAGAACATTAGCCACTCATTGATAACAGCATTATTAACTTACTATTTGAAGTTAGGTTAATAAATTAGAAGAGATGATCACAAATAGCCATTAGGTTTAGCCTGGAATTATTCTGGAATCAAGTGGAATTTCTGAAAATAATTTCCAGCTTGCATTGGAGTGTCATGCTTTTGATGATGAAGTTTGCTTGGTTATCAGCTGTTCCTCAATCTTCATGTATGGAACTTTCCTGAAAGGGGAAAAAATATTCTCCATGCTTCTCTAGGCAGAATGATTTACTGTTTGTGATATAATGGGATCAGCATTTGTTTAATTAATATCATCAAGGGGCACCATGATTTAGTTATTAATTAGTGAGGTAATAAAGTTATGGGAATAGCCCATGATTGAATCACTATGTGAAGCTACCTACATTGGAACTAAAGTAAATATGAAGATAGAAAGGACCATGCAGTGGTTAGGCTGAGAAGGAGTGAGAGAATAGAATAGAATAGAATAGAATAGAATAGAATAGAATAGAATAGAATAGAATAGAATAGAATAGAATAGAATAGAATAGAATAGAATAGAATAGAATAGAATAGAATAGAATAGAATAGAGCTGGAAGGGACCTTGGAGGTCTTTTAGTCCATCCCTGTTCAAGCAGGAGGACCTATACCATCTCAGACAAGTGACTATCTAGCCTCTTCTTTAAAATCTCCAGTGATGGAGTGCCCACGATTTCTGGAGGCAAGCTGTTCCAATGATTAATTGTCCTCACTGTCAGGAAGTTTCTCCTTAATTCCAGGTTGCTTCTCTCTTTGATCAGTTTCCAACCATTGTTTATTGTCCTGCCCTCTGGTGCTTTGGTGAATAACATGAACCCCTCTTCTTGGTGGCAGCCCCTCAAATACTGGAATACTCTGTCATGTCTCCCCTATTTCTTCTTTTCTTTAGATTAGCCAAACCAAAGTCCTGCAGCCGTTCTTCGTATGTTTTAGTCTCCAGGCCTTTGATCATCTTAGCTGCTCTTCTCTGAATTTTTTCCAAACTTTCAACATCTTTTTTGTGATATGGTGACCAAAATTGGCTACAGTATTCCAGGTGTGGTCTCACTAGGTGTTCTGTCCTTAGGATGGTAGGCATTGAAGAGACTCGTGAATACAATAACTAGGTTTATTCATCACACACAGGAAACAGAACAGAACAGAAAACGAAACTGGCTCCACCCTTTTATATCAGGAGCCGGACAACTGTGAGCCAATTGCTGCACCTAATTTTCCCACGCTAACAAGCTTTCCCGGGCCTGCAGACATCCTGTCTCCTTTGCAGACCACGTGGCTTTCTAGCCCTGCTGGTGCACGCCTGCACCTGCTGTCTTAGCAAAGCTCAGTACACTACACTAGGGTTTTATAAAGTGGTACTAATACTTCGCGTGATCTTGATTCTATGCCTCTGTTTATACAACCCAGGATTGTATTAGCTTTTTGAAACCATGCTTGTTTTAGCAATAAAAATAATAATCCAACAGGGTTATTGTTGTAAAAGTAGAAGCTCAAAATTGCTTTCCTGGACTAATGTATTATTCAAAATCCATAATTTCAGACCCTTCAATTCAAGCATTCTTGCACATTTTCTTTAGGTATAAGGACAATGTTGAAGGAAGTTGAACAGAATACCTGGCTCTCTGTTATAAATATCAGTTGCTATCTAATATGGGTTGACGTCTCTGAATATTTTAAGTCGTATTTGTTGGAAAAAGACAGAGAAACAGAGATTCAAAGTTATTCATTGTGTGGGTGTTTATGGAAGAATATACTTGCTAATGGCTTATTATATATAATAGAGACTATTACTTTAGATCATAATACATTACCTACATAATAGCGAAAACATAAATTTATCAGACTTGCATTTTAAAAATTGTTCAAAGGATACATAATATGTTGCAGGAGCTATCTTTGCAGGATTAGTAAGGAGTGATGCCATAAAGCCTACTGGTCCTACAAAAATGGGATGGACTGTAAAACAGCAACCTGGCCAGAAAGTAGTTCATATATATGTTCATAAAAGTTTTTTAAAAGTTTTTGAAAATTTGTATTTTTAAGTTGGAATAAGACATTTTCTCTATTAACTTCTTACTGGAAGCTAGAAGCTGCTAAATTTCGCTTAGTATTTTTATTTTAAGAATTTAAAAAAAATAAAAAAAAATATTGTAATAGAGCTATTGAAGTTATTTCACTAAGCTTTTGCAGATTAATATTTTATTATCTATCATCCCAGATCTTTTCATTTCATTATGCAAAAATAAAATTATTTTGTTTTAAGAAAACAGTAATTAGATATTAAGGTATTGCCCTATGTTCAAATTATTTACTAGTTAAATCGGCTAAAAATGAATATGTTGTCTTCAAAAGTCAAATCATACATTTAAATCAAATCACACCATTTCATATCTTGTCTATGGATCAGATCTTGGCTGCTTTATAAGCTTCTATTCTCTATATGGTTGCAACTATTCTGAATGTTGCAATATAGTTCTTGCACAATAGAAAAATATAGAAAGATTTCAGTGGATGTGCAAAATTTTGCTCCAACTGGTTTAACAGCAGCATAAATCTTTCCTCATTTGATTATCCAAAAATTGGGCAAAACAAACAAACAAAAAGGAATAAAAGCCACCATGTGCTGAAAGGTACAATCCTATATGTTTTATATATGTTAATTGTGATTTTAAAGTTAGGTTATATTTTAGGTTTAAGAAAATACCATGACAAAAAACAAAAGCAGGCTGACTGAATTCTTACACAATTTATATTACTTATGGCATATAGCAAGAAAAGCTAAAAGTTTCCCATGTCCAGTCGTTTCCAACAGTAGAGGGCTGTGCTCAAGATGCATGCAAAACATAACTGTTTGTGTACATAAACAGTTATTCAGCAAAAAGATTTATGTAACAATTTGTAGTAGCTCAATGTACAATGGTTACTTTCAAATTCCTGATGGACTAGACATCTATGCTTTCTTTGTCTAGTTTGTGATTATTTTTTTCTAACTTAAAGTTCCTTTTTCTCCTTGACACATATGTTTATCTTGTTGTCGTATTCTTTCTTTCTTTCTTTCTTTCTTTCTTTCTTTCTTTCTTTCTTTCTTTCTTTCTTTCTTTCTTTCTTTCTTTCTTTCTTTCTTTCTTTCTTTCTTTCTTTCTTTCTTTCTTTCTTTCTTTCTTTCTTTCTTTCTCTCACTATGACCCTCTTCTTTCTTCCCCATTTATTTTAACTCTCATCTTCGATATCATCTATAGATTTCTTTTTTTTCTGTCTTTTTCTGAATTTGCCATATATTTCATTTTTTCTTGTTTCTTTAAGCCATGCTTTCTTTTTCTATTCCTCCTCTCTTTAACATATAGAAGAGAGCAGCCACTAAGTATGACAGACAGACAGGAGTCTGGCAAAGTGGCAGATTGGCAAAGTCCATCCATGAACATGAACTAGCAGTGAAAGAAAGAAAGAAAGAAAGAAAGAAAGAAAGAAAGAAAGAAAGAAAGAAAGAAAGAAAGAAAGAAAGAAAGAAAGAAAGAAAGAAAGAAAGAAAGAAAGAAAGAAAGAAAGAAAGAATACATGACTTAATCATAGTTTCAGCTGGGAAACTGAGCATCATAGAACAAGCTAAGTCCAAAAATGCTAAGGAATTCATGGAATTGTGGCAGTCAGGCAAATCAACTATGAATAGAGACATAGAGATAAACCACATGTAGACACCATTCAAAAGAGACAATAAAAAAAATAAGAAGGAAACAAAAAGATCAGAACACATCCTCTCCAGCAGCCAACACCCAAATAATCAACTATTAACACCAGGCAAACAATCAAGCAATAACCCAACTAAGGAACTACCAATGAAAAAAACCCATAGCCCCACCAACACTGGCAGGACAAACGACTGTATATAAGCAGGGAGAAAACCCCACGCTCACCAGCACTGGTGATGTTACCTTATTGAGTAGTGAAACATCTGCAACAATTCAGCTCAGAGAACACCAAAAGCATCCACAGTTCAGTTCTGAGACAGACAGACAGACAAATAGATATAATCTTCTATTGTAATTCTTACATGACTCTATAAAGTCATATAGAGTTCTATGTATCATGCACCAAAGGGACAGAGGTGCAAAAGACTATCCAATTCCTCCTTGCCTCTCCCTGGTAAAAACCATCAGCACTACAAGTTCATTCCAGCCCTGAATCAATAGCTCATATGAATTCATTTCTCTTAAGCATGATAATCCATCAGACAAAGTTCCTTCTTGATTTTAAGCAATCAATCACTTTCAAAACAATTGATCCAGCCCATTTTATGGTTTGTTCAAAAGAAAACAAACAAACAAAAAACACATTTACTTACTTTAAAACTGTATAGAAGGTATTTATTTTTTATATTCATTTATACTGTATTTTAAAAGTTTGCATCTTTTTTTTAAATAGTTTGCTAATCTCAAAATGCAGTACAATAGTACTTAAGTCTGAGGCTTTTTTTCATTTGAAATGCATTATTTCAGTAGCAGGTCAAAGAACCACATGAAAACTAGAGATGAGAAAGGACACCTTCTTTCCTCTATTTTATTTTTCATAACAGGATTGTGTGAATGTGTGTGAGAGACACTGTCTGCTTAAAAAAAACAATAAATCCACCATGTAAATCTGCTGTTCAAAATAAACCAGCGTGAAATTTATCCCCTTAACTAATGTTAAGAAATATGAAAAATTAGACTTCAGGGCAATGCTATCCTTTCTTTTCCCAAGAAGTTGCTGCTATTATTATTATATTCATTTCTGAAAACTTAAGCAGGGTGAAAATCACAAGGCAACTATTGGATCATGTTAATATTATTTCTATTTATCAATGTGTCTTATCATTAACATCCTTTGAAGTGCTGTAAGCACCTTTAATCTGATAGTCCTGTGTAGGGTGGAGACAAATGTTGAAGTATGTCTATGAAATCAGATTTAAAATCAAAAGTTTCCCATTAAAATTGTAGATCTGAAGTAAAGTGGTGAGAAAGTGGTGAGTCTCCATTGTGACTGGATAGTAATGATAAGTGTGGTCATAGAAAGCACCTTGGTAAATTGGAAGGATTGACTTTTATCTTCTGGGAAATGGTTTTTTCTAATTATGGTAGCCATTTTGTGAGAAGCATCATGATGTATTTTAAAATTCTAATTCTAGATTGCATTTGCAACAATAAATTGCTGAGATGAATTTAGTAAAATGTAGGATTTGAGAGCACCATCTGTTTACTATTTTGTTTTGTTTTACTTTATAGGTTTTTTAATGAAATTATTGAAGGGACATAAAATTGTATATTATGTACTGAAATAAAATAATGTCTGCTTTAAAAAAATTGTAGGTAAGTTGCATGTTATTATAAAGATAATAAATATGTGTGTAAACCTCATACCTGTTTACATTGCAGCTAATGAAGATATGTTTTGTGTATGACTTACTCCCTTCAATTTCAAATTCCTCCATCAGACCTTTCATAGCTAAATACGTCTATTTTCTTAAATAATGCTGCACATTTGTAATCCAAGCTATTAGAATGATATATATAGTGTCCACATTCT
Source organism: Azemiops feae (assembly GCA_023970755.1). Lineage (NCBI taxonomy): Eukaryota > Metazoa > Chordata > Lepidosauria > Squamata > Viperidae > Azemiops > Azemiops feae. The sequence continues at coordinate 295,743 of JALGBA010000113.1, forward strand.
CTTACGCTCTCAATACAGGGAAATATACTTGTTGCATTATGTCATGCTCGCCTGTGTGAGGTAAAAAAGATAATTTTAGAACACAAGAAAAAAAACGTAACTCTGATTTATTGTTGTTGTTAGTTGCAAACTCGTGTCCGACCCATCGGGCCCCATGGACAATGTTCCTCCAGGCCTTCCTGTCCTCTACCATCTTCTGGAGTCCATTTAAGCTCCAAGGGACTTGCAGGAGTCTTCTCCAGCACCATAGTTCAAAGGCTTCTATTCTTTTGTGCTCAGCCTTTCTTATGGTCAAACTTTCACAGCCATACATTGCAACTGGGAAAACCATGGCCTTGACTATATGTACTTTTGTTGGCAGGGTGATGTCTCTGCTTTTTAGTATGCTGTCTAAATTTGCCATAGCTTTCCTCCCCAGGAGCAAGCGTCTTTTAATTTCTTGGCTGCAGTCCCCATCTGTGGTGATCTTGGAGCCCAGGAAGATAAAATCTGTCACTACTTCCATTTCTTCCCCATCTATTTGCCAGGAATTGAGAGGGCCAGATGCCATGATCTTGGTTTTCTTAATGTTGAGTTTCAAGCCAACTTTTGCACTCTCCTTCTTCACCCGCATCAAAAGGCACTTTAGTTCCTTTTCACTTTCTGCCATTAGAGTGGTATCATCTGCATATCTTAGGTTGTTGATATTTCTCCCTGCAATCTTAATTCCAACTTTTGATTCATCTAGCCCTGCCTTTCTCATGATGTGCTCTGCATATAAGTTAAATAGGCAGGGCGACAGAATACAGCCTTGCCGGACTCCTTTCCCAATTTTGAACCAATCAGTGGTTCCGTGTCCAGTTCTCACTATTGCTTCTTGACCCACATATAGGTTTCTCAAGAGACAAATAAAATGGTCTGGTACTCCCATCTCTTTAAGAACTTGCCACAATTTGTTGTGATCCACACAATCAAAGGCTTTAGCCTAGTCAATGAAGCAGAAGTAGATATTTTTCTGGAACTCCCTAGCTTTCTCCATGATCCAGCATATGTTGGCAATTTGATCTCTAGTTCCTCTGCCTCTTCAAAATCCTGCCTGTACTTATGGAAGTTCTTGATCCACATACTGCTGGAGTCTAGCTTGTAGGATTTTAAGCATAACTTTACTTGCATGTGAAATGAGTGCAATGGTGCGATAGTTTGAACATTCTTTGGCATTGCCTTTCTTTGGAATTGGAATGTAAACTGACCTTTTCCAATCCTGTGGCCACTGTTGAGTTTTCCAAATTTGCTGGCAAATTGAGTGTAGCACTTTTACTGCATCGTCTTTTAAGATTTTGAATAGCTCAGCTGGAATACTGTCACCTCCACTAGCTTTGTTGTTGCTCAGATTTCCTAAGGCCCATTTCACTTCACATTCTAGGATGTCTGGCTCGAGGTCAGTGACCACCCCATCGTGGTTATCAGGGACGCTAAGCTCGTTCTTGTATAGTTCTTCTGTGTAATTTTGCCACCTCTTCTTAATCTCTTCTGCCTCTGTTAGGTCCCTGCCATTTTGGTCCTTTATCATGCCCATCTTTGCATGAAACGTTCCCTTCATATCTCCAATTTTCTTGAAGAGATCTCTGGTTCTCCCTATTCTATTGTTCTCTTTCATTTCTTTGCACTGTTCATTTAAGAGGGCATTCTTATCTCTTCTAGCTATTCTCTGGAATTCTGCATTCAATTGGGTGTATCTTTCTCTTTCTCCCTTGCCTTTCGCTTCCCTTCTTTCCTCAGCTATTTGCAAAGCTTCCTCAGACAGGCATTTTGCTTTCTTGCATTTCTTTTTCTTTGGGATGGTTTTAGTTGCTACCTCTTGTACGATGTTGCGAACCTCCGTCCATAGTTCTTCAGGCACTCTGTCTATCAGATCTAATTCCTTAAATCTATTTGTCACCTCTACTGTATATTCATCAGGGATAGGATTTAGTTCATACCTGAGTGGCCTAGTGTTTTTTCCTACTTTCTTCAATTTAAACCTAAATTTTGCAACGAGAAGCTCATGATCTGAGCCACAGTCAGCTCCTGGTCTTGTTTTTACTGACTGTACAGAGCTTCTCCATCTTTGGCTGCAGAGCACATAGTCAATCTGATTTCTGTGTTGACTGTCTGGTGATGTCCATGTATAGAGCCATCTCTTGGGTTGTTGGAAAAGAGTGTTTGCTATGACCATCGTATTCTCTTGACAAAATTCTATCAGCCTGTGCCCTGCTTCATTTTGTACTCCAAGGCCAAACTTGCCTGTTATTCTGGTTATTTTTGGCTTCGTACTTTAGCATTCCAATCCCCCATGATGATAAGGACATCATTTTTTGGTGTTGATTCTATAAGGTGCTGTAGGGCTTCATAGAACCGGTCAATTTCATGCTCTTCCGCACCAGTGGTTGGGGCATAGACTTGGACTACTGTGATATTGAATGGTTTGCCTTGGATTCACACTGAGATCATTCTGTCATTTTGGGGATTGTACCCCAGTATTGCTTTTCCTACGAGGGATTCTTGCCGGCAGTAGTATACCTGATGGTCCTCTGAATTAAATTCACCCATTCCTGTCCATTTTAGTTCACTGATTCCTAAGATGTCGATGTTCAGTCTTGTCATCTCTTGTTTGACCACGTCCAGTTTGCCTTGATTCATGGATCTTACATTCCAGGTTCCTATGGAGAAAAAATCTTTACAGCATCATACTTTCCTTTCACCACCAGATGCATCCACAGCTGAGCGTCCTTTCGGCTTTGGCCCAGTCGCTTCACTCTTTCTGGCGCTACTAGTACTAGCCCTCTGCTCTTCCCCAGTGGCATATTGGACACCTTCTGACCTGAGGGGCTCATCTTCCAGCGTCATATCTTTTTGCCTTTTAGTACTGTCCATGGGGTTTTCATGGCAAAGATACTGGAGTGGGTTGCCATTTCCTTCTCCAGTGGATCACATTTTGTCAGCACTCTCTGCTATGACCTGTCCATCTTGGGTGGCCCTGCATGGCATAGCTCATAGATTCATTGAGTTACGCAAGCCCCTTCGCCATGACAAGACAGTAATCCATGATTTATATATATTTATAAACTCATAAATTTAAATGTGTGGATGTAAACTCAGGAATCTCATTCTGCTTCAAAGGTAGATTTTACTCTATGAAGACACGAATTATGGCATTTACTAGCTTCAGCACAGTATTATAAACTTTTATAGTGAAAGCAAGAGAAGAAAAAAGAATGTAACTAATGGGGAGAAAAAAATAAAAGGAACCTCTCCATATAGGGAACATAACTAATTTTTGCAATTTGATGGGAAATTTTGATGAAAGATACATACCTGCTGCAAATGGAGTAGGAAAAAATGTTGAATGTCATGGGACTTCAAGCAATGATGAGCTTTCTCATGCCCATGAAATTATTTAGAACCACTTCAGAGGCATAACCTAAGTTATAATGAACTTATTTGGGAAACAACAACAACAATGCATTTTCTTATTTTTCCATAGCCATGATAAGATATGAGAATAAGTCTGATCATGAATCCAGAGATTTACTATCTCCTTATTGTGTATTTTTTTAAAAAAATATATAAAGCAAAGTCCAGGATAAACCAGTAAATTTGCATAGATTTAAATTAGCACCACAGATGATGCAGAGATGAAGAATGAATTGGATTTTTTCTCACAAAATAAGCTAACTTATTCTGATTGACTTTGCTTTTGGTATTTGTACTTATATGTGTTCATTTGCATATAAATATGGTATTTAAATGACTAATTTATCTGCACTGAATTGGCATATGAAATTTATACGTGCATTTACATGGATTCAGATAAAATAATCCATGCATTCAGTTCATCAATAGTGATTATACTATTGATTCTGAAAATGCTGGAGAACACAAGAAACAGACTTTTTTTTTTGCTTCCCAGATAAGCCAATTTCTGCAATAACTAGATTTACTTTAGTGAAACAAGTACAGACATTGATTTCTGTCTGCCAATATTCTATTGATTGTTGCCTGTCAATAACTGGATTTAATTTAGGCAAGATGAAGCATTTATTACTGTATCTCAGGAAACAAAATATTTAAGGCCATCTCTCCCTAGAGAAAGGTATGCAGGGAGAAAATGCTAAAATAAAGATGCCATAAAGAACCTTCTGGAGTCTGATTTTCTTCTATTATATTCATCAGACACAGCAAACTATATCGTCAGATGAACCATTGACTGATTGCCCCTACTAAATGGATTGTAGCAGGTGAGTTTTGAGAAAATTTTATTATTCATGGCATCTAATATTGGAAATGCTACAACTTTAGAGCACTGGATGAAAACCCTTTAATTTTTTGCTCTAGCTTCTTAACCAATTAATAACTATAATCCTTTTCACAGATATTTAGTCTTTTGCTAGAGTTATCACTGTTGAAATATTTTTAAGATATTGGGTTATATTTCATATCCTATAGTTTTAAGTTATGCATTGGGAATAGTAGAGTGCTTATCAAACTTTTTAAAGGAATATATATGGCACTTTTTAATGAGTTTGGTCATTTTTAATTTTCTGTGGAAGAATTTAACATTGTTTTTGTGATATGCATTATATATTTATGTCAGTGCGTGTATTGGGGAAATAAGCATATATGCTCTACTATAAAATAGTGGAAGAAGTAGATGGATTCTATAAATGTAAATTTATAAGCCTCTACCATCTTTGTAGATGAGTTTAGCAATATAATTCTTGATCGTTACCAAATCACTTTTTTTTTTAAAAAAAAGAGATCTAAAAAATACATTATGTTTTGCCACCAACCTACCATATACCAGGTACAGCACTGTCCAAACGAGAGCAAGACTTAATATGTCTGCCCAAAGTATGATCATACAGTATATTAGAGTACTTTGACTCAATTTGACTCATTATAATTATTTGAAAATGCACTTGTTTGTATATCATACATTCTCTGAGTTAATGGTAATTGATCCTTACAGGAATTGCATTTCATACAGAATGATTTATGAGGTACAAAACCTAACTTAGAGAGAGAGAGAGAGAGAGGGAGAGAGAGAGAGGGAGGTAAGTTATGCATTTTCTAAGTGTTCAACCTTCAATATGAATTTCATAGTGTTTGAAAGAAAATACTGATGCCCTTGATCTTTGTGTCATATGAATTTCTTTTTGAAGAAGTACATGGAAGAACATAATGAAGTGGTTACCAATTAGAATAATGCAATATTCTGTCTGGATAAATCTTTTCCTTGAACAGTAATCAGTTGGGAAGCCATTCAGGCTCATCTCCTACCATGCATTTGATAAAATAGCTAACAACTTCCATATTATAGCTGCATTGCTGCATCTTGGAGTAAAATCTACAGAACAACAAAAAAGTGAAAAACCAGCACAGCGTCCTTGCTTGTAATAAATAATTGATGCCAAAATATGGTTTGTGGATTTCTGGTTTCTTTCAATTTTTATTTTTAATGTTCCATGTAAAGGACATTTCTATATTTCTAGGATAAAAGCCAATCTGCAAAGTCCAACTTCCTGTTAAATGAAAACCCCAAAGATAAACTTTCCTGTTAAATCAGATAATATCCAAACAATAAATGCCTGCATCTTTGATTATGCTCTTGTGCTGCCTTCTAAATAAATGCCCCCAAATTGTAATGTGTAAGAATTTTTCCAAGCCCATTTTTCCACCAACACCATTCTTTATGCTACATTAGTACCTTGCAGACTTATAAAGAATTTATTTTCCTTCCCTGCCTGCTCATTTGAAATGGAATATTTACTTGATTATTAGGCTAGATACAGATTGTTCCAAAGCAGTTTAATGGCTCTTTTTGAGATACGTTACTTTGGAGATATATTATAGGAAACTCTTTTAATATTTAATTTTTACTGTTAGTTCCTATTGCAAGTTAGATGTTGTGGTTAATTTTACCATTTTACCTATTTATACCATTATTATTTCTTGAAAAAAATTTACAGAAAGAAGAGTGGGGGGAAATCATCCATTTCTGTTTTAAACTGTGAGCGTGGAAAAAAAGTGTTCCACAATTTTTTTCAGTCAAAATATAAAATGAAATGTGCACTTTGTTGTGTTCATCTTCTTAAGATCTTTACTTCAACACTGGGAGAAGTGAGAAAACATAGTTTATAGTTATCTGGTGATAACTATAACAACGCAAACCTTTATCAAGTAGTGCAAAGCATATAATACCTGTTCCCATTCCGATAGATTTTGCATTCCAGTTGATAACGAAGAAAGCACCACTAAAGTTATAAAACCTGATTGTGTATGAGAACTTCTAAATGGAAAATGATAGATATAGAGACATCATTTCTATAAAAGGAAATATTTCAAAGGTCAATGAGATAACAGCCAAGTTTATTAATTTAGGGCAGGATTGAATAAAACCCCAAGCACCATTACAAATGATCAAGCAACTTGGTCTACAATAGGTGATTCATAAAACCAACTATCATTCATGGGCAGAATTTCCATATCACTAAAATCAGTCTTGTCAATGAAAAACACATTTGGCTGAGAGCAGGTCAGCAATGCATTTATGGTCCCTAAGGTGACACTAAAATAACGTAGGTACTCTTGCTTTTTTGGGAAAAAGCAATACAAATGAGAACAAATCCTAAAATAATATTGGTACATATTTTTCTCCATTGATTTCTCTATGATTTTTTTTATGTGGAGAACACTTTTAGCAATTGCAAAATTTAATAATTTTGTATCGGTGCATCAAAATAATTCAGCTATGGTATAATTGCTGCTTTTATTATTCCAATATCTCATTCTTTTTTCTTCTTGGAAATGCAACATTAAACTTGGGAAGAAGCTCCATTCAGTTGAGTGGGTGTTATTACTCAGCAAACAAATTAAATGATTAGAATGCTGCCTATTTCAAAAGCACAAATGCAGTTCCAAAGGATTTTTTTTCAAATGAACAATGAATAGCAATATCTACCAACATTATTTTTAAAATTAAAATAATTAGGAAAAAAACCCTCCTAAATTGTATACTATGGCCTTGACTATGACTTAATTAATTCAGTCTAAATTACAGGAATATCAGAAGTTCTTTAAATATTTTGCTGAATTTAAACATCATGATGAATATGATGATGATGTAACAAATATGATGATGATTATGATTATTATGATAATGATGATGATGTTATGCATTGAGTCAAGTCTAACTGTTGGAGATTTTATGGGCCAGGTCTCTCCATATCTTCTGATCTTGCACTATTTCTTTGAGTTTTTCTATGCTGTAATGTCAGTTTTGATGGTATTAAATATTTTAAGGGGGCTAAATAAATGGACTTAGGATTATTTTAATCATGGAAAGCTCTAGTTTTAATGGCTAAGGGTCTTATATGTGACAGCATGACATTTCTAATGGGACTTACAGAATTTTGAAATTTCGGGAGCAAGAAGAACTGGGGATCACACAAAACTCACCCTCTCTATCATTCTCTCTCTCTCTCTCACTAAAAATATATATATCCAGATATGACATTAGTGAACTGCAGTTATAGGGACTAATGGGTTTTCCAAATCATATACTGAATTTATGGAGTGGTACATTGAGTGAACAATTTATCTGAATATCTGTAAGGATGATAGAAAATAACCAACAATTTATCAAAGCCCCCCCACACACACACACACATATTCTTTGGCTGTAACATGATCACTGCTACTGATAAAAACCTGGGAAATATATTGTGGGAGAAATTATTGCACTATAAAGATGGGACATTCAAGTACAGTACATTTGGTGAAAATTTTGTAACTAAATAAGATAGAAATGCCACAATCTGTCCATGAGAATTTTCTTCTTGGAAGTAATTTTTAAAGTAAGTTGTCTCTCACCAAACTGAATGAAAACTATAGGGAAAACTATAGGTGAATTTTGCCATTAAATCTAGCCAAGTGTTACAAACAGAGTTATTACAAACTGAGAAGCATTAAACAATATTGTCTTCTACTTAGCCCCCACTTCTTTTGCAAATTAATATAGCTAAAATGGAAAAAACCCAAAATAGTATTCCAGATAACTTAAGGTCATCAGTTTTCCATAATTTCCCTATTAATTGGGGGAAACAAGTAAAATTAAAATAGTAATTAAAGCCAATTATTCAGAGTAGATGGACAGAAAACAATGTGGGAAGCCTTCCCTGTATTGAGACATGACTGTTGGTGATTCTGGATTTTGATAAAAAAAAAAATCTCTTGGATTTCCCCAACATATTCTCCATGGGTGCCAACTAGGGATTGTGGGAACTGAAGTCCAGCAAATATGGATGGCATTTGCATTGGAGGAGACTGGCATAGTTATGTCAGTTGTTGTTGACCCCCATTTCCTCCTTTTCCTCACCAGAAGATAAACAACTTTCCACCAAATTATCCTACTTTGGACACAGTATGTGGACCCAGCTAACTTCCAGAGAAAGCTTTAATGTTGGAGAAAGTGGAAGGAAAGAGAAGAAGAAGATTAGTAGAAGGTAGACAGGCTCAATTATAGTAGCAACAAGTGTACAAACAGGATAAGGATAGATCATCATGGGGGAAAAAATCTGTCTATGTGGAGTCAAAAATAACTGGATGGCTCATAATCAATCAATTAATCAATTAATGAACCTTATAAGTGTTAGATCTATGTGGCACTAATTTACTTTGCAGACCACTTTGAGCATAATTGCTGAGGCGAAGTAGCATCATGTGATGGAAAAACAAGATGTTGTGCTTTCCCAACTTAGCTTTGAATCAAAGGGAGGTTTCACTGGAGACTCAACCGAAACAAAACATCTGTTTGAGACTTCACTCAAGCATAATATATATGCCTGTCATTAAACTGATGACACTCTGGTGGCTTCCTTAAGCAATAAAAAACAGTAGGGGTGGCATCAATGTTTTCATAGTGGTATTTTGATATTAAAGTCTGCTGCTGAATTTATCCTACCACAGCATCATCCTTGGGCTTTAAACAGTAAGACTTGTAGTTTGACAGGAGATGATAGGTTTTCATATCCATGGTATATTTCAGTAATTTTTATATGAGTAATGTGGCCTTTTCATTCTGGGAACAGGAAAATAGCCTCCCAGGGCTTGTGTAAATTTGTTTTCCCATCAAAATGTGGCATTATAAAGTCATGACATAGTCTCTGAGGAAACAAAGTGACACAACTCTTGTTTCTTCTTGATATGTTACATGTGGCCAGTTTTGAATTTGATTTGCCATGCTCATGATTTATATAACTGCAAAGTTTAGGAAGTAATAAAGGAATATGTATTAAAGAGTGACAGGAAAGGGAGGAAATTATCAGTGTACTTTCTGTGAAATGGGTGGTTACATGAACGTGAGCACTAAATTAATCTTTGGATATGCTTGCTAATTATTTCAAAAGAGGATGCTATTTTTTCTTTACTTTTAGGTCTAAATCATAGCTGTAAAAGCTACCACTTTAAATTTATGGAAGATTTCTGAGAAATCCATTCAAGTGAGAAGATCTATCAATTTTTCACTTCATTGAAAAATTCACTTCATCCCTACAAAATTTATCTGCCTGTCCATCCATCCTTCCAGGCACTGAATGATCTGCCCTCTTAGTTCACAAGAATACTATCAGCCACCGTCCTGTATCAAGCAAATATGAATCATATAATAGAACAAAATGTATATTAGTACATTTCAAATGCTTGCTAACGCATCTGGAAGCATTTGTGACTTTAGATTTCTTTTTTAAACAAAAGTAAGAAATCACTCTGCTTATAAGGTACTAAGTCTTCTTCAAGATAAGCTTTATTCATGGTGATTTCATTCGGTTTCCTTGGCAACGATATAGAAGAGGTTTGTCATTGCCTTCTTCCAGCATGTTTCTTCAATGACTCCATCTAATCTATAGTCTTGAGGTTTTGGGATGGTTTCCTATCCAAGTGCATTACAGATCTAATACTGCTTAACTAGAGGGGAAATTAGGAAGCACTTTGGTGCAAGCTTTGTCAGAACTACTTTAAATTTGAAAGGAATTGTGGGAGAAAAAAACAGCCTAGTTCCTTTCACTAATTTGTTAATTGCCTGAAAACTGGTAAGAATTTCTTCTTAGTTGGTTGTTGCAGATCTGCCTGGTCAGGTCAACCATGAGTTCCCTGTGACTTTCTTCAGCTGGCCACCTCCTTCAGATTAACTCATTTGGCTGGAGAAAGCACCCTGCTCACAACTCTACATGGTGCATGCAGGTTTTTTCCTACCTTTATGGCTCTTTCACATGTGGTAAATTTACCCCAGATTGAGAAGGAAGTAGGACTACCCAACCTACAGTCACTGTAGGAAATTTTGAATAATCTGTGGGTATGGTTTGTGTTCAATGAGACAATCTCCACCAAGATTGTAAAAAGACCATACAGAACAGAGAAACCAGCATAACCTACTAGCATTTACATCATTTTATAAACATGTGCAAGTATGTGTATGTATATATATATAAACATATACCTAGTTCTCTTTTGAAGGCCACATGCCTTAATCCACCCACATGTTATACATCTTTTTCACAGGACTGTTTACAAACAAACTTATGTGTGTATGTGAGCACCAAGGAGTGCATTTTGCTAGACTCAACTGAGTCAGGGACACAGCCCATAACCATCATTGGCTCTACATGCATGAAAAGAGGCATGACATAACAGTGGGGTTGAGGGAGAGTATACTTTTTTTGGGTGAATGGATGATGCAAGGATCAAATAAACTTACATGAAGTCTCTTCCGGTGTGTGTCTCTCTCAGTGCTTAATCCAGGCTTGATAGAGACAGCCAAGTGAACCATGTGAAGTGTAGAAGACATAGGGAAGGCTTCCTCCAGTGTGTATCTCTCAAAAGGCAAGAGCCAAGGGCTCTTTCTAAGATGATTTACTCCTTATTATGATCTAGAGTATTAGGTACTTATCTTTCACCATTGAGTATATTTGGACAATAGACAAGCTGTTGTCAGTGAAAGAACTAGCCTACAGTTATCCACCAGTGGCAGGTCAGATAAGTCCAGCAAAAGGAGGTTCATCTTTTAAAAAAAATGACAAATTGCTCCATGAATCACTATATCATATTTCTTGGAAAATCCCTTCTCACTTGGATTGCCGATGAATGAACAAGAGTTCACACTGCTGGATAGCCAATGCCAAGTCTAGTCAGATCTTGGCAGTGGCTGTCCCAAACAGGCATCAGTCCATCACCTTACCTTCCATTCATTTATTTATGTAGCACGACCACAAAATGTATCATGTGAAATTGTGCTCTTGGACTTCCAGACTAGTATTGAGGCCCTGGTTGTTGTTGTTGTTGCTGCTGCTGTTATTGCAGCAGCTAAGGATGAGCATCTTAGAGAGAGACTTCCAGGCAGAAGTCTACAATGGTTTAAATGTTTTTAACTTTAGCTGTTAAGATGATTTACATTGACAAAGTGTATAAGAAAATGCTTACATTATTTTTTTAAACTGCAACAGTGGGAAAAAATTATTTGATCAAAGAAAACAGATATTTCCAGTATAACGGTTGTAAGTGACATAGTTGTTAAACTGTCTGCAGAAATTAGACTAAGTAAAAGGCATGACAGGGACATGAATATGCATTGGCAACAATTGTCAATCTTTTTTCCCCTTTCATTCTTGTTCAAATGGAGAATTTCATGGGTCACAGAGCAGCTGTGAGGAGGGGACCACTGAAAGCAAAGAAATAAGCATCGTGTCATCTGCCTGCAAATTTCTTTGAGCAACTTCCACCTCATAAATATATGCTGCCTGTGTTGATGAAGAATTCAAAGAGGAGGTGAGAAAGAAAATTGCAGCAAGAAAAAAAAATGCAATTTACAGTGAACCCATTCGGACAACTGTAAATTAACCCAAGAAATACGGCCAAAGGTTGGTTCCTGCTATTAGATAGAATTGTATCTTTAAAGTTGACAGTTGGAATGGGCTGATCTAGGGGCAAGACTGAATAGGGCAATCTACTACCCTAATCTCAATACTCCATGCTCTCCAAAGATTGTCAGACAGAAGAACCAGCATTCACTGTCTCCTTGCTTGCTTTTTTTAAAGTAAGAAATTAATTCTTCAAAGGCCAACAGTTTAAAATAGCTTATCGCACTAAAAGAACCAGACAATAAGTAGCCCATTTTAAGGCAGATAATGACATGAAATAAGGAAGGGATTATTTGCTGCAAGTATTGAGAAAGCTGGTTTATAATTTTTACTGCTTTTTATTTCCTACTGAACACCATTTGCTTTAGAGGATCTCAACTGTATTCCACGGACCCCTGTGGGTTCGCAATGTCATCACAAGGGGTCCGCAAAGGCTTGAAGAAATGTTATGATTTAAATCTTGAGTTAAGTCTTGGGGGTCTATGGCAACAAAGTGTATTTAATGGGGGTCCGTGGTGAGGAAAAAGTTGAGAACCACTGTTCTAGCTGACTGCCTTTCAGAGGTAAGTAGAAATTCATCTGGGTGGCCTGGGAAATTTACTAACAGGGGCATTGTAAATTCATACTGTAGGTCCCAATTACGTTTGCATTGTTAGGAGGCCGTGCCTGACTTTTCCAGCCAACCTCGCTCTGTGTGGGCAGGTGCTCCTCATAAGGAGTTCTGTTAAATCTGCCTTCCAGCAGAGGAGAAGGGAAAACATTTAGTGGTGCAAAGACTGCAATAGCTAGCCAGATCTGAAGCTGTGAGATAGTTGGATGGCTGCAACTATCATTTCTAAGGCTTCCAAACCAAACTGACGTTTTGAGCTGTTCACAGTGGGCAGGAATTTCTTTGGACTAGCCTAGATGAAACATAAGGCAAAAGAGACTCTTTTAGATCTGAAGCTCTACTACCTGACTGTGCTCTTCTCATTGCACACAACTCTTCTCCTAAAACCTTTTTGTCTTTCTGGGATCAGATTTCCTGATGTTGAAGATGAATTCATGTCTATGCAATCTCCTGCTTTGATAGATTATGTGCCATTAAATCCAATAACAACAGTAAAAGAACAAGCAATTTAAAAAAAAACACTGCAGTCTAGCACTTGGTAGAGTACCATGAAGCCTTGGAAAAGATATTGAGATCCTGCAAAATGCCCATACCTAAAAATATGAGAATCATGCAGGCGGTGGTACTCTATGCTACTATTTCATCTCTGTCACAAGCTAAGGAAGTGAAAACTGCACTTTGAAAAAGCAGAATATAAAGAGTGCCAACTAAATCATCAAATAAATCAATCCCACATTCTCACTCAAGACACCAATGACCAGATTCAAAATATTCTACTTCAGACACATTATGCAAATACCTTAATATATATAGCTCTCTGAAGAAGATCTAATAGTGGGCAAGGTGGAATGAAGAAGAAGAAAAAGATAATAAGAACCAAGGTAGAAGACTCAGTTACAGTAATGACGAGTGCACCACTGGGAGATCTGAAGGACCAACTTAGGGATAGATCATCATGGAGCAAGTCTATGTGGTCACTAAAAATCAATACTGAGCTGATGGCAAATAATCAATCAATCAATAAATCAATTGCATGAGATCCGTTTCCTGCTTCCATCGAAATGATAAAATCAACCTTGTACTATATCAGTATAATTCTACCCCTTTCATATCTGTGTGATGTCATAAAACACAAAGAGTGGAAATTTCAATATGATGGTGTGATGCTGCTTTTGTCATTCTGTCTCATCTTGCCTTACCCCTTTCACTATGTATTCCACTGTTTTCTTTTAACATTACTTTTTAGGAATATCACTTTATTAAATTTATTAGAGTTTAACATACCAATGAAAATAGTGGGAAAAGGGGGAAAGGAGAAAAGGATGATGATGAAGAGGATGAAAGGGATAAAAGAAAAAAAAGTATTAGCTTCTGAATCTTTTCAGCACAGTAAAATGAATATAACAATATTATAGCCTCAACTTTTTACTTTGCATGCTCAATATATATTAGTCTCTCTCTCTCTCTCACACACACACGCACCACACACACTTGTCTAATCAGTAAATTCCAAAGTCAAAATTTTATTTTTTTCTATCTCAAGCACAAAATTCAGAAGCAGTTTACAGACAGAAACAAAATTAATATATTCTTCTCTTTAATTAAGACAGTTAATTTGCCATTTCCACTATTCCACCAGTTTCTCAAACGCTTCTTCCTGTGTGGGAATTAATATATCTTTTCATTTTTCTGCATAAAGCGTTCTTTTTTTTGTAATATATTTTATTGATTTTTTAAAAAACATAAATCACTTAATAATTGGTGAAAAGCTTTAGAATCCCAATTAAATAGATAATCCAAATAATTCAAAAAAGATTTTTTTTTGCTGAAATTTATAATTCTCTCTTTGTCTACAGCCCAGATTATTGTCTTTTTTTTTTTTGTCACAGCTGTTCTTTGTTGTTAAAACTTTGAAGGTCACAAACACAGATTAGCTTTTCCCAGGTTTTGCCAAGTCTTATTTAAAGTCATAGCTGTCATAGTCTTCATCCACCACTAGGTGTCAGCAGTTATTTGTTTTTCAATTTCCAAATTGAACTATTATCTTTAAAATGAGAGTCTTAACCATTCAAACAATTTTAGATTTATCTAGATTTAAGTTTTAAATTTCAGGTTTTATATTTATTTCATTTCCATATATTTTGATCCTCGATAAAAAGATTAATTCGCCACTTCTGTTAGTATATGGGTGGGGCAGAAATCCCCCTTCTTCCCTTTCGGAGGTATTTTGCTTCTTGGGGATCTTTTCCAGGAAACTAAATGTAGAATAGAAAAGAGAAGATCGAATTCCTCACCCAGTTTCAAGCATGCTATTCACAGTTGTGCTGGTTAGTGCTTTTGAATTTTGTTGCTAGTAGCTTGGGCTGGTCGATGCAATAAGGCCATCCTTTGTCCTGTCAGGTTAGAAGGCTTTCCCCCAAATGGAATGGCCACTGCCATTCCAGAGTCGCTGGAGCACCCTTCTTTCTTCGTCGCTTCTCCGGGGCGACTTAAACCCATTTAGGGCCCCCTGGCAGGGTGAAATTAGCCACGGGGGTGCGGAGAATCCGCAAGCCCATGACCTGTTGCTATCACACAAAATTGGAAGTCCTTTGCATAAAGCATTCTTGCTGCTGTCAACATATACAACAATTAAGTTCCTTTTTTTTCAAGATCTTTGTCCATTAAACCTAGAAGAAAAGTCTCTGGTTTAATTGTATATTTATTTTAATAATCTTCTGTATTAAAATATGAATCTTACCCCAGTATTTTTTTTTTTAGTCACAAGCATAGATTCTATTGTCTGAATGGGCTGTGGCAGTGGATGAATTGAATGTATACATAAGTAAAATGGATGGATATGATGGATGGAGGAAGGGATAGCGGATGGATAGATGACAATAACAACAACAACAATAATAATAATAACAACAACAACAACATAGAGTTGGAAGGGACCTTGGAAGTCTTCTAGTCCAACTCACTGCTCAGGCAGGAAACCCTATACAAATGGTTGTCCAGTCTCTTCTTAAAACTTCCAGTGTTGAAGCATTCACAACTTCTGGAGGCAGATTGTTCCATTGATTAATTGTTCTAATTGTCAGGAAATTCTCCTTAGTTCTAGGTTGCTTCTGTCTTTGATTAGTTTCCATCCATTGCTTCTTGTCCTGCCTTCAGGTGCTTTGGAGAACAGGTTGCTCCCTCTTCTTTGTGGCAGCCCCTGAGATATTGGAACACTGCTATCATGTCACCCCTCATCCTTCTCTTCATTAAACTAGACATACCCAATTCCAGCAGCCATTCTTTATATGTTTTAGCCTCCAGTCTCCTAATGAACTTCACTTTTTGGTTGCTGTTTCTTAGTTTGTCCTCTATTGGTGAGAGCAAACTTCATTTATTGTGCCATACCTGGCAACTTTTTCACCTATTTGTGTTCTCCCTTTAGATTTATTACTTAAAGAAGGACTTCTTCACATCTTCACATAAACAATGTCAAAGCAATTTAACAATGGCTATGTAACCTTGGTCACTCATTTTAATTGCTATGCAGTATCTTGAGACCTATTAACAATCATTTTCCTTTCAAGCCATCTGCTGGTTGAGAGTTTGTGTGTAGCATACAGCTCAGAAAGGATACTTTCCATACTGCTAGGTCATTTTGACATGATGTTTTATTGCTTTCTCAAACCTCTGCAAATATCCTCTGCTACCTAAAGATTAGAAGTAATCTTAAGAAAAATCTAAATTGATGGGATAGGTTCTAATATGGAAATGATGAACTAAGTACCCTGAGTGCATCATATCTGGGTGTAAAATCTTGTAAAGTCAGTTTATATGAAAATGGAAAGTTTCTTTCCAATGTTCAGATCCATTTTTAGAAACAAATAACAGAAAACAAATATTAAGCATTTCTGAAAGATCTTACCTGTTCATTGATATTAACAAATGTTAATTACATTTGTTTTTGGATTATTAATATAAACCAGAATTGTATGTTGGTCATAAACTTAAAATAATTTGGAATAAAGTAAATCAATAGTACTGTCCTTCTTAAATTAGATTGCATTTCATAAATATATCTTACTTCATGACTGCATGGTTTGCATGGTAGAACTACTGACATTTGCAAAAGTTTCATAAATATTCCCAAGGCTACAACAGGAGATCCATAACCTCAAATGTTCATAATTAAATACATTTTCAAATGCAAATTTTCTTCATATTAAAAAATAAATCACAGGTTAATATGGAAAACAGAAAAGAATATAGTTGTGAGAATCATAATTATGTACAGGCTTTTCAATCACTTTCTCCAATATAATAGTCTCCAAATGTGTTAGAACTACAGTTCCCATAATTCAAAGCTGGTTTCTCTTTTCTTTTTCTCATATGGTTTTAGAGACATTTTGCAGTTCATCTAATTAGGTCACTGCATCATGCACCCCAGCATGATTTAAAATCTTCTGTTTGGGGGATTTATAACAAAAATAAAACATAGACATTGTAAAAGCGACAGGAGTAAATTAAAGAGCAACAAACAGACCAGTATAATATTGCTATGTGTGGTGTTTATCTCTGGCAAGGAAATGATTTTAAAGTGAAAGGGTCATAAGTTTGAAGTAGCCTTGTACTCTCTGTGGCAGAGCTCATTACAAAACATTTCTCCCAAATGGGGCCAGAAATGTCTTGATTGAATTATAAATTCTTGTTGATAACCAGTTATGATTCATATAAGAAATATGTGTTTTCATATAACATAAGCAACTTAATGTTTTCTGGGGGGGGGGGCAACATGTGAAAGAACTATAGCCACTGAAGGATAACTTTAAAGTTATGGCTAAGTTGTTGTCTAGTCAAACTGGTTACCCCAGTTCCCCAACCTCTTAGTACTGAGAAGGTTGCTAGACCAAATTCTATCTAACTTCAAACATGAAGTAATCAATTGATTAGAGAGTTTAGCCAAAGAGTTTAACAGAATGTCCTTTTTAAAACCAGGATGAAAAGAAGGAAGTTCCCACACTGTGGAGGGAAACTGGAACGAGAGCGACAGGAAGCTGAGGAGGTTTTGCAGAAAAGGAACTGAAGTTGATTTAATAATAATTTAAGTTTGTTAAGTGGCCTCAGTGCCTATTTTTCTTTTTCATGTATTCTCCTTGACACATCTTTAACTTGTGTAGACTCCATACCTTCAAGTCAAATGATGATTTGACTTAAAACATGCCCAAGAACTCTTGGGGTTTATGTTACAAATCTTACCTTATGCTTGGTAAATGAGCCAGCTGTTCAAATAAAGACAGTTTAGGGATCTTCACCTACAACAGTATAAGAAGGTAGAGTCCTAAAAGAGTATAGTGAAATATAATGCTGTAGAACTGAAAACTATTTTTTAATGTTAATCTTCAGATTTAAAAAAGGGTCTGCAACAAAACAAAACAGTTTCCTATAATTTGGAAGGATGTAAAATAAGTGTATCGCAGATAGGTTTTATCCTGAAATTTCATCATACACCAAAGTCAGGTTGCCTAAAACATAGAAGATGGACACACTGAGATGAGATTATTGGCACCCACTGCTCTTGCCAAGGAAAGTTCAGGTTCTAAATTAGAGAGACATTATTTAATGATATACATTTGTCTTGTTCCCTGCTCTCCAGATCTCAATACTCTATATGCTGGTCTTTTGATCATAGCCTTAAACTAAGCTATGTCTACAAAAATTCATTCAGACTAACTTATAGTTAGGAAACCTGTGTACATTTGCATTCTTCTTTGTGTAGATATGAATTTTAGTGTTAGATTTTGTTTAACTTAAATATACAGAAAGGAAATTATATTTTTTAAAAAGTGCAGAGTAGAAAGATTGTTATAAGAGCAATATATAAATATATATTGAGAAAAAGATATATTTGGTCTATGTGCAAGTGCTACAGATATTTGTTGATTGTTTTTTCCCCCACATTTGGCTGATATGGACTTACATGTGACCATTTACATGCTTTTTTGATATAGAACTGATATACACTGATCCTCAGATTCCTAAAATCTTGCATAACATAAAGGCAAATCTCTTAATGGATTCCAACAATCTGTTGATATTTTTTAATTACAAAAAGAAGTCCACCTGCAATGTCAAACAGTACTTTTTTTTCATTTTGTGAGTCAGTCACAGTCTTCCCATCCCATTCTTTTGCATGTGAAGATTTAACGAACAGTATAATATACAGAGTATTACTGTTCTGATCACTTTGGTTTCTATGCTGTTTTTTTTACCCCTGTATAAGATTATATATAACAGCAGCAATATCGCAGCAACATAACCATGCTACTCTAACAGGTACCTGCAAGATGATTTAATGCAGGTGACCTACACTTGTGTTGCTCTTGACTTGAGATTGATGTGATCTCCTAAATGAGATTAAAATGTAGACAGCATTTATTCCAAATAAGAACTTATTTCAATCACTTTCAAGTTCTTGCAAAGGTGAGGGAACCCATTACTGGAACATACTTATACCACCTTTAAAGTAATTCCATTCTACAATTTCCTTGTCCCTTAATCTGATTGGGAAGGTTTTTTGCTTGCTGTATTCTTGGTATTCACATGCTGTGTGTGTACATATCTAATCATTGAAGAAAGCTTCTGCTGTTGAGAAGATTTGAGGCCCTTAGCAGATTTCATTTTCCATTAAAAGACTGGACTATGCACCGGTTTATTGATTTCTAAATGCATTAGGAAGTAAGGGGTTAACAGGCATGTATAGCTGAACCAAAGAAATCTCTCTATTCTGAACAGAAAATACTCCAGTATTTGTAATGTTTAAAGCACTACTTCTCAGATTGTGGACTGTGAACTACTAATGCAATGTGGAGGACCACTAGATGGTCTGCCATAATTTCCCTGCATTCACTTCCAATTAAGGATCGTGCCAGAACCTACTCGCCATCTTATTCTGTTCCCTCCAATATTCATTGTCATTCAGCTAATTCACAAAAAGGGATCAAGGTTTGAGAAATGGTTCACCACAGCATTGTTTCAAGGGTACAAGTGGAAATATGAAGGGAAAAATAGCAAACAGGTCTCAATGTAGTTATAGTTTGTAAGACCACATGTACTGTGCTAAGTGGAACCATAATTTCGTGCAATCAAGCCAAAAAGAAAACTGCAATAAAGAAATTTGATGACGAATATTTAAAAATAGGATTAAACCAGGTTGAAAAGTCAAAAAACCTTAATCACTTAAGTCCCAAAAGTTTCTCTGGAAGTGGTTTCTTGACCAGTACCTTTATGCTAAGAATTATTTTTCTTATATCATGCATGGTCTTTGGATGATGAAGACAAAACTGCTGCTACTGTTGCTGATTGATACAAAATCTAGTTATAAGTATTTTGTTTGTTTTTTATTAATGCAGCAGAACGGAGGCATACAGAAACTCTATTCTAATTATTATTTTATTCACCAAAAATGTAAATCCCACAATCTTAAGGACAAACATAAAGAGCTTGTCCTTTTTATTGGCTACTCTCTGCATTTTTTTAAATGTTAATTTAGTGCCCCATGATTGCGAAAAAATTGAAAAACTTTGCTTTAAAATCATATGATGCTGAATTTGAGGAAGATATAAGGCTACTGAGAAGTTGAGCCAATAGGGGCTGTACCTGTGCTGCTTTGAATCTCTCAGAGAAAGGATAAATAATAAAATCAAATACTGTAGAAAAATAAGCAAGTAATATGCCTGAGTGACTGTACCAAGCAGGCAAGTTAGCAGCAGAAAAATGTGGAATAATTTATATGAAATATTTTAGGCCCCTATTTTGAAAATGTGGTATTCAAAGTTTTAGATAGACTTGCAAGGAAAGTATAATAACTAAAATATTAACTTTTTTTCCAAACTCTTCCTGTATATACCTGTTAATCACTTAACACTGGATGTAAATCTTTCATATCTTACATGTTTAAAAACTCAAAGCTAAATCTTTCTTTTTGTACAGCATGAGTTTCCTTCTCTTAACCCAATAAAAGATATATCTTGTCTGTGACCTGTTCTCAGCCTTCTTATGTATATACTGAAACATTACTTCTTCTAATGCACTACGCAGAGCAGAGCTTCTGCTACTTGCTCATACTTCCTCGTGAATATTATTGTATTTAAGTCTCAGCCACAAAAGTAGTCATTTTCCCCGGGCTGTTTTGTATAGCATTTATAAGGGCTACTACGCTCTTGAATACAGATTAGCAAATTATCAATCTAAAAAGTAGATGTAAAGTGATCCTTGTGCACAGTTGGGGGTGGGGTGGGGAGACACATCTGTTTCCACTTTGCCTTACTTTTGGTAAAGGCTGTGTGCAGAATCATAAAAGCCGGATGGTCCCGTGTAGAGGGAAAATATGCCAGTGGAGAATAAACTGTTGAACATTGCTTTGGGAAAGACCTTGGAGACTGGGCAAAGAGACATTGCCAAGGGAATGGTCAGATAAGTGACAGCATAGCCCACAGATGGATAGTCAGTGGGGCAATAGAGACCCTCCCTAGCTACTTGGGCTGTATAGGACATGAAGTTGGGGAGAGAATTGTGCTTTCAGATTTGCAAGGTTTATGTCAGTGTGAACCAGATAGGAATCATAACCAGAGTAGCTAATTCTACTTTATTGTAAAGCTACAATGACAGAAGGAACTGCAAGAGTTGCAAGACTGAAGGCATGCTTAAACAACATGGGATGCTGATTTTTCAGTGCAGGAGGAAAAATAGGAGAGGAGAGGGAGAGGGAAAGGGAGAGGAGAGGAGAAGGGGAGGAGAGGAGAGGAAGAGGAAGAGAGAGAGTGGGACAAGAGAGGAGGGACAGAGAGAAGGGCAGAGGTGAGGTGTGAGGAGAGGAGAGGAGAGGAGAGGAGAGGAGAGGAGAGGAGAGGAGAGGAGAGGAGAAGGAGAGGAGATAGATAGAGAGAGAGGAGAGGAGAGGAGAGGAGAGGAGAGGAGAGGAGAGGAGAATCCTGAGACAGAACATGACTGAATCTGAGCATTCTGTATTTCAACATTTTGTGTCTTATTTCACTGGCTTTCCATAATTGTTGTCCTATCCTATAAAATCTCTCTAATCACATAGAATTATGGATCATTATTTAAAAGTTCTGAGATACATCAATGAATCCAATGATTTCTATACCCATTGATTTGTCTATAAAATAAAGTGCGTGTTTAGGAACTAATGGAATTACTAGTGAACCTGACCCATGGCACAGCCACTTATTTAATAAATTCCCTATTCTGTTCTATTAACCCAGCGACAGAAAGACTACTAAATAAATATCCACTTATTTTCATCATCGGAGACAGTGATGTAGTATATACAATGTTAGCCTTCAACATACTGTGTTACTATGCCATTATAGTTACTTACACCTTTTGAGCCATTTCTGTCAGGGTCATTTAACTATTCTTGTCACTGACCAGTTTCACTGAGAAACTGACCTCGGTTTTTACATTCAGTTATATATCACTATAATTAAACTGTTGATAAAATACAGAGTAAAGCAGATTTGGCAGCCAGGCTGGTGACTGCAACTGCATTGAGTTCAATTTGCCCAATACAAAGCTTCAAAATGCTCTCTCTCTCTCTCTCTCTCTCTCTCTCTCTCTCTCTCTCTCTCTCTCTCCTGTATGCCTACTTAATTACTGTACCTTTCAAAACTTTGTTACCAAGCATATTCTGATGCAATTTTCTAATAAGTTACATAGATTCCTAAGAATGTTATTATTTGGAAAACCATTAGGAATTATGAAAGAACCTTGGATTTTATGTGTTATGTTGTTGTATCATTTATCTTATTTATAGTAGATACAGAATGAGAAGAAACTCTTCAGTTTTTTGTCCATAATGAATCTCTTAAACGGCCCAGATATACTCTGACATTTTTAGATGAATAATTTCAGTTTTCAGTTCAGTTTTATTTTCGCTCATGTCTCTGGTTCACTGAATTCATTTTCTGGTGATTCCAGCTGAACTATGTATTTAGTTTTGATGTTGAAATGCTGTTATTAAATATTTGAATTTAATTGAATGTGGAAACGTTTGTGCTTTTCAGAGCCTACTGGTGGCCATTGTTTACTGTAATTAATATGAGAATATGGTTTTCCCTCCTTTTCCATTAGTTTATCATCTTCTTCCATTTGGTATGTTAGCGCCATTTCTACTGCTGCCATCAGCATTTTACAGATTACTGTGTAATGCTTGCACTTTTATGACAAGATATAAATGGTAGAATTTTAACAAAAAGAGAGATACTACCAGGCTACCCCTGGTTCGAAGTTTAAGAATATGATCATCTAATCCAATCCAATCCAATCCAATCCAATCTAATCTCCATCAGCTTTAATGGTCATAAATCAAGAGTTCACAAGGTAAACCATCAATTTAAATATACCCATTAGCAATGCATTCTGATTACTCTCTTCCCCAAGGAATTGGAGTCTAGATGATTAACTTTCTCTCCAAACACGAAATAGATATCAGTTTTCCCTAACCAGTGCATGCAACCTGATGTGATTTAGCTGTAGGAAATGTAGTCCAAAATATTATAAACCTTTATTTTTCTTTACATCTGGAAATCTCAATCTGTGTCGTTCTACTTGTTGTTGGATGGCAAGTACTATCATTCCAATCCATTGACCATGTTGATTTAAGCTACTGGAAAGTAAAGTTCAGCAACATCTTCATCTGATGTTTTGCATCCTGAAATTCTTAAATGCAATTTTAATGTTTTATTTTGATAATTTCATGAGAATATTTGATGGTTATAGTTCTTACTCTTTATTAACCATCTTCTACTATTTGTATTGTGTTTACTTAACTCCTGGTGTTATGTTGTTTATGCACATTTGCTGCATGGCATTTTCTTCACCAGTCCCACCCCCTTTCCGTTGCCTCTAGTCTCTGGTAATGTGATCCTTTTTGCAACAAGTGTGCTGAATCTTTTAGGTTATGAAAGCTACTTGATGAAATTATTTATGAGGCTTATTTTCATATCTATTCATTTTATCCTGATAATGGCTTAGCCAATGGTAAATTAAATGTGTGCTGACTATTGTTGTTTTGCATATCTCACACCTGTTTTCAGACTAGATCTTCTTTCAGGTTGGCCCTACTATTTACATACTGCCTCAAGACTGACTTTATGCATCTGAAAAGTGGTGAAATCTTCTTCTACCTTAATGTAGGAATGAAATATGCATCTGATGAAAATGGTAAACTTATGTATCCACAATAGACAGCTTTTAATCTCAGTCATAGCTTTTCTTTAAAGCACAAACTCCAAACTGAAAACTGCTTCTACGTACACAATGCAATTAAACTTATGTGTGTGTGTGTGTGTGTGTTTGTCTCGTCAGTTTCCCAGATAAATCAACCAATCTTACACCTTTTCAGATCATATCTTGGCCCAATGTGCTTTTGGATCCTATTTGTGATCATCCTAACTTTTTAAGATGATGAGAGTACAGCTCTTACAATGTAATGGACAATCCAACAGTGGGTCCTAACAAATTAAACAGTAAATGTCATGGAAAAGAATACCAACCTTGCAAAAATTATCTTCTTCAACAAAAGTGATTTTCAGGTGCTCAGATGCTGAGAGTTCTTCATATGGGTTGTGAAGAGTTCTAGGAATACGAATGAATTATTTATCTCTGTGGGAGATAGGAAGTTAAGAACTGTGAAATATAAATAAATAAAATAAATTAGTTGAACTCAACTTATACAGAGCATCTGGGCATATAGCTTTTCCTGATTCATTTCTACTATGAAGCATTATTCATGAAAACGGGAGCTCTGTCTTCTCCTTCCCCTAGAGCAGGGGTGTCAAACTCACAATGTCACGTGATGTGTTGGCAATGGGGTGGGCGTGGTTTTGATATGACGCATCCGGCCTGCGGGCTGGCAGTTTGACACCCCTGCCCTAGCAGGAGACATGCTTATTGGCAAGTACCAATTTTTAGAATGGGGCTACGTATGCTAGGAAGCAGTGTGGAAAATATCCACTATTCATAGAAAACAGAATGGGTCTTGAAAATATATTTTTAATATCTGGATAATAAAGGTGTCCACATTTTTTTTTCTCACCAAAAGGAGATGTGATCAATTGGAAAGCATGACAGATAGAAGGCATAAAATTCATTTGACTGATGTGATCTTTTGACCTTAGAAATTGCTTGCTCAAGCTGGTTACAATAGTCCCAGTAATTCTGCCAGTTCAACTTCAATTAGACTTTTCTCCTAGTACTCTCCAATGACACAATTTAATATATTCATGAATATACAAATACACGTATGCCCACATGCACACACTCTCCAAAGGGTTAAATGTAACAAGGAATACTACTTGCAAGGACAAAAGGCAGAAAGACCGATATATAGCTTGTATTTTATAGCAATTTCAATGGGATTTTATACCTTGCTACATATATTGATGGCTTCATTTTAATATTGTAAGCTGCCCAGAGTCACCTTGTGGTGAGACAGGATGCAAACAAATTTAATAAATGAATAAATAAAAATAAATAAATATTTATAATTGGTAAAATAAATATGTTATGTTACTTATAATTGGTAAAAAAATTGAGGTTAATAAGTAATAAATGATTTGTTGAAAGGATAAAGATGAGGCCGGACGTTAAGTTAAAAAAAACATTGTTTTTAAACACAATGATTGTTTCTGTGTTGTTTGCCTTAGGACAATTGATTCACAGATGCAAGTTTCACTTGCCAACATCATCATGAATACCTGAAGACTTGTACAATGAGAAAGAGAAGAAAAATTGTGTGAACATAATGTGCACAAATCAGTCTTTCACAGAAGCATAATGTTATGTATTCTAATCTTCAGTCTAATTTTTTTGAAAGTTACTCAGATAGCAACGATAAAAAGATTATATTATCTGCACACAATATTATGTAAATCAGATAAACATATAAGCCACACAACTATTGCACCCCAGAGGAGGACAACACTGCAGGAAGATTCAGGTTTGCTACAATCCTCTGTAGAACCCTGACCAGGCCTTCTATGCATGAAGAAAAATCACAGTTGCATTTTCAAAATATTTTTTTCTGCACATTTGAATGACAGTTGATAAACATACGATTGTATCTATAAATGATTTGCACCCTTTTAAGAGATCCTGGAACAAGAGGCTAGTTCTAACAATAAAGTAGCAATAGCAATTTTTTAAAAAAATAATGTGATAAATTACTGACTCATATTTTTGAGCATTAAACTAATTTCCCATTATTTTCATGCGTGGAAGAATTCATGAATTTAAAATACAGCCTAAAAGAAATTACCACCTACAATAATTAGCTGTAGTTGTCTAGAATATCCAGATCTCTATGAAAAACCTCTAGGGTTTAGTGCAGGAATTCAAGAATTCTTGAAATTTTCTTTTTAATTAGGCAATAATCATATGTATCATCACAATATTCTAATGCTTCATGTTGGTTTGATTTTTTTTATGCCACTTACATGCGAAATTCAAGGCATTTTATTTGTATAATATGTATTGAATATCATCTGCTTGTATCCAACATTTCCTCTCCCCTCTCCTCTCCTCTCCTCTCCTCTCCTCTCCTCTCCCCTCGCCTCCCCCTTCCTTCCTTCCTTCCTTCCTTCCTTCCTTCCTTCCTTCCTTCCTTCCTTCCTTCCTTCCTCCCTCCCTCCCTCCCTCCCTCCCTCCCTCCCTTTCTTCTTTACTGTTTTATTGTGTTAACTTACACTGAATGTTCTTAAAACTAAAGGGCAGAAACGGCTTCATTTAAACTTCAGGTTTTTTAAAACAAAAACAAAATAAAACAACAAGTTCACTTCATATTTCAAAATATGTTTTGGAGTGGATTGTCCATATTATAGCCTGCTATTTAACATTGAGAATAAATTTACTTGCTTTTATTGTTTTAATATAATTGTGGTGTTTTCTATAGCATCTTATTCATAATTATGTCTTCTATATTTATTATAAGGATGTTGAATATCATACATTTTGAGAGGTACCAAGTACCAGATAGGCATGAGAAAATATCATGATGTTAATTCATCATAGGGAATTATATTGGGCAAATTACTTTTTTCTAAACCTGTCTCAAATAGGATTTCCATTCCGTTTTTCATTAACTTTTTGAAGCTGTGGTACTTTCTATAGAAACAAGAATGATAAGAAATCTACCAACAGTCTACCCACAATTCACCTGCTTGGAAATATATCTATAATGAAACCTGGAATTGTTATAAAATATGTGCTTTCATACAAAATTCCATGTATTAATAGTTTAATCAATACAGAATTGTTGTGGACATCCAAATTAGATACAGGTAGTTCTCAACTTATGATCACAATTGAGCCCAAAATTTATGTTACTAGGTGAGACATTTGTTAAGTGAGTTTTACCCCATTTTACCACCTTTCTTGCCATAGTTGTTAAGTGAATCACTGCAGTTGTTAAATTAGTAACAAGGTTGTTAGGTGAATCTGGTTTCCCCATTGATTTTGCTTGTCAGAAGGTCACAAAAGGTTATCACATGACCCCCGGGACACTGCAGTTGTCATAAATGTGAACCAGTTGCCAAGCTTCTGAATTTTGATCACATGACCTTGGAGATGCTGCAATGGTTGTAACTGTGAAAAATCGGTCTTAAGTCACTTTTTTCAGTCCCATTGTAACTTTGAACGGTCACTAAACAAACTGTTGTAAGTCCAGAACTACCATTATTGGCTTTCCTAACTTGAGGCTCAGATGGAATGGACTGCAAACCCCATCAGCCCCTATTGGTTCCATCAGCCAGACAATATAACTACATGACAAGTATTTGAGAGATAATGGTAATTGCAAGTCTAACATATCTGAAGGATATCCTATTGGACAATGCTAGTCTGTTAGAATTTGCTGTAGCTTTGAAAGCTGCAGATAAAGCTCTTCCCAACTTATACTCGGTGCAGTTATTTATTTTTGGCATCTCTGCAGGATCTCAGCTACATCAGAAAACTTATGTCATCATAATTTCTAAAATCAGATATTCAGGCATGCCAGAAACTGGGTCTTACCTATTTTTTTTTATTATTCTTATTATTACTTTCTCATAGTTTTGAAATTATGATTTAAGGTAGATGCATATCAACCTATCTATTGTGAAGATCATAATGGATATATTTAAGCAGATTAAATGTAAAGGCTCTTTATCCTTTCTCATTATTTCCTATTCTTTTCAGAGGGATTTCAGAGGATAAATGAAAACTGGAAATATGCTACATATCTTTATACCTTTCTGCCCACCCACTCCTCTCTAAATATTGTTCTTTTTAAAAAGAGACAAACCCACTTTCAAGGACAAATAAATGCTAAAATCCACAGGACTGTAACTCATAAATAAGAGGCCTTAAATTAGAGTTTTGTCAGGGATTAGTTCCTAAGCACTTGTTTACCAAAAAGCTAGTCACCTTTCAAACCAAAATTTCAAAGGTTAACAACAACAATATTGTTTCCAATAAAGCTTGTAGGATTGAAGGATTAAAATATGCCAAGCAAAATGTCAGCACAAATGTTTGGCATAATTCAAAGTTAATACTTTACAATATAATCTGTTTCTTTTTTTTTAACTTCTACTCAGAATTAAGTTTCATCACATTCAGTGAGATTATTTTGAGCAGGTAAGTATATGGCTACAGCCTTAAAAACTCTGATTTTGGTGGGTTAATCAGCCAAGTGTTACCATGTTATATTGGAAAACTAAGATTTTTTTTTTACTAAAGTCAATACTTTTCTTCCTTTGTGTTTTAATTTAGGAATCACCATTCTTACGAAATTGTGCTCTCTTTACCTATTGCAGACCTATACATGACCTGTGGCCCTCTGACTTCAATTTCCTGAAGCTCTGGACAGCAGGCCAATGATTTTAAAAGCTGGAGCTTACAGTTTACCTACATATGCAAGATCACAGTTTTTCACCTCTGGCTTATTTTATGAGAGAGGTCAGATGGATAGTTTTTCATTGGCTGCAACTCATACAACATATGGTCTAGTGTAGACAAAAATCCAGCCAAAAAATTCACAAAAATGTGAAATTCATATTTCAAAGTTGCTAAAAAGAAAAAGTGGATTTCAGTCCATTTCAGAAGACACACCTCAATTTATGGATTTCTTAAATCTTTCATTATTAGTCCAGCTTAAATTCCAGAGGATGCATTTATGATTTAGCCTCTTGATTGTTTCTACTATTTACTCATTGTGTCAGGTTAAGACAAGTCAATTACAAATCTTTTATCAGCTATGGTGATTTTAGACTGATTATTGAACTCCGTTGTGATAATAACATAGAAAAAAACCTATATAAACTAACCATGAGGAAAAGCTGCTAAGTAAAAATGTTTTAGACATCATGGATTATATTTTAACAGGACCATCTAGTGCAGGATTCTTCACATCTAATGAAGGGGATATGGAGAAACTGAGTTGTTCTTAATCAAAAATTAAGACAATTTTGGAGCTACAAAGTGTTATTTCATAGGAATAATGGGTACATTATATAAAATTAAATGTATATTAAATTTCTTCTTGATTATTGATTGGCCGGGGTTCTTGGGAATTTTGGACAGGAAAAAAAAATATATACCTACCTCAGAAATACCAGAGATTAAATATGGGATCATTTATTTGCAAAGCATATGCTCTACTATAATACCTTTTGCCTCTCCATACAATTTCAGATGTAGTGATAAGAGTGGAAAGAGCTATAATTAAACTGCTCTATCTGTGGAACCCTGTGCCTTTTGAGTAGAACAAAATAAAATATCAAAGATGTCTCTCCATGCCATTGAATACAATTGAAATAGATTCAGGAAGTGGCAGTCACAATTAAAATCAAATAGAAGCTGATTCAAGAAGCTATCTCCAAGCACAAGGGGAGAGTGGAAAAAAGCCTATAACAGCAGTCCCCCCCCCCCCTTTTTTTTTTTTTTTTACAATTCTTGAGTTTGATCTGAAATCTAAGTAGTAATTCAATGCAGATAGGTTAACATAACTTCACAGTGCTGAGGTAAGAGCCTTTTGATTTTATTCTCCCTGCAGGGTTCCATGTAAGATGTGTCTATATGTCTACTAGGTGTTTTGAACATCTAAAGAATTGAAAATATCCAAAGAATGAGTGTGCATGAGAGAATACATACAAGAACATGTAACCCTCTTCTGGACTTTTGCTTTTGAAAACCCAATCTATTTTCTTTTGAAGTGTGTTGGTGCATCCATATTATATCTACAGACATCTAAAACTCTCATACAGTATTTGTAACTTTCAATTGGGCAAAATTGCAAGCTATAGGGCAGGGGTAGGCAACCCAAAACACTCAAAGAGCCACTTGGACCCATTTCCCACCGAAAACAAAACACTAGGAGCCACAAAACCCTTTTGACATCTAAAATGAAGATAACACTGCACGCATCCTTTTTTACCTTTAAAATACGAATCCTGGGTAAAGCCATACAATAAAAACAAAATAGTTCAAACACCAGGATAACATTAAACCAAAAACTGTTTAATACAAGTGCTGAGCTTTCGTCGGCCAACACTGCCGACATCGTCAGAGCATAAAAGCAAGGTTGCTGGGAGTTCTCTTATACTGCCGGACGGCTCTGCACCTGGCTTCTTGACCTGGTCGTCGGTCCACTCATCGCCTCTGGTTGTTTTATTTTTAAAGGGCACGCGTTTACTGCTATGTTGACAGTTTTTAAGGTTGCTGTTTTCTCTTCCCCTTTCCCTTTCCTCCCCCCAATCCCTGCGCAATCTGACAGCGGGATGCACACAAAGAAAGGGATTGGGGGGAGGAAAGGGAAAGGGGAAGAGAAAACAGCAACCTTAAAAACTATCAACGTAGCAGTGTTATCTTCATTTTAGATGTCAAAAGGGTCTCTCTCTCTGTCTCTCTCTCCCTCCCTCCCTCTCTCTATTTCCTCTCCCTCTCTCTCTCTTTCCTCTCCCTCTCTTTCTTTCCTCTCCCTCTCTCTCTTTTTCTCTCTCTCTTTCTCTCCCTCTCCCTCTTTCCTCTCCCCTCTCTCTTTCTCTCTCTTTCTCTTTCTTTTTCTCTCTCTTTCTCTTTCTCTCCTCTCCCTCTCTCTCCCTCTCTCTCTCTTTCCTCTCTCTCTCTCTCCCTCTCTTTATCTTTCTCTTTTTCTCTTTCCTCTCTCTCTCCCCTCTCTCCCTCTCTCTCTTTCTCTCTCTCTTTCTCTTTTTCTCTTTCCTCTCTCTCTCTTTCGCTCCCTCTCTCTCTTTCTCTCGCTCTCTCGCTCTCTCTCCCCCCTCTTTTCGATCTTCTGCTCACCTGGCAAGCTGGCTTCAAGCTGTTCTGCAACAGGTTAGCTTTCTCCTCCCCTTCCTGCTTCCTGCAGAGACGCAGCAAAGGGAGGAGCCCCACCCATTAAGTTTGTTAGCTCGTCGAACAGGATGAGGCCACTCTCTTTTTTATAGACACACACACACACACAAACAGAGAGAGAGAGAGAGAGAGAGAGAGAGAGAGAGAGAGAGAGAAGGGAAGCGCAAGTGCCTCTCTCTGTCTCTGTCTCTCTCTGCAAATGGCATAAGAGGCTGGGAGCCGCAGGAGAAGGCTCAAAGAGCCACATGTGGCTCTGGAGCCGCAGGTTGCCAACCTGTGGTATAGGGGAACAATTGTTGAACCAAGGTAACTCACCTGGCCAAATGTACAAAAACTGGTACCCAAGACTCACATGGGAATGAAATTAGTGATTTCTGACCCTCCCAGCCAATTTCCCACAAACAATATCAGTGGGGAAGCCAGCAGGAAGTTGGAACTCACTCCTGCTCCCTCTGCTTTTTTACCCCCTATTGTCATTTTGTTTCTCGGTTTAGATAAGGAAATAGCTCTGAAAGATGACCTAATGGATTACAGGTTGTCTAGGGCAGGGGTGTCAAATTGCAGGCCCATGGGCCAGATGCATCACACAGAAGCCTCACCAACCCCAGCTCTGGCAAGGGGAAAAAAGTCACGATATGTTGCATCACATGACGCGACGAATATGACACCCCTGGTCTAGGGTTTGCTATTATGAGACCAAAGTGTCTCAAACAAAAGCTGTCCATAGTAAATATACTATGGACATATAGATAGTATATAAATTTGAATAATAAATAATAAAATGTAAATGGCAGCCATCAAAACAAAATCCAACATTTTCTTGGAGATCAGTTCCAAAAGTGTAGACATGCAAATGAGAAACAGAGAATATTGCACGTATATGATAAATGCATTTTTATTGCCTGCCTGTGTCATTCTTATCTCGATCCTAGTGATCCTGGTTCCTTTTTGAAATAATATTGTTTTATAACTTAATATTTGATATAAGAAAGTGTGCTGTTTTTTGTTTGACATCAAGAAAGTTAGATTAAGTTGGCAGTTGGATTAAACATTTTGAACCCTGCCCAGACATACCTCAAAGATTTTTATAGGCCAGTACAGTAGATTCTTTCTTTCTTTCTTTCTTTCTTTCTTTCTTTCTTTCTTTCTTTCTTTCTTTCTTTCTTTCTTTCTTTCTTTCTTTCTTTCTTTCTTTCTTTCTTTCTTTCTTTCTTTCTTTCTTTCTTTCTTTCTTTCTTTCTTTCTTTTTCTTTCTTTCTTTCTTTCTTTCTTTCTTTCTTTCTTTCTTTCTTTCTTCCTTCCTTCTTTCTTTCTTTTCCTTTCTTTCTTTCTTTCTTTCTTTCTTTCTTTCTTTCTTTCTTTCTTTCTTTCTTTCTTTCTTTCTTTCTTTCTTTCTTTCTTTCTTTCTTTCTTTCTTTCTTTCAAATGTTGTCTTTGCACTGCTAACTATAAATTCCAGTCACAAAATTGGTTAAAAATCACATCATGAAAAAAGTGAATTTTTGTTTTTGTGTTATCATTGTTATTAGCATTAGCATTTTATTGATGGAAAGAAGATGGAAATTTATACAGCAATGGGAATGGAAATATAACAGGCCTACTGTTTTTGTAGATTTGTTTTAAACCTAAAGTAAGGAAAACCCAGAGGTTTTTTGAAGAACTTAGAACTTAAGTTTTTTGAAGAACAATACTAATGAAATGTGGTTTTTTTTCACAAATACAGTGCAATTTTCTACAGCTATTCTAAGTTATTTCTGTTTGTAATCCAGACTGCATCATTTTTTTTCCCACATCGTGTAATATGCTGGAAACGTTAGAAGAATATTCTGAATTCACATCTAGGTTGGGTGCTCTGTAGAACACACAGGGCAAGTTACTTGGAGCAGAGGCAGAATTTATTTCAACAGCATAACATGAAGTACAGCACTCAAAAGGTAGGCTATGAAATAAAAAAAAAACGAGAGTAGTAATATTTATAATAGTGGGTTTTGATCTTGTGGTGTGTAGATGTTTCAGTTGAGTTGTTTTGCCCTCGAATGTGAAGACTGGTGGTGAGGAAATGCTGTCTCCTGCCCTGCAGGTTATATTAATCTTCTGTAGGTATGGAATTTTATGAGAGATCTAGAATCAGGATTTGGGTGAGAAGTCTAGTATCACGGAGTGGTATTGTTGCTTTGATTTGACAACTTCATCTGGCTTCCTGGAGAGACAAGCTCTGTCATTCACTCCGGTGTCAATATAGATGGAAAGGCTTAAGTGGTTCTCTGTTTTCTTAATTGTAGGCTTACAGTCAAGTTGAAGGAACCCATGGGTGTCCATGGTGGCACATGGTCATTTTAAATTAAATTAAAAAGTTGATAGGAGTAAATCACTGGTTTCAGAAAATCCCACAAGCCACCCCAAAATTCTATTGAACACTCTGAAATACACCTCTGAACCACTCACCCAATGGAGAAACGATCTCAAGGGACATTCATCTGCTTGGCAAAGAATGTCTAAATAAAAACTTGGTTCATGGGCAGGTTACTATATTCCTAAACTGAACATTAGAAAGGAAAAACTGTAAGAAACACAGAAAAAATATATGAAATATACTAAAACATTCTGTGAAATACTTTATAGTAATAAAATCACTTATGTTTTTGAAATTGCTTAGCATTAAAGACACATCTAAATCCCAATATGGTTTGCCTAATATTCTGAGTCTATATTTTCCAAAAAAAAACCAAACCTGTGACAAGAGAACACAATATCATCTTTCTCCTAAAGAGGAAAATGGGCATAATTTTACTTCACAGGACATCTGATTTGGAAAGATTCTACATCAAATTTAATGCAGTGGTAAAACCAGCCTAGAGTCTGACTTGTATTCATTCCAAAATAATTGTTAGGGTAAGGGGCAAATTATATGAAGTACAGAATACTAATTGTGCACTAGACAGGAAATAATTAACACATTTCCAATTGTTGCTTAGCTTGATCATAAATCAGTATACAGATAGCAGTAGAACTGAGAAATTATAAATTAGGTAGAAAAAGATCTGCAGAGAAAGAATCTCTAGCCCGTAACTCATAGATGATAACTATATAATTGTAATTATCAGTTATGAGATATAGCCACTGTGTCACAGAAACAGATATAACCACCTAAGAAAAAATCTGTAACAAGTCTGCAGTTGATACTATTCAGTATCCAGGCAGCCCTCAATTAAACCATTAAGCAAACTATGCAAGCGCTTTGATCATCAAGGGAAGGGGTCACCACATAATTTTTCCCCCCTTAGCTATCATGCCCTTAATACTTTCACTGTCACACTTGACTTTAGTTTTCATCACTTACTAAATTTTAATGCCAGTTAGATAATGGAAGGGCATAGAGTCCCATTGTTGGGCGGTGCTTAGAACATCAGGGGCATAACTTGAAAATCTGTTTATAGAAGAAGTTTTATTTAGGTAGGAAAAAAATACATAGGAGTCATCTCAACTGCTAGATCCTCTTTAGCTGGGAATGTGATTTGGGACCTAGCACTCTCTTAGGATCATAGTCAGGCTCTGACTCCTTGATGGCTGAAAAGCAACCACCAGTGCTGTATCTGATTCATCACTCAAAGGTGGCTGGCAGTCTGTTGCTTCCTGAATTGCAGGATAAGATTTCTCTTTCTGCCTCAAAATCAAAGGAACCCATCAATTCTATTTTATTTAGGTCAATTGTAAGCAACGGTGGCTTGAATGACATAAGAAGGTCTGTGCATAAGGGAAGGGTGGTGGGAACATCTCCTCCCCCTCATGTGACCAACTTCCATGATATGCAATCACATATGAATGTTAGGTCTTTTTAATAAACAAATAAACTTGTTTTAAAATTTCCTGAACCTGACCAAGAGGACTGAGGAAATACAGCAAGAATTTTAAGGGAAAGAATGAACATGAACTACATGTTTTGGGTATTTTAGGTCATGGTCCTTTCAGCAAAGGCAATGATATATCCTTTTGTATTGCTTCTTCCTTCTCCTGTAATGAGAATGGTCTGCACGATCAGCATGATTTGATACCATATTCATAATTTGCTGTATACTTAAATGGTTAAATAGCAATAACAATAGCACTTAGACTTATATACCACTTCTTAGTGCTTTACAGCCCTCTCTAAGTGGTTTGCAGAGTCAGCATATTGCCCCCAACAATCCTCATTTTACTGATCTCAGAAGGATGGAAGGCTGAGTCAACCCTGAGCCGGTCAGAATCAAACTCCTGGAGTGAGCTGAGAGTTAGCCTGCAGTACTGCATTCTGACCACTGAGACACCATGGCTATTTACAGCAGGGCTTTTCAACCTTTTCACCCATTGTACCACTTTTAGGATATGGCAACATCCGAGTACCACCAGTCGCCTAGCAAGGTGTCAAAAACTTGATGACCAAAAAAAAGGGAAAAAAGTGATAAAGTACAGGTAGTCCTCGACTTACAACAGTTTGCTTAGTGACTGTTCAAAGTTACAATGGCACTGAAAAAAGTGCCCCCAAAGCCACAGCCGAGCAAGACACCTGCCTGCCCACCCGGTGGCGCTCTTCCTCCTGTCTGAGGTTTTCATTGTTGTGACCCTGGGACACTGTGACCGTCATAAATATGAATCAGTTGCCAAGCATCTGAATGTAAATCAGAGGACCCTGGAGATGCTGCAACATTCCAGCTGATCGGCGCTTCTTCTGGGCTCAGTAGAAGTGCCAGGATCAGTGCTGCTTTCCAGCTGATTGGTGCTTCTTCAGGGCTCAGCAGAAGTACCAGGATCAGCACCGAGCTCCAGATGGAGCCTGGCGCTGATCCTGGCATTTCCACTGAGCCCTGACAGCCCCAAAGAAGCGTCGATCAGCTGGAAAGCGGCACTGATCGTGGCGCTTCCGCTGAGTCCTGACAGCCCTGCAGCTCCAGCCATCTCTCGCTCAGGCTTCTGCGGTGCTGCCACCGGTTCAGTTCATTCCCCTCCCCCACTATCACTTTTCTAGGATGGTCGCGTACCACCTGCCAGGTGCCAATGTACCACAGGTGGTACCCGTACCACTGGTTGAAAAGCCCTGATTTACAGAATGATTCTTCCTCTTTACTTCACCTTTAATATCAAAACCTGAAAATGAACTATCCCTGGCAATAAATTAAATCTATAATTTATAAAATGTATGAATTTATGGAAGAGGGGTGGAGAGAGAGAAAGACAGAAATTACTACTTTGTGCATTTTTCCCATTTGAGTTGCTTTGATGTCCATTTTACTCATGCTATAGTAGCCAGTCACTGTGTTGTTTTCAAGTACGTGGATATAAAATGTATCTACCTCCAAATTCTCACATAAGGCTTTATGGGCTTGGATTTATTGTGAAAACTCTAGTCCAAGTATTGATAGTCCCATCAGTTTGGAGCTCAGCCTATTATTAATAGCTTGTTTCCTTCCTTTCAAAAGGAAGCAATCAAATTCTAAGCTACTAAAGTATGGGAAACACATGCATTATATTTTCAAGTGAAAAGAACTTAGATTCAAAAGTAAATGATGGTTCATTTTTTTAAAAAAAAACTACATAAGAACAATTTATTATGAAATGAAATACTGATTTTTGTCTGTGTGGGGAAAAAAATATTCAGGTGTTTTGTTTTTTCCAATCAGCATAATGCTTTAACAGACAATATTTCTTCCTTTCTTAAAACAGACAAACCTCTGTGTATATATTTGTGAAGGCATCCATGTGTATGCTTTATAAAAAATTACAGTGAGTAGTTCCATATCAGAATTGAGATACTTTATTCAGAAACTCTGAAAATAACTACATGTAACATGTCTTTATATTTTTGTGTGTTGTGTTGTATGTGTGTGTATGTACTGCTTCAGTCTTGTCTTTGGATGACTATATGGACAACTCCATGTAGTTTTGTTGGCAGAAGTGGTTTGTCACTGCCTCCTTCCTAAGGCTAAATTTGGTTACTTGCCTATGTCACCCATCTGGTTTCCTTACCTAATGCCTTTGATTGTTTTGACTGTGTCAAGTTGTGGAATGTCTTTAGGAAAATGAGACTCTCAGAATATTTAATTGTCTTCATGAAAAATGTATTACAGTACAGGGAGTCATACAGACAGCATCCCATCTCTACTTGGTTTAACAGAATACAGGATAGATAGAAAGCCATATCCTTTTCAGAAAACTAAACATTTATTTGCCACAACTATAGCACTTTGATTTTTACTATACCTTACAGAAAGAAATTATAATTTCAATGTTCAGTCATCCAAATAACTATAATTTACTAGAATCTCTTTTACATCTGCATTATCTTTGCTAAATTCACAATAGAGCTTAAGGTTCCCCATTAGGACATGAATACTTAAATAATCCTTTCACTTCAAAGGAATCTGTGGTACGTATGGGTAATTCTTCTAAGACACACTATTATTACCATAATCATCAAAGCTGAAAGATTCATTTAGCACTGGTACAGCAAAACAACATATGAGTTCAGTAACATGTCTGAAAGCAGGTTATAATAGATGCTCACTTTGACTCATGATGGAGCAGGTCCTTGGAATGGCATTGTCCAATGGGCATGCCTTGATTTTAACACGTAAATTTAACAAACTCCCCAAGAACCTAGTGATTCTGAGTGTCAGGATTCCAATGAATCCAATAGTTGAAAAGGTTGTTATGTACTCATCTATGGAAGTGGGCAGATCCATCCATTGCATTACCCAAACTAGGTAACATCATCAGTGCTTGTGATGATGATGATGTTGATGATGATGATGACTAGCACATAAATGTGTGCAAGAAAACAACCAAGCTCAGAGAGCACTAAGGACCCTTAATTTGAAGACCTGTGGACTTCAACTTCCAGAATTCTCCAGCCAACATAACTGGCTGATGAATTTCTGGGAGTTGAAGTCCTCAGAGACACTTGATCTGGTAGGAATCATACACAGGCAAGGCTTGAATCAACTTGCAGTGAGAGCTGTGCATGTTTTCATTCAAATTCATGGAGACTCTATATACAATTCCAACAGGATCTAAACCTTGCCACCAGCTTTGTGTATTCCCAGAAGTGACAACATAAGGCTCCACTTGAGATATAAATTGGGTTTTAATTACCAATAATTGAATGAAAGAACAGAGAGACACTGCATATGAATTACTGTGTGACTTCTCATGGGCAGGAGGTGATGTAGTACTCACTTGATTGGCATCCCTGTATGAATTAGTTACGAGTTCCATCTGTTGTCAGATGATTGAAAAGGTATATTTAGCTGCAGACCTTTCTGAAACCCTAAACCCTTTAAAAATTCCTTAACCTCACTGTTCTGTCATTCAGATAAGGAAAAAGCTTGAATGATACTTTGGCAGTATGCAGCTCACGTTTTAGCTGTACTTTATCTGAAATAAAAGCATGGTGCTGAAAAAGCATATGGACATGAGGACATTCTGACATTAGGTTGTTGATTTTATCAATAAAGGGTGCAACATTTGATTGTCTTATAGTATATATTTAGACTGCAGTTGAAATTACCAAAAAAGTGGTTTAAAACTGAAATTATTTTGCAGAATGCTGGGTTAAATGATTCATATATGACGATACCTGCTTTTTTGCATTAAATACCCTGGAGTTGTATAACTGGATATGATGAGCATGCTGATGACACTTCACCCCATGCTGCTTGTAATAGGCTTAAATGTTTGCAAATGGCAACAATCTAGGCAATCCAGCCTACAATAATAAAGGACTGGCCCATCTTGAAGGACTGACAAGTATTTAATGAGTTATAATTTACAGTGAATTTATATTACAAAAACGTTTTTGGGTTTGTTTTCTTCAGATGCATTTTTTAAATTTCAAGGAGTATTACTTTTCATAAATATTGTGCTCCTTTATTGTTTAACTTGTTCTTCCTTTTATTTTCTCCATCTATTAACAGGGGTGCTTATTTTGTTTACTTCTACCCATCCCATGTTGTACATGAATTTTTTCATCGCTTCTACTTCACTAAAAAGACTTTTTGAGTATCAGATTGGTGTGGTGGTTAAGGCACCAGGTTAGAAACCTTGAGGCAGCCTCTAGGCCTGACTTAGACACAAAACCAAAATTCTCTTTGTGAATTTTCACTGCTACCTCACATAACTTAGGTACATTATACATAGTGTATGGTTTCCTGTCAGACAAGAGAAAACCTATAAGCAAGCTTTTGATTTCACTTATACAGTGTGTGTGTGTGTGTGTGTGTGTGTATGTGTGTGTGTGTGTGAGAGAGAGAGAGAGAGAGAGAGACTGTGTCTCTATGTGATTTTGATGCATGTTCTGATAATATGGGCAGTAGAGTAGCACGTATGGGGTATTTCAATGGCTTCTGTACATTAAAGTTCTTTGACAAATTTTAGCAAATCTTCCATTAAGCACAGAAGAAGGAAGCATATTGAGCCTAGCTCTAAAAAAAAAAAAGGTTCTTTGTTGGACAGGAGAAATTGAGATCATTTGATATCTGCCTGATTCCCTTCTAGGGTGCATTATGTGAGTTCTAAAGTGTGCTGGGATGCTGCTGAATTCATTCTGATATTCTGCATCTAAGGCCTTCTCTCTAATTTTATTTTTAGCTTGGGTGCAATCCAATAGGCAGAGTTGGTTCTAATGACACCCTATAGTGAATGAGTTTCTCCACTATTGCTTGTTGCCAAGAAAATTGGAACTGTTCTGTAAAGAATAAGGGAATTAGTGCTAATAGAAAGTAATGGCACTTAAGCCAGTAGGAGAAACTTAGAAGCCTAGCCCTCACTCTGATTTTTGGTTGGCCTGCTTCCACTCTGAGGGACCCATTAGCCACAGCATCTGGATGCTTGGAATAGTATTCACAAGAACTTAGTTTGTATAATCTCTAGTGGTCTGTAAAATATTGGAGATGGGCTTTGCAATAAAAAGTTTCAAAGCTACTTGTGTGCAGTCTCCACTTTTTGTCTGAATGAATTGCGTGAAGGCTGCTGTTCTTTTTGGGGCTTGTGAATAATTAATATGGGCCTTCCAGGGACCAGTATTCTACAGCAGCATGCCAAAATATTTGAAGCTTTTCACCCGCTAGATTTTCTTTTCTTTGATGGTCCATTTCAATTTTTTGGGTTTTT
Organism: Azemiops feae; assembly: GCA_023970755.1. Taxonomy (NCBI): domain Eukaryota; kingdom Metazoa; phylum Chordata; class Lepidosauria; order Squamata; family Viperidae; genus Azemiops; species Azemiops feae. The sequence goes on from JALGBA010000113.1 coordinate 335,811, forward strand.
TTCCCTAGCAAAAACTGTCACTTTGGTTTTCTGATCATTAATTACCAGGAAGTGCTCTTGGCAATAATCACCAAAAGCCTTTACACCTCTGTAGGACTAGAAATACTTTAGCATTATAGGAAATGCTGCTATTAGGGCTAATATTTTTTTTCTCTTTTCTTCTCTATCATGATTACTGTTTCCCGTGGGTTTGCTCTTACCTGCTTACTATGCTTCATTATTCTTATACAGTACATGTGGAGTAAATCACAAACATGATGTCGTCCATATTTTGTGGGTTGTGATTCTGTGTAATTAGCCATTGGGTTGGGAAATTCAAATTGTGTCTTTCACACATTTGAAGGATCACACCTTGGGACACGCTGAACAAAAGGAATTTCTCACGTTCATTTATATTTATTTCAATTCTGTAATATCAAAGTCATGCACAACTATTGAAATATAAGCTTATTCTCAAATAGGAAATGTTTCTGGTTATTCCAGAGCCCAAAATCCTTGTTGTGACCTTCAGAACCATCCTCAAACTTGCTACCAAATGTTGAATTATAATGGGAGAGAAGGGGGAAGAGGATGCAGCCTTTTCATTCAACAAACCTGATACACCATAAGTCTCCCATAGCAATCTTGAAAGGCAACTTGCTTGCCTTGTTATTAGCAGTGGAAAAGGGCAAAGCTGGCTGCATAAATTTATTAGGAGGACACTGAAAGTTCTTACTTTAAAAGAAATTTGATATGTGCTTCCTACATCTGAAATTAAAACTTTGGGTTGAATAAATAAGATTAATTAATTCTGGAATCATTCACAGTTGATTCAAATCAACAATACATTTTTGCTGTCAGCAATATATAGCAACGTATATCCCAGTTTTGCAGTAAATAATGATTCCATCTTATTGGAAATGTTTTTTAGTGAGATCTTAGGGATAATGTTTATTACTAAGAACATGATAGATTTCCATCTTGGTAAACCAGTACATGGTAGGGGCTCCTGTGAAAATCAGATGTCTTTCAGTACACATGTACTCACTTTTATTCTATTCTGTCTCTTTTGAGCAACACAGATTTCTTATTTTTTTTAAAAAAGAGAGAGAGAAATAAAGAGAGAGAGAGGGAGAGAGGGAGAAAGAGCGAGAGAGAGAAACAATCCCTAGCTATTGTCATATGGGTTTTGTGATTTCTAAAATGTTTGCGGTATTACCTGGAATTTATATAATATACGTGTAAGTGAATTATATTGTAATTTGCATTTTTCCACATAACTATTCTTTTTTCTATGCTATCTTCTCTAATATATGTTTTATTGAGATACAGCTAAGCTAAATATAGCATATATTGTTATGAAACCAGTTCCTCCCGAAATTTACAGTGCACAGCTGTCGCAAACATCAAAATTTAATTCACTTTTTCAACCAGAGATGCTGGTTTCTGTGCAAATGCAGTTATTGGGCTGGATCAGATTAAATTATGTTTAAAAAAATAAAGTCCAAGGCAGAATTTTATATATCCTTAGATAAGGACAAGTATCTCTAAGACATCTAATTTTAGAATATTTCTGAAATCCTGTTTTACTTTTTTAAAATGGGTAGGAAGACAAATGAAAATTATTTACTTTGCATTTTAATTTAAGATTTGTTTTTAACTTGAGCTGGTTTGTTTTGCTAATTCTAAGCTTAACAGACCAATTGAAAGGGAAGTATTCTATTTTTACCTTCTCCGGAGAATTACTTCTATGATTGCCAAAAAGGACATTGATAAGTATGTGCTCAGCTGTAAGCTAATAAACAACAGTTCATATCTATTGGACATCTAGTAAACATTAATGTTATTTAAATGTATGCATTTACCGCAAATGCAATGGAAAAAAGATATTGAAGTATTCTGAGACAAATGTCAGAAGATGATAAATGCAACATTAAAAAAGAATGTACTCATGAGTGACTGGAATGTTGCAAAATGGACATTTGCTGTCAAAGCCTGCTTCACGCCACATAATCACAGATCTTATACCTGGACATTATCTGATGCACAACATCAGAATCAATTGAGAAATGCAAGATGAAGATGTATGATGTGCTAACTGGAATTGCCTCTTGCTGTGAGGGCAGAGTCAAGTCAGAAAAAAACAGTGTCACTGATAAATCCTCTTACCCAAAATCAGATGCAGATAGTAGCATCTGCAGGATCAAAGACTTTAGCCAGAGTGTCAAAAGCAGAACCATAAAAAGGGCAATGCTTGAGTCACAACAGCCTCCTCTGTGGAAAAAGGTTTTCCCCAAGATTTGAACAGCCCTCACTCTACTGGTATTTTGAAGAGCCCTAAAGACCTGGCTATTCACCTAGGCCTTTACAAGAGTAGTTCAAGACCCTTTTAGATTGTGGAGCTTGTTTTTTTTTTCCTATCCAGTTTTGTAATTTTTGCTATCTTTTTGCCATTTCCTTGTTTTTAAATGTTTTAACAATTTGAAAACCATCCAGAGTCACTGGCAGTTGGGTGGCACATAAATTTAAATCATCCTTTTCATGCTCATCTCCATCATCATCATCATCATCATCATCATCATCATCATCATCATCATCATCATCATTAGCCTCATCTTCCTCTAACTCAATCCTACCAAGACTGAATGCTGTCCGTGTTTGGGGTACCCAGATTGGGGGATATTCCACTTCAAGATTGTCTATAGTCTGCTAATCTTATATCTTCTGCATGAAGAGCAGTTCTCAGTAGCTGCCAACAACCTCTATAACACTAGTTGTCCCCTTTCCTACATTAGGAGACCATTCATATAGTCACTCAAGCATTAGCCACTTTGTGGCTTTAATATGGCAATGTGCTCTACATGAGACTGCTCTTGAAGACCACCTGGAAGCATCGATTGGTCCAGAATACAGCTGAATAAGCAATAATGGCCATTTTGTTACATCAGTATGCCCATGTAACACCTCTGCTTCATAAGCTCCACTGGTTGCCAGTTCACTTCCAAGTGCCATTTAAAGTGCTGGTTGTTACCTATTAAGCCCAACATGGCATTGAGCCTGATTAAATTGTATCACTCTACAAATCCAAAATAACAGAGTAAATAGAGAAAAACAGGGATCCAGAAGTCCAGCCATTTTTCTCTCTCAGTCAGCTTTTGCAGTGAAAGCCAATTGATTGATTTGCAGAAGGTTGAATGAATGGCTTCCATCCAGGAGAGACTCTAAACAAATCCTTATAACATTTAAACATCCTATTATCACCAGCATATTGTTGAAAATGAAGCCTTTTTTGAGCAAATTTGAGGTCTTCCCACTATCTATATTTCACACAGAGGGAAATAGGTCATTAATAATCCATCTTGGCTATAAGAGTGCTTTTACTTTAAAATGTAATTGTGGCAACATAAAAGTAAGTAACTCCAACAACATTCTATCACCACTGTCCTTGAGAAGAAACAGCCTAAACAAACAATCTACACCAAGTCAGTTTCCTGAAGAACCTTTAGAGACAAACTTAATTAACTGTTTCAATACCTTGCCAGATACTGAACAAGGAGATATTATAAAAAGGGTAGATGATCTGAGGGAATTATTAGCAATTACATTTTACTGGATTACTGTGCATCCCATCAGTCAAGGAATTTTGGCTGGCGGGGTCCAGAATAAGAGCCTTCTCTGCCATGGCTCCTGCCCATTGGAATATTTGTTCTCACTGTTCTGTCCTTCTGCAGGAACCTGAAGATCTGGCTCTGCCAGAAGACCTGGGGCCCCAACGGGGGAGCATAATATTGGAGATGTCTATGGATGTCTTCAGCTCTGACTGCAAATGATCAGCTGTCTGCAAGGAGTATAAATTCTTCCATTCCCCACCATCCGATCAGAGCTGAAGAATCTTCTTGGATGAGAAGTGAAACATCTTCAAAGAAAAACAAGAAAGTCCAGTTGCTTCATGAAAAAGGATCTTTGGGACAACTATCATATTGAAGATGGTTGATTAATTAAGATTTCTTAAATTTCTTAAGCTAATCTCATCTCCCCTGCTGGATGGATGGGGCCAAAGAGATTATTGGAAAATTCTTGGAAGCACTATAGTACAAGATATAAAGTAATCACTGAGGATGTGTTAGCATGACAAACATTGCCAGTAGCTGACCCCAAGTTGGGCCACCTCTTTGGTCTAAAATTGCAAATGTCTATATAAAGAATATGTAGAAAAGGAAAACAGCATGTTATAGAAAAAGGAAAAGGAGAAGGAGAAGGAGAAGGACTAGTTCTTTGCATAACTGATAACTGGCCATGTTTCTGGTGCTGCTCATAGGGGTGATAGGGGTAACCCTAACAATTTCTGAAGAATGATAAGTTTCCAAACTCTGCTTTAGAGAAATCATTATGTCTTTCGACATGATTCCAAATGCCAAGTTAAACATAATTGGGGGACTACTATAGTCACATTGCCTTCGAAAATGTTTTTTTCTGCTAATAATTGTGACATATGTGCAGGAACTGCCACAGAAAAATGCACAGGTTATCCTTATCTGGCCTATTACATGGATGTCAAACTCACTACATCATGTGATGTGTCGCGACGTATCACGATTCTTTTTGCATTGCCGGCAATGGGGTAGGCGTGGCTTCGGTATGATGAAACCGGCCCGCGGGACGGCAGTTTGACACCACTGGCCTATTATAATGATGCTACCAGCAGTTTTATATCATAATCTAAATAAAATTGACGGTGATGATAACCGAGAGATAGGAAGATAAAAAAAATGGAAAGGAATGATGTAATAAGTGTTCGGATATGTAAATGCAGCATTTTAGGCTTATTTTGATGATTGACTTGATTAACTTCTATATTTCATATTCCATTCATCTTCAGCTATTTTTAGAATAAGGTTTAATTTAATGCATCAGGTGAAAGGGTAAGCTCAGGACTTGTGGACAATGACCCCAAACATTCCTGTGGGAGTGAATCCATTCTCTGTTTTCAGTTTTAAAATCTTACAAAATGGCACTTGCTTTTAGACTACCTTACATTAGATAAGAAATCATAAAAACAATAAAATAGGCAGGTGGAGAGAGATAAGCAAATATTAAGGGGAACAAAGCTAGAAAAGAATGCTAGGTTTGGAATGATGATACCTTTAACAAATGCATTTGATTTATTTTTCTCTTTCTTCTGCCATATGGCCCACATGGTGTATAATGTAGCTTCTCCATTTATGACTTGATTACACATAATTGATCAATGCAGCACCTTCACCTGCATGAAAAACAAGCATTGTTGCATGGTTTCATAGTCATACGGGGGTCATTCATTCACACTAAAGTAATGGAAAGAAAGCTGGAAGCTTTCAAATAATTAAAAGGGTAATCAGCCATCTGGGAGAGTGTACTTTGTAGTGCGCTCAAAGATTACTACGGACAGATGGTTGCTGTATATGGGCTGTATAAGGGTCACTGGAGCTATTCAGTCCTCCATTTCATAGTCATATATTGTTAAAGATGTCATAGAATCTGGTTCATGTGTACGTGAAGGACTTTTGGTGCACAGTGACTCCTTCTTCAGGGCAGAATTTCCTGTGAAAAAACAAAAGCTTAATGTTTCAAATTCAATCCTTATCATTTCCATATAAAAGGTCTCTGTGTAGGAATATTTTTAGTATCCAATATGTTTTTTAAGGGGCAAGTAAAATGGAGGGATCATGTGCAAGGTCTCTGTGTAGGAATATTTTTAGTATCCAATATGTTTTTTAAGGGGCAAGTAAAATGGAGGGATCATGTGCAATGCAAATTTGCACTAACATAATGAGAAAAAAGAGAAAGAAAAGAAAAAAAAATAGCCTAAATATTATAGATACCAGGGAATTCAGTACAAGATTTTTCATGGAAATCTGGCACTATGTGAAGATCTCATGAGGCTCAGAAATTTATTATTAGAGTTGGTAGCACAGTCAGTCAGATGTTTAGATTGGATTTGGCATTTGGCATTTGACTATCAAGTCCTTCCCAAAGACCTGAGACAGGCAGATGTCTTGTTTGATGGTTTTAAAGATGTCTTCACAGGTATAAGCTGTTCTTCTTACTATTATTATTAAATATTTGGATATATTAGAGTGCCATGCATGTTGTTCTATATGCCCATAACCATGAAACTATCAAGCCTGAAGAAAATGCCCCATTAGTATTCTCCAATATGAAATACTTCTGAACAATGGGATGCTTCTGAAAAATCAGAGAGGTGATTTTATAGAGCAGTGAGCTGAAATGGGGTCTCTGTACTAGTTGAATGATTAGCCCACTTTTCTGAGGAAAACAAAATGTTAAATCTTATTAACATTTCCTTTACTGATTACCAAGTTTCATCAACAACATAATTTGAAAAGAACTGTGAAAATTTACAATTTCTGAAATAACCAATTGGTATCTCTCTTCCTCTATAAGACACTCAATATTGTTCTTCCAGAATTTAGCCTTTGAAATTGCTATTGATTTGACCCCTTTCATTACACTTGTCTTCCTGCTTTTGTTAATTAATTCTATAATTAAGAGGCTTGGCACTGGATGATGTAAAAGCAAACTACTGAAACAATATCTCTAAAAATAAGCATTTGGTAGTTCCTGGACTTCCTGGAGCCACCTGAAAAAAGAGATTGAATGTCCCCACAATCTTAAACAGACAGATAAAATTTTCCAGCTTTGACTGATTGACAAATTTAATGATTTCGACCCCATCTTTTTGTGCTCTTTCTGCAAATTGTCCAGTTGCCTCTTGAATGTGAATTAGAACATAGTGAAATTTATAGTGTTATAAAATATAGATCCATGTTGGTCCATCCTACATCCCAGAGACTGAGGACTCATTTACCTCAGAAACACAAAGCTGCAGCTATCAAAGGCCCAGTTGCACTTGAGAATGTCACTCCTAGTGCAGTGTTTATAGATAGATTTGTGACAGATTAAAATAAAATAAAATATTGGAAAGAGGTTTAATTCCTTGGGGCTGCTGGCTACATACCACAGATGATGATGATGTCACCATCATCAATACTGGTTTATTTGAGTAAGATAATGACCTTTGGGATTAAAAGGGAAAGTGTTATGAATTAAGTTTATATAATTAAAGTTTAAATAAATAATTGGGAAAAATATTAACAAACTTAATAAATCATATTTGTCAAGTATCTAATTGAAGAATTAATTGATTAATTGACATGGCTAATATATATACAAATGCATGAAGAATTTAGAGCTGCCTTGAAAAGAGAAACATTGGTGATGCCCTCTCTAAGTTGCCATAGACAATTTTCAGGGCAGCATTCCTTTCATTAGGAATTTATGAAAGAAAGCTAGAATTAAGATGAAAATGTTACAAGAAGCCAAGGAAAATGGAAGTTTTGGTTTGCCAGAGTGGGTCTTATATTATCAAGCATCTGTATTAACATGGGTAAAAGAATGGATAACTCTTAGAAACAAAAGGTTGTTACATTTGGAGGGACATGATTTACAACTGGATTGGCACACTTTTTTATGGTATGGGAAAAATAAAATCCATAAGTACTTTCAAAACCACTATATAAGAAACACATTACTACTAATATGGGAAAAAATAAAATGTAAAATATACTTGAAAATTCCAGGATGGCTTTCAACAATGGAAGCATTTGTACATCCAAATTTAGTTAATTTTGAAAAAAATTGCACATACAGAGATATTCTAAATTCTAAAGGGAATTTAAAATCTAAACAAGAAATGGAAAACCAGGTTATAAATCTATCATGGTGGGCATACTTACAAATGCAAGTTAGATATGATAAAGATGTTAAACTGTATGGATTTTATAAGGAGCAAACCTTGTTTGATAAGATATTATTAACCTCTGATGAGAAATTAATTAAGAAAATCTATAATTGTCTATTAAATTTGAAAATGGAAAGAGAACAAGTTAAAGAAACAATGATAATATGGGCAAAATTTTTGGGATATAATATAGAATTAGAAAAATGGCAAAACTTGTGGGAAAGAAATTATAAATTGACAATGTCAACTCCTTATAAAGAAAACTTATATAAAATGTTTTATAGATGGCATTTGCCACCAGCAAGATTATAACAAATGTTTAAAAACATGTCAGATAGATGTTGGAAATGTAAACACAAGTCAGGTACTTATTACCATGTTTGGTGGACATATGCCAAAGCAAAAAGTTATTGGAAAAAAATATACACGTGACTAGAAAAGATGTTGGGAAAACATGTAGATTTTAAACCTGAACATTTTTTATTAGGTATAATGCCAGAAAAGACTGATAAGCAAAGCATATATTTGATTTTACATGTAATAACAGCAGCAAGAATTATATTCGCACAATATTGGAAAAATGAAAAAATACCATCAGATGAAGAAATAATTAAAAAAATACTAGAATGTGTGGAGATGGACAGACTGACTTTGAGGTTGAAAGAAAAAGAAACAGAATATTATCAAACTTGGGACTTGGGACACGTTTGTTGAACAAGTACTATTGAATGTATGAAAAAATCAATAAAAATCTTATGTGTGTGTGTGTGTGTGTGTGTTGGGTGGAACACCCGGCAAATGTAAAGCAATCTGTTCTGCGTTTCACTCCAGTCTAGGAGCATCTTTTGCAGGCAGACTTCACTACTGTGAACACTGTAAATTCAAAATTTTGTGGCTGACAAAGAGTTACATGGGAGACTAGTATAGCTATTTCAAGCTCTTTTAGCTCTCAACAGCTAGTCTTACCCCTCTGGGATTCGAACCTGGGCAGCTTTCATGTTAGTTGTATTAACCATTAGGCCACAGGCTCCTCCTCACTCTTGTCAGTAGAGGCCAGGGAGGATATATATCTATGTGTTGGGTGGAACACCCGGCAAATGTAAAGCAATCTGTTCTGCGTTTCACTCCAGTCTAGGAGCATCTTTTGCAAGCGGACTTCACTACTGTGAACACTCTAAATTCAAATTTTTGTGGCTGACAAAGAGTTAAATGGGAGACTAGTACAAAATTTTGAATTTACAGTGTTCACAGTAGTGAAGTCTGCCTGCAAAAGATGCTCCTACACTGGAGTGAAACGCAGAACAGATTGCTTTACATTTGCCAGGTGTTCCACCCAAAACACACACACACACACACACACACACACACACACACATGCATATATGGAATTTAATCCCCAATACATTCCAAAGAGATAAGGAATTTAGTCCCCAATACATTCCAAAAAGATACTTTTTTTCCCCTTCAGGCTGAATATGGTTGCCAGCACTTGGTTTAAAAACTTTCACATCTTACTACTATCCACCACTTCCTGAAATTTATCATATGAGCAACAGAAGGAGGGGAGGAAAGAAAGAATTTTTCTTCCAGCTCAGACAGAAAGCTTAATAAAGATCAGTCTGCCTCTCTCCAAAAGAGCTTGCCAGATTGCCTATCATTTTGTCATTCCCCCTTTGCTATAATGTGATGAAATCGTTTCCTCGCTTAAAAAAAAAAAGATCCAATGTCATTTTGTTATTCAGAACTTCAAAACAAGTCATAAAAGAGATTGGGTAGGTAATCAGAGTCCACAACAGTACCTTTAAAATCTTCCTCTCTAGATGTTCTTATCATTACTTCCTTCTATCTTCTGCACCAATTTGATATAATGATTAAAGCATCAGCCTAAAAACTGGGAATTTGTGAGTTCTAGTCCTGCCTGAGGTACAAAGCCAGCTAGGTGGCCTTCATTCTGAAATAGCCTGATTGCTCCCTCTCAGACCTAGGAACAAGGCAAACCTTGCCAAGAAAACTGGGGAGACTTGTCCAGGCAGTCACCAGTAGTCAAAAATGAATTGAAGGCACACACACCATCATCTCATCTCATCTCATCTCATCTCATCTCATCTCATCTCATCTCATCTCATCTCATCTCATCTCATCTCATCTCATCTCATCTCATCTCATCTCATCTCATCTCATCTCATCTCATCCATCCATCCATCCATCTCTATGAGACTTAATTTTGTATAATAAAAGACACTTAGCTAAAATAAATAATGCCTTCTAGTGCAGCTTTAGGCACAGAAACCAACTAGGTGGCCCTAATTTTCTGTCTCAGACTTTGAAAGAAAGCAATGTTACATCACTTTTGAAAATATTTTCAAGAAATGTACATGGAATTAAGATGGCTTCAAAGAAACATCTACTCTCTCTGTCTCTCCCCATGTGTGTTTTTCTGAGAGGCATTTTTTTTTAGAAAATAAGCTTATTAAGTTGATCCACTACTATTTACCAAAATTCCCTGAGTCCCCATGAAAATCTATTTTTCAATTCATGAAGTTCTCCAGCACTGAGATAGGCCAAAGGAATTTCTGCTCAGTTGGCATTGTTGGCATACTGGAGATAGTATTCCTTTTAGCTATTGTTATTCCCATAGTTTTCTTCTTTCTTTCTTTTTAAAAAAAGCTTCATTCTCATATTTAATGTATGTGCTAACGAAATCTGACCAGCAGTTTAGCTGCAAGAAACTTAGCCTAAGTCAAAGTCAGTTGCAAAATATGCTTCACATATGTTGAATGTAGTATAAGGTAGACATAACATGAAAATGAATGCTGGATGAGAAGTATCTATTGCTAAAAGTAACCCTAAAAGTAACAGTCAATGTCAGGCAGATCTATACTTTCCTACCTTGATTTGATAAAATAAGTGTCAAGGTTGAATTGCTAAGATGCTTGCTAACCTCTGTTGCTACTCAACTTGCCATACAAACAGGGGAGGGAGTGCCTGGGAAAGAAACAGGAGTTTCAAGAAGCCATCCACAGACCATGAGACCCAAGGTAATCAAAAGCAGATGTCTGACAGAGAAGTGGACCGTTACCATAACAAACTGAAGGGATGCGATTGGGCAATGTGAACACTTGGTGGATGGGGGGTTATGAAAAGCTATTGTTATCTAAGCAGATTTTTGTATGGGAAAACTAGAGTTGATTTTGCTTCTTCAGTGCCAAGATGTGTATTCAATAAAGATTATCTTTTATGGCACCTCAAGACCGTAGAGTTTCTTCAATATTGAATTTGCCAGCTGGACAATTGACAAAAGAACCAGGAAACTTGGGGAAAACCTCCTGGTCTGTGAAATATAAGTTATTTACACCCAGCCCTGAATCCTTATAAATTATAGCAACAGCTGTTTCCATATGTTAATTATTCAGAATTTTTCTGCAAACCTATTCATGCATTCATTTAATTTATAGAGCTGGCCATCTCACTTTTACAAGTTATAGTGCAGTTTGATTTCAGTCAGATTTTTAGACAATGAATGTTATTGAATTTCTTTGTAAAGTAAGATTTTTTTTTCCAGATTAAGTGTACACACTTCAAAAACTTTTATAGTTCTAATAATATGAGACTAGGCGCACCATTGCAGGTTAAAAGTTCTGGGGGGGGGGAGAAAAATGAACTCCGAAATTAATTTTAATAGTGTCAGTGGAGACATCTACTTCTTATGGAGACTTTGTTTAAAATATGTTATATAAGTAGAACAAACTATACCTGACAAGATTGAAACTGAGTTGAAAGTGAATTTATAAAAGACAGGCTACAAAAATGATATGGACATACATGCTAGACATACAAAAGAAATTGGTAGTTATTTTAATAATTAAGATATACACAAATAATAAACCAAGAGAGTAACCTGGATAATTTTCTTATATTAGATTCACAAAAGAGTCTTGCTGAAGTTTTGAAGAATCTGATGAGAAGGGACAATGAAAAAAATGAAAAGAAATCAAGTTTTGTGACATTATTTGAATTGACTAAAGAGTAACATTATTAGGAATAAAAGGAAGGAATATAAAGTTGGTTTTGGTTTATTTGATCAAGATTAAAATAAATAAATTGTTATTTCTGTTAACCCTTAATAATGCTGATAGCAGACTGAAATAATGATGTTTTACAAATTTGTTTATACACAAGAGATAACATGAGAAGATGTCATTTATTGTCATTTAAGAACAAATGAAATGTTAGTAAAATTGTACTTATTGCGATGAAGAAGAAAATCATTTTTTCTATATTTTTTAATTTACTGTAATCTTACTTTTTAATTTCTGTTTCTCTGTTTCTTGTTTTCTTTTTTTGCATTTTATTTTTATGCTTCTTTTTATGCTTAGTTTACTACTAAAATCTTCTGTAATCCAGTCATTGTTTGTCTGAAAAGAGAAATTTTGTATTTGTTTGGACAAGCAGAAAATCTGAGACACTGTTCTTTAAGTTGTGCTTCTGCTACTAAATGATAGCAGAATAATTCAAAGGAACTAGCTTGTTCAAACAAATACAAAATTTCCCTTTTCAGACAAACAATGACTGGATTACAGAAGTTTTTAGTAGTAAACTAAACATAAGTAGAAATATAAAAAGAAAGTAGAAAATGCAAAAAAAGAAAACAAGAAACAGAGAAACAGAAATTAAAAAGTAAGATTACAGTAAATAAAAAAACAAATATAGATTCTTTTTATTCTGCTCCATTGCAATAAGTACAAACAATTTTACTAACTTGAAATTGTTCTTAAGTTGAATATATAGTTGGGTTGAATATGTGCTTCTTGTGAAGCATAGTTAAATTGCCTTTAATATTGTAGTACTTTAAATTATCCTCGGTTTATTTTATTTTGCATTTTTCTATCTTTTGAAATGTTATTAATTGCCTTTAGCACTCCACTGAATGGGAAATTGGAATAGAAACTGAATTAGTAAACAAGATTGGGCAACTTTTTTTTTTAAGTTACATTTTCCATTTAAAGCTTTGCTTGCTTTAATTCCTAAAACTAGGAAGCCACAATTTGCTGGGTTGCAAAAATCCAGACCACTAGACCCAAAAAACTCAATCTCTATGTAAAGTCCTCATGTATTATATTCCCAGTTCTTTTGAGCTATTCTGTTATCATTTTGTAGTACTACATAAGGAGTCATTGTGTGTGAATTGATGGCTATATAAATTTGTTCTATAAATAAATAAATAAATATAAGCTAAACTGGCTTTTCCCCCCAATTACTCTGATATCCAGTATTTTAGATGTGATTCTGTCTGAATCTGCAAGTTTTGCTTATATTTATTTACTTACAAATTTATATAGCCATCCAACTCACATACAATGACTCCTTATAGTTGTAGTACTACAAAATGATCGCAGAATAGCTCAAAGGAACTGGGGATATAATACATGAGGACTTTACACAGAGATTGAGTTTTTTTGGTCTAGTGGTCTGGATTTTTGCAACCCAGCAAATATATATTTAAGGTCTGAGCCACTTTTTTAAACATTATGTTCATACGAACTAACTTTGGGATGTCAAATCCATACTTTTTTACATAGGTTCCAGGGTACCATTTTTGTCATGCTCTCATTTTTTATAAACAAAATCTGGACCAATTGGCTGCAGCCATGTATTAAGTAGTGAACACTTTTTTAAAGTTTTATTTCTATATTTTTTGGGGAAAAAACATATATCATATTGTAATATATCAAATATTGTATTATTATGATATCTGTTGCTACTGTAGGAAATTATTTCTCTTATTGGTATATTATTCCTTACAAGTTTTCCTTAGCTAAATTGAATTTGTATTCCTGTGTCAATAGCTGTATCGTTAGTGCCTGTATAATTAATTCTGGTTGAGTGAAATGGTTGCAATGATGGGCTAGCAGAGGGACTACAAACTAAAAGAGAAAAGGAACAAGTGGCTACTTCTAATTCTCATCCTTCACCAGTTAGAACCATTCCTAGATAGGGATAACAAGACTACAATATCTCATGCATTGATAACTTGGTTTACATTTCTGGGCTCCCTAATATGATACCCCATGATATTGATTTGGAAGCTGAACTAATACAGGAGTTGTAGCTAGATTACTAATCTGGATATCTGATAGGTCAACTGTTTTGTAATGGATTTGCTATCAAGCGTTATTGTGAATGTCACAGTTATTCGAAATGCAGTTCCATATTCCTTTTGACCATTAGGCACCTTAGGAGAAAAGATAGCAAAAGATCCTCTTTTTGTTCTTTGCTTTCTATAGACTGATGCTCTTAGGTGATCCTTTTCAGTGTGCAGAAAAGTTAAAATCCTCCCCCTAATATGAAAATGGATACATCAGAAAAAAATGGACTTTTCTTCATGAATTCCACTTGTTCTTTTGGACATAAATGATCTGCCACTAATTAATTTTATTCTGCTGACATGGATGTATCATGTACAATATGACTCTAAGGAAAGAATTGGAGGATTTCAGACAAGGTATTAGCCCTTTGAGATAGGCCAGATAAAGTAAGAGGGACAGCAATGTTTTCAGGAATGATCTTTTGTTGTAGTAAGATAGTATATTAGAATCCTGAAAGATTGTTCAAGTTTGTCTCATTTTATATTAAAAGCAAAGTAAGGTTATTTTGAGTTTCTCATGCTAGGCAGTGGTCCAGGAGGGCATTCTTGACAGAGATTCCTTGCCTTTCTAGTTACGGTTAGCACCAAGCTTTGAAAACTTTGGGCACTTTTTTAAAGATAAAGTTGCTCAGCAAAACAGTGGGTTAAATTCTGACCTGTCTCCATACTGTTCTGTATCATCCTCTTTAATGTGATTTTAAGCACATTACATCAAGAATGTTTTTTAAAAAAATTGAAGTACCTATATATTTATTTACTGGAATTCTAGTTTTGCTTTGTTTAAGAATTCTGAATGTTTTAGCAATATAAGTAGGATTTTTTTTTTTTTTTTTTTAAAAGAAAAGGCCATGAAATCTCTCTCCAACTATAGCATAGATCTATTAATCCAGTCAATAGTGCCGCAGGTACTCACAAGTCCTATTCTATTGCTTTTTCTGTGCCTTATTAAAAAGTAAAATAAAATTGGAATATCAACTGTTGCTGTTGTATGGATTTTGGATTCACCTTTTCTGGTCTATTTTTAAATTCAACTATCCATGGTATGCCTTTTTTTCTATAGCTAATTTCCTAATATGAATTGTTGTTTACTTTACAGTCTCAATTATACACTGGTTTCCATGCACTTTGATAAATATACACTGATTTATATGAACTTTCCTTGTTATAATATGCCAGCAAATTTGATTTATACATAGTTGTGATCTGCACCATAGCGAAGTCTACTTTTCAAAGTACTTGAGGCATTTCAAGATAGAATCAGTGATGAATTTATTTTAGATTCCCATGTTCAATTTTAGTTATGACACTCCAAAAGTTGGAAAGTTCAGTCTAATAACAGCTATCCACATTGATATTCAAACTGCTAGTATTTTGATTTTATAATAAGCTGCATTGAAGAGGAATGGAAGGGTTGAATTTAGGGTAGCCATTTCTTTGGATTTCTATGAAGCCTCTTGAAATTTATTTATTGCCAACTGACAAGAATTTGCATTGAACCTAAATTTAATGTAGTCATAACTGCCTAAGAACAATATTACATACAGTCTTTTCTACTTATAGTGTAGGTCTCCAGCTATAGGGAATCACTCCCACAATTATTGAGCAATGAATTCACTGAGAATCAATTGGGAGTTACAATATGGAGAACTCAAAGCTTAGGAAAGATGTCCATGGGTAATCTAATGGAAAGAACTAATGTTAGCCTGTTCTGCAGCCACAGGTATTTACTAAGAAGGCGAAGGACTCACATTTACTGTATTTAGATTCGATTCGATTCGATTCGATTCGATTCGATTCGATTCGATAGATAGATAGATAGATAGATAGATAGATAGATAGATAGATAGATAGATAGATAGATAGATAGATAGATAGATAGATAGATAGATAGATAGATAGATAGATAGATAGATAGATAGATAGATAGATAGATAGATAGATAGATAGATAGATAGATAGATAGATAGATAGATAGATAGAAAGAATTTTAGGGACTTAGTCAAGTTGAATAGTCCCTAAACAGGAGCAGATCCCAGGAATAAAGAATGTATGCATGTATATATTTAGAATAACTGTTATGGCTGACCACCTCACAACACTGTCTCCATTTTTACTACTTTTTAACTGTATGTATGCATGTATGTATGAATGAATGTATGCATGTATTTGGAAAGTTAGAGTGATGCATGTGATGTTCCTGAGAATTCTAGTTGCCCATTTTGGGGCGATATGGCTCCTACACATTTTGGCTCTATAATTTTCATTTTGTCTTGAAAGGCAGTTATTCAAAGCAAGATCTATTGCTATTTGCAATTTTGATCTCCAATCTGTTTACGTTCATTAAGAACACTGCTGTGTTATTCATCAAGAATAACTGCCACTGTAGTCTCCTTTGAGAAGCAAGCAGAGGCATCTTCAAGTAAAGGTGAAGTCTTAAGCAGAGTTTGACTCTTGGTGATCTCAAGGACAATCCATATATTTTCTTACTAGTAATATTAAAGTGATTTTTCATTGTTCTCTCATGGTTGTTTTTCCAACCTTAGCTTAGAGCGCTGGAATTTTATTGATAACTGTCTCAATTCAATCTAGAACTAAGGAGAAATTTCCTTAGAACAATTAATCAGTGGAACGACTTGCCTCCAGAAGTTGTGGGTGCTCCAACACTGGAGGTTTTTAAGAAGAGATTGACAACCATTTGTCTGAAATGGTATAGGGTTTCCTGTTTGAGCAAGGGGTTGGATTAGAAGACCTCTAAGGTCCCTTCCAACTCTGTTATTCTGTTTTACTTGTGTAAAATCAATGAAATTATTCCAGAGCGTGTAAATGTCTCTTTGATTGCTTAACAGAATTTTCAAATCAGCCTTGTCAAAGCCTGTATGGGAAGGGTTTTATTGACAAAGATCAACTGCAAATGTAAACACATTATGAATAGTCAACAGATGCTGATAATGGAACTTGCATGCTAATGCTTACAAAGTTCATTTATTTGAATTGGCTGTCTCTGCTCTTTTCACAGTGGAGTCTTTTCTAGAATATCCAGTGATTCCCTGTGTTGTTTGGAGATAACCTTTCTCATCAGCTAAGGTTTTTAAGACATTTTCTGTTCCAGCAAGAGTGATGTGGGCTGAATTGGATTTATCAGTTGAGCTTTTTTTTCTTTTCTTTTTTTTTAACTTATCTCTATTCCCTCATATTTCTTCTTCAAAGAAATTGGTCATGAATTTCACTTACCTTGAAAAGCCATGATCTATCAAAACGGACAGAAGCATTGGTGAAAAGCATCTATTGCAATCCATCATACTTGGTTTTCTTAAAAGTGTATGTTTGGGAAAATTGCATTGCAATCAGCTTGTATGGGAAAGTATTGCATTTTTTAAATTATGCTAAAGCTAAGAGTAAAGAAAAAGCATAC
Organism: Azemiops feae; assembly: GCA_023970755.1. Taxonomy (NCBI): domain Eukaryota; kingdom Metazoa; phylum Chordata; class Lepidosauria; order Squamata; family Viperidae; genus Azemiops; species Azemiops feae. The sequence goes on from JALGBA010000113.1 coordinate 353,148, forward strand.
TGCAGTAAGTTTCATAAAAAAATACTAGAGAAACTCACAGAAAAAGGATTTCATTGGTAAAGTTTTATTTTAAAAAGTGTATTGAGATAAACTTGTATATTCTTCAGAGGAAATATAAATGAGGGGACAATGAGTAAAACAAACAATGATAGCAACTGCTAGAATTTACAGAGAAGTTATACAGAATGGAATATGAAGTCCAAATGGCAATGAAATGAATTTCTTTGATCTACACATTCTAAGCCTCCATCTTTTTCCCTTCATCTCTATTTGTTATTGTTATGAATCAGGGTAGGTAGTTAGAACTCAGAGTTTCGTATCGCATTTCCACGTTTTCCCTAAAATCCAAAACAATGTGCAAAAGTTGAAGGCAGCTTCATAGGGCAGTACAAGAGCCATTTCCCACTGCAGAATCCAGGAAGAATACCCCTGCTACTTTAACCTTGAGCAGCATTAATGATTTTCTTCTGAAACTAGCATATATTTCAGTATTCAGTATTTCAGCCCAACACTGGCTGCCTCTTTCCAGTGTTGGGGAAAGGGCCAAATCCTTGTCGTAGCATCTTGATTTTTCCTGCTGCATTAGAATTCAAGCTCCATTTATCAAACAGGTTGCATTTTCCTTCTTCTTGATTGCACTAGTTCTTTATTCAGTCAACCTAATCTCTTTTTTTGTATTAAGGTCATCAACTCTTGTACAGGTAGTCCTTGACTTACAAAAGTTCATTTAGTGACTGTTCAAAGTTGCAGTGGCACTGGAAAAAGTGACATGATCATTTTTCGCACTTACGAACATTGCAGCTTCCCCATGTTCACATGATCAAAATTCAGATGCTTGGCAATTGGCTCATATTTATGATGGTTGCAGTTGTCCTGAGGTCATGTGATCAGCTTTTGTGACCTTCTGACAAGCACATTCAATGGGGAAGCCAGATTTACTTAATAACTGTTGCAGAAAGGTCATAAAATGGGGCAAACTCATTTAACAAATGTATTTTCTAATCACATTTCTATTCCTTAATTCAAGTACCGTCAGTACTCAATTGTTAATGCCTCTTTCCCCCAGTTTAAGCATTAAGCATAACCTGCAGAGTTGCATCTTGGCTCCTAGCTGAAGCCCTAATCAATACTTTCAAGCATAGCTGATCCCCAAATTAATACTCTAATTAATCATGTGGCATTAACACAGCTATGGGATGCAATCACTAAACTGCCTTCCTGAGTTAAATAAGGAGCTCTAAACACAGATAACGGATATACTATCCCAGGGCTTGTGGGGATACATAACAGCCAAAATACATCAATTTAAACTAAGCTCATCAAAAATCCCCACATGGGCCAACAATTTCAACTACCCACTTTTTAATATCAGCGTGTTACTAACCTGCTTTTATACTAACTTTATAAAGTGGTTTAGAACTAGTCTTAGAACTACTTAGAAGTAGTCTTCGAACCAAACATGCAGAGCTAATAATTTAAACCTAAACATGATTATATGGTATAGCTAAACATAGATAGAGCCAATCCTTACATTATATGGAATGTGTGACCACAAAGACTGTTAAAAGGACTGAAGCTACATGAGCTTCCACTCATCTGCTATAGATATGATCTTAATCTAAAAATAAATAAATATTATGCTCTCCTCAGTATGCTTTTCTTGGGACCAAGTTACTGAATTATAATTTCTTATTTGTAAAAATAAAAATAAAAAAAAATGGAGTCTTCATGAATGAAGGCAAATATGTGTTTCCCAGGATAATGTTGCAGGATCCAATCTAGGTCAGTCACCTGGGACCAGAGGTTTAATCTTCTGAGCTTTTGGACTCGTGCTGGAACCCATCTTCAGGGAACTTCTCTCTAGCAGAGACACACTCTAAATTATGGCTAAAGAAGCCTGCAAATTAATAGCTTTCATACTGAAAAATAAATCATGTCTCATTTACCTTTCATCTCCAAGTATTTGAGCAAAGGGGCCAAAGTATCATGAAGGCTTTAATATAAATATATATGTAGGTGATTATATTATCCAATCTTATCAGAATAATATAACCCAAGTAAAGTTAATCCACCTTTCATCCCACATAGTTCAAATTAAACTTTTATTTAACTATAGTTTAATTAAATATGTTTTATTCAGTTGTGACATACTTGAAAATCTTCCTTCATAGTTTTATTTTAATCTTTATTTTGTTCTTAATGTTTTGCTTTAGCTATTTATTTATATATTTTTTTCTTTTTGCTATTTTTAGCTGTGAATATGTTAGCATGTGAAGATGTTACTTCTGGTAAAGAAAAAGTAGAAACATGACCGTGTAGCATTTAACTTCATTCTCTACATCTGCATTTAGGCTACAATCATTAACATAAATTAGATCTAGTTTTCACTAAAATAATCTTATTCTTGGACTGTAAAGGGGGAAAGACATATAACTGAAGGCATTTTACCTACTTTTTTCCTTTGTTATTCCTAATAAACCTCTGCATTCAAAACTGCAATGGTGAGATTTCTTTTCTTTTTTTAAAAAAGGTGTTATTGTTAATTGCTAGATAAATCATCCAGAACATTTCAGTCTAATAAAGAAAGATCAGCATTCTCTTAGAAATAACATAAAATCAGAAGCAATTGAAAAATGTAATAATAAAATAGTGAAAACTATTGATGATGATGATGAAACTACCTAATGGCCTGGAGTCAACCAAGGAACAAATAACCGTGATAACCTTAAGAACTGTACTTGTCATCAAAGGAAAAAAAAAATTGGTCCCATGGGTACAAAGAAGGAAAATAGAAAATAGATGTAACACATCCTTCTCTTCTTGGTTGTAAGCTATAAGCTCTAGAACATTATTATCAGTCTGAATGTGGCTTCCAATGTGACTTTCCCCTGGCTCTAAATGATGGTTATCAAAAAGAATATATGTTCGCTGAACCATGCCTGGAACAAAATCACTGTTGTCGCAACAAAGTACAACTTCCCTTTTACCATCAGTCTACAGCATGGGTGTCAAACTCGCTGCATCACATGACATGTCGTGACATATCACAACTTTTTTGCCGTATCTGGTGTGGGTGCAGCCTCTGCATGATGCAACCGGCCCATGGGCCGGCAGTTTGACACCCCTGGTCTACAGGATGTCAGTATAAAGACTTTGATAAGATGTTCATTCAACTCCATCAGTAACAAACCTCTGTGTATGTGTGAATGAGCATACATGAAAACATTATCCAGTTACCCATATGGTATGATACTAGGCTCGCAAGGAAAAGTAGGTTACAATGTGATATTCATTCATACATTCACACATTCAGTATGTACTCCAGTCAGACTCTTGGCAATGCACAATGAAGAAAATATAATACAAATGAAACTTGCACGGGATGTTTTTGTGGGTGTGAACATATGAACCAATGATAAACAATGTCAACCAATACTCAATGATGTAATCTCATTTCTATGAGATTAGCTTCCAAAAAACTAATAACATGGGGTCCAGTTTCTCTTGAAGTGCTCAAATTGGACTGGTTGATTCTGGTGGCAGGAAACACTCCTGAAGATATCCTAAAGGTATCCTGGTACCAGTAGCAGATATAAACAGGATTTAAACCTCCCCTTGGTAACATATTAACAAGACCTACTATATACTGCAGTATATGATTAAAGCTGCAATCCTATCAACACTTCCATTTAGAATTAGTGACTGAGTAGAAAATAGCTTATACTTTATGTCAATTATGCCTTAGATTTGACTCATCTACTTGTATGTGCTACAGCTGTTCTCTGATCATAACAAATACTTTTTAAAACTGTTGTGCTGCTTAGAATTATTGGATGAAAAAAGCATCTAAAATTAATTGCTTTTGCATTTCAGTAAACCTGGTTCAGAGTTTCTGAGTTACAGTTCCGAGCATACTTAGTTGAAGTAAGTTCCTCTCAAACCAGGAGAAGATGGATGGATACATAAGACTGCATCTTAGTTAATGAAGTATGGAACAATACAAGTCCATGTCAGGATCACTGATTTATAGTCACACCACACCATTTTGTCAATTTTGTGCAATTATAAAAGAAGGAAAATCAGCATTTCCCCGTGATCCATAAATTTTCCTAATAAACTCATTTTCTGAAATACACTGCGGTGTCATATGCACTCTTTTGTAACAAGCCTCACCTATCCCTAATATATGGCTTTCAAATCCTGCCATTCCTATTCTTTATCCATTTTATTTTAGCTGCTTTCACCAAAGCAAATTCCCTGGTTGTTGTTCCTTGTCAATGCATAGTTGGGGGAGGGGGATTACCTTATTTTATTCCCATTGAAAACAATGATGGATTTCTTTTCAATCATGAAGCCAAAAGTTTTGGCTTAGATTTGGATAGGCTATTTTCCTTCTACTCAGTTTAAATTCCGTAAGCTAAGAACATGAGGTATCTCAGATAAAGATGTTGGGCTGGGGTGAGGACTTTGGATGCTTCTAAAAAGTCGTATCATCTCCGATATCCTGAGTGGGCATCCTCCTGGAAGCAGTGACAGTGTTTGTGCAACTTATCATTAATTTAGCTATGATTTCTCAGTTAATTCAGTGTTAAGGGTTCTTATGGCATATTGATAAACTAACTGCACAGGCAGAATCCACACAGCACACTAGATCAAAAGGGGCTGACTTTAGTATGATGATGACCAGCCTGGTGTAACTACTTTATCTTGCATAGTAACATTTTTTAATAATATGAAGAAAAGCCAAAAAGAAAGCCTTCAGATTATGCACCAATCTACGTACTTTACTTGATGAATTGAATTAATAAAATCAAAACTATGCACAATCTTTCTCAGGCTCTTGAGATGCTCTGTTTGACCTTCCAGCTACTTGATGTGCTGCAAGAAATCAGAAATCAGATCAATGCAAACCCCCCCCAAAAAGGTAGTAGCTTTACTTCACTTTGCTTTTGCAAAAGTTGCTTGAAGAGTTTCTTTGCTCAAAGCATTGTCAAAACTAAGCATTTAGTTGAAACCTTGCATTGCCTTATTCCATATATAATTTCCACCTGTGTTCCCTTGCATTCTCCTTTGGATCAGAGACTTTGGTTTGTGATTGCCTATCAGATGTCATCCTGGATTTCCTTGAACTGAGGAATAATGGGATTCTATTAGCATTTTTCATCTCTTGTTCTGACTCCCTTCTTTCCTGGCAAAAACCCTGCTCCACAGCACACTCTGGTAAAAAATGATTAACATGTTTGCTTTATGACTGCTGTGTTCTCTTTATGTTTGATGTGCTCACTTAATGAGGTTTTAAAACTGGGTGCAGTCATGGTGATCTGCTTTACAACTATCATGGCTTATGACTGTGATTGCAGGGCTCAGTTACAGTTGTAACTTGAGAACTACCTGTATATCTAATCCAGTATGTAGAAGAAAAAGCAAAGCAAAGAGAAGAAATAAAATTGAAAGGGAAGGCTGACACAAATCATCCCATATAGAAAAATCTGGCTTCTGACCTTGAACTGTTTGTGTACTACTGATAGCTTATAATTAAGAGCTGTGGTGGTGCAGTGGTTAGAATGCAGCATTGCAAGCTAACTCACTGCTCATTGCCAGGAGTTTGATCCTGACCGACTCAAGGTTTACTCAGCCTTCCATCCTTCTGAGGTTGGTAAAATGAGAACCCAGATTGTTGGGGGCAATAGGCTGACTCTGTAAACCACTTAGAGAGGTCTGTAAAACACTATGAAGTGGTATATAAGTCTAAGTGCTATCGCTATTGCTATTAGATGGGATGCCATTAGATCTGAATAAATGACGCTCACCTAATAATCTTGAGTTTCATTCCTAAACACAGTCTGTTTCAATCCTCTAATCCTGGCATACAGGTGAAAAGTCTGCAACCTTCTCTGTATTTTAAGCTGGAACTCCCTGAAAAGGAAAACATGAAAATAAATAGAACCACAGTCAATATTTATTCAAGTGTTTTTTAACTTTAAAAAAAATGGAAATTGTCAATTCTGTCAAGTGAATCTTGGATCTGAGTAAAACAGCTAGAAGGATTAGAAAACGGTTAGAAGGATGTTCTATTATTTTTCAGTTAATTAAGTGACTTCAATCAGATCTGGAAAAGTAGGGTTTAGAAAGTTTTGTCTATACTTTCCATTTGACTACTGTTTTTCTATCTGTGTTATGAGTACATGTGCATATGTGTGTGTTAATGTGGCATTTTCCTTAAACAGTTTTTTAGAAGATAACAATTGATATAAAACATGACTGCCTCCTTTCCTATTGTTTTGAATTCTTTTCTTTGTTAGCAGACAGAACTGAAGGTGTTTGGTTGAGTGGTTGAAGTTCTAAAACATCCAGGTGCACCTTATTTAAAAAATCTTTCATGTAATTTCATGACTATTTTCTGTAGCATTCGTTCTTTATTAACACTTTGACAGTTCCAATTTCATTTTCAATACATGCTTTTAAATTCTGCGTGATTCTTGGGAAACACAATTTGAAAAGTGACTCTCGGTGCATTATCATCAATTTTTGCCCATTATTATCAGCATCATAATGATTAAAACTGCTTCTAAACACTAACTTTCCTACTAAGCAAGAGTAGGAACTTAAGGTTCTTTAGCTATGGCTGAACTGCAGTAATGCCCAGCCCTAGCCAATGCATGGGAAGCATGGGGTGGGACAACAGTGACAAAATGGCAAGCCTGGCTAAAGTTATCAAAGTCCTTTTGCCCTTTTATGTGTGAGGATGCATATGATCCATGTAAAAAAAGAGGTGATCACCCAGCCTTGCCTGCTATTTTTGACACTGAGGTTTCCCTCTGTGGAAGAGCTTGATCCCCAGCATCCTTCATCAATAACTTGGCTAACTGACGCTCTTGAAATTCAGCTGGACAGCTACAAGCTTCTTATCCCTGCTTAGGAACTAGTATTGATTGATTACATGCCATCATGTTTTTTTATTATTATTCCTAGTGACCACATAACTAGATTTTCTCTAAGATGATCTATCCCTAACCTGTTCTTTCATGTCTTTCAAGAGTGCATTCAATGCCTCTGTAACTGAGCCCATTTATCTTGCTGCTGGCCATCCTCTTCTTCTCTTTTCTTATTCCTTTCCCTGCCTTTTCCAGAGAGTTGGGTCTTTGCATAATGTGTCTGAAGTAGGATAATTTCAGCCTGGTCATTTGTATTTTGAGTAAAAGTTCTGGGTTGATTTGTTTGATGAGCCATCAGTGTGCTTGTCCATAATATTCTCAGGCATTGTTGGAGAGAGACTGACAGAGCCAGGGGAAGGCATCAATCAGGGCTTTAGTTTAGAGTGGAAGAAGTCAAGCAGGAATTAGATTAGTCTTTACACAGTCACAAGGGGTGACACAAAGTCCAACCCCCTTCCCCTTTTGAATGCTATCAAACTTGTCTAGTTTTATCTAGGTACAAACTGTTAGTCTGAGAAGATTTTTGTGTATAGACTTGAATAATAAAGCAATCAGCTGAAACTTTTATGTGTGAATCTGATTGTTAATGCCTGATAGGAGTCTTCTCCAGAAGGAGCTAATTTTACCTTAATATAAAGGCAGAGCCTTGATAACAGTGTTTTCTGGGACTTTTGAAATGACAGAAATATAACTTGAGTATTGTTTAAGTGGTATAGATTACTTTTGTTGAGGAGGAAGAGTATGAGCAGCCATACTTAACTTTGGTGCCTCCAGCTGTTTTCTTCTGACAGTTCTCAAAAAAAAAAAATCTGAGTTTGATTTAGAAGATGCATTCATCACAAATGTAGGGAAAAATGCTATTGTGCCAAGATTAGTATACAACAATCCTGATTCCACTCGCATATAATTCACTATTTCCATCTAGTATATAATTTCATGAACTAGCTATCCATCTTTGGTCTTCCATATCCCTGTAATCTATCACTATCTGAACCTGGCTTGTAGTACTGCTTATCATTGTGGTAATGCTGTGCTACTAAAGAACACAATATGAAATCTTAAAGAGGTCTGTGTTTTGGTTAACAACAATGGGATTTCAGACAGACTATCCATTACTAGATTTAAAGCAAAAGGAGTTGTGATTAGGAGACTGGCTACATGGCTGGTTTTCAGTTGGCATCTGGTGGTTAATTATAGATAAGACAGAATCACATTCTGATGGAAATGCATTTTATTTGATAGTAGCGTACAGATGGATTCCCATTTTCCATGCAGAGTAAATAACACTGTTCATCTGATGAACAGCTTGCATTCAGTGACTTGTGCTATTTGTAACATTTTATCTGGCAAACAATAATAATTAACTAAGCAGTTTTAAACTCTTGCGATATATATAATTAAATGCACTATTTAGGTTATTAATTAAAAAATTCAGTAATAGAGTCCAGGAATCCTGAATACATTTACATTAGCATTCTTTAGTGATGCATCCTTAGTAGACTTGGTGTTTGATTGAAATCCTATATGCAGGTACTTGAGTATAAGTTCAAGAAAACTTCATTCTGAGTATAGATGTGACATTCCACTGTACAAGAAGAGTATTCCAAAGTGTCTGAACTACATGGAGATTACAGATGCAAAATATCAGTGTCTGAACTGATTCCATTGAAAAGCATAATGTGAAAATAACACTGGGTGATTTGATGGCTCATAATAATCCCATTTGTAAAATGAATAGCTACATAGATTTGAACACTGTACTTGGGTTATGTAGTTTAGTCATTATATCCCATCTTTTATTTGATAGCTCTAGATAGCATATCTGGCACGTATTGCTATTTTCACAAATACTAAGCCTGTGGCTCAAAAACAACATCTGAGAAAAGTCCTCCTGATGCTCTTGGTAATGATCTCCAACTTAAAAACTCAATCCATATTTTTTACACAAAGGCTCTAAAAGTTTAAGTCTTAACCTTAACTCCTAGTATGTGGGGGACACAACTCCTTGAAAACAATACAAAGTTAGGTTGCCATTATCTACTATCAGCTTCCCAGTCAGCCTGCAGCTGTCTTGGAGTGATCTTAAAATGCAAAGTTGGATAAAAACTAGTTAGATAGGAAACTATCAGGAAATTCTAGAACTTTAAGGAAGCCTGGACAATTTTTAAAAAGATCTTGGAAAACAATGGCAAAACCCAAACATTGGATTTGGGCAGTGGTGGGATTCAGCTGGTTCGCACCACTTCGGCAGAACCGGTAGCTAATTTTTTGTTGCCCAGGCCCAGAATGGATTTCTGGAAGTGGCATCCAGACAGAGAACCGGTTGTTCACATATTTGAATCCCACCACTGGATTTGGGACAAGTCAATTTGTAGAATTTTAATCCATAAATGCTTTTGAATTCAATTCAATTCCTTCTAAATTACACTGCTCATTTGAAAATATTGGAACTAATAATAATCTTTGTTGTGGCATTTTTAATAATTTATTGTTCTATAATTTATTCTATAATTTATTCTCTTTGCCATTTGTTGACATTTATACCATCTGTAAAACGTTTTCCAGCAATTTTCCCTGGTGTAAATTGTTGTCCCCCCACCCCACCCCATAGGTTTTCCAATTGTTCCACTGTAATTGTTTTTTTTAAAATGTTGCATCCATTTTATTTACTTAATCCAAAGGTTTTTTAAAATTTGTTTTTTCTCCATACCATTATGTCCTAATAAATGATCTTGATTCTGTACAAGTATTTCAAATATTGGCAGACATGGTGTCCTAACGGTATATATGTGCTCACACATACACACAGCAGGTGTGCTGAGCATGTTTAATAAGAAAAAGGATTTGTCCAATTATTTGGCTGCATATAATAAAATTCCCTAGTCCAGTGGTTCTCAACCTTTTCTTCACCATGGACCTCCAAGACTTAATGCAAGATGTAATCATAACATTTCTTCAAGCTTTCGTGGACCCTCTGTGATAACATCGTCGCCTATCCAGCCCACAGGTTGAGAACCACTGCCCTGGTCTATTCTCACATTTTTTTAAAAAAAAATCTGGATTTAGTATTAGGCAGCCTAATCTAAATAGCAGTATCAAAATCCAGGACCAAATGTCTTGTTCAGGCATTTAGTTGAATATAAGGAGATGTCAAACTGAGAGAAGACTGAAACAATATATACAGCTCCACTCCCAATCTTCACTCCACTCCCAGTCCCCTAGAGACTTCAAAGGAAGGCCTACTAAGATGGCAGGGTCCCCACTTGCATGGATTCTTATATTTAAGCCTATATTAGTAATTGTCTCCTTAAGGCCACCAGTTCTATGCGTGGAATTCAGGGTAGAAGAATAGAATAGAATAGAATAGAATAGAATAGAATAGAATAGAATAGAATAGAATAGAATAGAATAGAATAGAATAGAATAGAATAGAATAGAATAGAATAGAATAATAGAATAGAATAGAATAAAATAGAATAGAATGTTTATTGCCAAGTGTGATTAGACACACAAGGAATTTGTGTCCGCTCCATAAGCTCACAGTGTACATATAAACAGTAAGTAATAAGTCATAGGTCATAATCATAGTTACAATCATTAATCATAAGTTACAAATAACAATTGATAAATCATAAGAAATCAATAGGAGAAGACAGTAGGAAAAATGAGAAGATGAGAAAAGATGAAAAATGAAACAGTACTGTGGCAATTAAGTGTTCAGGAGAGTGATGGCATGGGGGGAGGGAACTACAGTGTCTTTATGTCTGGTTATTTTGGCATGCAATGCTCTATCCTGAGGGGAGACATTGAAATAGATTATAGATATAGACTGTAGATATTTTCTCAGTCCCCTTTCTGGTTCGTGCAGTATACAGGTCCTCAATGGAAGGCAGGCGGGTTGCAATTGTTTTTTTCTGCAGTCCTAACTATCTGTTGAAGTCTGTACCTGTCCTGTTTGGTTGCTGTGCCAAACCAGACACTTACTGAGGTACAAATGACAGACTCAATAATTCCTCTTTGAACTGTATCAGCAGATCCTTGGGCAATCTGAGCTTTCTGAGTTGACGCAGGAGGAACATTCTTTGTTGAGCCTTTTTAATGATGGTTCTAATGTTAGGCGACCATTTCAAGTCCTTGGAGATAATAGAAACTAGAAACTTGAAGGTCTCTACTGTTGATACCATGTTGCCTAACATTGTAAGAGGTGTCAGAATAGGAGAGCTTCTTCTAAAATCTATTATCATCTCTACAGTTTTAAGAGTGTTCAGCTCCAGATTATTCCGGATGCAGAGCCAGTTGATCTACCTGTTATCTATATGCGGACTCATCATCATCTCGAATGAGACCAATGACTGTTATATCATCTGCAACTTCAGTACTTTAACAAAGGGATCCTTAGAGATGCAGTCATTGGTATATAGCGAGAAGAGTAATGGAGAGAGCACACAGCCCTGGGGGGGGGGGGGCTCCAGTGCTAATTGAAAGGTGTTCGATGTGATTTTTCCTAGCCAAAAGTGGAGCCAAATATGCACATTCCATTCTCAACTAAATGTCAGACCTCCATGCTTTCAGTTGATAGCAGGGCTCATATTATATACCATTCCTAGAATCTACAGAGGTTGCTGGAGTAGACCACTTATTCTTGAATCCCAAAGGTATAGAATATGCAATTATTTTTTAGAATGCAACAGATCTGCATTTTCAATTGTCACCTTAATTCTTGTTTTCATTTTTTAAAAAAGCTAGAGGGCACTATTGAGTAATACTTTCAATATCAAAGCATTACTCATTTGATTTAAAGTTGCCTTTTTATATAAGATACATACAGAGTGTTTTTTTTTCTTAATAACATTCCAAAGATTTATTGAGATCCCCTTGAAGAAATTGTATCCTAGAGGTGTTCAGAATTTTCATGCAACGATGATAATATATATGATTAAAGTTTCTTATACCAGGTTCTGAAATTAATTTTTATGTTAATTAAGGCCTGTGGCAATGATTACCGTAGCAAACTGTTTTGCTAACTATATTTTGCTATGTTAATTCAATTCATTTTTTGGCATATTTAATCATGAAATTTGTAAAGTGCCAATACTGAATACTAGGGAGAGCTATTTGGGGTATTATGTTTACATGTTGCAGGCCATAATATTTCTGTTAATAACATGAATTTTGGCTTATTCAGTTTAATACAAACCGTTGTTGAAGGAAAAGTCTTCATTATGGTTCAGTCCAAGCCAGGAATAAACAACATGGTGACTGCTTTAGAAAAAAGGTTGCAGTTTATTGAAGAGGAGAGCCAGACAGAAAGATGGCTCTGGAAGAAAAGAGAGAGAGCACATGTAGGGAGTGGGTTTTTATACCCTCTGAAACCTTTTGTTTGGAGTTCCTGTGGCATGAACTTTGACCTGAGTCTGAGTGTGCCTTTCTGGTATTCTGATGGTGGTGGGTTAATCCTATTATGTCCCAAAGGTCATATCCTGCTTCCCTGGGGCTGTGGCTGATGACTCTTAGATTTTTGGTGTGAAGGATTGTTGATTCTAGGGATCTTTCTTCCTAATCCCAGTTTCCTGACTCCAGTCTTTCTGACAAGATTATCACATCTGCATTTCTGCAGACTTGGTTTCTGTTTGGGACAGAGAGACTTGGGGGGTGGTGGTTTCTGCCTTCAAAATCCTTTAAGGAAATATATTCTGCCTTTTAAATATTTCCAAGAATATTTCTTTCTCGGGGGGGGGGGGCTGACTTCCCACACCGTGAAAAATAAAAATGAGGAATAGTTACTTCTATGATATGAAATTGTTAGCAAGTCTTCCAGTGTACTACTATATATTTTCCCTTAGGAACCAGATGATGACTCAAATGTAACAGCAATTACATGACTGTGAGTGAGGCAACCTGTCCTATTGTGATAACAATATACATATCCAATGATGGTAACCTAGGGTTATTGACTTCCACCCAGCCTTTCCCTCCACCCAAAGGTATAGTAAGAGGCATCCATTCAATTAAGTATTGCATTATTTTCATAATTTGTCATTATGCAGATGACCTAATTCTCCATGAATATCAAAATATTAAAGTAAAAATAACACATATTTTTTGTTGTCTCTTTGGTTGGATTACATTGGTTGCAGCGGAATTGCCCCCACTGGGGCGGGATGGGGGATCTTCAGCCAGGAATTTGGTCTGTTGCATTCAAAGTCTGCTACATGGGGGTTCATTAAAACTATCATCGTCGTCATTATCATCATCATCATCATCATCATCATCATCATCATCATCATCATCATCATCATCATCATCATCATTGTCATTGTCATGATCATCATCACTTAGTAAAAATTAAATGGTACAAGGAATATGGTAAATGATACAGGAGGGTGCCTCTGAAAATCATATTTGGAACCCTCTAAATTAAAAATTAATCAGATGATCTTGGCCATGTCAACACAAATAGCAAGTTATCCAACTAGAGGCATTATTCAATAATTACTGAGGATGAGACTTGGGCATTATTAAGGGAAACCTAAGCCTTTTTTCCTCCCTCCCTCCCTCCCTCCCTCCCTCCCTCCCTCTCTATATTTGTTCACTTGTTGATATGTAGCATTTTTCATCCTCCATCATTTCTTAGGTTTATGGGGAAGAAGGATGAATGGTGACTGCTATAAAATAACTGATGAAGACTATTAAGGAAAAATGCCTGGATCCTGGAGCACTGGGGAACTATCAGAGGACTGGAAAAGAGCTAATGTAGTTCCCATCTTCAAAAAAGGGAAAAAATTGGATCCAGGATCCATTACAGACCTATCAGCCTGACCTCAATACCTGGGAAGATTCTGGAAAAGATAATCAAACAACGAATCAGCGAACCTACATGCAAACCAAGTCATTACTAAAAGCCAACATGGATTTGTCAAAAACAGATCATGTCAGACAAACCTTATTGCATTCTTTGACCAAGTGACAAAATTAGTGGACCAGAGGAATGCTGTGGATATAATTTACTTGGACTTCAGTAAGGCATTTGACAAAGTAGATCACAACCTACTACTTGATAAGATAGAAAAATGCGGGTTAGACAGCATCACCACCAGATGGATCCGTAGCTGGCTGACCGGCCGTACTCAGCGTGTGGTCCTCAATGGAACCACATCTACATGGAGGGAAGTGTGTAGTGGGGTGCCCCAGGGCTCTGTCCTGGGGCCAGTGCTCTTCAACATCTTCATCAATGATTTGGACGAGGGGATAGATGGGGAACTCATCAAATTTGCAGACGACACCAAGCTGGCAAGAATAGCCAACACTCCAGAAGACAGGCTTAGGATACAGGAGGATCTGGACAGACTTGAACACTGGGCACTATCTAACAAAACAAAATTCAATAGTGAAAAAAGTAAGGTTCTACATTTAGGCAAGAAAAACCAAATGTATAGGTATAGTATAGGTGGTACCTTGCTCAATAGTAGTAACTGTGAGAGGGATCTTGGAGTCCTAGTGGACAATCATTTAAATATGAGCCAGCAGTGTGCTGCAGCTGCCAAAAAAGCCAACACAGTGCTAGGCTGCATTAACAGAGGGATAGAATCAAGATCACGCGAAGTATTAATACCACTCTACAATGCCTTCGTAAGGCCACACTTGGAATACTGCATTCAGTTTTAGTCACCACGATGTAAAAAAGATGTTGAGACTCTAGAAAGAGTACAGAGAAGAGCAACAAAGATGATTAGGGGACTGGAGGTTAAAACATATAAGGAAAGGTTGATGGAATTGGGTATGTCTAGTTTAATGAAGAGAATGACGAGGGGGGACATGATAGCAGTGTTCCAATATCTCAGGGGCTGCCACAGAGAAGACGGAGTCAAGCTATTTTCCAAAGCGCCTGAAGTCAGGACAAGAAGCAATGGATGGAAACTAATCAAGGAGAGAAGCAACCTAGAACTAAGGAGAAACTTCCTGACAGTTAGAACAATTAACCAGTGGAACAACCTGCCTCCAGAAGCGGTGAATGCTGCAACACTGGAAGTTTTTAAGAAGAAACTGGACAGCCATTTGTCCGAATTGGTATAGGGTTACCTGCCTGAGCAGGGGGTTGGACTTGATGACCTCCAAGGTTGTTGTTGTTGTTGTTGTTGTTATTGTTGTTGTTATTGTTATTGTTATTGTTATTGTTATTGTTATTGTTATTGTTATTGTTATTGTTATTGTTATTGTTATTGTTATTATTTCCCATTTTATTTTCTCCCCAGATCATGGGTAAAAAGAAACATTTTTTGAATGTAAGAAATATTACTAGGAATTTGTTTTGTTTTAAACATAATACCAAATTAGAAGATAAATTTCCAGAATATCTTTCCCTGAGAAGGAACGTCTCTCTGTCTAAGGTGGAAAATATAGTTGTGCACAAAGGCATAAAACATTCACAGTGCAATCCCCTATCAGCCCACCCTGAAGAAGATACATTGATTGCAGGGAACTTCTAGGGAAGAATGTTTAAAACCTTACCCTACATGAATCACATAAGGAGATGAAAGCTTCTCTTATCCACTGATATAAAAGCTGGGAAGCAGAACTGCATAGTTTCTACTTCCAGTCTTGGCTTCCCTTCCCTAAAGCTCTGTCCTTTAGACCAGTGCTTGTCAACCTTTGCAACTTGAAGATGTGTGGACTTCAATTCCCAGAATTCCCCAAACAGTATGAGAAACTCTGCTTTAGACCTTTGGAGTTTGGCAGAAACAGTGCATATTCCAAAACGAAATTCATGAAGAAAGGTTGAGTCACCTAGGGAGCAAATATTATTTATTCATTTGCTTGTTTGCTTACTTACTTATGTACCTACTTCTCTCATACCTTTTGACAACATACTCTCAAGGAGAATAAAGATAAGTCAGAGTGCTTTCCTCCTAATAATGTATAATTCATTTACAAGGCATAGATGATTTATATCAATGCTGGAGAGACATCACTGAGGGAAAGGATTCTATGCTCTTTTAGCATCCTATGAACATTATAAGCTGCTAGACAACACATAAATATTGCTTTAAACTTTGAACTGAAGCACCAAGGGTTATTCAGATTTATTATAAATATTGCAGTCAATAGATAAATCAGTTTTTTTTAAAAAATGTGAATTTAAAAAACCTCTTTATATCTTCTATTGTTGCATAAAGAAAGAAAAAACTGGCACACTAGAAGGAAACTTGATTGCACACCTAACTCTCGTGAGTTGCAGGCATGCACAAATATCAAATAAGTATTCTGGTAAATCTCGTTGTACTTAGTGCTTTCACTGTAGGAAGAGAACCATATTAGTCTATCATGACAAAAATCCAGAAGGAGTCTGGTAACACATTTCCTGAGTAACAGATTTTATTAAAACTCTGTATTACATGAAAGCTTATGCCTTTGACAAAATGTGCTAGTCAGAAAAGGTGTTATCCATCTTCTTCTAACTGACTGCTTTCATGTATTCCCTAATTTGGCTGTTTTTCATCTGTTTGAATATGTACTACTACTATCAGAGGAAAGTTAAAAAGTAACCAGTGATAGGTTTTTGTGGTGTTATTTAGACAAAGTATTGGAAGACAAAGAAAGATTCATTTGCGCTTTCAATTTATTTCTCATCTAACTTTGGCAGAGTTCCATTCACACGGGGGGGGGGATGCAATTTGCATCAAAGATAGGAAATGGTACATGATGGCTTCACCACAGAGCAACGGGGGATGGGACCTGCCTCTTGCCTTTGAGGCATGACACAGTTTACTGCTTCTAATTGTGTGGTAACATAAGCATATGCTTTGCGGTAATTGGGACTTCTGCTTGGCAGAGCTACAACTTAAACCTTTTGTAAGTTGGCTGAAAATAAAAAAAATGTGACACTCAAAAGAAGCCCTTTTCTCCAAATAATGATAGAATGTGTATAATTTCTGTCAATTTGGCCAATTATGTGTTGTTGAAAAGAAATTACCTACTCGCTTTCATAGACAATAACCTTTGTAAGAACTGCCTATCTCCAGTGACATCCCTTTCTATCATCTTCGGAGGCTCCAAGTGACACAGAGGGAGACATTTCTGGATCGTTCCTCTACTGATATAGTCTCAGGTCTCCTATGAGACATAATCCTGACAAAAAGGTGTTCTTTCTCCTCTAAAGTGATTTCACTATTCTGTCATAACCAGCGCATTAATAAGAAGGACAAATTCTATGATATTAACAAAAACATCTCCATCAGGGAAGACTGAATCTCTTAGTCAAAATAGATATAATTCACATTAAATACATGACATTATTTATGTGTTTAAAATATTTGTATGGCTGACCATTTCAGACCACAACTCTGGGTGTCTCACAACAATATAACATTGACATGAATAAACACACCCACACCAGTGTCTGGGGAAAAAGAAAGTTCTTGATGGTTTTCTGAAAGGCTGAAAGGGTGGGGGCTTGCTAGATTGCCAGGGAAAATGTTCTACAGGGTAGGGGCCACCATGGAAAAATCTATAGAAGTCTGTGTTTGTTTTGTTTGTTTGTTCTAAGTAGAAGATGTATTAGTCAAGAAACCCCTACTATGGCAATGTCTTCAGACATTGAAAATATAATATTTATTTTGCTCCATCATGAAAAATCTATTTCCCCAAAACTTGTTTTTAATCCTAGAAGGCAGCAATTATGAGCACTAATGAAAAGTTCCTTCCCATGTCAAAAGGTAGTTTGGAGAAGTGATTTTCACCATAAGCTATCTCAAGATTAAAATATTAACTTCCATTTTATATGAAAGTTAACCTAATCACATTCTTTGCTCCTGTGATGGAGTGCCTAACAAACCTTAGGAAAAAGTGAGGCAATTAAGGGAGGAAACAGAGTGCTATAGAAAAATATTCTGGAGTCCATAGAAGGGGAAGAATGAAAAATAGATTCAAAGTAATCCATTTTTATTATTACATTAATATTCCACCATCCCTAGATTCAAACAACTCTTCTATAATGGCGCTGTTTCTTTCCTGTTTTGCTTCCTTCTCTGTCTTCCCAAGGTTTGTTGGGAATGTCATCACATGTATGTACTCTTTTCCAGGCATTTCCCCCAAAAAACTGTTCAAATAAAGTTGTGTTATATGTAGCTTTGTTCTTAGCTGTCTGTCTACAGTAGGAAGCTAGATTTTATTCAGTCAGACTATTGATCTGCAGATGATCACTGCATCTGTCTAGGTTTTAGGCTGGAATTTTTTCCATTTTTTTCTGAAGAGACCAAGAATTGAACCTGGAAGTTGCATGTAGACCATTCTCTACCTTTAAACTAAGAAATTGTGGCTTCACAAATCTGATAAAATAGTCTGCATATCAGATTATTGGAGGTATTTTTCTTTGGATTCACCATAAGATCAAATAAGGTCTTTAACAAATATATAAAAAACAAATTATCGGTGATTTAAGCAGTTGTTAAAATAGTTTTATAAAAAAATTAGATACATTAACTATGTAGAAGAGATATGATTTATTGATTATTTATCACATTCTTGTACCAGAAAAATGAAATCTCTTAGATTTAATTTTCATATTGAATTGTGAAATGTTTACTACTATAGTTGAGTTTCTAAGACACAAAACATATATTGTAGTTACATTATTTCAGATATAGGGAGTGCTTGCTTAGTTACCACAACATGGTTGCTAAGTGAAACTTCAAGTGGCCATGATGGACTTAGGATGCCATTTCCCACTCAGGCATTACACAAGTCATCATGGGTTGTTAAATGAAACACCAAATGACTATGACTTGCGATTTTACTGCTGGCTTCTCCATTGACTTTGCTTGTTATTATCCAATTATGAAGTACATAAATAGCAATTATGTGACTGTGATATTCTGCAATGGTAGAGAACATCCATCATTTATTAAGCCCCTGAATGTCAATCACAAGACTACAGAGAAACTATGATGATCGCAAATGCAAAGTTACATCTTCAGCATTGTTATAACTTTGAAGAGTCACTAAACAGGACAGTCATTAAGTGAGGTCTATCTATACAGTTGTGTAATTTTCTATTTTCACTATAACAATACTTTGTTTTAGTTGTGAATGGAAAAGTGAAGTGCTGCAGACCATATCCTTTGCAGATCAACCTTGGTAAAATGTATTCAATCAATCAGAATAGAGCTGGAAGGGAGCTTGGAGGTCTTCTAGTCCAACCCCCCTGCTCAGATAGACCCTATACCATTTCAGATAGATGGCTGTCCAGTCTTTTCTTAAAAACCTCCATTGATGAAGCACCCACAACTTCTGAAGACAAGCTGTTCCACTGAATCAGAATCAGAATAACAGAGTTGGAAGGGACCTTGTAGGTCTAGTCCAACCCCCCACCCAAGCAGGAGATCCTACACCATTTCTGACAGAGGGCAGCCCAGTCTCTTCTTGAAAGCTTCCAGTGATGTGAAACTCACACAACATCTGAAGGCAAACTGTTCCATTGGTTGATTGTTTTCACTGTTAGAAAATTTCTCCTTATTTCTAGGTTGAATCTCTTCTTGATCAGTTTCCATCCGTTATTCCTTGTCTGGTTTTTGGGTGCTGTGGAAAATAAGTTGACCCCCTCCTCTTTGTGACAGCCCCTCAAATACTGGAATACTACTATCATATCCTCCCTTCTTTTCTCTAGACTAGCCATACCCAATTCCTGCTATGGGATGGGGATGGATGTTGCACTCAGATTTCTCTTCAAATCATAATCTTTTGCTTTTATTTAAAGCACTTCTAAGCCTAAGTTGCTAAAGCAACTAGAAGAGATGCAGAAACCTTGTGCTCAGAACTAAAATTAAAAAAGGGGTAAGGAAAAATAAAAGAAAATACAACTCAGACTGCAATGTTATTTAACATATTTAGTGACCAACAGTTATGTGAGATAATATTAGACTCTAATATTTATTTATTTATCTCCCACCTTTATTATTTTTACAAAGAACTCAAGGTGGCAGACATATCCAACACACCTCTGATCCCCAGTCCTAGCCAATATGGCCCTTGGTGAAAGAATATGGAAATTAATGTTCAGCAACACATCTACTCCTTCCTCAGCCATTCTATAAAAGCCCTGATGTGGCTGATGTTCCTGTATTTTGAATCAACTGGAAGACATGTGCCTCAAAGAGACAAATAGCCCCAAAATCTCAGTTGTTTAGAAGACCTAATTGAGTGGGCCTCTTTCCCACAATGAAACATATGCCAAAAACCATTTGTAGAATGTGCCAAACATGAGCAAGTCATTTCTCAGATGATTCTTCTCTCTCTCTCTCTCTCCCTCCCTCTGTCCCTATTATAGCACAATGGGTTAGTTAACAACTACAGGGGGGAAAGCAAAGCTTTCTTTCAAGAACTGATGTTAACTTTACTTTTCTACTCCCATTTTAATATGCATAATCCGGATCATTATTAGACAGTTGGAATCAGCAAATAGGTTTATGTATTTAATCATTATCTCTATTTTAATAAAAGTATGTGAGAAGGAGGAGGGGAGCAACATCAGCAGTAAACAAATTAACTTCCAAGCAGTAAAACAAATTAAATTTCAAGCCTGCACATTTCTTATCTAAATTTTACAGTTAGATATTAAGAATAATGTTACAAATCAGAAGATTAAAAATCCCAAGGCCCTTACATACCAAAGCCTTATTCTGTCTGGAACCATAGCTTATAGCAGGACATGATTTTCTTAAACTTCCTGCTTTTTTCCTTCTTCCCTCACTATATCCGTCCATATATTTTTGGAAAATTTGCAGCAAAATCAGGACA
Source organism: Azemiops feae (assembly GCA_023970755.1). Lineage (NCBI taxonomy): Eukaryota > Metazoa > Chordata > Lepidosauria > Squamata > Viperidae > Azemiops > Azemiops feae. Next base: position 373,874 of record JALGBA010000113.1, read on the forward strand.
GAAAGCAGAACTGACGTTAGATCAAAGGCTACAAATAAACAACTCTTGCAATATGGAACTCTGAGAACTTAAATATACAAACATTTTTTTTAAATAGTGCTTAGTGTTTCTATTGATAATGTAGTATTTAGGTGTGATCTTCTCTAATGGAGTTTAGACCCATTAGAGAAGATCACACCTAAATACTGCATTATCAATAGAAACACTAGGCACTATTTAAAAAAAAATTAGTTTAGACCCATTAGAGAAGGCTGAGAGCTTCCTTCATTCCCTTCAGTACGATTTTGGAAAGCAGGGGGGAAAGAGAATAACTATCATCTACAAATATAGAGCTTTTCAAGACTTTTGCAAAATTATTAAGAAAAGTTTGGAGATACAGATGAAGGCTTTGGCTTTGTTTCAGATGTTCAGTTGAAGATATGGTGGACTCAGATGGAACAACAAAAAAACCCCAAAACAACAACAACAACAAAACCATGCACACAACTTACTCTCCGAGCTTCACCTATTCAATAGAAGACTGAAATGGAAGATATACTGAGAACCTGAGCACAACATTTTGCTCAATCAAAAGTTTTAAAAGGCAAATGCAAACAGAAGTTCTCTTGAAACCTTCAAATGACAACTTAAAAGTTGGATAGAAAAAGGGACATGGCTGACGAAGCAGCCCAATTCTCTTCCATGTTGTTCTGTGTGTTTAACCAAACACCTAAATACAAGCAGTCTCTGAGATGCAATCCTTAGGTCAGTCACCAAAGTTACAACAGCACTGGGGTTGCTTGATGGTTGTTAAATGCAAGGACTGAAAAAAAGTGATTTATGATCAGTCCTTGCATTTAACAACCATCAAGCAACCCCAGAGTCACATGATTGTAGTTTGGGTGCTTGGCAACTGGCATTTATTTATGGCATTTGCAGCATTCTGGTATCATGTGGTGGCTATTTGTGACCTTCTCACCAACTTCTGACATGCAAAGTCGATGGGGAAGACTGGATTCACTTAACAACCGCATGATTTACTTAAAAAAGGTTGTAAATTCAGGGGCAATCACATAGGGACTAACTTAACAACTGCTTCAGTTTTCAATGAAAGTTCTGGTCTCAATCATGATCATAAGTCAAGGACTACCTCTAGGACTTTCAGTAGGTACAGGATTCAAAAATCTATTTCCTAGTCTCTTAAAAGTTTGCTTTTGTTGAAAAAGAAACTTTGGATAGTGGTTTACTTTATTGTTGGAGATGGTGTTGGAGTGCTGCTACTCATGATGTTGTGTTTTGTTATAACTCCTCCATGGCTGCTCACACTTGCAAATCTGAAAAGGTCCTCAAGGGACTGAAATGAGCTATGAGAAGCCCAACAAGCCAAAGCTGCCTGGAGAAATTATTGGATGTTTAACCAATGGTAAGTGGAAGACTCTGAGCTTTCACCAACAGTTTATTGAACTGTTGAAATGAAATTGAGTGAATCTGATTTTAAAAAAAATATCTGCAGAAGATATTTTAAACATAGCATTTTTTGGATGCGTAATCTTTGGAAGATGTGCTGAAATGAAGCCATAGCAACTAATTAGTTCCTTCCAAAGGCAAAGAGTGACTGGGCATGAAATGGAACAAGAGTGCAGTCAAATTTCCAGGCTCTCCAAAATGTTTTTGCTTTTCTTCAGCTTAATGCAGCGACTGTATTTCCTATTGTGTTACGCCCAGGATCCTGCCTTTGGTTTGTTGATCAGAGCAGATTGCACAAGTCCTTAGCCTGCAGCTGCTTCAGTAATAAGGAGAGGAAAAACTCGAGCAGAGAAATATCAGTAATTAAATGTTTTGGTGTAGTTGCTTAGTGCAGACATTTGTACTGCAAAATTGGAGTATTAGCTCAGTAGGCTCAAATAGGAAAAGCAGTTTAATGGATTCCTCACCCCATCCCCAACCTTTGTTGGCTGTTTCAACTCTTTAATTCATTTCCTATGGCCATTTAAAAAATGTGTTGCTTAGTAGCCATTCTTTGGTCCTGGTTTTTATAAAACAGTGTTAGAGCTCTTTAGGGAATAGCTAATATGTTTGACTGACTCTAGATCTATTACCCTGACATCATGCTGCTTTCCATTAACCTCTGAGCCAAAACCCAATAAGTAATTACAAGGCATAGGAGAACTGAAAACCTGCTAAGTCAATACTCTTTCAAAAACTGCTTTCAATGGAGCTCTTTGAAACAACATAGAGCCAGAGAGTGGATGTGGTGCCTGAATTTTCACATTAGATTTTGTGCTTGGTTCCACTTGGCAACAAAACCTGCCTTCCCCTTGGGTGAGTTGCTAAATGAAAAACAGAGCAACAATACCAAGGTCAAAATGAGGATGTCTAGGGCTTTTTGTAGAGGCTGCAATGAATTGGGACTTACAAAAGGCTTCACGGCTAGTTGCTGTATGTATCTCTTTAATCTTACTGATGCTCTCCAGATATTTCAGACTAGAGTTTATACAGTTCTTCCTAAATGAGTGGCTGAGATTGATAGTCTAAAATGCAGATATGTTTACCTGATATCACATGATAGGTGATGTGGTAGAGATTAACTGTCTCAGTACCTGGATGCTGTTAAGGCTTAGATGAGAAAGACAGGTTAGCTCCTAGCAAGACAATGTAACTGTGAATACAGGAACTTTCTGGTTCCGGATATGGACAACCTTTAGTTGTTGACAGAGTCATGTGCCCTTGATAGAATGGGCTTGTAATTTGGGGTTCTCCTGGACTCATAGTTCCTACCTGAACAACAGGCAGACGCTATAGCCAGAAGACCTTTTGCATATTTACATCTTGAATGCCATCTGCAACCTTTCCTGGATCAGGAAACATGAGCATTCGTGCAGGACCTTGTCACTTCAGGGTTGAACTACTTAATATTTTTCACATAGACATAGTTCTTAGTCTTTTAACTAAGATCAAGTATTGTGTCTTATCAATTTAATTCATTCTTCATGGAATTGTACTTGGTGATTGGTCAGAAGCTCAGACTGGTGCAGCAGGCTGGATAGGATTGGGCACTTCAACATTTGTCCAGAAAGGACCTCTATTCTATGGGCTCCTTTAGCTTCTAGTCAGCTTCTGAATGGTTTTAAAAGTATAATTTTTATACTTTATAAGTCCTACGAGGCTCAGGGCCTGACTATTTTCAAGATTGCCTGCTGTAAAGTGAATCTGCCCATTCTGTAAGATTGAGGAGAGGTTCTACTGGGGATCCACCTGATCTACATAGTCCTCAAAGTGGGCCCTTCTCAGTGTGGTACCCCTTATTTGAACAGTTGCATATAAGGATTGCTTTCTCCTTTAAGAGTTTCTGAAAAGAGGTAAAAACTTGGAGGATGTTATGTTTTATTTTCTTATACATATTTCCTGGTTGATTAATTATAACACCTTTTGATTTATTTTTCTCCAATATATTGTTCAGAATAGATTTAACATAGAGAAACACCAGAAATATCAAAAACAAGCAAACATTCTGACACACCTTCCAAAAAAAGGTACATTTTTTCTTCCTCCTCCTTCTCAATTTATAGGAATTCCTATCTCTCAATCATGACTTTGTGCAGAATTAAAAACTCAATACAGGTAGATCTCACATAGCAACTGCCTTGTTTAGTGACTATTCAAATTTTCATCAATGCTGAAAAAATAATTTTATAACCAATGCCCACTTTTATGATCTTCACAACATCCTTAGTCATGTGATCACCATTAAATTTTAATACTCCTTTATGTAATTGGATACTTGATTTCCTTATTGATAGGCCCCAGTTTGTGTGAGTTTCCAACTCCATCTCCTTGAGTACAGGTTCCCCACAGGGCTGTGTCCTGAGTCTGCTACTGTTCACCTTGATGACCCACAACTGCTGTGCCAAATCTACTATGAATCACATTGTGAAGTATGCAGACGACACGGCAGTGGTGGGTCTTATCTGGAATGACAATGAAGATGCTTATAGGGAAGAGGTGGACTGGTGCAATAAAAGTAACCTGGTTCTAAATGTTGTTAAAACAAAGGAGATCATTATAGATTTTAGAAAGAGCTGGCATAGCATACTCCACTCAGTATCAAGGATGCAGCTCGGTCAACAGTATTAAGTATTTAGGGGTACAGATAACTAACAATCTGAATTGGTCTCTCCACACATCATCCTTAGTGAAGCGTGCAAACCAGCATCTGCATTTCCTGCGTCGAATGAAGAGAGCACATCTTTCTCCTTCTATCCTGGTCACTTTTTACAGAGGCATGATTGAGAGCATTTTAACAAACTGCATCACTGTCTGGTTTGGTGGCAGCAGTGCATCAGATAGAAAGTCCATACAGAGAATGGTAAGAACAGCTGAGAAGATCATAGGAAGCTCGCTTCCTGGTATTCAGGATGCTGCTTATAAGTGCTATGTGTTTAGAGCTCAAAGCATTGTTAGAGACCCCACACACCCACTTTTCTGTTGCTCTCCTCTGGGAGGAGGTTTTGAAGTATTTCTAACAGGAATATCTGATTCTGTAATAGTGTTGTTCCCTATGCCATCCGTCTGGTAAACTCGCAAGATTCGTTTTTCTCGTCATGCACATGTATACATAATCCAAACTAGACTGTGTTGTTTCTCTGTGTCATATATGTGGATATATGCATAATTCTGTATTTATTTATTTATTGTCATATTTATGTAGTGTATATTGGAGGTGGTGACCCTTTGAGAGCTGTATGCAATGAAATTTCATTTTAATGCATGCCGATTAGTGTACATTCAAAGTGACAATAAAGTTATTTTTCTATTCTATTCTAAATGCATTGTCCTGTGCCTGACCAGCTGTTTTTACATATTTCTCTCCCCCCCCCCCACGTGCAGATCAGAGAGATGGAAGATAAAGGGATTAGTAGACAGTAAGCAGATACACAATGGGGATAGATATCAAAAGCAATGTCCTGGCACCAGCAGCCTGGGCATGCTGGGGCATGCTGGGGGTTGGGAGCTGTAAGTATGCTATGAAAACAGCCTGGTATATTCCCTTTTGTGTGCCTACTTACTCTCTGCTGATCCCTTTCTCTCCCATCTCTCCATTATACAAGGGGAAGGAAATGAGTCAAGCATAGGAGAGATAGCCTATAGAAAACACATGTGTTTTTTTCCCTTGCAGAGTACAAGTGAGCACCAGCACATTGCTTTCCTATTATCCCTATTTCCTATATTTACATACATTTCCCTCCAATGAATGCAAATATAAACATTAATTCAGTGCCTGCTATGTTGAACATTCCAAAGGGTGCGAGAGTGGTTAGGAGACAAACAAAAGCTGAAAGTCTCTTTTTTCAAATTCAATGTTTTATTGGTTTTTAATTTTTGTAAGCTGGCCAGGGTTGCCTCTAGGAGAGTTAAGTAGCAAACAAATCTAATAAATAAATAAATAAATAAGCTATCTGGTTCATTGTAAATACTACCATTTTCTCCAGGCTACAGATGACGTCCATTTTTATTTTCCACTGGCAAAAACTGATTACTTATGTAAATTTCGAGCCCACTATCCCAGAATCAGGATGAGCATTTCAAAGGAGGGGGAGTGGAGAAAAGGAAAGCACAGTTGAGATGATGGGATTTCCCTCTTAGTACTCCCTTTGTTTATTGGTAAAGCTGCTAATCCCAATTGTGGTTATTAATTGAGGACTACCTGGAAAAAAATAACAGTAATATAAAAACAGCATAATTCTCTATGCAAAAAGATTTAAGGTTCTCTAAAAAGATTACAAAAAAAATAGAGATCATATGGAGCTTGTTTTGAACCAGCAAACACAGTCAATACAACCATCTTATCACTAACTTCTTTCTACTACTAGATCAGTTCCTAGCTTCTCTGGCAGCTTCCTGTCTTTATCTCTTTTAGTAGTAATATCATCAGTTGCAAATAAAATTTGTAGTATCAGATGCAAAACTGTGGATGCTTAACTGAGTAGTCTATTTAAAGGAAGACTTCCAAAAGAAAGAAGAGGCTAACCACAGATAGAATTGAGGACTAAGGCAAAACAACAACTTGGGCAATTATATGACCACAACGGGTGCTCCTATTAATCCATCTTGATTAAATATAGCTTTTACATATTTTATATTTAATTTTTTTAACAATGCTATTTCTAAGAAAACATGTCTTCTTTTTTGCATTACAGAAAAGCAAATTTGGTCCTGCCTCCATTGGTCAAAATGTGTCTGACGTTAGGTATGCTACTTGAGCATTCCATTGCAAGTTACTGAACATTTGCAAGCTTACCTTTGCCCACAGCAGATTCTCTTGTAATTTGCTTCTTTCTCTAGACTCAACATAGTAGAAGGGAAATAAGACTTAATTTAACACTGTCAATCAAAATCCTGTGCTCTGATCAAACAGCATCACTTTTTTTTCAACTTTTTGGCTCAGTGTAAATATCACCACTTTCTCAAGGCTACAGATGATGTCAAGTTTTATTTCCTATTCTACTGGCAGAACTTGGAGTTGACATAGCCAAGTTTCACACTTCGCAGCTCATACCACTGTAGAAATATCATGAGCATAGTGAACTAAAAGACAATAAATATAGGGTTAGAAGAGAGTTCTGCTCCTCAAATCAGATCTATATCACTGCTTTTTACCAAGTCCAAGATGGCTGTGAAACCAGAATACCATGAATTCTAGTCCTGCCTTAGACAAAAAACTATCTGGGTGACCTTGGGCCAGTCACTGTCTCTCAACCCCAGGAAGCAGATAGTGGCAAAACACTTCTGAAAAAACTTTAAACTGCAAGGACTTACCCAGGCAGTTACGAGTCAACAATGTTGTGAACTCATCCCACCACCACCAAACAAACAAGCAAACAAACATCAGTGTTATCAGCAATGGGATATTCAGGATTCTTTCCCTCCCTGGAAATCTTTAGAGTTATTTGTAAATAAGGTTAAGGTTTCTAAATTCCTTAATTCCAATGATCTCCTTCTAAATAAAATTAAACTTTCATAATTCCCCAATTTGATGCATTGTGTGAATGTACTAATACAATGTGTATTTGGTTCCCCTTGATAGAGAGTATATGATATACAATTATTTATTTGAGACATGTCAAAAATATCTGGGATAAATATTCAATATTTTTGAAACAAAAAAGAAATTACGAAGGACTGCCATTTTTCAATGTTGATATTCTTCATGTGATATTTGTCTATCACACTCACATTATCTACATATCTTTGGCTATTCCATTCAACCCATTGGGACTTGCTTACTTTTTGTTTCCAGTGTCCAAATGTGCTAATCCAATCTGCAAATATGCTCATGATATTGATATTGCCTGCCTCCACCATTTAAAAGAACTAGTTCTCTTTTTTTTCTGTTGTCCTTTCATCTAAGCTTTACTTATCCAAGAAGAAGCTCAAATGAACAGAGGCTGGGGTCAATCAGAAGACACACTTCAGTAGGAACTCTGCTTTCATGTGGTCAAGAAAATGGAAAGAATTAAAAAAAAGTTCTATATCTTCAGTGGTATGAATTCAATGTGCTTGTGTATTGCTTTTTAGTGCATCCTAATCTACTTGCTGTTTGCTTTGGATTCTCTCAGCTTGTTGTAATTCTACACCAAATAAAGTTTGCCAAATTCTCACTTCATTATAATCAGACTGCCTATTCATATACTGTTGATGATTTGGCAATTCTAGAAGAAGCAGGTGAAATGAGAGTAAATGCATATTCAAACTGGAAATTATTTTATGTACACAATCACCAGACATTGACTTGATGATGCATACTCACAGGAGTCTTTGGTGCTCTCTGAGCTTGCCTGTTTTCTTGCAGATGTTTCATTACCCAAACTAGGTAACATCATCAGTGCAGCACTAACACTGATGATGTTACCTAGTTTGGGTAATGAAACACCTGCAAGAAAACAAGCAAGCTCAGAGAGCATCAAAGACTCTTCATTTTAACCCCAAACCACAAATAGGCTCCTTTCTTGGTGCATAATCAGTTTGATCTTTACTGTACTAGATTAAAGTTGCTACACAACTCACAATGGGAATGGAGAAAATGAAGACGTATAAATTGCTTCAACTTTTCTGCTAACTGATTTCAGGTTTTATCCTTTATTTGATTTCACTTTAATACTAAGTTTTTCCAGGTCTGAAATACTTATACTCTTGTCTTGCTATTATGTTCAACATCTGAGAAATGATAGCTAGGATGGCTTTGACAAACGAAAGATGGGAAAATCAAACATTCTGGATTCTGTTCTTGCTTGTGCAATACACATTAATGGAGTGGGAGCTTAAATATATTCAAATAGCTTAGATTTCACCTATTACACAATCAAAAGAAGTAATTATACTGCATGATCATGGTAGCTGAGGCATGATTAATGATCCAACTTATATGAATGCCTGGAATAAAGATTTGTGCAAAATCATAGCTGTTGCTGCTTTAGGCATCTTTGTTTAGACTGACCTTGTGTTCTTTAAGGCAAAGTATAAAAGTTCTCTTCTGACTTTTTTTTCTTCCTTCTTCCTTCTTCTGTTATACAGTCACAACATAAATAGCAAATGGGACTGTTCAAGGCTTCAGATTTGATTCTATAACAATGTTTCAGAACAAGTGTGGATACAAACATAATGTTTATTTGCAGGGCTTTAAAAAAAGAGCTATATTTTCCCAAAATTTCACAGAGTACAAATTGAACATAAAGTGCTATATAGTCTCAGAGAAAAAAGTATTAGATAATAATGGGCTAAATGTGTAGAAACCACAATGCTGAGGCATTATTGAAGGTGCAGTCCAGTGCAATTCTTCAACACAATGCTGAGTGCCCTCAAAATGAATAACTTGTACGTGACACTGAGGTGGGCTTCCATATGTCTACATTCATCTTCTTTCCATTCCCACTCCTTTTAACCAAAACTGCTTGTTCCTAGTCTAGAATAGAAAAGACTGGAAAGATGTTTCCCCAAATTGTGCAATCAGATCTTTCAGAAAAATATTGGCATGATTATTTATTTAGTTGGGTGATGCATATTTACCTAGCTTGCATAATTAAACTCAAACCAGTAGTGGGATTCAGCCAGTTCACACCAGTTTGGCAGAACTGGTAGCTAATTTTTTGTTGCCCAGGCTCAGAATGGACTTCCAGAAGCGGCATCCACACAGAGAACTGGTTGTTCACATATTTGAATCCCACCACTGACTCAAACATATAACTTTGAGAGAGGGTGTTAGTTTCCAATAATGTATTTCGCTCAAATACAACCTATTTGAGTAATATATAGGAAGCAGGTAGTACTTGTCACTTTGTAAGTGTACACAAGGCAAGAGGAGTCTACAGATATGCCAATAATGAATGAATGGATGGTGAATGTGGATGAGTTTGCAGAAATGACTACATTGACTTGTTTGATTAAAGAGGGAACTACAACTACCATGTACATCTGCTTAAAAGACTGGAAACCTTTTATAGACTTTTTGCTGAAAATAGATTAAAATGTATTACTGATTTCAAATGTATTGATTAAAAAAGCTTGTTTATGAGAAGAAGGGAAATATTATATGCAATATGGGAAGAAGGAGCTGGTAATTACTGTTTGTTACTGTTTCAAAGAAGATTGGAAGTTGTTTCTTTAGATATCTCTTGGGTTTTCTTTTTGTTATTTACTTTTTCTTTTCCCTTTTTATAATTTTTTCCTATTTCTTATTCTATGTTTCTGTAGTTTTTAAAATCTTTGTAAAATCTTTTTTTTAAAATAAAAATTACTCATAGAAATAATAATGGCTGTAATTATTAGCTACCTGATGCACCCAGTGCCTCACTGAGGCCTATAGTGCATGAATATCTATAATGACCTCTCTGAAATCAATTATTTCAGATTTTTACACAATTACATTTTTTTTTACATCCAAGTCTGAATACATTCTTCCAACACCATGCTGATATACTTTGCCAGAGCAAAATGAATGCCCCTAAGTCAGGTATGACTTTTAGACAAAAAAAAACATAGCTGTTCTTAGACTAGAAATCTATTAGACTCTTCGGGGCTGTTTTCTTGATCTGTTTGTTTTGTTTTATTTTTAAGCAAAGGTCTCGCTGAAGGAGGGAAAGAAAGGGGACTTTGGGAATATAACCTGAAACTTTTGGAAGTGTTCCTAGGGCATATTTTGAACGTTAGCTATTTAACAGAAAGGAGCATATCCATTTTGTACATATTTTCATGGCAAAACAATGGTGTACCAGTACACTATTGATCAGTGCATGGCTACACTGTTTTTTCAACACTATAAGGAGAAGAATTTTATGGATTCCTCCAGATGACTAAAACATTGGATGAGTCCCACTACTTTGTCTATTCTGGAATCAACAAAGAGCACTGCTGTCCAAACAGCCTCAGAGATGTTACACTTGTGTAATGAAATATGCCAGCAATGCAGGGACAATCTGAGTGTCATCTCTGCAGCCCTAAAATTTACATACTTTTAACTGAGGAATTTGAGAAGGCGTTGCAAGCCTACTGAAGGGATTTCCCACAGAGGAATAAAATTATATCTATAGTGATACAACTCAAGAGTCTCAACAAGACATTTTTCTCCTGCCACCAAAAATATAGAGAAAGGGTGATCAAAGTGCTCCATTTTCAGACAATAGGTCACCAATACTATATTGATGGATTTAAATTTATATGCCACCCATCTTGTTACAGCAACTCTGGGTAGCTTACAGCTTAATAACAAGAAAAGATAAAAAATGTGGGGAGCCAGTAATTTTCAGAGAAAGCTACACTTCATTGTTAGGATTTTATACTGGATTTCATAAAAAATCAAATTCTGAGGCAAAAGGGTACTTTGGATAATGCTATCACATACACAAGATAGGCCTGATTATTTAATTCTCTGTGTAGCTCCAGTCTAAATTTCAGAGGTGTGGTATGGTACAAATAATAACAATTGTGCAACTAAGAAAAAGGAAGGAAGGGAGGGAGGGAGGGAGGGAGGGAGGGAGGAAGGAAAGAAAGAAAGAAAGAAAGAAAGAAAGAAAGAAAGAAAGAAAGAAAGAAAGAAAGAAAGAAAGAAAAAGAAAGAAAGAAAGAAAGAAAGAAAGAAAGAAAGAAAGAAAGAAAGAAAGAAAGAAAGAAAGAAAGAAAGAAAGAAAGAAAGAAAGAAAGAAAGAAAGAAAGAAAGAAAGCTTTGTGCTATACTTTAATACACAGCCCTTTTCTTTCCAGGAAAGGAAGGAAGGAAGGAAGGAAGGAAGGAAGGAAGGAAGGAAGGAAGGAAGGAAGGAAGGAAGGAAGGAAGGAAGAAAGAAAATAAATTTTGACTCTTGTGTGTAATAGAGAAAGGAAGGAAGAGAAAGATTAGATTCAATAAGCAACCATTCTAATTATAGAGAGAGAAGGAAATGAACTCTGGGTCAAATTGCAAGTGCCAAAGACTGATGGGACATTTTGGAATATTGCATTGAAAATGCCCCCTCTAAGTACTTTCTATGGTCTGGAAATAGAAATCAGGAGTATGGTATGGATGCCTGTGATTACTTTTGCGACATTAAGATAATTATAGTTGTTCATGTGAAGAAGGGAAATATTGTATGCAATATGGCTGAAAATGGTAATTACTGTTTGTTACTGTTGCACGGAAGATTGGAAATTCTTTTTTCATCCAGGACAAAGAAGGGTTATTTTGGGTAAAGAATGTTGTCATGCTCTTTGTTGTTTCATGTGCACAGAACCAATTAGTTCCACTGTCTAGAAAGATGGGGCAATTGGGTTTAATGCTTGTGTAAAGGAGGATGCAGGCATGCATATAGTCTCAGCCTCTGAGCTCACTCAACACCTAAACTGAGAACATTTTGGTTCCTTGCCCCAAGGAAAAATGTGAAGAGATCTGGTGCATCTCAGTTCTTTCATGTAATTATGGATAAGAAAATTTATAATCAGCAGCTGGATTACAACATGAACTTCTGAAATGGCTTGGCTTTTAATATTGCAATGAGAACATACCAGTGATTTATTTTTTTTAACCTGGGATTAGTTGGATTATCTCTGGATCATTACAGAAGGTCTTTGGAGTAGTCAGAAATCTCTGCCAAACTTATTCTTTGCCAGACTTGCAGAAAGTAAATTGCTAGGTATCACAAATGTGGAGATGTTCTGCACTATCACACTCCACAAAGACAACTCACAAAACATCAGGAGTATAATTCTTGTTAGCAATCCAGCACATCTAGAGTCTGCCACAGCTGGTTTTGTTCAGCATCTCATTTTTCATTCTTCAGTTGTTTTCACCCAGTTTTTATGTTGGTTTGCCTTAAAAAAAACCCACTGAAAATGTATATACATGTTTTGTTTACATAACCTTTAATATACACCATTTGTAGGCATTCTCTTTAAGATATGCATTCTTATAGGTGGTTATTCTAATATAGATTGTTTTCTTTTTCTTTTTTGAAAGGAAGCATCAGTGATATGTTTTGAAAATGTAAATGGGTATGGGTTTTTTTATTTTATTTTTATGCCTTTGTGTTGACACGTGGTGATTGCCTGGACAATTTCCCTCCAATTTTCTTGGCAAGATTTCCTAAGTGGCTGACTCAGTGCCTTCAACTCATTATACCACACTGATTCTCATTCAAGCTTGCATGCATATGTTTTCATATGTTCCTTATTTTTATTCTTCTTATATCAAAGTTAAGTGATTGACAGCACTGAAGATTTGAAGCAAACTTTTGGCCACATCTGCCCCTCCAACTCACAACAGTTGCACAAATGATTAATGGTTAGTAGTCAATTAATGTATGCAGTGCTTTTTTTGTAAGAAAAAAGGTGCAGGAACTCACATCTTGTTAATCTTTTATTTTAAAAAAAATATATTCAGTTCTTAGCAGGACCGATGGTTGAGAAGTAAGTATTTTGTTTTTCATTTTTAAATTTGGGGGTAACACTTTTACACTAAAAATTTTAAAAAGATTTTCAATTCACCAACAATTTTTTGAAATAAAGCATTTTTTTACCTTTTGCACATAGTCAATCACTGTACACACACCCACACACGTCAGTTGTGTGATGAAACGTAACGGTCACCGCCCACAGTAAGCACTCAGCACGCGACCACACGACCAATCACAACCCAAGCAGTGCCACAAGTCGAGCAGTGCCACATCACAACCAGCGCAGACAAAGTACGCATACATTGGACTCGATACACAAGCAGCCCGCATGCACCGTTTTAATGATTTTGCCACCAACCTGCTACGTTCGACAGGGCGATTCAAGTCCACATGGACCAAACATCAATTTTTCAAAGGTTACTTTTAAAACATGGAAAATCCATCAAAAAAAGATGCTGGAACTCCATTCCGGTGCGTTCTATGACAAAAAAAGCACTGAATGTATGTATCCGCACAGAGATGTATACACATATGCACATCCTGTCCTTGAAACATTTAGAAATATTCTAAAATATGATTTAGATATCAGATTAGATATTTTTTTAAAAAACATAGAAGCCCCAGAGGTGCAATATTGCTTTGTTTTTAAGAAATGTGCTTAAGAGTAGAAATGAACTTTACACTCTTGTATAATTTATGTTTTAATTTGTTTGCTTAAATTGTTTCTATTTTTGTTTTTAATTTGCACTGATAATCTAGTGATAAATATTGTTATAGCAGTATAAATATTGTTATAGCAGTATATCAGTATTCTTACTTAATAAAAAAAAGTTTAATTTTAGTGGGAGGAAGGATATATGCAGATGAATTAAAACTACAGAATTTTTAATAACAGGAAAAAATAATGTAAACTATTGAAAGCATATCACAGCAGCAATACTTTGCTATTTATTCCTTGATCAAAGACATATTTTAGATTGTTAGAAGAACAACAGTCTGTATCTTCCAACAGACTAATACCAAGGGAAAAAAGTTATATTATACAAACAAAATTAACTATATGCTCAACTTGAAGGAATACTTTTATATGCTACTTTTAGCATATAAAAAACAATTCACAATTATATATAGGTAATTTCACAAAGGACACCTTGGGATCCACCTACATGCTTGTCTCACAGTTTATTACTTGTTTTATTATTGCTGTTCCATAATAAATAATACATAAATTGTTTCTTTAATGTTTTATAATACACGTTACCTAATTAACAAGAACTAAAGGGATTCAAATCATTCCCCATGTGTTCTTTCTATAGAAAAATATCCATGGATTGTTGATGTGTTGCAGAAATATACTTACATACAATAAAAAGTTCATTTTAGGAGAGGAGATATTTCTATCTTAGCTTTTATAATGATGTATGACAATAAAAATAGTTTGCTTAAGGCCCATCCTAATGTTTAATTTAGAGCATGAACTGGCCTCATCTACTTATAAGAAGCAAGCCACAAAAGTCTGATATGATAATGCATATCATATTATATTTTTACACAGGTAGTCCTTGACTTACAACCACAATTGACTCCAAAATTTATGTTGCTGTAAGAAATTTGTTGTGAATTTTGACCCATTTTTATGATTTTTCTTGCCACATTTGTTAAGTGAATCATTGCAGTTGTTAAATTAGTAACACGGTTGTTAAGTGAATCTGGTTTCCCCATTGACTTTGCTCATCAGAAGGTCACAAAATTTATGACCTCAGGACACTGAAACCGTCATAAATGTGAGTCAGTTATCAAACATCCAAATGTAAATCACGTGACCATGGAGATGTCGAAACGGTCATCAGCGTGAAAAATGGTCATAAGTCGCTTTTTGTAACTTTGAACAATCATTAAGTGAACTGTTGTAAGTTAAGGACTACCTGTATTCTTATTGTACTATTTCATTTGTAGAACAGTTAATAATATAACCTTGTCTCACCAACAGCAGGATATATATTTTTATTATTTTATTATTTTATTTATTTTATTTTATTTTATTTTATTTTATTTTATTTTATTATTTTATTTTATTTTATTTTATTATTTTATTTTATTTTATTTTATTTTATTTTATTTTATTTTATTTTATTTTATTTTATTTTATTTTATTTTATTTTATTTTATTTTATTTATTTTATTTTATTTTATTTTATTTTATTTTATTTTATTTTATTTTATTTTATTTTATTTTATTATTTATTTTATTTTATTTTTTTTAATTTTATTTTTTATTTTATTATTTATTTTATTTTATTTTATTTTATTTTATTTTATTTTATTTTATTTTATTTTATTAATTAATTTATTAATTTATTTTATTTATTTTATTATTATTATTATTATTATTATTATTATTATTATTATTATTATTATTATTATTATTATTATTATTATTATTATTATTATTATTATTATTTTTTTTTTATTTTTATTTTTATGCTGTTGCCATTGGTGTAGAGCAAACTAGTGGTCATTCAGAGCCAAGTTGGAATTTTTTTAAGGACAAGTTTGGCTGTAACTGCAGACAATTCTTGACTAGTCTTCATCACCCTTCCTTATTCTGGTAACCTCCAGATTTCTCATGTGTGTCTGAGGCCTCCAAGTTGGAAAATAGCAATTCTATATCAACTTATAAAAGAACCTTAGAGAATGGACAGATTGTAGTCACAATATATAGAAATAAACAGGGTAAAGCCATTGTGAAGTTAAAGGGAACCTCCATAACTGAAATAGAAAATTATTTGAGGCCTGGCTAGAGACTATCCTCAAAGTTTTATGAGTTGTGTAAGTCAGAGACTCATAAGATTTCTTAATGCAATGTCTGGAAACTCTGAGGATCTATTGAAAGAATTTTAGATTTAATCCCAGCAAGACAGAGTTACTTGAGATCGAAAGATATTGGAGTGAGGCAAGGTGAGGCAAGGCAAGATCATGGAAAACTGAGAACATATTATTTGCATCTACAGCATTTTAGCTTCTCACAACCTCCAGTCTTATTGCTACTTCAACAGATAAAACAGATCCAGGTACACTGTTACTATTACAAGTTTACTCAAATATCTATATGATGTATATTTCTTCTCTGTGTAGGAGTAATAACATTTTCTGCCCTTAGGAAATCTTCAATAAAACATTGACTTCTCTTACAGCTTTTCCATCTTCATTTTTATCCTGAAACCTAACAAAACAAAACTGCAGTGAGTTGCCAAGTCATTTTGCAAAGCTTCATGTCCTGACAGATTGTATGGCAGATTTTGTTGGAGAACAAGAGGATCATATATACGAAGTATTTCACGATTACAGAGAGTGATTTGGGAAGTCTTATAACAATGAATGGCAGAATGAACACAGGAAATATCCATTTGGTCATAATGTGACACTGTCCACTCCAAGAACCAAGCCAAACTTTCCTTCCTGATCCACTTGGCTGACCACTACAGGACTGATGGCTATGTTCAATAAGTGCCTGCTTTTCTCCCAATATTATATAGGGAATTCCTGCCAGAAACAATGTTTCAATAATATTTTATCTCTAGGCAAGAACCAGACTACAAACTGCAGTTTTGTTTGTTTGTTTGTTTGTCTGCACCAAAAAATAAAATAAAAAATCCCTTCCTGAAATTAGAAATCTCAATCCAGTGGCTCAACACATCCTCTTTGATTGCTTTCAGGATAATGCCCAGGCTGGTGAAGAAAAACAGGCTGTCAAGTTTGAGAGCACACAGTCCTATGCTATCAAAGTAATGAGTCAGTTTGGGATACATCATTTCCTGGATTATATCCAAATCATTATCATTCTAAAAGCTACAATCTATAACTTTACCCCTTTGTTTCAGCAACATGTTCTTCAAGTTCAAATGTGGAAAAATAAGGCCAAGCTTATTCAAACATTCTTGACATGTGTTCTTCAAAAACCTATCAAGAACTTATCAAGAGCCCACAAGCAATGGCTATATCTTTATGTCCATGACAATCATTTACTGCTAATACTTTTTCCCCAGATTATGGCACCATCAAGCTACTTCTCCCTCTTAAATTAAGATCCTGTCATCTCCTAAGTGCCATTAATATGTTTGTTTAACAATCTTAAATTACAGAGCCAAAAGAGACTCCAGGGAATTATGTGCAATTTTTATAAATTGCAGTTTAAATTGTGCTTGTATTATCTTGACTACATTTCTAAATTTGCTTGGTGAAAGCTTTTTAATTAAAAATAAGCTTAAAAATACTTACTCTTAAAAAAAAAAGCTTATAATACTTAAACTAAAAATAAAATCAATTAAAAATAAAATGAATTGAATTTTTATTTAACAGGCAGAAAAGGTTATGAAATTGCTCAAAGAGTTTTATAATTTCCAGGGGATTCTATATATCCCTTGAAAAAAAATGTTTTTTTTTATTGGCCATTCCTTCAGCCCGATACCCTTTCTGTACTATTATAGGAATGTTTGATAGTCATGTGTTTTGCTAATCAAGCATGATATGCACATGTTAGAAAGTATCTATCATAAAAATTTCCTATCTTAGAAATAATAAGCATCAGCAGAAGAAAATTGGCAAGGATACCGAGGTTTTCCAGTGCAATAATTTTGTTTCTATTGATACGGTTTCTACTGGGTGAATCCTTTGATATTTACTGAGGGCTGAGGTCCATCAAAGCTCTTCTCCCCCTCCAAACATTTGTATGTTTTCTTTACTGTTTGAATTCTGTCATGATATCTAAGCTTAGACCTCACAGGAAAAATCTTTCCACACTACAAGCATTTATCAGGTTTCTTTCCAAAGTGAGTTTCATGATGGGAGGTGAAGATCATCTTTTAGACAAAATTACTACATGTTTCTTGGATTTTGAGAGCTGCCTGTCAAAGACCACTTAAGTTGCTGCTAAAAAAATAGAAAAGGCAGTGACTATTTAATTGTATCAAAATTCACTTTCTCCTTCAGACCTAGATGTTAATCCAGAGTTGCTATGTCACTGATTAAAGCAAAGCACAAAAACCTGTGTTACTCATTTGTTTGTACAATGGTTCAAGATAATATTCAATTGCCCCAGGCACTTAGCATAGCGTCAAAAAAAAACCCCTTTGATCCAGTGTTATAAACATTGTTGAACAACAACTTTACTCTCTTTCTCAAAAAAAAAAAAGATAGTTTCACAGATTTTTAAACACTTCTATTTCGTAGTAGCAAGCTATCACTTTCTACTACTGTCACAATGCTTTGTCCTTGTCTGGGTTGTCCTTATCTTTTTTAAAGAATGTGAAATGACTGAAGAGCAGTCTATCATTCTTTTTGTTTACATTTAGAGCAGTGTTTTGCAAACTTGGGAATTTTAGGATATGTGGACTTCAACTCCCAAAGTTCTGTGGGTTGGATAATTCTGGCGCTTGAAGGCCACACATCTTGAAGTTGCATGATTTGCAAAATACTGATCTAGACTGTTTGTGGTTTTCCTTTTATAATCTATCAACCAAGTAGAGCAGGGGTCTTCAAACTTGGCCCTTTTATGACTTATGGACTTCAACTCCCAGAATTTCTCAGCCAGCATGCCTGGCTGATGAATTCTGGGAGTTGAAATCCACAAGTCATAAAAGGGCCAAGTTTGAAGACCCCTGAGGTAGAGCTTTCCTTTACAGTACATCCATAATGAAAGCCTAAGTTTCATCTGCAGGATTTTAGCCTAGCGATTCTTCTTTGAATGCTCGTACAGACACAAGATTACATGGACTTTCCTAGATGTTTTGCCAGACTAGTAGAATCCTTGTGCTTCTTGAATATGCATGGGGCATTTCAAATATTAAAAGGAAAAAAGTTGAAATTTTGTCTATCTCAGATTTTTATTAGGATAAGCATAATTCCTCTTACCTACTCCTCTTTCATTCCCTGTCTCATTTGTTTCATCCTTCTTCTTTTATTTTCTCAATGCTTTAATTAATTAATTATATGGGTAAAAAAGTAATTGAATGATATTTCTCCATGCTATGTCTTACTGTGCCATTTTTTCCCCTCTGTCTTTTCAGGAAATATCACATCATATGCTTTCTTTCAATATATTCCGTTTTGCCTAAACATTTCTTTACCTCTCTGAAAAATATATTGTTTAACTAATGCACAATCACATAAAAATATATTATCTATATATCCCCAAATAAATACCATATGGAAGATAGTTTAGATGAATGATGAAAGGAAAATATAATTTTGCTATGGTGTTTTCTTCTTTTGGGATTTTGAATTTTTTAAAAATTAATTTGCAACTTTGCTTTTTGATGTGGAAAGTTTACATTTGCCCTGACCTAGACAGTTGTCAGTAAATATACTACTGTTTACAAATTACTGGTTTTAGGTTTGTAGTAGCTGATAAGCCTGATAAGAGAACATGGCAAATGGTGTGAAAAAAGTTTTTAATTCATCACAGAGAAAAGGCTGCATCTTATATTTGTTTGCAAACCTGCATAGCATGAATAATTTAAGTTTTCATTTTGACAAATTGGTTTGGCCATTTAAATAGAATTGTATGATCATATGGTATTTTATTACTAAGCCTTCAACAGTTTCATTTGGCATATTGTCATCAGCCATGACACTTCACTGGATTTACAGAGCCAGAGTTGTTAAGAAGAAGAAAAAATAATAGGTTGACTGTCGGTATATAGCCAACCATGAATGCATAATTTGGGGATACACCGCCAACATGATCTGGGGCAAAATAAATTTGTCAACTAGAACCTATTTTATGTCCTTATTGTTAAAAGTATTATTTGTACACTTGCATAGCAAAAAGTATACCTTTTCTGTGTGATTACTTCCACAGAGTATGAGTAAGTATATTAATTGCCTTATTCAGCTGAATACCACTTAAGGTTAAAAAAAAAATGCTCTGATGGCTTTGGCATGTCAGGGGATGCTTACTGTTCATTTAGCTTCAAGCAGAGCTGAACCAGATAGGCCCAGCAAAACTCATAGCTGTCAGATTTAGTCATTTATAATGACTAAATATAATCCTGACTCCTCATTGAGTTAAAGAGTCATCTCATTAAATAAATGCCTTTAAGGAGAAACAGTTCCTTCTGGTATTACTTGAAAAGAAGAGAAAAACTGTGTTTGCAATAGAATAGATTTCTTTCTTCCTTACTATAATGGCCTATATAACACACACACACAATCACACACAGATACACACAGACACAGAGAGATATAATGTTGTATTGTATTGTGTTGTGTTGTGTTGTGTTGTATTGTATTATTATATTATATTACATTACATTACTATATTATTATATTATATTATATTATATTATATTATATTATATTATATTATATTATATTATATTATATTATATTATATTATATTATATTATATTATATTATATTATATTATATTATATTATATTATTATTACTACTTGTAGAAAGTAGTCTTACAATAATATAGAATAAGATCATCTGGTTATGTATGTATTTTATGTATTTTAGAATTTCCTCATTACTATGTCAACCTGACTCTATTCAACTTCAGAAGAGATTTACTGAAAGGAATAGATAAACCCCTTATCTCCACGTTTATTTATTATTTATTTTATTCTAGTTGGATGCTGCTCAACTTTAATCAATGATTGATAATCTGTGAAGCAGGAATGATAGCCAAGTGCCCTCTCACCTATCTGATAAAGAAAAAAAGATTGTAGATGTCAAAGTTGATGGTTTCCATATTGAGGGACGGTCATCCCTATGTGTCAGACATTCTTACATGTCCTTCTTAAGAAGAAAAGATACTTCACATATTCCTGCAATATCAGGACTCTGACTGAAAGGGGAAGTTACAAATTCCTTTTTTTCTACAAAGATTGAGGGAGTCTGGATGGATTTATTACAGTTAACTGGTAACCACTTCTATCTGGACTTTGATCGGAAGATAGATTTATTCTGGAGACTGAATCTATTATATTTAGTTAAACAACAGTTGATAAGAGGTGGGATTAAGAAACGAACATGGACATTTGATCCAGGATGAACTATTTATAACTCTTGGGATGACTTGGGATAGATAACATGCCATGGTAAACTTTCTACAAATGGACTACAATAACAGTTTGTTAACAGAGAGTTTTGAAACTTTAGTTTTATTATTCTTCCTGTTAACTACTTTGTCACTAATATAACATATAGAAGACAGGTCAATAATTTGCAAATGGATTTAGTAGTTTAAAAATTTTGGGAGGGCCTGTTTCACAAGGGTAGGAACTAATGTAGTAATGTATTATTCAGTATCCAACTGAATAATATGTGTATTTGTGTGGGGGAGGAGTTGACGCACCTTTTTAAATATTTTGATTGTTTTTTGTTTTGTTTTTTTGTCTTCTTTTGGATTTTTTTGGGGGGGAAGTTTAATATTTTGTATTTTAACCTTGTCTTGAACAAAATAAAATATATAAAAAGAAGAAGAAAGGATACTTTGGACAAAGGGACCCTTTTTCTTCCTAGAAAAACAACCCTTATACTTGGATTCCTATTTGTTTAGAATAAGATTTACTAATTAGAAATCACATGAATAGTAAATAGCATATCTAATCCATCTATATTTAAAAGAGGAATATTAAAATATTAGAAGAGATAAAAAGGTATTCATCTTATTGAAGGCCGACTCCGAGATTGTCACAATCTATTAAGAAGGCACTTTATTAACAAGTGAAGTACTTAGTATGTCATAGTAATTTTAGGTACATGGTGACACAAATCTTCCCTCACTTCTGAGCTCAGAGATTTGGACTGAATAATCCTATATATATAGATCCCAATGGATACTGATTCCCACTCTGCAACCTATTGAAATTCTACCAAAATAATTTAAAAAAAAAATTAGAACTATGACAGCCTAAAAGTGCCCCAAACTGGATTGTTGTAGTGGTAAAATTATTTAAGGCACGAGTCACTGTGGAAATAACTTATTGTGGAATGTATTCAATGTCCTTCATCTGTCTACAAGGCAAGATAGTAGAATTCATGTATTGCAAATGAAGGGGGGGAGTACAGAAATATCTTAATCCCACTGCTATAAATCAAAGATGAATGCTCACCTTGAAGGTTAATCTGTATATCTGTTTTGCTTTACTTTCACAGAAATTCAAAACGCACAGAGAAAAGTAACCAATACTTCCTGTCAAGCATAGCTTGAAAGCCTAGCACAGACTCTATTTCAGCAGAAACTCAACTTTGGGTGATAAACCAAACAACCATCAAGGCCCAAAGCAAAATTCTGGTAGAAAAAAAAAATCCCTGAGGATGAGTTCAGCATGAGTCTGAAAGTTTGGAAGATTAAACTTGGTCCTGGTGACTGATCCAGATTGGACTCTGCAACCATCAGGGTACTTTAGCACTTATAATAACCCATTTTGAATGATCTTAGAAAAACAAAGGAATTGTTGGATGGGAGATTGGAAAATTCAGTGCTATGGCTTAGTCAGAGAAATAATATTTTTAAAAAGTCCCTGAGTGGATCAAATAACTTCCTTATGGTTGTAAACAAAGTTAAACAGGTCTATGTTATGCAGACTCGAGGAGTTGGGGTTGGCTTCTACTTTGCCATCACATACATTAGAACATCAAAGCCAGCAAATATGTCAACCAAATTTATGTCTTCACATATCATTTACCCAAGAACCCATTAAGGACTAAAATGTCACCCATAGTTTGTCTTCGCGTTTCATATGCTTCCTCTGGAACATTCTTTCTATAGCTGCACTGAGGATGTTACCTATTATGGACTCTTATGAACTAGTGTGTAGTTTGTCTATTTCAGTTATTATTCATCTCTATCTATAGTAGTGATTTGTAAGAATGCCTGAGGAGTTAGAGATCTGGAACTATCTAGTTTAAAATGGACCACTAAAGGAAATGGGCATGAAAAGAGCTTGTAAACCATTGAAAACACCCTGAGACATTTAAATGATGAAGAAGTGCTTTGATAGTGAAAGCAATATACTGGTCTGACTTCCAGTTGAATGCTTATGAGGTTTATGAGGAATAGCTTACAATTATTGCAGCCTTTCATTTCCAAATGAAAAAATAGCATTGGTCCACATTTCATCAATATATGTTCTGTCCCATAAGCAATTCTAGCATCATATCACTTGATCATTTATTTTGTTCCCTGCTGGTAGCATGCAGTGACTAAAATTATTTGGATCATCAATTTCAAAGTATTACATATATGGTTATGCCTAAGGATGGATGAACTTCTCACTACTGATTTCAAAAACGATTTGATTTTTGTCATCAATTCTTCTGCTTTTCCCCACTGCTGTTTCTACCTGCCTCTTGGTCCAGACATATTATGTTATTTTCACAAGCGGTATGTGTGGCAATAATAGGAAAAGAAAATAGTCCCAACTCACAATTGACAGCAAATTTTGTAAATGAAGTCATCCTTTTGTGCATGTTTAGAATATCATTTCCTGCTGAGACCAAGACCTTCTCTGATAGGAGAATCAGATATATAATATAAATGTCAAGAATGAGTTACTGTATTTTAATTGTTTCTATCTCTAATTATCTCTATTATCTCTGTCTCTGGTCACTGCCAGTCACCCAAATTAGTGAAAAAAAAGATTTACTTTGAGGCTGGTGCTTCATGCTTTCCAATTAAGGAGTTATTGGTATAGCTGAGGGCAACTATAGTCTTTCTCACTCATGAGATGAAGATAAGAAGATGATGATGATGTCATGGAACATTGCAGAAAAAAATAAGTTGCTAAAGTATTATTAAAACATTGTTAAATACAATTGTGGTTTAATCATATCCCAGTTGCTATGTATACCTTCTTTGCTGTTGATCCATAATAAAACCACCCTGTTTCTTCTTTTTCTTATATAACTGTTATAGTTTTATCAATATATAAAATACAAATAAAAATAAAAATAGGAAATTAAGTAAGGAAAAAAGAAAGGGAAAAATATGAGGTGCAAGGTAAGAAAGGAAAAGGTGTTGACTCTTTTTAGCACAGTACAAGTTAACAACCTCAACTTTTTACTTTTACACATTATATAACTAGCCATTTCTATAGCAACAAATCTATCTAATTGGCAAAACCAAAGTTAAAGTTTCATTTTGTTTTCATCGCAAGCACAAAATCCAGAAGTGATATCCAAATAAAATGCATAAATATATTCTTCTCTTTGAATAGAACAATCAATTTAACCCTTACTGCTTTATCTTCCTTGCTGTTGAAATAATATGTATTTCTATTTGTACTTAATAATCTTTATAAACTATCACCATTTATTTCAACAAAATTCATTGTATTCTTTCAGATTCTTTAACCTTAAAGGGAAAATATTTTTTCATCCATTTAAAACACTAAGCTTTAAAAAAAAACATTTCTAAAATTAAAACATTCTAATACATCTTTTTTTACTTCCCCTTAGCGTACATACTTCAAAGTTCACTTTCAGACCAATAAAATTCCAACTAACTGCAATGAACTCCTTAAATTTAGATCAATCCTCCCAAGTTACCCTCATAGAATATTTTTTTCTTTTTTTATACATCCTTTTTAAAACTCTAGATTTTTCTTTATGCTAATACATCTTTTTCTTTAACTTTCTCTTAACTTAGATATTTTCAAATACACTTTCAATAATGTTTTACAAACTTTAGGAATTACTTAAGCATTATATATAAAGGAAAAATAAATTTTCAAACTTTAAATTAAGACTTTCTTTCAATTACAAATATCAAACTGATGAAAATCCATCCTAATTCCAATTGACTCATTAAGTTTAAGACACCCCCTTCCAGCTTGTCTTCATGGAATAAAATCTTTTTCTTCTCTGGAATGTTTGTCAAGATTCTCTTTTTCTCAAGGGTTTCTAACCTTGTTAATATCCATGAGGAAAAAGTCCCAAACTTGTCCTTTTAAAAGTTGCAAATTTTCTTGGAGTTCTACTTTCAATTGTGTGGGGAGGCTTCTATTTAAACCATCATAATAAAAATTGGTGTCAGGTTTATATTCCAAAATTACAGTGGACTCCTTTGCATTGTCAGCTACTTGTGAAATTGCCTCAGTGGTTTGGTAACTTTCTACATGTATTTGCATCTCTGAAGTAGTTTGAGTAGTCTTTTTAGCATTCTTGGGGCATAGCTGTTCTATGAACTGAGGGGTTTTATTTAAAGATTTTTCAAATACATCTCCAATAATTTGCTCCTCCATCTTCTTAACTCCTTCTTTAGTCAAAGAGTAGCTTTTTGTAAGTCACTTAAGGATTGTAAACCAATCAGGAATCATAAAAATCGGAAAGTTTTAGCTGCCCACAGCAAAGCAGACCAAGCTACAAATTACTAAAAATAATAAACTAGAACCACAACTTTCTGCCCTTATATTTCTCCATGAATCTTTTTAAAAAGATAATCCACACTTCCTTATTTTAGCTTGCCTTAGCAGCCTTCTTTCTTGTTTTTTAACAAGAAGAAATCCGCCAAATGGTACAGATCTTCAAAAAGGAATAAGAGTTGATTATTACTTTTTGTCTCTGTGGTCTGCATAGTCTGCATGTTTTTCTCACTCTACATGACTAAAAATATCCATTAACTACATGTGATTATTTACTGAATTATTTACTGAAAGAGATTTAAAATGTCTGCTGTTGACACATGCTCAGGATAACTTTATATAACCCATTCATCATTTTGATAGAGGAGAATATTTGTAGCTGAGGCTTGAAATGAGGGGTCCTTGGTGCTCTCTAAACTTGGTTGTTTTCTTGCAGACGTTTCATTACCCAAACAATACTCTAATCAAGGAACTGCCAAACAAGCTAACAATAAATAGCCCAAACAAAGGACCATTAAGACCACTCCTACCAATACTGACAGGACAGGGCAAGTGACTAGAATATAAAATATAAAATGGGAGCAAACCCCATTTTCTACTAGCATTGATGATGTTACTTTTTTTGGGTAATGAAACATCTGCAAGAAGACAACCAAGCTTAGAGAGCGCCAAGGAGTGCTCATTCATCATTTTTCCTTCTTATTCACATATTAAATCATCCACCATTCAGGTGAATACCTTGTCACTGTTCTTTCTGCTAACTTTGCCCTCACAATTGCCAGGACTATTGTCATATAAAATTAGTCAATAAGCAAGAAACTGTAACAATGGCCAAAGAGTGTAACAATGTCCAGTGAGAAAACAGTATGCTATAATGTATGGCAGTGTTATGCAGAGAGAGGAGAAAATGTCATCCTAAGTCAATCTGGAATTCAGCCATCATTCAAAAACTTGTAAATCATGCTAAGTTTCAAATTTCAACTCAGTCAGCTCATTCTATCAGCAATCATAATTCATAAACTTCATCTTTGTAACCCAGAATGAGTGCATTTTTTCAGCCTCTGTGTAGAGATGTTAGTAAACTGTAAACTTCCACAATAAACTTTTCTAACATATGCTTTCTGACTAATATGACTATAATGTGGATTGGGGTACATTTACAGATATTAAGTACAAATTATTCTGCATTGCGAAAGTAGGCTGGAATGCACTTTTGGAAACAAATTCATTTTCCATTCTCTCCTATATTAATTTCCTTTGAATATTTTTATAAGTATGACTTTTGGCTTGTTCTTTAATTCTCATTTTTAGCAGTAATCCAGATTTAAATATGATGTACTACATTAAACTTTCCCTGTTTCTTCTACCCACACACACACACACACACACACACCAGCTTCTTCGTTTCAAGCAGTGTTTATCTTAAATTATATTTTCTTTACATATTTGTGTATCTATTGTGTCCCTGCAAGAACATGTTATTTATTAAAGGCATATGGATCAGCCAAGATCCAATTTCAGTTATAGACCTAAAGATGGATTAATTTAATTCAAAACTGTGATTTAAGTTTCTAAGGAAACAAGATTACATTTGAACAAATTGAATAGAAGGGAGGCTGAAAAAAATAGATTCCCATTGTCCAGCAAAGAACCCACAGAGCAACTGCTAAATCAATATGAAAACTTTCTTTCAAAAATTGTTTTAGAAGTATTAAAGAACTGGCCATTTGTTTTTTTTCTGGTCTGGCAGGCTTGTTGCTATGGCTCATTGATACTGTCAGCCTCTTCCAGACGTAATGCCTGGTGTGCTTCTTGTATAACTATTTAAAAAGAGTTTGAGTAGTGTACGGATGATCACTATTGCGAGTATAATACACCATAATAAAAACAAATTGTCTGTGTAGTACACACCATATTCCAATGGAAAGCGCATCATCTCAATCCCATTCATGCAATAATTGATTGATGTACCAAAACAATCAGCATTGTATCACCTGGAACTGAGAGGGGGTGGCAGAAACGCAATGTGAGAAAAACTAGTTATCAAATTATATTTTTAACAAGGGACTCATACAAGTACAAGTTCTCTTCCTGAAACACATTTGTCTTCAGAGAAGTCATATTCAAATGTTAACAATTGAAACTGAATGTAATCTGTCGAGTTGGGAAGGAATGTGAAAGTAACAGACATAAATCATCGTTACAATTCAAGAGTAACTGTCTAAATAAGGACAGAGGGAGCAAAAGTGAAAAAAAGAGATTAATCTCTTCTTATACCAAAATAAATGCATACCAGATTCCTAAGATCTCATCCTAAAAATGTGTCTTCATCCCAGCAATTCCATGTAGTACATTCTCCCCAATTATTGCAGTTCTGCAGGTAGCCTTCAACAACCATTCCTTTAGTGACCATTCTAATAAACAAAGTCATTTAATTTAATCAACTATTATTTCTTTCCTCAAAAGAAAGGCACTGCACTGAATAAGCTTAAAAAGAGGGAAAAGTAGTAGTGACATTATTGTTGGGATGTGTTATAAATCACTAAACCAGACAAAAGGTCTGGTTTATTTCATCCTGAACTAGATTACAGAATTTTTCTACAAAACAGACATCATCCAAGACTGCAAATAACTGGAGAAAATAATGGAGTCAAGATCTTCCAAGTTCCTCAACATGGATAGTCCTTGACTTACAACTATTTGCTTAGTAACAATTCGAAGTTACAACGGCACGGGAAAAAAAGTGACTTATGACTGTTTTTCACACATATGACCGTTGCAGCATCCCAGTGGTCACATGATCAAAATTCAGACTCTTGGCAACTGGCATATATTTACTGTATGATGGTTCTAGCTTATGTGCAGGAGGGTATTGAGTTGGGAAAAGCTGATTTTCACTTAAACTGAACATATTCTGCTTGAAATTCGAAATGTGTAAAAGTTCATCAGACACAGCTAATTGCATTGCTCCCAAGGCTCCTCTTTTCCTTAATCAATCTCTGTAATGCAAATATTCTAATGATCAAAATCAGGCAGTTTTATTTTAATTTTCTGGATCCAATTGAGAGCTGTATAATAGCCTCTCCTGTAATAAATGTGATGTTGTTTTGTATTACAGTTTAATAATTTATAGCCACAATATTGACAAATGAGGCACATGAGTGAATAGATATGTTTACATTTTGCTGAGAAAAACATTGCTCAGAAAGAAAGCTATATCCTAATACAAATGTATTAGCTATACAAATAATTGATACTTAAGAGAGGATATATTCAGAATGCAGACCAAAACCTAGGCACAATATTATTTTTGAAAGTGAAGCCATTAAAATGGCTTGTTTTTGTTAGAAATTAATGATCCAGGTTTGTACTACTTCATTTCTTACAGTTCTTAAAGAACTACTGAGCATGACTTGCCTATTTAATGATTCATGCATGTAATAAAGATTCAGATTGCAGACTTGAATTACACGCCAATGATACTTTTTTTTCTCAGAAAAGCATATCAGTTGTTTCTGCATAAAAAATGAACTACACAACCTATGGTTTGGGGCTGATATGTAGTCTCTGTTCAGTAATTTTCTACAGATACTACTTCCCACCATTAATAGATTCTCAACTTTCTAATACCTTCCCTCTCTCTGCTTTGTCCTGCTGTATATATGTATGCATGTATGCATGTATGTATGTGTGTATGTATGCATGTATGTATTGCAAAACATGTAATTATATTCATATCTCTCAGACTTAATACTGCCCTCTTCATTCTTCTGGTTAAATATTTCATTTACAATAGTATTTATTATTTATTAATTAAATTTCTATGCCGTCCATCTTACTGATACAGTGATTCTGGGCAATAAAAACAGTAATAATAATAAACAAGTAAAAAATACAAACTAAGCTCAGAAAAAGAAAGAGATAGAGAAAAGATAAAAAGCGTGGAAATATGAATTACCTTCAGAAGCACAACAGAAAATGGAAGAGGAAATAGTGGAGTCAGCATCCTAGCCCTATTCTCTACTCACATAAGTCCATTAAAAGTTAAGTATCTAAAGACGATTACAGCCACATTTAATGATAGTAATATAATGTTTTGCAACACCAAGCTTCCTTTTTAGTCTTTCTCATCTAATGTAGGAAAGAAATTGTGTGAAGGGACTTGAGACTGTTGTTCCTGCCTATCCATCTGTCAGCAAGTTATCTCCACAAAGCTGAGCAAAACTATATCAAATGTGATGTTGTGAAAGAAAGTTCAGAGAAAAAAATACAGAAAACAATATCTCAGTATTTCCCTATTGAGAATATTTCAGAATGTTGCCATCTGTTCAATTCATCAAGGTCGGATAGGTGTTCTCTTACCATTTTCTTGCTTATTTAAATTTTTGTTTCTAATTTGTCTTTTGCAGTGGTTTTTTTGGTATGTTGGGCTATAGTTTCTTTTTGTGGGAAGACTGATGCAAAGAATGAATTAAGCAGCTCTGCTTTCTCCCTGTTGCCTGTTATTTCCTTGCCATCTACTCTCTTTAGTGGACCTACAGTTTCCTTGACTTTTTTCTTGTTCTTAATATGTTGGAAGAAACTTTTTTTTATTATCCTTGATTTCTGTTGCAAGTCTTTATTCATTCTGAGTCTTTGCTTTCCTGACTTCATCTTTGCATGTTCTGGCTGTCTGCTGATAATTGGCCTTAGTTATGTGCCCCTCTTTCCATATTTTGTATTTGTCCTTTTTGTCTTTCAGTTTGTCAGAGAGAGTTTTTGCAGCCATGCTGGTTTTTTCTTGAATTTCTTGTTTTTCTTTTTCAGTGGTATTATACTGATCTGGCCTTTTATGATCGCATTTTTTCAGAGTTTCCCATGCTTCTTGGGTTGTTTTCTCCTTTAGGATTTTCATCCATGGGATCTTTCCTAGGTTCTCTCTGAGTTTGTTAAAGTCAACTCTTTTGAAGTTCAAGACACTGGTTGAATTGTTTTCTGTTGCTAGTGATTGCGTTATATTAAATTCCAGTATGACATGGTCACTTTTGCCCAAGGTTCCAGCAACTTCAACTCCTTCTATCACTTCTTCTCTATTAGATAGAATTAAGTATGGCCTTACGTCTAGTTCCCTCCTCCACCTTTTGGATGACAAAGTTGTCAGCTAGGTTGATCAGGAATCTATTTGATCTTCTGCTCGTGTGTATGTATGTGTGTATGTGTGTGTATGCATGTGCATGTGCATGTGTGAATGTGTATAATAAAATGATACAGAGTCAAGACACAATGCATAACTTTGTTCCATAGATGAAAATATAGATGTCTCCTACAGACAATTGCTAGTAATGTGGTTGGAAAGACACTGCATGTCTTCAATCACTGCCTTTTGAATTTATTTACATAGATTTTGTCAACTTTCTCAATATCATTCTTTGGTCAGAGATCTGGGAAAAAATTTTCTATGGCTTTCTGGAATGAATTGGAACATTTTTAGTATATACTGTATGATTCAGAGAGAATTTTCTCATCTTCTTTGTTTGACAAAATAGTTAGACTTGCCAAGTCAGCCCTTGTATAACATCCTTGGATATTGAAGATAGTCATCCCTCTCTTATCCAATTTCTAGTGATGCTCTTGGATGGACAGTATTTCAAGATATATTCTTCTACAAAGCATTGTAAAGGACAAGAGAAGGAGAGTGAATATCACTATTGGAATGCAATGCCTCTGCTTTTATTGTGTGTTTTCACTTTTTGCAAAAGGGAAAGAGATAAATCTCTGCTTCTGGCATTCCTGAAATGTCCATGAATTTTCACATGCTCTAAAAGATTTTTTTTTTCTTTTGCATTTCCCTAACTCTTAGAAATGTTGCCAAAAATGTCCCAGTCAGATCTTTAGGCAGAATATTAATTTATTGGATGAATTCAAATTCATGAGATGTGGAATGAGAAAGGAATAAAAGATATTCTTTATTAGGTTTTGAAAAGATGTGTCATTCTGGTGATGCTTCAGGCAAATCATACCTTTAAACCTGCATTGTGAACAAATATATCCCTGTAAGCAAAGCAAAGCTGCTGCATTTTTTTATGTCCTTCTTCATGTGTCCTTAGACTATGATAGCAACCAAAGAAGTATGTGCCCATATGTTACACAAACACAGCCCAGAATCTTCTTCTACCTATTGGAAACACCCTGGGGTGCCATCTTCAACTACCTTAATGAAGCAAATTGTGCCACTGCTGTATTGAGTGAGGCAAATAGTCTGTTTGCTGGATATTACATAAAAGTGATCTGAAGATGTTTTTCCCACTTAAAAAGAACAATTGGTGGTGTTCGGGGACATTTTAACTCCTGCAATATTTTTACAACACTTATAATAAAGTACCTTGTTAAAACAAGTTGCAGCCATCTCACACGGGCCCTTTCTCTGTATTTCTACTGAACGAGGAAGTCTAATGAGTTGCCTCAGAGATGCCTCCAGGCAAAATCTGATTTGAGTTTTGCAGCCCATTTTTTCACCAAACTTGAGTTACTTCCATTGTTTTACTCTTTACTTTCCAGCTGGCATTTCTCTTTGATCCACAATACATTCTATCCACAGAATAGCCATAAATCCAGAGCCTATAAAACTCAAAGCTTCCTAATACATGAACACATTAAGATGTGAGTCAAGTGCTGAAAAAAATAGCAAAAAGCAATACATCTTACAACCAGTGATCAAGTTCCTTGCCAGCTCGTTCTATGCCAGCTGATTCCAGGTTCCTGAATGAAGTTATTCTTAACAAATCCAGCTTTTCTTCTGAAGTTATATCAGGGATGCAACATTACTTGCTTAATGTACAAGTGAAATGTTACTCTATCCTTATTGTTTGCAGTCTTTGTAAATGCCATGCCTGCTTTCAATTTTATTCCTTCCTTATTTTTTCTGCCCCTAATCATAAACCTCTCCTGGCTTTTAGAAAATGTCATTCTGCCTTTCAAGTCAGCACAATAGGTCATATCAGGAAAGCTCAACCTGCAAAGGGATTATTATAGCAAGCGTTATAATGTCACAAAACGGCACAATTTATTTATTTATTTTTTAAATTGGAAAAAAGACACACTGATGAACATAGCCTGATTCCCTGCTTAAATCTTTTCTGAAAATGACTGGCAAGTTGAATTATAGAACTATTAAAAATGGAGCATAATGATGAACAAACCAAATCTATTGATATTCCAGTAATGGTTTCTACATGCTTTCCATTTGTCAAAGTTCATCTTCTACAGCAAGTTAGAGAAAGTACTCTCATTGGCTCCTTTATAACAGTAATGGCACCAGCAGATTTAATTGGTGGCGCCAGCAGTATTTAGATTCAAAGGTGGGCAATTAGGTTTAAGATCTGCAAATTTGATCTCCCACAGTCTTGAATGTAACATGGACCCTTATGCCTAGGAAATTTGCCAGCAGATCTATGGATGAATATCTTCTGTGAATTTCTCCAGGGGAAAGAAAGAAAAGAGGTCCAACATTTTCTCAAAAACAGGACTTCCTTTAGTTATACAAGTAGCACTGCTATTGGAAAAACGTAAGGGAGGCACTCCCCGAGAAGACCTTTCTTTGAGTTTAATGGAAATATGAGAAGCCAAAGTGGCTGCAGACCACTGGAGAGAGAGGAGGCATTCTCTAATTTTCCTTTCAATGAAGCAATTGCAAGGACCTTTCACTCCACCCATATCCACCCATGATTTTTTTTTTATTCTTCAAACTTCTCATTGAATAAATTTTCTGAGCACTTTTTCTCCATCAGATTAAATGAGAACTAGTAAGAAATAAATGCAAGAGAATTTATCTGTTTGGCATTGAGGATGGAAGCTTATAGATTCATGGATTCAGCTCACTGCAAATTAGATACCTGTGTAAAAGTATCATTAGGGAAGGATCTATAAAGCTTTCTGATAGGGTGATAGCTTCCCAGTAATTGCCCTGGAGTGGCTAGGCTTACAAGATAAGTATCAGGAAGAAATGTATTTGCTTCACATTTGACAGCCAGTATATCCGATTTTATTCTGGGAAATTAAGAGACATCTAAAATGTTACTGTTCTTCAGAACAGGAATGCTCAAGTCCTATAAAACTTTAACTTCATAGATAAATAAGTAGACAGATGGACAAACTGAGACATATGTTACTGTTTTTACACAAGGTAAAAAAAAATCAGTGGAGAAAACTTTTTCATTAAAAATAATAATAATAATAATAATAATAATAATAATAATAATAATAATAATAATAATAATAATAATAATAATAATAATAATAATAATAATAATAATAATAATAATAATAATAATAATAATAATAATAATAAATCCATGGATTTTCATGAGAAGATTAAACAAAACCAAGTAATAACGCCCACAAGAGACCTCAAAATTATGACGAAGTAAGACTTAAAGCCTGGAAAATGAAAAATGGACAGAAGCTGAAACTGAAACTATGGTCCCATCTTCCAGACCATGTAATGCAAAATCACTAGGATCTGGGCTTGCTTGGTTTCTATGGGAGTTGCAGCAAGACAAAAGCATCTGGAAATGACAGGCTGGGGTTGTTGAGCAAACAGTGTCAAAAACTGTTTAATCTTCACTTTTTATGTGAACTCCAGAAAAAAAAGAGAGAATCAAATTTGAAGTTACTGAAAACAGTATCCTATAGAATTGGTATCCCCAGCAACATTTTGATGTTATCTGTAGCTCCACAAGTTTGTCTCAAGCTTTCATTCATGGGGCAAGAGATGCTGCTGTTGAAAGAAAAATCTTGGGAATCGTTTATTCTAACTGATGAAACTTCTTGGATAAGAAGTGAAATGTCTTCAAGAACAAAAACAGAGAAAGTCCAGTTGTCTTTTGAAAAAGCACCTTTGAGACAGCCATGACTTGGATGACTGAGAATCTCCATAGACAAATAAAGCATCCTGTTTTGTCTTAAATTATACTGATGATCTCTGTTTGAATTTTCACCCCTCCCTTTAATTGAAAAACAATGTTTATCCTTTGACAAATTGTTTAGTTATCTTCGATGCCTCCCCTTCCAATTTCCTTCTTCTTTTTTCCCCAAAATGCACTTTATTTCACCCAGACAAAGCAAGGCCAGCAGACAATTTTGACAGTTACTAAATTTAACCACTGCAATGGATTCATATTTCTTAACATTCAAGTGGTTTTTATTTTTCAGCTTCGATGGTACTATTCCTGCAGAGTAAAACAGTGATGACTAAGACAATCTCCCACTTTGGGTATAAGATGATTGACAATTGGAATCACAGAACAAAAATCCTATTTTCTTGTAGAAGCATTATAGACTTGTTCAGGTATGCTAAAATAGAGAAGAGTGGGGCATGATTACCTTCATAAATTTATCCGCCTGAGGCAGAAACCAGTTAACAAGTTGATCCTGAGCAAAATTCAAGGTGACAGTTTTGACCTCTGGACTTCTTGAACAATCTGGCTTTTCCAGCAGCCTTATCCAAATGATCCAGTTGAGGATTAAATTAGGCAATTTAATCCAGAAGCTTGGGGTGAAAACTTTCACAATCCCTTATCATTTTGCCTTCAGGATGGAGCTAATAGGAATAGAAATCCAAAATTTCTGGAGAACATCAAGTTGTTTACATTGCAAGCTATATTTCCCCAGAATAGGGAAGTAACGTTCTTTGTCATTTTTATTGCAGATATAACACTATCATGATCAGGATGGCTCAAAGTTTATCATAGGATGCCTAGCACTGCTATTTTATGAAACTGTCATCATGCCTTGATCTTACTGTTCAGATCTTATTTTATCTGTAGGCACTTCAGATTTAGTTTCAGGTCTATATTCCATCTCAGGCAAGGGTACAAACTACCACTAGTTTGCAACTCTTTTTAGCAGCAATATTTTTTTCCTGAGTAATCATATGGTGCTTTAAAGCAGGGGTCCCCAACCCCCAGTCCATGGACCAGCACCGGGCCGTGGCATACCAGCAACCGGGCTGCACACACAAGTGAAGCCCCATCCGCTGGATGTAGGCAGCACATGAAACCTGCCCCCTCTGGTCTGTGGAAAAATCTTTCTCCACAGAACCAGTCCTTGGTGCCCAAAAGGTTGGGGGCCTCTGCTTTAAAGAGTTTCAAACAAGCATTTTCAGTCTAGAATTGTGTATGTTTCTACAACACACACACACATTCTATTTTGAAATAAAGTATGTCTTATGGATATTTAGATGTAAGTATTTAAATGCAAACTTTTCAAGCAGTTTTTTTTTCTTTTTAAAGAAAAGCTCAATGGAAGAAATGAGAAAGAATACACTTACAGTGGGATATATGTGGAGGTGATACGAATGGTACATCCAATCAACTGATTTGCTCATGCTGCTTTTAGTGAAGAGATAGATGATAATGATAAATGATAGACAGACAGACAGACAGACAGACAGACGGACGGATGGATGGATGGATAGATGGATGATAGGCCAATATAAAAGATAGATAAATGAGAGAGAGAGAGAGAGAGAGAATATTCTATAGGGTGATGTTTAATGATTTGCATTTTTGAACCACCCATCTCTCTCTGTTGTTCATTATCTGATGAGCTAAAGATAGCTTAGATCACTCCTTTCTCACCGCACTTACCTGCAGAGAGTCTTCAAAGGTTTGGACTGCAGTAGGAGAGAAGGGGGAAAAAATCCCCTGAAATAATCTTGCTGTTAGTTAGTTTTTTATGGAACGGCATAAATTATTCTTTTTGAGGGCAAAGAAACTGTGAGCAAGTGGTGCCTGAAGGTCATGATTACCCCCACCAGATGAGAGTTGGCAGGAAATATGGCAACCTTCCCCCCTAGCCCCCATCCCATGTACAGTATCAAGCAATTGTTGGGACTCAGGTAACAGAACTATTACTTTTAATTTATTATTTATTTATATGATAGATCCCCTAATACATTTTCTACTTTTTACATAATCATTTGGATGGGCAGCTGGATAATCTGCCCTATTCTGTTTTGTCTTTTTCTTAAGAAAAAAAATGAAGCTAATTTCTGAGAAATATAACATGAAGCCAGATTTGCAGTTTCATATTTTATCTCATTCTCCTCCAGTTCAGGCACTGTCCGCTATTTCAAGCATGGAAACTAGTGATTACCTATTTCAAATTCTAACATGGAACTAAGCTGGTTTGATGATGTACCCACTGCTTCAATCTGAAAACTTTAGATTTCTCTCTCTGATCCTTTGAAATTGAAAACCATCATTTTCTTCTTCTTTTCTATAAAAAAATAATACAAATAATATTTATGTATTATAAGGAATTTTGTATATAGAAGTCATTCACTCTCCTCTCCTCCCTCCTTCCTCTCCTGTTTAAATTTCATTAGTTGTTGCTTCATGGTGCCATGTTGCTAAGATTTATTTATTAGTTGGCTTTTGAGAAATTAGTTTGCAAATGCTTCTTATAGAAGATTAGAAATGACATTGTTTTAAATTTGACTGATGTACATAGTTGCTGTTCATATTTTTAAAATATTTTCTTTAATTCATATTTTGATATTTTGTTTAGTACTTCCCATACTGTTAGGGTATGTCCATACAACTATTGTCAACTGTAAGAAGTCCTGTTTCCAATGTCTGCATGTTTTTTTGCATCATTTTTCTGGTGTGCATTTTGATCCATTTCTTTACCACAATGAAATATAGCAGAATTATCTGCCATTGACAGAGCTTCCGATTTCAAAAGGGCAAAACTAGTATAGTAACAACGAGAAGCTTGATTAGCAACTTGGTTCATAGTTCAAACATTGCCTTTGTAGTCTATCTACAACCAGTTTTTCAACTATCCGCATAATGTATGTAGTTTAATTTATATCTAAGTCAATCCCACACAGCCCAGATGGTCAACATATTTCCAGTGAAGAATACATAAATGGGAAAATGTACCCCAGGAATGAAAGGAGACATCTCTTTCTCCCAAGCTCATTCATGCATTTATTTTGCTCTTCTGAAGAACAGAAGCTTACCATTTCCTCCTCTTATCCATTGTCCAGGAAGAAGTTGAGTAGAGCACTGTGACAAGGAAGGCTTTGAAAATTGTAATTCTTGAGGTTCCTAGATCAGAGGTCCCCAACCTTTTGGACACCAGGGACTGGTTCTGTGGAGAGAGGTTTTTCCACAGACCGGAGGGTGTGTGGTTTTGTGTGCTGCCTGCATCCCACAGATAGGGCTTTGCTTGTTTGTGCGGACTGGTTGTTGGCATGCTGCAGCCTGATACTGGTCCATGGACCAGGGGTTGGGGACCCCTGCTCTAGATCATTTGTAACTCCAGAAAGGATTCTGAAGAAGCAGTTCCTAGCTCAATGGAAGAAAGAATTAGAAAGAACTCCACCAAAATAGCTGAAAGGACTTAGGTGCTACAATCACTAGATACCGGTAAGAGGCATGCAAGAGGTCAGAATAATTATGTGGAATGTCCAGAAAAGCAAGACCTTGGCCCAGAGCTCTGCTACTTTTGTTCCTAATGGTGAGTCTAACTCCAGGCCAAGCCTTTACAGATATGCTTATCACAGTGGAGAAGCTTCTTTTCCAATTTCAAATCTAGATGGATGTACAGATGTAGTCTTTGCTGACCTGAATATGTGCCAGGAAGCTCAAAATGAGTCTTGAAACCTCTCAGTGCCAGTCAATTCAAATTTAAATCAACCCACTTTGATTTTGGAGGTAGTAGTAACTATACTCTTCAGTTTATTCTTTAATTTATTATTAAAGATTTGAATCAGGTTTTTCAGTATTGAGCTGTCTCATCACTACAAATAGGAATGATCAGGTACTGCCCCATTTTTATAGGTGAATTATTGTGTTTGTTCTCAGTGACTTCAGTCAGAGTGAGATATCCCCATCTGGTTTGTCCCTTATTTCCTTCCTTCCTTCCTTCCTTCCTTCCTTCCTTCCTTCCTT
Organism: Azemiops feae; assembly: GCA_023970755.1. Classification (NCBI taxonomy): domain Eukaryota; kingdom Metazoa; phylum Chordata; class Lepidosauria; order Squamata; family Viperidae; genus Azemiops; species Azemiops feae. Next base: position 412,081 of record JALGBA010000113.1, read on the forward strand.
CCTTCCTTCCTTCCTTCCTTCCTTCCTTCCTTCCTTCCTTCCTTCCTTCCTTCCTTCCTTCCTTCCCATACTTAAGCAGCTTTATAATTTAGGATTGCAAGTTTCAAGCTGTCATAACAACAAGCACAAGGACATCAAATGTTGTCAATTTAGATGTGAACTTCTTTCTTTGGGAACATTGCCATGACAGCATAGAGTTGGGGGGTCAAAGTCTCTTTATTCTTCCCCCAATAAACAATTTTCTTGACCAAGATATGATGGCAGACACATATAGAAACACCCAGCACTGAACTGTTATCAAAAGGATAGCAAGAATCATTTGATTTGCTGTGGATCTAAATGCTTTCACATCATATCATGATAGGGATGACAAATGGTGCACTCTTTTTCTTTCGGTCCCTCTCTCTTTTGTTAAAGCTATGATTCTAGGATATTTTCTCCAAAACAAACAAAAGAAAATTATTTCATTTTTTTTAACCAATTTGAGAGGCACAAATTTTTCTATCCCTATCATAATGGCAAATGTTGCTAAACAGCTTTGAAAGTACTTTATTTCCTTGCATGAAATTTTATGTCATTGTCCAAGGTCATGCACTATGTTAAAGCTTGGTTTCTTTAAGCAGTTTATTCAATATCAAGTTGACTAGATTTACAGTGCCTTATTCAAGTGTGAGCTCTACCATTACTATGACCTAAATGGACAACAATCTCTAGAGATAGCCACTGTACTTCTTTATGGCTTCCTCATCCCTGGGATTTGGATGGCTAAAGTCACTACAGAAACTGAATCCTCAATTGTGACACTTAAAGTTTGTATAGGAATGGTGGCAACCATGCATTTATGTATTTAAGGAATTAAATACAATTACATTGTTTAAAATAAAGAGCTAAACATAAGGTTATAATATATTCTACTAATTAAAAATACAGAAAGCCCATACCAATTTTATGAAATCTATAGCACATGTATATTTAGCAAAAATGCATACTGAAATAACTATTAGACAAGCTGAATCCCATCAAAACTCAACAAATATTTGAACTTAGCAAGATTATCAGTGAAATGCTCTTAATAAATCTGCTTTTCTTTGCTATTGAGTATCAGCAGGGAGAGAGCAGAATTAATCTGCTAATGAACCATATTCCATAAGCTTGATGCCGTTGATAAGAAGCCCTATCATAGCCAAGTATATGTACTTACATAGACTTCTTATATCATGGAGAAAAGCAAAGCAGTGCCCATGGAGGTGGGGGGTATAAAACTAGGTTCATATGGGAGATAGCTCATTGCCTGAAAGGCTAAATCAGCTTTGTGATCTATTACTAATCATTGTTATAATTTGGATTTACCCTCCTGCATATTCCATTCTATTCTATACTATTCCCTGCCATTCCTTCTTCAGTCAGTGCTTTCTGAGCATGTTCACTGTAATGGTTCTCTCTTCCAGTTTGAAGTGTTGGGATGGGAAGGGAAGGTGGTTTTTGTGTTTGTGTGTGTGTGTGTGTGTGAGGGTATTTATTTGAAGGAATCTGGTAACTTAAAACTGCTGAAGGCTACCTACAGGTCATTGCATCCCAAGAACTGGATTTGTATTAATGTTAATTGTATAACAACCAGGAGCCTTTCAGATGTATGGATTTCAGTTCCCATCAGTCACAGTAATAGTTGATGGCAAAGAGCTCTAAGAATTGTAGCCCCAAACACCTCAAGGTCAGAAATTTGTCTCCTTCTGTTCTATATTATAATGCCTAGAAAATAGGCACTGATTTGGAAAAGTTTATTAGTCTGTGTATAAGCTCTTGACCTTCAACAACATAGCTTTATAAGTTCTGCTCCTTTTGTTGAACACATAAAAATAAAGGTAATTAGCATATATTAGCAATGTTGCTGTTGCTAGGCATAACAACATGAAGAGGGAGTTTTTTGCTGTTTCTATCCTATATACTTATGGAAGATTGATAGTCATTCCCAGAACATCTGAAAACAACTGGACAAGTTAAAACCTGAGCGTAATAATTATCCTCTTTTTGATTAGTTTTCAGAAGACCCACGAAAGGTAATGGGAAATCACAAGTGATAAATGGGATTGTAGCAAAATAGCAATCAGATACTCAAGAGTATTTATTGGAGAAGTGACTTTTTATTACCCTCTACAGAATTGGCATTCTGTGAATTATACAATTTATTCACTCATTCATTTGTTATTGATCTACTTATTAGTGTTATTGCAGATTTGTGGATGGTAGGTGATGTTGAAAAAGAATAAAAGGTATTAAATTCTGATAACAAATAATGGTTTTATGAACAATATGAAATGTTTAGAGAATTATCATTCCCTACCAATAGATAAATTAAATTGTCCTTAATAGGAATCATACTGGCTTATTGGATGAATATTAGAAAAATGAGGTGTCAAGGGAAAGAGAGCTATATGTTATCAATGTGAACAACATATTAGGTTGATTAGCCTGATATTAAATAAAGAAAATGAATTGTTTTTACAAATGTATTAAATGATCGGTCAACTTAATATTAAAGTAATCTTTCCAGTCATGCTCATAATGAGATTAAGAAGAACACTATGAATCTAATATATGAACTTTTCAAAAACATATGTGAAGTAAAAGTGATATGGCAAAGACCATATTCTTCCATTATACTAACAATCTTCTTTAGATTAAAAAAAATAGAAAACTAAATTTATTTCATTTCTTTTTTGTCTTTCCTTTACTAAAATCATTTTGTAACTCACTTTAATAGAATTCTCAGTAATTTCCTCAACTACAATTGGTCAGGAAGCTTGAACCAGCAACCCATTTTGACTTATTCCTTCAAGCCAAAACAGTGAATCCAGTTTGCAATGTTTAGACGCATTGCAAGCATTGTTTGGAAGAACTCTCTTGTTTTTTTTTGTTTTGTTTTATTTTTTACTTTAGACTTGGTCCAGGGACAGAATATTGTTTGGAGGAAACATATCTATTTAAAAAAAGCATGCAAAAAGGAATAATTGTATACTATATAAATGTTTTCAATAACATTCTAATACAAAACACAGTTCATAATCACCCTAAAAGGGCAGGTGTAAGACTATTTTGTAAATACCTTGAGTAAAACTTATAGATAAGATAAATAACCTTTATTGTCATTTTTATATTGTTGGCACAATGGCACACATAAAAAATGAATTTTAGTTGCCCGCTCTCAAAGTGAAACATATACATGACACACACCTAAACATACTAGTACAACATATATATAGACCCACATCCCTACATATACATAGCAAATAAATTAAATACTGTCCATCTTGAATATATAACGCAAGGAGGAAGTTTGAGAGTTCGCAAGGTTAATGCTGTATGGAATGAAACTATGGCTGAATCTGGATGTTCTGCTTCGGATACCACGAAGCCTCCTCCCAGAAGGTAACAAGGAAAACAGGTTGTGAAGAGGATGTGTAGTGTCCCAGAAAATCTTGCGGACCCTGCTCAAGCAACGCTTCTGTGCTATGTCCTGGATGGTAGGGAGGGAACTGCCAATGATCTTTTCGGCCATCCTCACCACTCTCTGCACCGCCTACCTGTCTGAAGCAGTGATGCCTCCAAACCAGACTGTGATGCTGTATGACAGGATGCTCTCGATTGTCCCCCTGTAGAAAGTGGTCAGGACAGGGGAAGGAAGATGTGCTTTTCTCATGCGGCGCAGAAAATGCAGGCGCTGCTGTGCCCGCTTTACCAGTTTCTCACTGTTTAGCGACCAAGTCAGCCTACTCGTTAGCTGCACACCCAGGAATTTGATGCTGGTAACCATCTCCACAGGTGAACCATTAATGCACAGAGAAGTGTGGCTGTGCCTGCCTTTTCTGAAATCAACAATGATCTCTTTGGTTTTTCTTGTATTTAAAACTAGGCTGTTTTCTTTACACCAGTTCACCAACCCCTCAACCTCCTTGCAGTAAGCTTCCACCTTGTCATCCTGAATAAGGCCCACTACTGTTGTATCATCTGCGAACTTCACAATATGGTTGGTGGCAAACCTAGCACAGCAGTCATGGGTCAACAGGGTGAACAGCAGCGGACTTAAGACGCAGCCCTGAGGAGAACCTGTGCTCAAGAAAATGGTATTTGAGGTATTTGTTCCAACTCGCACATATTGGGGCCTGTTGGTAAGAAAATCCAGAATCCAGTTGCACAAAGGAGTGTTTAAGCCTAAAAGGCCCAGTTTGTCTACTAGATGCTGGGGAATGATTGTGTTAAACGCCGAACTGAAGTCGACAAACAGCAAACGCACATGAGTATTTCTTTCCTCCAAGTGCTTCAGGCTCAGATGGAGAACGGAAGAAATAGCATCCTCCGTAGAGCGATTTGGTCGGTAGGCAAACTGAAGCGGGTCAAATGTAAAGGCAAAGCTGTGTTATTTATTTATTTATTAAATTTATATGCCACCCATCTCAGTGTTACAGTGACTCTGAGTGGCTAACAAAATAAACATTGGAGTTTTGAATCATTGGACCCTACAGGATTTTTTTTTTAAAAAAAAAAGTTTATCATGAAACTTTGAATTGATGTAAACCTTTCATATAATAATGAGAAAATCTATTAAATTTGATTAAAATTTTAAGAATGGAGAAAACATTTCCTAGAATGTAAAGCTTTGTGTTATACTTTAATACATAGCCCATTTCTTTACAGATTTACATGGAAGGAAGGAAGGAAGGAAGGAAGGAAGGAAGGAAGGAAGGAAGGAAGGAGGGAAGGAAGGAAGGAAGGAAGGAAGGAAGGACATGACATGAACCTCTCATGTATCAACTGAACATTTGAATGAATTAAACATAATGAAAAGTTTAGTACTTAAAGCAAAACACCTATACTTCTTTAATGATAACAACAATCAGAGAAGCCTGATTGCATCCCAAGAAAACCAGTAGCTAGATGTGTCAGCAACAATATTGTATTCTCCCCATTCATGTCTGCTTGAACTTTAAGTTACTTTCAAGTTATTCTGCCTGGGCATGAATAGTTTACCAAGAGAAGTAGACAGCAGGGGCAGAAGTAAAAGGAGTGTCTTAACAGGTGTGGCAAATCAGTTAGGGACTGTTGGCCCTTAAGGATGTTAAATTTATGAGGTAGACCACTTCTTTATTTATCAGAATTCTTGGAAATCTTATCTCAAGGAAAAGTTCACCCTCAGTCTTGTTGATAGTGCCATTGATGTTTTTATATTCTCCTAATTTGATTTCTAAATTTTGTTTGTATATCACCCTCTCTCTGACACACACACATACACACAGAGAGTTCTATTTTAATATCATATCTTTAAAGTTTGTGACTTACACAGAAGCCAAATGTGTAGTCACCCTGCAAATAATAATCAAGATGGGTCTCGAGATGGGTAACAATCAGAGAAATATATATAGTAGGCTAGGTCCAGTCTTGATATTAAGCTTTTATAACAGAAATATTTCTTCTTTACGCTTCCTGAGATGTTAGTTTCCCTCAAACAGAAAATAAAAAATCAGCAAATATTCCTTGTAAACAGAATTAAGTTGCCCCTGCATCTTCAGTGAAATATTATTATTTCCAAGTTGTGGAGTAGAGGGGAACATTGGCTAGGTCTTCTTTTATTACTCAGCTGGAACAATGAAAGAAAGGGCAAAATGCTAAAGAAGTCTGTCAAATAAGCACAAATAAATGTTGTCCTCCCCCTCTCAAAAGCACTTTTCAGATGGGTATTGTTACATTAATGAAGGTTAATGGGGAGCAGATAGAAGCAGCCCTTGCTTGTCATTCATTAAGTGTTAGCACTTACAGCTCCTTTGAAATATTGGAAAAGACAGAACATCCGAACATTTTCATTGGGGCCATAAAAAGGGTGGCAGAGGTTGCAAACTATAAAGGCTCTGAGATGTTGAATTATTGAATGGGTTTCCTGTGATGTTGCAGTTGTTGAGAAACTGCTTAAATGGAACTAATTAAAGGAGGGGACTGTCATTCACAAAAACAAATCTCCTAGCTGTTTTAAATTCTGGATTTTAAGTATCATCTTTTTTTTTTAACTTCACGAAAGAGGTGATCTGAGTTGCCCTAAACTAGTTTTGCCAAGAAAAATTAGGACCAGTGCCTTCCATTTAACAGAGAACAGTATTTATTATAGCTGACTCAGGAGAAACAACAATGAAGCTTTGTGACTGTGAGTCCATTTCCCAATGGTATGTGCCCTGACACATTGGGTAATTCATAAGTAATACTGTGCCAAAATAAAAATTCTTGCGGAAGGGGTCTGTGCTGCCTTTTTTCTCTTCCATTGGAGCTTTTTCTCTCAGCCTCAGCACAGTAGATTTACCAATAAAGCTGAAAACCTAACACGGGAAGGGGGGGAGTTTGGAGGAGGATGGATGATGGAGGAGATGCATGTTTTGGAGCACCAGCAAACTGAGCACAGCAGCCAAACAAAAGAGGTGTTTTGGGTTTTTTTTTCCCTTCAGAAGGAGTAGACAGGTCTAAAAGAGAGGAAAGGAAGTATAGCAGCCCAGCAGGAGAAAGTACAACATAAAGAAGGTGCAAGAGCTCTACATGCTGGCTATTAACAGAAAAAGAAGACGAATCTCAGAGAGAGGGGTCTTAAGGCAGAACAGGCTTAAGAAAGAAACACATTAGTATAACAGCTAGAGCACGGGTGTCAAACTTGCTGTGTCATGTGACATGTCACGACATATCGCTACTTTTTTGGAATTGCCGGAGCTGGGGTGGGCGCGGCCTCAGCATGATGCAACCGGCCCACAGGCCGGCAGTTTGACACCCCTGAACTAGAGCATAGTATATTGGTAATTGTATTAGAGTAATAGGTAGTAGTAATAACAGCAATCATGATACTAGGATTACCATAGTCATAGTTTAGAGATAGTCATAGCACAGAATATAGGAAGCACTCACATATTGGTTTTATTTGCTTCCTCAGGTTATGATAATTGGGACCAGGAACTCCATCACCAAGCAATGCAGCTGTAAAGTGGGATGCATCACTTGGTGATGGAAACTCTGGCAGTCCTGTTGATCACATGAGGATGTCATATAATCATGATTTCTGACTCCTTCTGGTTTCCCCATTGACTTCACTTGTTGAAAGCCAGCAGGGAATGTCGAAAATCACAATCACTGTGACTGTGGCTCACTGTGACTTCATAATCACAAGTCTGGTACCAAGTGCCAAGATTGTGATCACGCAACGGGGATGCTGCAACAGCCAGAATTCTAAAGACCCAATCTACAGTAAATCCCCCTTGTTCAATGCCATTGTAACTTTAAACAGTCACTAAATGAATGTTCATAGCCCAAGGACTGCCATCAAGGAGTCCCCCAAAGCTCTCTGATATATAACAATAGCATTATAAAAATGGATTCCTGGATAGATGGATAGATGGATCAGCAGACAGGAAGGCAGGCTGCTCAATCCTGCATTTTTCCCCAAGAGTTCAAAGTGACTAATGTGAGATTTGAACATGATGAAATGAGATCTCTGATTTTAATGTCAGAAACCTTTTTTATTTTTAAAACCAAGGACAAATGGCAGAAACCTTCAAGGCTGGTAAATTAGCAACTGCATGACTATTGGCTCAAAAAAATGGGAAAAGGATGTCCACAACTCAAATTTGGTAACTAATGAAAGTAGAGAGCAGGATTCCACAGTCCAGTTAGAAAACTTTTTTGTATGCATGGCTTCCTAATTCTTTTTTTTAAAAATCCACTTATCTACATTTTTCTGTAATGCTTGGAAATGGAGACCGAGGAGAGAGTTTAATTTCTATTTCAGTTATAACGTTATCAGCTTACCTTTCATCCTCATAGCATTAGTTGTGTGCAGTAGGGCCAGAATCACTATGAAGTAATCTAGACTTGCTCTTCAGAATAAGGAAGGAATGAGTAAACTATTAAATGAGGGAAGAAGATCAGAAAAGATAACTTAGTCCTGAAAAAGGAGGAAGGATCAGAAAGAAATTTAAAGTAATCCCACTTTCATTTTCTTTGGTATAATATAAGGCATAGGGAAATTCTAATAATTCAAATTTCTGTTATTCTACCCTACAAAAATAAAGAGAATGCCTTGTTGGCCATAAATCATGATGAGGTTCTTAAGCCTGGTGTGCCCCTGGCCAAAATAGCATCTGAACTAGAAAAAAATAGATAAATATCCTTTCTTTATGCATAAGTAAAGGATAGGTCTCCCACAAGGACGAGGTGGAACACCCTTAGGAAGGGAGAAATAATTTTATATACAGTTCAAGCACATTGGATTTGGAATGTTTTCTCTCATTGACCAACATAATTTGAGTCATAAGCCATTTAGAGAGCATGCTCAGTTACTATGTATCAGTGCATGCTAACCCATAATATTCTTAGTATGATCATTTAACTTTCAGGACCTGTGGGCAGAGAATTTAGAATGCTAATGAGAAAAAAATGTCAAAAGTTTACTTAGAGTCCACTTAAGAGTCCACAAAGAGACAAACCAGATGTCAATTAACATTGAAGAGTTCTCTGTCTAATCAAAAGACAAACTATGGACATCCTGTTAAGACAAACACACTCCTATTCTATACTATACTATACTATACTATACTATCCTCACCTGGAGAGCAAAGCTAGTTTATCTTGCAATTGAGAATCACCCAATCAGTACTAACAGAGTAAAACACTTTCTACATTACATTTAAAAGAGAAAACAATAAGACAAATTAAAATACTAGAAAACCCATACTGCTTATCAAGTACAACAATACAAAAAGTCCATGTTGTTGGTACTACAAAGTCAGTTAATCAATCAATCCGAATAGAGCTGGAAGGGACCTTGGAGGTCTTCTAGTCCAACCCCTTGCTCAAGCAGGAGATCCTATACAATTTGAGACAAGTGGCTGTCCAAGTCTTCTCTTAAAAACCTCGGTGATGAAGCAACCACAACTTCTGAAGGCAAGCTGTTCCAATGGATAATTGTCCTCACTGTTAGGAAGTTTCTCCTTAATTCCAGATTGCTTCTCTCCTTGATTAGTTTCCATCCATTGTTTTTTGTCTTGCCTTCTGGTGCTTTGGAAAAAAAGTTGCCCTCTTCTTCTCTATGCAGCCCCTCAAATACTGGAATACTTGGAATATCATGTCACCTCTAGTCCTTCTTTTCTTTAGTTGTGTCCATGGAATCCTTGCCCCTGACTTTGCTATTTGAAAAGGCTGATTCCTGGTGAATTTCATAGTAATAGATTTGAATCCAGATCTCCCCAGTCCCAGTCCAATGTAGTTTAATAATTCAAGGTGACCTCACTTTGGTAAGATCTTCCATACACATTGCTCTTATGTGCACGATAAACCAGGTGAACAGTCCAGTATTGATGTATCAATCATCAGCATAAATCTATCCCTTTTTACATCTCTGTTAGTCAGGCAACCTTTCCAAAGTATCCATTTTCATTTACTACTTTTTTAAAAAAAACAATCAGAGCATTTGAGAGAGAATACAGCCAAGGCTAGGCTGGAGGACTGGAGCCCCAGAGAATATTTGCATTGTGAGTCAGTGGTTGAAAGAGAGTGATGCTTCAAATGTAAGCAGTAGGTGGGTTAAGGAGACTGAGAAAATAAAGTTGTATATAGGAACTGAAAGGCCAGGTTTGTCATAAAGTAAAAAGGTGGAGATGGGAGAGAGAAATACATGCAATGGATGGTTAAACTTGTACATCTGTTGCTCTGCTGTGGTTTATTATTATTATTATTATTATTATTCATGAGTCTGTTTGTTTAGATCTTTCCCAGAATCTGGCCATGAAGAAGGAATCACATGGGAAGAAAAAAAATATGTGACTGGTTTTATGTATGTGATTGCAGCCTTTCCCTTCCGCCTCTCTTTTGTTCTGACTTTGCAAAAAGAAAAAAAAAACTGGCAAATGTGAATATGTCTCAGTATTATGCCAGTTTTCCAAAACAACCATTTTATCTAATTGCACTGAAAAATGGAATTATGGAAATGCTAAATCACTCAGAGGTGCTAAGTGGCAAATATTTGCTGTAATATGATGCCTAAAAAAAATGTGTTTCTGTCATTTGTCTGAATGTTACCATATGGCCCTAGGAAGGCACAAATCATTGCGGGAGCTTGAGGCACATTCCAATGTTTCCTGAATTGAATGAGCTCTTTTTATCCATTTCTGCCTAATCCGAGTCATGTCCTTTTGTTAATTTCCCTTTTATATTTAAATTGGAAACTTTATCAGCACTTAACTAAAGTAAAGCCGATGCCAGATATTGGAAAGGCTTTCAATTTCCTTAGGCTGTTTTGAAAGACTTGTTAACCCACCAGTGTTGAAAATATCTATCTGTAGCACCTGCTGATAATTACTGTACATCAGTAAATTAAAGAGCAGTCTTGATGATATTGATTAGATAATGATTATGCTTTAATCTACTGCTTCTCAGTGCAATAAAGACTGTTCAAAGGATTATTCTTGCTCCAGTTCTGACAGTAACATAAAAAGAAACATTTTTTAAAAATCTGTCCTTCAAACATATTTTCCCCCATTCTCAACCCCGAAGAATACCATTGCACAATACATTTTTTTTATATTATTATTGATGTGACGTGCTATAATGGAAATGGATAATAAACTTTATTAAGTGTGTAGAAAAGTCATGAAGTTCAAGATCAATACAGTGGAAGTTCTTATCGGGGAAGAATATGAAAATCTTATTTTCTTTTGCTCTTAAAGCAATGGCATCAATAAATTATATGTAGCACATGACTGTTTGCATTGAAAATAGTTCAACAGTAAAAATGACCTGTTCCCCTTAGTGAGATTAGATTCCAGCTTTTTCTTTTCCTTCACTAATGTGGTTTTCTCCCATTTCAGTGACTTTTAAGCTGCTGCAAAGGTGAGCTATTCCATTATCAACAGTACTTACCCTTGATCATAAAGCAGTTGCATTCTTTCAATCTAACTTCTTGTATCCTCAGTCTAAAACACTACTAACCTTCCAGTTCTCTTGGGTTTTGTGCACTGTACCATTTTTGTAAGGAATATCAGATCTATTAAACTGAGTGACATATGCACACACAAATCACGTAAGCAAAGAACTGTCATTAGGGAGTGGGTCCCTCTTGATTCCAATAATCCACCCTAGTTTTATATTGGTCAAGTTATTGGTCACCTTATTTAGAGACAGGAATAATTTTCCTATTCTCTCACAGCCTTTCATGACCTTGGTCAAAACCAAATGTACAGAAAAGTGGAAGTATTCACCATGTGGAAGTGAAGCCATGCACTACATGGGGTCCATGATATCCCATTCACAATTAAGTTACCTGGTAATGTTTGTTTACAATAAGACTTCTTCACATCTACCTGCTGAGAGGAGTGGGGATGTTGAAAGAATTATTTATATTTGTTTCCCCAAATGCTACAGCAAACACAAAATCCTTAGAGCCTACCTTCTTTTCCATAGAAAAGAATTCAAGAAATGTTGCAAGAGGTAAAAGTATGAATACATTGTTGAAGAACAATGCTCTCTCTCTCTCTCTCTCTCTCTCTCTCTCTCTCTCTCTGTGTGTGTGTGTGTGTGTGTGTGTGTGTGTGTGTGTGTGTCTGTGTGTGTTTATGTGTATATCAGAATAATAACTTTGGAAGACAGGAGAAAGACCCAAAGTCTAGACAATGGTCTAGACCATGGGTCGGCCATCCGAAACGTCGGATGAGCCGCACGGACCCGTTTGGCCAAAAAAAAAAAAACCCTGCGAGCCGCGCGTTCGCGCATGCGCGCGTCCCCGTTCGCGCATGCGCGTGCCGTTCGCGCATGCGCGCCCCATTCGCGCATGCGCGTGAGCCGTTCGCGCATGCGCACCCGTTCGCGCATGCGCACGCGCGCCCGTTCGCGCATGCGCACCCCCACACACGCACCCCCGCACATGCGCGCATGCGCTCGCCAAAATGGCGGAGGAGGCTCCGGAGCCGCAGGTAAGGCCTCAAAGAGCCGCATGCGGCTCCGGAGCCGCGGGTTGCCGACCCGTGGTCTAGACAAAAGAAGGAATGGGTTTATAAAAAGCATCTCAAAAGTTCTCTGAAAAGGAAAAGCAGGGGAGAAGGATGTGTTTTTGGATTTATGAGATTCTGTTATTTTAATATAACAATAAAAGTTGTATTAGTACTCATGGTTTTGATTTCTGTGCAACTTTCACTACTTTGAAGGGCTGATGTGGTTAAATTGCAGTTGATGTGTCAAAGTCATATAAAACAGGAGATTATACCTTCCCCCTCTCTGTTAGATATAGTTATGGAGGTCAGCTGAATTACCCTGCAACATATCTCCTCATGTAATTAGACCACTTCTTTAGACATCCTTAAAGTCAATTTTGTTGCTTTAGAACCAGTTTATAACTAAGGAAACATTATTATTCCGGATGATAGTTTCCACATTAGTCAAGAATAACAGTTTGATAAATCTAAAACCAACAGGAGGAAAGTCCATCCAACCTAATGAAGAGTCAATCTGCATAAATTGGATAGATTGGATGAAATGCCATCATTGGTATAAGTCTCTTCATTAGGTCAAATCAGTGGTGGGATTCAAATATGTGAACAACCGGTTCTCTGTGTGGATGCTGCTTCCAGAAGTCCTTTCTGGGCCTGGGCAACAAAAAATTAGCTACCGGTTCTGCCGAACTGGTGCGAACTGGCTGAATCCCACCACTGGGTCAAATGGAGTCCTTTCAACATTCTTTTCCTGAGAGCATCACATGCTTTAGCAAATGAACAAACAAGCCATCTTTTTAGGTATTTCTCTTCATAATATTTATGTGAAGACATTTGATAAAGTAGTCTGTTTCCTGACTAGGAACTTATAGGGTCTTCTGGAATCATACATATATCATTGTTCAGGATAAGTGTAATGAGGAGAGACTTTAATGATGCTGCTTCAGGTCAAAAAGAAGAAAAGAGCCCAATTGTCATTCTCGGGTTTCAGTGCACACTAGAAAGGTGTGACAGAGAAGGCAGAATTAATACCGGATCAGACCATGATGGGCTCTGACTGTGGTTGAATCAATAACTTTTCTTCAGTAGTTCTAATATCCTATAGCACAAATATCTATCCAAGACCCTGGTAGATTTCAACTTGCCTTGCTTTTTTCAATGGCATATTGATTGATTGATTGATTGATTGATTGATTGATTGATTGATTGATTGATTGATTGATTGATTGATTGATTGATTGCCTTTGACTCCGAGCAACCACATAGATAGCTGGATGAAATCTTACTATTTGAGTTGTTTAATTTCTTTCAGGAGCATGAATCCATCTACAATGCTTGTGTGCTCTCCATTCAGTCTTGCAGTGTTTCTCTCAGTCTTAGCAGCAGGGGTAAATATGTAGGAAGGATATATGTTTAGGTAGAATTGGCCTGGCTGTATTATCATTCTGTAGTAGGATAGGTATGAACAAAGTGCTGACAGATATTTATCTTAATCATTTGGCTGTCAATCTGTTAAATACTTCACTGATTTATGAATTAAGTAGTTGGTTAAATTTAAATGCATTTACATTTGCAGATCTCAGTGAGGAGACTGTTGTTGAACATAATGGTACATCAGCTTAGAAAGCCTTTGAAGAGGAACATTTTTTTAGAAATCTATGTAAAGAAGGGGCAATTTAAAACTAAATGTTTAACTAATTTAAAAAAAAAACCCACCCGAAATATATTTGCAGGGAATGTATAAAGATTGCAACTTTATCTGTATTTCTTCCCCTGTTGTATATTTTTTTTGCAAGCAATTATGGGTAATATAACAAACTAGAACATTTTATAAATGTATACATTTATGTTTGTACTTTCCTTCTATTCATGCATTATAATGCATTTTAATAAAATAGCTACATTATAAAAATAAGAAAAAATATGGATTTTGATATGTGACTGCATTTCAATTTATATCCAGAAATTCTCACGCATGTTTAATGCATACTTCTATGGGCATAGAACACTGGAAATTCAGCCCTAACCTAAGGAACTGACATGTTTTCTCCTCCCCCCTTTGCCATGCATTATGGGTTAGTCTAATTTTTTAAATCTATCATGATGTGTATTATTTGAGGGCAAATACATTCCAATATCACGTGCCATGGCACACATTTCATCAGTGCATGTATTCCATAGTAACCAAAGCATTCCACTGTGATTAGAAAAATAAAGCAATTTGATGAACTCCTTGGTTGGGGTAAACATACTTGATTGTAGAACAAGGAGTGGCAGAAATTGGGGGTGGAGTCAAAAAAGGAATTAGCCTAGCCCTAGAGTCTCTACATAGCCATAAGTGGACTAAATCTATCTGTCTTGAAATCCATTAAGTGCCCAAATGGTGCTAACCATTAGTTGATTAGATTCCTGTGCATAGGCATGAGCAATAAATCAGTTTAATTTGAATTTAACATGTGGCCCTGGTCTTTCATGCCTGACATTGACAAAGTTACTATCAATGCACCTTGCAATGAGCTGGCTTAACCAGCATTTCAGGGTTCAATTTCCCAAACTATGAAAGTTCCCATTGAATTTTCTGACCTTAACACACAGTGTAATATAAAATGCAATTCAAATTATGCCACCTTTGGAGGAATTTCAATGATTTTCAGGAAAGGAAAGGTTAAAGGCTGATGTTCGTGGCTCTAGGTCTCCTGAAGAACAGAATTAAATGTTCTGTAGGCATCAGGGAGTATTATATTTTGCAAAAAATATTGGCATTTTCATTCCATATCTGGACATAAGACTTTATATAGTTGATATTTTAGAACCTGGATTTTAAAAAGAATGTGCAGACATATAGTGTTATGGAAATTTAAGACTTGGAAAGTATCTTGGAGATAATATAGTTCAACTTGCAGGATTTCAGTATTACAAGAATCTAGACAGATGCCATCCTCTGCTTAAAATCTTCCAATGAAAGAACATCTACCATCTTCTGTTCCCCTACTGAAGAGAAAAAAATCTTCCTCATGTACAATCAAAATGTTTTCTTCAAGATTTGAACCCATTCTTTCTTGTCTTGTTTTCTGTAACAACACAGAACAAGTCTGCTCTGTCTTCTACATGACAATTTTTAGGTGCTTGAAGACAGATATTATTATTAGTTTTTTCTTATATATCTTTATACATATGACACCCATCTCCCTTACAAGAGGCACCTTGTAGGGGATATGGGCAGCATAGAAATTTAATAAACATATAAAAAGAAATAAAACAAAATAGCCAACATTTACAGCTGTTCCTTATGAGATTCCCTCCTCACTTCCAGATCCTATATCATCTTAGATGGTCTCCTCTGGACACACTCCAGTTTGTCAACGTCTTTCCTAAAATTCAGTAATCAGATGTAGATGCAGAATTGCATGTAGGGCTTGACCAGTACAGAAACAAAAGGAGTGAAGATCATTCTTTATGTTGTCATTATAATTTGTTGATGCAG
Source organism: Azemiops feae (assembly GCA_023970755.1). Taxonomy (NCBI): domain Eukaryota; kingdom Metazoa; phylum Chordata; class Lepidosauria; order Squamata; family Viperidae; genus Azemiops; species Azemiops feae. The sequence goes on from JALGBA010000113.1 coordinate 427,567, forward strand.
CTACAACTGCACTTTTGGTTAATGATTAGTTCGAAATCCACATTTCACATGATCTGCTGCCCAATATGGTCTTCTCCATCCTATATTCATGTTTAAAACATTTTCCCTATCCAAGTGAAGGAATTGCATTTGTCCCTGTTGAAATTAATCTTGCTAGATTTTCCAGAATGCTCCAGCTTTTCAAAGTTTTCCTCAATCATTACTCTGCTATCTAAGGAGATTTTTTATTCTTCTAGTTCTTTGATGACTTAAAATCCAGTAGGATTGTATTTTCTATCCCTTTATCCTAACTGAATATAAATATTTGTTGAACATTACAGGGCCCCAGATGGACTCCTGAGATACATTGTTCAATACCTTTTTCCAGCTTGATAAGGATATATGTTCAATGGTAAGATTGCTCAATTACTTCTGTATCCATCTAATTATGATATAGTCCAACCTATATTGTTTGCCAGCTTCTCTACTAGATTATTATTGGAGAAATTATCAAAGACAAAGTATTCTACCACATTCCACAATCAACTAAACTGGTTATAGTATCAAGGGGGTGAAGAGAAAGGAAGAGGAAGAGGAAGAGAAAGAGAGTGATCAGGTTGGCTTGGAATGATTTATTTTTATGTTGACTCCTGCCAAGTAGTGAATATTTTTGAAAGGACTGCTGTTTAACCTGTTCTGTAGCATTGTCCAATATTGACATTAAATTGATTGCTCTGTAATTGCCCTTTCTCTTTTTGCCTCCTTTGGACAATGTTTGCCCTTCTCCCATTCTCTGCCACTATTGCTATCATCTGTGTTTTTGTAAAGGTCACAAAAGACAGAGAGGACCACAGAAATGACCTTGGAGAAGAAATGTGGCACTTAACAAAACATGAATTAAACACAGGAAAGGAAGAAGACATTAAAATATACTTTAAGTGGCTCTTCTTTAATTCTCTTTGTTATATTGTAAGACAGAGGGAACGGGAAAATGCTGTCGGGCTTTCAAAATTCTCTTACTATAGCCTATATTAATAGAGGTTTTTTTCTTCTCTTCCCTTTTTTTTCTAATTACCAAAGTAATGAAAAACTCTTTTGTTGCTTTTGTTCATAATGAATCTAAATTATATTTGTGCTTCAGTCTTTCTAAGTTTCTTGTTGCAAATATGAGCTTCTTGCTATGCAACTTTTTGGTGATTTGTCTCATCTTCCATGTCCCTATGGATGTTTCTTTTAATTCTTAATAAAGTCATGGGTACTCCCAGTGTATCCAAAAATATTTCCCAAGTTGGTCTCATTTTTCTTCTCCTTGAAATGGAATGCAATATTTTATTTTTTAGAAGTTCCCAAATCTCTTGTACTACCTTTGATTTGAAAATTTGAAACTATTGACTACTTCTTCAAGTTTGTTGAAATTCTCTATCTCAAAATCCAATGTAACATGCTGTGAGAATAACCTTGAGAAACAGGAGAAAGAGTCACAATCATGACCATGGTCAAATAAAAGAAATGTAAATCCAAAGCAGAAATGTAATTTGAGAAAACATATCAGATGTAACCCACCTTTGTTTTCTAAAGATAAAGGCAGAGAGAGAGAAGAACTATTCACACTTACAAGGTTCTGTTACTATATACAAAATATACACTACCTATAATATACCTATAATAGTATTAGAACTCATAACTTTGGTTTCATAAGTTTGTCTACTGACACCAAGTGTGAATGCATGACTATGCTCCAGTTTTTGATGTACTTTCAAATGCAAGATGACATATGGATTTCTTTCCAGTGGCATTTTCCTGTTCCTTAGAATCAGAGCTAGAAGAATAATTCCCTAATAATTCCCTAATAATTCTGGGAAAATGAATCAGTCAGCCAACACTACAGATAATCCTCGACTAACAACCACAACTGAGCCCGAATTTTTCATTGCTAAACAAGACAGTTGTTAAGTGAATTTCACCCCATTTTACAGCCTTTCTTGTCACACTCGTTAAGTGAATCACTGCAATTGTTAACGCTAGTAACATGGTTGTTACGTGACTCAGGGAATTGCACAGCCAGTGTTCAAATGAAAACATAGACGCTGACACGAACTTGTCATTTTATATAAAAATAAATATATTTACAGTAAATAAGATAGTCAGGTAAATAGAAGCATCGTCAGGAAAATCAACACAGCAGGAACATCATGAGGTAAATTACAGATCACACAGGGCACACAGAGGAAAAAGGCGGAAAACAAGGAAACTCCCCCTTTACACTCACAGCAACCAATCACAGCTTAGATTGCCTCATGCAATGGCTAGTTCTCCTCAACCAATTAGCTATAACTGCATGTTCTTACTCATTGTCCAACCCTTCACTACTCCAGCTATTAAATATCTTAACAATTTTGCTTGTCTGAAGATCACAAAACATATTAAAACATTGCATGATCGTCAGTTTGAAAAATATTTATATATCCTTTTTTCAGTGTCATTATTATTGAATGGTCACTAAACAAATGGTTCTATGTCAAGGACTACATGTATCAAAGAATTTTGGAGATCTTGGCTGCATTATTTTTTCCAATTATTTGAAGTCTTATGATGTCTGTTTTGCAAAAAAAAATGTAATATAGTTCAGGATTAAATAAATCAGACCTTTCATGCGGTTTAGTAATTTATAATACATCCCAACAATAATGCCACTAGTACTTTTCCCTCTTGTTAAGCTTATTCAGTGCAATGCCTTTCTTTTGAGGAAAGAAATAGTAGTTGATTAAATTAAATAACCCTGTTTATTATGATGCTTTATTTTATACTATTTCCATGGCTATTATTGAGTTAAGTTTCATTGAACCTGCATTTAACAGCAGCTATGGGAAGGTTTTGCACCATTCAAGCCTTAATGAAACTTTATCTTACAGTTGACCAGGAAGACTAAGAAAGATTCTGATTGGGAGTGGGAGAGTTGCTTAGCAACCTTAGGAGTATAGCCTGACCTCACCATGATGACCTGAACATACATCTAAGCTTTGAACTGTTTGTCACATACAAAACACTGATAAAATCTGTACCCTGTCTTCCAGCAATCTGGTATTTATTCTGTCAAGGACACCTACGAGAGTTTATCAGGAATTATTGTTTAGCTTTGAACTGCCTATGCAAAGGCTACCCCTGCTACATGTGTAGGATAACATACAAACAATACAGAGCAGAAGACTTTGGGCTTATCCCACGAAGTGAAATTGCCAACTGATTTGTCTATCTAGAGCCATTCTGCTATGGCCAGATGGTCCAATTGAGTGTACCACTGGAAGAGATTACTGGCAGGCAGCCTTCATGGCAGCTAGGCAGAGATGTACAACAATGTTTGCATTTTTTGTAGTGTCCCCAGAGCATTAATTTTGTGCAGATGCATATATCTGGATTTTGGGAGTGGTGTGTGTGTGTCAGTTGCAGACAGTGTGTTTTATTCTAGATTCAAAATCTAATCCTGTAAACACGACTTCTTAACAGTCATGTATTATTTTGTAAGTTCTGCAAAATACTCAAATGTTTTTCACTGGATTTTCAGGCTGGATCTCTGTGTGTATTTCTTTGTACTCCTTCTCTCCTTTTGTCTGGCCTATTTACTTTTAAATAAGTTACCTCCTTCAGTCTCTGCATTCCACTCACAATTTTCATCCCACTAGGTTTTAGTACTTCCTTTGAAACCATATTAGCCTTTCTGCAGTCCACTTACAAACTTCTAGTTCTCTTATCTATTTCCCAGCTCTATAATTTATACAGAGATCCTGAAACCATTGGATCACAAAATCTGACTTATTCTTTCTTATATTTAGCAACTCATTACTGGATGCTGCCACATCCTGTATATTCTGTATACATATCCTGTGTATTCCTCCCATCCCTCTTTCTCCTAGTCTCAATTGCAGTATTTGGTGTCACTATTTTGTAGGCTGTGTCCTCCTTTTCCCACAAGAGTTGACTGAAGGAATTCTGTCAAATCTTTTCATGGACCACATGCAAAAGATTGACAGAGCTCTCTTGAAAAATGTCTCTGCATAATTCCTGTCCCAATTTTTTACCCTTGAAGAATACCTTATTAAAATGTTATTCCTCTGAGTAGCTAAAGTTAGAATTGTTCAGATTTAAATCATCCCCCTAGGCTTCCAGAATATAAAACTCTCAAAAGAAAATGGATGTCTTCCCTAAAGGATGTAAAAGAATTCTGTCATTAATTTCCATGGAGATGAATCTGTAATATCAATCAGACTAGACTAGATATTTATATCTGAAATATATATCAGACTAGACGGTATCAGAGAAATTCATGTAACAAGATTGATATTAGGGAAATCTGTCTTTAAGCAAATTATTTTTCAGTGAGTTCATAAGAAGTATGGATATTAGGGGGCATGGCATACAAACATTTGTGTATTACTGAAAGCTCTGAATAAAAATAGGTTTGGATTTTTTGAAACATTTAGAAAAAATAAAGGGGAATCCCTTGGGAATGCAATGTAATTCTGCTGTTGCAAAACAGATGTATTCTGATTCATGCATTCTTAGTATCCATATCCATAAACACTACTGGAACTGAGGAGAAACTTCCTGACAGTTAGAACAATTAACCAGTGGAACAACATGCCTCCAGAAGCGGTGAATGCTCCAACACTGGAAGTTTTTAAGAAGAGACTGGACAGCCATTTGTCCGAAATTGTATAAGATTTCCTGCCTGAGCAGGGGGTTGGACTCGATGACCTCCAAGGTCCCTTCCAACTTTATTATTATTATTATTATTATTATTATTATTATTATTATTATTATTATTATTATTATTATTATTATTATTATTATTATTATTATTATTATTATTATTATTATTATTATTATTATTATTACTATGAAGTAGACCTGGGTATCCTATCAAGAAAAATGCAAGACAGAAATTAGAGTTTAGAACAGCTGGTAGAGGCAATAAAGGGAACCAGAGTTTATAACTTATCTGGCAATTGACTGGAGCTAAAAACAAACCTTCTTAGTTTGCTTCCATCATTATAAAGTATAGCAAAGTCTGTCTGATCCACCTTTTTCACATGCTCTAAACTTCCACTAAACTGCAAATTTGGAGTCCTATGGGTTAAATGGTAACTCAGGTTAAGTCTGTAGATTTATAAAGTTGTTACCAATGAAAGGCAAAGTGGTGGGGCTCAGAAAGTTACTATTTTCCCAGTAACTGTTGGCAGGAAATCCTGACAGCAACAAAGATGTTAAGATTGGATTTCCTAACTAGGACTTTGGTTTATGCCATCTGATCAGATGCCCTGAGAGAACTGGAACCATTATAGGAAAAAATGGCAGGGAAAAGATAGGAGTGTTTTATTTTTTCAGTGCTGTTTGGTTTTGCTCACATCCCTCACTCTCTTTTTCAAAACTGGTTATGTCTGACATATAGATCTAGGCTTCCTATGCTTTGATTCTAATAGCCTATACTGCAAGTGCCCACTTTGTTGCATGTTATTAAAAAAAAATATTAAATCCTTGTTTTGACCCTTCCACACTTTCTATATAAAGTCCTCCAGTAATGTAAAGGCCACTATTTTCTGCACAGTGATGGCTTAAGGGTATAAGGTACCTCTAGACCACATTGACTGATGATGTCAACTCCCGTCAATGAAGAGATTTGCATTTTTAGAATGATTCAGAGGAAGGTGTCACATTGGTGCCACCTAAATTTTGACACCCTAGCCTGGTGGCCATTCAGCCTTAGCCTAAAGTCGTCCCTGCCTGATCTAATTCATTTAATTGATTCATGGGCATATGTATTATATCAGTTCCACTGAAAATCTAAAGTAAATCAAGCAATACAGTTTTCTGCACCTGCAAGAATGTTTGTATGATCCAAATTAATTGCAATTGGTGATTCCATTCAACCTATTGATTCCATTTGTCACATCAAATTGACATGAACTGCATTGTTGTACTACAGTGTTGTTCATCTAAGCAGCATAGCTGGCGATGTCTGAGCTTAAAAAGCTAATCAATTAGTACTTGGATAGAAGACAACTAGAAAATCTAATGCTATAAGATAGATTAGAAAGTCAAGAAGAAGAAAATGATCCTGGAAAAAGGCAATGGTAAGCCAATTATATATTGTTATAGTATTGCTATTATTTTAAAGTGCAGTCTCATTTGGTTTAATGGCCCATAAAGATCTCATATATACTTCCATTAATTATATTTTGGGAGAATTAACTAGTAACTTGCAAATTCTGGGCATAATCTTCTATGTCAAAGTACTGCTACCAAAAAAGAACAGGTTATAAAAGAAGGATAGCTTGCTATTAAACATATTTTTCTATTTCAACATCTCTCATATGCTCAAACCACACTCCTGGTGTACTAACCACCAGAAGCATTATTTCCATTGTTCCTAAAATATAACTTTATTTTTTATGAACACAGTTTCCCTCCTCTCTATGCAAATAGGAAAGAACAGTATGTGATTGATAGCTGGGCTATTTGAGAGCTAAGTAAAAGGGTAAATTCATCTGAAGCATATTGAAGTCCACACATCTTCAGGTTGCCAAGGTTGAGAAATATTGGGCTCTGTATGTGTATATGTGTGTATGTATGTATGTGTACATACATACACATACATATATTTAAAGTCAATTAAATAAAATAATGAACTCTGGGATATTAGAAAAAGGCTTCTTTATTGCTGAGCTTTCGTTAACAACCTGTTAACATCATCAGAGCAAAGGGCTAAATGGCAAGGGAGCATGTGCATAAATTCACATAACAGTTGGAAAACGGTTACATTGTGGCATGTGCACATAGCGTGCTTAGGAAGCTCGTTTAGAAAAATCACATTGACGGTAGTAGGTATACAGTAGAAAGTCTCCCGACAAGATTTAAAAGTCGCGCTTGACAGCTGTCAGGCGCGCAAGCCGGAGCGTGCCTGTCAGTTGTTCGGCGCGAGGTTAACAGGGAGCCGCGCGGAGTCTTGTGCCAGCTGGATTCTTTTAGTGGAGAGTAGCTTGGATGTTCGTCTTGCCCTCTCACGTGCAGGTGTTGTGGGACTGGATCTGTCAACTGTTTGGCGTGTAAGTCGGATCGTTCTCATCAGCTGTTCGGCGCGAGGTTTTTCAGGGCGTTGCGTGAGGTCTTGTGCCGGCTGGATTCCTTCCGTAGAGGGCAGTTTTGATGTTCGTCTTGCCCTCTCACGTGCAGGTGCTGTGGGACCGGATCTGCAGGGAGAGAAAGTAGATGCCCTCGTAGGGCATGTAAGTGGTTTGCTTGTCCTTATTTCCCCCCCCCTTTTTTTGGGGAACGTTGTGGAATCGTTATTGTTATAGGAGTCACTCTTTTGGATTTTGCAGTTTTTCCAGAGTAAGGTTGCTGCGTGTGTGTGTATTGTTGTGTATAATCAATTAGAATGTTATTAAAGACACATACATATATACACATATACAAACATGCATACATACCATACATACAAACATATATATTCTTTCCTGGGGGGCTTCTTCTTTTATCCAGCACTCCAAAACATGTAATCACATGACATCACCATATGATTATACATGTGATTCAGTGTGAATTAGTAAATTCTTTACTAAGAGCAGCTTATACACACACACACACACAAACATACATACATACATGCATAGACACATATAACAGCTGTTGGACAATAGGACAGTGTCTCAAAAACAAAGTACAAATCTTTGTATCAGTGGGACATGGTATTTTCACTTCCTATCCTGCTTATTTAAAGTCCATTTATTCAATACTATAACTAAAAATCTTTACTAAGATAAGATAACCTTTAATGTCATTTTTTTTTTACTGTGGGCACAACGGCACACATCAAAAATGAAATTTAGTTGCCCGCTCTCAAAGTGAACACTACATGCCCTGTATATGTTTGTGTCGTGCATCACTTTTTCCAAACAATCAGATAACTTGAATCTCAATTTCTTGTAGCTTAATCTTTCCAGTATGGGCCCTTCAGTAAGGCAATGCTTTTTTCTCCCCTTAGTATTCAAAAAGGCATGGGCTTCTAATTGAATGGATTGGCAGTAGATTCAATATAGGCAAAGAGAGAGGGGGAATGTTGTTTTGTACAGCACATAATTTACTTATGGAATTAGAAATCATAACATATGGAGATGGCTATTTAGATATCTTTGAAAGGCAATCAGATAACTTAATAGGGTATCTGTCAACAATGAAAGTAAGTGAAACCTCTGTATCAGCAATCCCCATCTTCATGTCTCCAGATGGTTGTATTGCTTGTAATTTGCCCATTGTTCTGCAACATTCTGCTTGTAAATCTAGGCCATTGTTTTGAAACTGATACTTGATAAAACTGGGCATTTAATTCCCTCAAGCAAGATTCTTATGTTTGTTTCCATTTCTAAGGTAGAAATCAAATATTCACTTCTATAAAAAAAAGTTTACATATACTCTGCATGCATTTAAACTAATCTGATTGAAATTTATTCCACTATCATTCACATGATTAAACATTTTTCTTTGGAGTTTATTCAAAAGTGGCCATTAAATTATCTGGAGCAGGGATTTGGGTATAGCTAAGCTCTACTGTTACAAAGAGTTAGATGGGAAAAATATAACAAACATTTTATGATCAATTTTGTTTTCCATTCTCCCATTATATGTACATCTGGGTGGGAGGTGGAAGAGTTTAAAGGGAATTGTGAAGTGATACTTAATGGTGCAGTGCCGAATAGTCAAGTGATGCATGACTGATGAACATGTTTGGAAGGCTGAGAACCAGACGGGCACAGGTAATTCTCATCACAGTGACCTTACAAATGGGAAATGGGAGTTGCATATTAGAATGCAAGTGATGAGGCATAGCCCTGCTAAATCTGCACATTTTCCCTTTTTCTCTCTTTTTTTAAATGTTGTAATTTAATATTGAGGATTAATGACAGCCTGTAAAAAGAGGTGATTTTGTAAGTCATGGGAGCAGCTAGTTTGAGAGATGGAAGCAGAAGAGGCAAGGAGTAAAGGAACAGTTTGAGAAGAGAACTAGAAAAAAGGCAAATATACATGTTCCAGGATAATATTGAGGATCCAATCTGGATTGGTCACTGGGACCAGAGGTTGTGTCTTCTGAGCTTTCGGAATGATGCTGGAGTCCATCTTCAGGGAAATTCTCTCTAGCAGAGTGTGTGCTGTTCTGTGTGTATTATTTATAGTGTTTGTTGTAAGTGGCTTTTTAGATGTTGATTGGGGTGTGTTGATGGCTGGCTTTTAAGTCATTAGTTGTCATTTGCTTGTGCTGCCCAGCCCTCTCCTTCCAAGTACTTGATAGGCTGGTGGTAAATTAGCACTCCTGTTGACTGACGAGGCATCTGTTTCCCAGGCTTCTATCACTTCCCTGGCTGTTTTTGTGCCTACTCGTCCAACAATCTTGGTAGCTGCAAAATTGAATGTGTAACCTTGTTCATTGCAGTGTGAGGCTACCAATGAGTTTGGGTCTCTGAGAGACAGCCAGTGATGATTTGACTATGGAGATTCTCTGTTATCCAGATCATGATTGTGCCAAAGGTACTTTTTCAAGAGGCAACTGGACTTTCTTTGCTTTTCCTTGAAGACATTTTGCATCTCATCCAAGAAGCTGTGTCCTCCATGAGTTTATTTCATCTTCTTTCTAAGCCATCCAAATTGGTGACCCCATTTTTCTATCATGACAATCAGATTAGCAGTTGCAGCCCCGAAGAATAACAGAGCACAAGCGCTTGATGGGTGAGGTGTTCCTAATAGTGGAAACCAAACATTGCCAACCTGCCTGCTGTTCTCTGAAGCCAAAAGAGACTGGCCTTTTTGTATTAAGCAGCAGCATCAGAAGCAGCAGCTTTGATGACAACAGGGTGTGTATATAATTCTGTCCTGATTTATCCACTCATGCTTTCTTGCTTACTGACAGCTTTTATTTCTAGAGCTCATATATCATTCTCAACTGAGAGAAGGCAGGGGCTCTCCTAGGCTGCTCCCCAAGTATCATGGTGGGAAGAATGTAGCCAACCATTCTATATTAATTCCAGGCTGATTTTTGTTGACAAGGGTGATTTAATTTGAGAAAGCAGAAAACACATGAGTGCTCACAGGAAACTTTACACTGAGAGCTTGGCTCAAACCAGTTTTAAGTTAGCTGAATCCATTTGCTCTAAGGTGCAGAAAGAATATAGATATGCATTTTAAGCCAAGCTGGTGAAATGTAATAACAAAGTAAAAAAGCTTTGGGTTTATTTTTATCTTGGATAGTTTCCCCAACCCGTGTCAAATAATCCCACACATAAATACATTACTGTCATTTAAACAGCATCATCGCAAAACAAAACATACAAAAAGAAAAGCTATATAACAAGAGAACTTATGCATTCCCCTTCAATGAAAAACATCGGGAACAATTGGGGAGAAATGACTCAAGGAATAATATTGTTATTTCAACAGATGCAGAGAACCAGACTAAGCCACTAAGGCTTGTACTATGAATTGCAAAGGCTCACGAAGGTGCACCATTCAGTGCATTATTAAGTGACGTATTTGCTTTCAATTAATTATATGAAATTAGTTCTTTTTATTCCATTCCCCAAGCAAAACTTCCAGAAGATTGAAAGAATGTCTTCAGCAGATCTGGGGATGCAGGAACCTACAAGTTAGTATATTATTACACTGCAGTAAGAAAAATTGAAGTTAACTGGCACCAGTGCAGTGGTGGGATTCAGCCAGTTCGCACCAGTTTGGTAGAACTGGTAGCTACTTTTTTGTTGCCAAGGCCCAGAATGAATTTCCAGAAGCAGCATCCACACAGAGAACCGGTTGTTCACATATTTGAATCCCACCACTGCACCAGTGTGCTTCCACAAGTAACTTTACATCTGCCAGATTTCATGTCACACTTAAATGTATATACCTTTTTAATTTAAAAGAAAAGAAAAGAAAAAAGTTGAACTGATGAAAAGCCAAACACTACCTTGTCGCGTTTTTTCAGTCTCCAGGAGGAATAAGGCAGGATGAAAATGAAATAAATACTGGGGAATTAGGTTGTTCTCTGGTAAGAGAGTGATTTTTGCTTGGACATGACCATCATAGGAACCATTTTATTAGCATATCCATAACTCACTCACTAGGTTCCAAGAATATTGACTATCACTATATTATGAGAAGATGTGACCTATAATGGCATTACTTTCAGGTCAATATAGATCACCCACTAAATACCTTAAAGGTAAATCTGTCAAGCATGTTTTTTCTCCAGTTCTACTTTTGCACTGAAAATTTGTTCCAATCTATTTTTACTTCAGAAAAAGAAGGGGAAAATATCCTTGAAAATTTGTAGCCATTCTGAGGTATATTTTTTCTTATATTTCAGTTGGATGAATCAAGTAACCCAAAGGGGTCATAATCCTAATTGGATCCCTCCACACTTCCTCTATAATAATTAAAAGCAAAGTTAGTTGCATACTACTTAATGAACATAGCATTAGTTTGATCTTTGGAATAATTTGAGTGACAGATACAAATAGATACAGGTACAGATTTAGGTATAGTACAAATACAGTCTTTGTTGGAAAGGCCTTAAATCTCACCTAGAAGATTGTTTTCAATTATGTTTAATAATTTGAAATATCCAAATGGTCAATAGTTTTTGCTCAAGGCTGTAAAATTAACCAATTAAAATGTAGCCCCAGAGTTACAGCATTTCAATATTTTCTTTCCCCTGCATATTTCTGTTTCAGTGACTTCAGGCCATTGACTTCAGTAAATTCAACAAATAATATTTGGGAAAAAAGCCCACACTGATACAGAATGTTATGAAAAATAGGGATCTTTAATTAATATCCTTGTGTGTGTGTGTGTGTGTGTGTGTGTGTGTGTGTGAGAGAGAGAGAGAGAGAGAGAGAGAGAGAGACAGACAGACAGACAGACAGACAGACAGACAGACAGACAGACAGACAGACAGACAGAGACACAGACACAGACACAGAAAGAGAGAGAACTTTAAAACCAAAACAAAACTCATTTGCTGTTTGTAGAATGATGTCATTTCCAATGCAGCCAAGTTGCCCAAAAGATGTCTTCATTTCAGGTGAAATTGGTAGAATTTTAAAATGCTTTTAAAGTACCTTGAATTGTGTCCAGTATTTTGAAAGCCAAGAAATTTGCAAATTATCAAGTCTGGTTCATGGATCTGACCACATGTTCTTTCAGCCTCATTACCAAAACTTCTTGAAAATAGCCACTGAGAGGATAGAACTTGCCAAAGACTTATATTCTTGAATTTTGCTTAGGATTTTGATTGTCAAACTAATGGCTTTCTTATTCCCGTGCATGGCTGTCAGGTTTCAGATTTATTCGGTAGGATATCTGATAGCAGCTCCCAGAGGAGAGAGGTTGTCATGCCACATCATATTTTCAATCCACTTGTTCTCTGCCCTATGAATCCTAATCAAGAAAGAAAAGTCAATTGCAGTAACCTAACAGTTATGAGACTTTCCAGTCACATAAAACTGGCTGGCATTAGATTTATGAACAAGGAGTAAGAAGGGGTGGAGTATGAAGCAGCTGTTTAAAGGACTCATGTTAATGAAAGAAAAACAGAATTATATTTTGAAAGAATTTAGATAAAGGAAGCTAGAAGCTTTATGTAGGACATATTTGAGGTCTTTGTCCGTAAATGATTCTTAAGAGAGGAAACATTAAGGGTTATTGGGGTTTGCCACTTAGGGAAACAAAGATATTATGAAGCACACATTTAATTCTGAGACCTAATCTTTTGCAGGACTGCATCACAATGGAAAAACATTGTTGTCAAGATTTATTTAATTATTTATTAGATTTGTTTGCCACCTATCTCACCACGAGGATAAACTAAAGTGCACAGAACTCTGTAGTTCTGCGATCTAAATATTTTAGATTAAACCATTTCTTTTCTTCAAATGAAATTGTGTAACCCAACAAAATCCACTGTGGCAGAACAATACTCATGATTCACACTTTACACTAAGCTGAATATAACTCACTGAATATTTCTTGATTCAAAAATCATGTACAAAAATTCGTAAGCAGGAAGAGTGCTGTATCAGTTCCAACAAGCCATTGCTCTGTTAGCATTTGGATTCACTGAACTTTCATCACAGTGAAGCAGGATTTAGCGAAGGTATTGGGGGGAAAAAATAGTAAATTTTCTAAATTGCTGACCGCCAGCTCCTTAACAACTAAAGCCCAAAATATATTGCTGATAAAAGCTGTGAAATAAATATGGGGAGATGAGAAATTGGTGGTATACGTAAAAAGAGTAGCTCTGCATCCAATAAGTGAAAAGTCACAATCACCAGATAATCCAAGGTGGATAGAATCCCTACAATTTATTTTTCTCCTCAAACTTGGCGGCACCTATGTCTGAGCATGCAGATGAAATTGAGCTAGCAAATGTGAGAAATGTATTGTTTCCAGTCACAATAAAAAACTCTTTCATCTTAGAGTTATAGCATTCCCTTTATTTCTTACCCAACCCATAGGCATTCAACTGATTCATTCCAGTGTAATCGTTGTGAGAGTAGAGAGTGTTAACTAGTATTTGAATAGTCAGCATGAATTTAGCAACTTTCGGCAACATTTCCATTTTGTGTCTATGGAGATTATCAATCATCCAGGTCATGGTTAGAACAGAATAGAGCTGGAAGGGACCTTGAAGGTCTTCTAGTCCAGCCCCCAGCTCAAGCAGGAAAACCTATACCATCTCAGACAGGTGATTTTTAATCTCTTCTCCAGTGATGGTTGTCCCAAAGATTTTTTTTTTTTTCACCCAAAAGGCAACTGGACTTTCTTGTTGTTTTTTCCTTTGAAAACTCATCCAAGAAGTGAAACATTTTCAAAGGAAAAAAAGTCCAATTGCCTTTTGGAAAAAGCACTTTTGGGAGATCACTATTTTGTGAAACTGAATGCCCTAATGTATTACTAGGACCATCCAAACATTCTTCTCAATGTGCATTGTTCTCAGAATGTTCTGCTTACTGTGCTTCAGAAATAAGGTTGCCACAATTGTCACTGTCACATGTGATTGGTGACTAGTTGCTCTTTCTGAAATAGGATGAGTTGCAGGTAACTTTATCTCATGGGCCAAGCATGCATTGTTCCAGGGGTAGTAATTAGTTGGGCTGCTGTTGTTGAGGATAACAGCACTGTTCTTCTGAATGTGTGAGGGTATGGAAGATGCAATGAAGTAGAAGCAGGGAAATAAAAGGATCTGTCTATATCTTGGGAGAAGGAGAGAGGCAGGCCTGTCCTTTCCCTGCTCTGTAGTTTTCTGATCACAGTAGCAGCAGCAGCTTAAACCATGTACATGGGAATAGAGGAGACAAATAATCTATAGAAGGAAGTTGGAGGCAACCGAGGTATAAAAGTTACAGATATGAATAGCTGTGTGGTGGAATATATTCCAGAAGGTTAAAGTTCCTCTGAGCCACACAAAAACCATCACCACCATCTACCTTTGGTTATCAGATGATATAAGAAATAACTACATCTCTACAGAATTAGAGCACAACAAAGATGAAAACTGTCTTGAATGCATTTGGGTCAATATAAAAGGGGGGAAAATGACATTGCCATAGGTGTATACTATAGATCACCCAACCAAACAGAGGAAATAGATGAACTTTTTGCTAGTCAGCTAACTAAGGTATGTAGGAAGCACATCACAATAGTTATGGGGGACTTTAATTACCCTGACATCAACTGGGAGACAAACTCTGCACCAAGTGGAAGATCAAACAGATTCCTGACAAACCTAGCAGACAACTTTGTCTCCCAAAAAGTAGAGAAGGGAACTAGGGGATTAGCCATTCTGGATCTAATTCTCACTAACAGAGATGAAATGATAGAAGGTGTTGAAGCCACAGGAACCTTGGGAGGTAGTGATCATGCAATATTGGAATTCAACATTATGGAAGCACAAGCAATAGAACACAGTCAAACTAGAGCCTTGGACTTCAAGAGAGCTAATTTCAATAAACTTAGAGAGGGTTTGGGAAGGATTCCATGGATGAGAATCCTCAAGGGGAAAACAACTCAAGTGAGATAATAAAAGCCCAGTTTAGCACAATACCAACAAAGAAGAAAAATAACAGCTCTCAAAAGAAACCAGCATGGCTGCATAAAGAACTCTCTGATAAATTGAAAGACAAAAAGGACAAGTATAACAAGTGAAAAGAGGGGCACATAACTAAGGCAGAATATCAGTAAATAGCCCGAGCCTGCAAAGATGAAGTGAGGAAAGCTAAGGCTCAAAATGATCTAAGGCTTGCAACAAAAGTCAAAAATAACAAAAAAAGGTTCTTTCAACATGTAAAAAACAAAAGTAAAGGAAAAAAGTCAAGGAAATGATTGGCCCATTAGTGGGAGAAAGTGGCAAGAAGGTGACAAGCACAATGGAGAAAGCAGAACTATTTAATTCATTTTTTGCATTCGTCTTTACACAAAGGGAAAAAACAGCCCAACCTATTAAAAACAGTACCGTAAAAAACAGATTACAAACACAAGTTAAGATAGGCAAGAAAACGGTAAGTGAGCACCTGTCCAGCCTAGCTGAGTTCAAATCACCAGGACCAGATGGATTGCACCCCAAGGTTCTCAAGGAATTGGCAGATGTGATCTCAGAACCACTGAACTATATCTTTCAAAGATCTTGGAGCACTGGGGAACTACCGGAGTGAGGTAGATGGAAAACTACCATAACAGAAGTCACAAACCACAAGTTATAGACATATCAAATTATTGCTAAATGTAATGACCAATGTGCTGGATAAATTATGTTATGAAATATGTTCCAAGAGGTGGTAACGGAAAGTAACAGATGGTGTAAGATAGCATCCGTAGATGAAGTAAGACGCCCAGTAACATGTACTTCTCCTTTCTATGTCATGTTCAAGTTGATATAAACTTCTTCTTTTGCTGTGTTAAAGGTAGATAAGAAGTCACCCCATGGGCGAAGCGAGGGTGACAGATTGTATAAAAGCGACACCCTGGGCGTAACCCGGGGTTCAGAATTTGCCATGCTAATGCTCTGAACCTTTGCGCAAATAAACCTGTTCTCTCCAACCCTTCGTGGTCTTGTCTTCTGAATTAAAACCGTAAGTTTCTACTACAGGAGGACTGGAAAAGAGCTGATGTAGTTTGCATCTTCAAAAATGGAAAAAAATGGAGCCAGGAAATTACAGACCTATCAGTCTGACCTCAATACCTGGGAAGATCTGGAAAAGATAATCAAATAACGAAGCAGCGAACACCTAGAGGCAAACAAAGTCATTACCAAAAACCAACATAGCTTTGTCAAAAACAGATCATGCCAGACAAATCTTATCGCATTCTTTGACCAAGTGACAAAATTAGTGGACCAGAGGAATGCTGTGGATATAATTTATTTGGACTTCAGTAAGGCATGGCTTTTCAACCGGTGGTACGCGTACCACTAGTGGTACGCGAGCACATGGCTGGTGGTACGCGTAGGACGGGTTGAAAAAACATGTAAAAAAAAATGTAAAAAAAATATTAAAAAAAATATTTTTGAATTTTATTTTTTTTAAAAAAGTGTAAAAGTGGAAGAGGTGAAGCGGCAGCAGCGCCGCAGAGGCCTGTGGCCAAGTCAGCTGGAACTGCACGTTGCCTGGGTCCTACTGAGAGCCCAGGATCAAAGCGCGCAGCTCCAGCTGATTGGCGGCAGCCTTGGGGGTAGCAGGCAGCCTCACGCAGTCTTCAGTGGAGATTCCGATGGAACTGCACGACGCATTGCCTGGGTCCCCCCTGCCCCCACCCAGATGCCCTCACCTCCCCCAAGCGTTTTTTTACTCACCTGCTTTCAGCAGCATTCTCTTTCTCCTGTCCTTCTCAGCCTTCATGTGTTTGTGAGACAAAAAAAAAAGTTCCATGAGACTTTCTAACTTCTCGCGAGAAGTTAGAAAGTCTCATGGAACTTTTTTTCTTTTTTACCCACAAACACGTGGTGAAGGCAAATGAAGGCAGAGAAGCAAAAGGAGAAAGGGAGTGCAGCTGAAAGCAGGTGAGTAAAAAAATGCTTGGGGGAGGCGAGGGCATCTGGGCAGGGGCGCCAACCTTACCCTGCATGGTGGCGGGAGGGTTAATGGCAGGCGTGGATGGGCCAGGCGGAGGGGAGGCCAGGCAGATTGCGGGTGCTGGCAGATCGCGCGTGTGCGCGAGGCAGAAGTGCTGCCCGGGGCCAGAGGGGAGGCTGGGCAGATTGCGGGCAGCGGCAGGGACGGGGGAGGCAGATCGCCTGTGCCCCGCCCCCTGGCCAGGAAGGCGCGCCGGAATCCCGGCTGCCGGGAAGGTGATCGGCTCGCTCCTCTCCCATTGCCCGCTTTGCCCGGCTCGAGCCTGGCCGGAGCAGCGTTGGTACTTCCAAACATGGCTGCAGCCCTCGGCCCCTCCCCTCCCCTCCAAATCGATCCCCGGACCGGTTGGCCAGGTGAGCAGAAGATCGGAGAGAGAGAAAGAGGGAAAGAGAAATAGAGAGAGGGGGAGAGAGAGAGAGAGAGAGAGAGAGAGAAAGAAAGGGAGACAGAGGAAGAAAGAGAGAAGGAGAGAGAGCCCGGGATTGGCGTGTGCAGCTACAGCTGAGCCGCGCTTTTCCACACTGTTTTGCTGTTTTTGTAAAGTTGCCCCGGGTTGGTGGAAAAGCCGCCGGTCTCCCCGCTGCAAGCGTGGGAAGCGCCGGAGCTCCTGATGAACCGCGTTTAAAGGAGAGAGAGAGAGAGCCAAGCTTGACCTGCACAGTTGGGCTGTTTCTGCTTTTCCTTTGCAACTTGGAAGAATAATAGCAATAATAAGAGGAAAAGTTCTTGCATGATTTCCAGACGTTTCCTTTCCGTCCCCCCACCCCATCCCAAGAAGCAGTATTTGTAGTTTGGACTAGCAGGTTGCTTGGCTGCTCTCCTCCTTTGCTCGTGGGGCGCGCGCGCTGCCCTTTGCAAAAGACGGAGCCCCCGCGGTTTTGCACTGGGGCGGCAGATCGCGCGTGCGGAAGCTGGAAAGGCTGACTGTACTCCGGTAGGAGCAAGCTTGCAAGGAGCGGAGAGAGAATAAGAACTGCTGCTTTTTGCCTGCTGGGTTAGCAAACACACCAGCCCCGGGCACTGGGGCGTGCAGGAGAGAGTTGTCTCCTGTCTCCCGCTGTCTTTTTTGGTGTGTGTGTGTGTGTGTGTGTGTGTGTGTAGGGAGAAGAAGCTATGTTTCTCAAGGCATGCAAAAAAAAAAAAAAAAGCAGCGCGGCCGAATGGGGAGCGGGCTGGAGATATAGCCGATTCCCATGGTGGCAAATCCCTGCGGCGGGCTGGGTTGGCAAGCGGAGGAGCCGCGGCTTGGCTACCTTGCGCGGCTAGGGAGGCGGGCGTGGGGGGGGGTTTCCCGGGGATGCGGAGGTGTGGAAGAGTCAGACGGCTGCAGCTCCCGCCGGAGAGCGAAAGCAATGTTCATTTACTGGAAATTCCCTGCGGGAGTCGCGCGAAGGGAAAAAGCTTGGAGCGCTGACTGTAACCGGAGCTCCCTTGATTAACAATTCAGATTTTTTCCCCCCTCCCTTCCCGCCGCCACACCATTGATAATTAAGTTCCGGTGCCTTCCGTACTGTCAGCGGGGCTGATGAGCTTTGGCAGGCAGGGTTTGGGGGGAAAAAAAAGCCTCCGGATTGGGCTTGATTTGAAACGAAGACTTTTTTTCCACCCTAGGAGGTAATTCCAGCTAGACCGCAGGGTCCCCTGAGCAGGTGCAGAGTGCTGCCACCCTTCCGCCGATCCACAAAGGTGGTCTGAAGCAAAACAGTTGCTTTGGTGCTGGATAAAGGAGGCTTATATGTTCTTCTAGCAGGTCGGGGCAGCTTCTGCTGAGTTAGCAATGCTTTTTAATTCCCCCATCCCTTCCCTGGCATCGGTAAAATTGGGTATATTTTACTCTTAAAGCGAACGTGATTGGTCTGCTGTGGCGGGGTTCATCATCTAGTTCGCTTACCCGAGTCACAGAAAGAACTAGGGGGTGGGTGAGCTGACACCCACGCTGCCAGGTAGAACGGTGCTGGCCGCTGGTCTCCTTTGCTGCCCTGCTTGACAGGGAGAGAGGCAGGGAAGGAGGAAGGGACAAAGAGGGTGGTGAAGGAAAGGAAGGAAAGAAGGGACAATGGGAGAGAGGGAGGGAAGGAAGGGACAAAGAGGGAGGTGAAGGAAAGAAGGAAGGAAGGGACAATGGGAGAGAGGGAGGGAAGGAGGAAGGGACAAAGGGAGGTGAAGGAAAGGAAGAGACAATGGGAGAGAGGGAGGGAAGGAGGAAGGGACAAAGAGGGAAATGAAGGAAAGAAGGAAGGGACAATGGGAGAGAGGGAGGGAAGGAGGAAGGGACAAAGGGAGGTGAAGGAAAGGAAGGGATAATGGGAGAGGGAGGGAAAGAGGAAGGGACAAAGAGGGAGGTGAAGGAAAGGAAGGAAAGAAGGAAGGAAGGGACAATGGGAGAGAGGGAGGGAAGGAGGAAGGGACAAAGGGAGGTGAAGGAAAGAAAGGAAAGAAGGAAGGAAGGGACAATGGGAGAGAAGGGACGGAAGCCAGGCACCCACCCCAGTCCCATCCCCCTCCACCAGAGACCCACGGATTCCCCCCCAGGCACCCTGCAACCTGGGTGATCAGCTGGCCACGCCCCCCGGCCATTGATCACATGACCCTGGGACACTGAACGTCATAAGGATGAATCAGTTGCCAAGCATCCGAATGTAAATCACATGACCCTGGGGATGCTGCAACAGTCATAAGTGTGAAAAATGGTCATAATTCGCTTTTTTCACTGCCGTTGTAACTTCAAACAGTCACTAAGCGAATTGTTGTAAGTCGAGGACTACCTGTACTTTCTCATTTTTTCCTTTTTTTGGGGGGGGTCAAGTTTTTGATACCTTGCTGGGCGAGTGGTGGTACTCGGATATTGCCTTATCCGAAAAGTGGTACAATGGGTGAAAAGGTTGAAAAGCCCTGCAGTAAGGCATTTAATAAAGTAGATCACAACCTACTACTTGATAAGATAGAAAAAATGTAGGTTAGACAGCATCACCACCAGATGGATTCATAGCTGGCTGACCGGCAGTACTCAGCATGTAGTCCTCAGTGGAACTGCATCTACATGGAGGGAAGTGAGTAGTGGGGTGCCCCAGGGCTCTGTTCTGGGCCCAGTGCTCTTCAACATCTTCATCAATGATTTGGATGAGGGGATAGATGGGGATAGATGGGGAACTCATCAAATTTGCAGATGACACCAAGCTGGCAGGAATAGCCAACACTCCAGAAGATAGGCTTAAGATACAGAAGGATCTTGAAAGACTTGAACATTGGGCACTATCTAACAAAATGAAATTCAATGGTGAAAAAAGTAAGGTTCTACATTTAGGCAAGAAAAACCAAATGCACAGGTATAGTTTAGGGGGTACCTTGCTCAATAGTAGTAACTGTGAGAGGGATCTCAGAGTCCTAGTGGACAATCACTTAAATATGAACCAGCAGTGTGCTGCAGCTGCCAAAAAAGCCAACACAGTGCTAGGCTGCATTAATAGAGGGATAGAATCAAGATCACGTGAAGTGTTAATACCACTTTACAATGCCTTGGTAAGGCCACACTTAGAATACTGCATCCAGTTTTGGTCACCACAATGTAAAAAAGATGTTGAGACTCTAGAAAGGGTACAGAGAAGAGCAACAAAGATGATTAGGGGACTGGAGGCTAAAGCATATAAGGAACGGTTGCTGGAATTGGGTATGTCTAGTTTAATGAAGAGAAGGACGAGGGAGGACATGATAGCAGTGTTCCAATATCTCAGGGGTTGCCATAAAGAAGAGGGAGTCAAGCTATTATCCAAAGCACCTGAAGGCAGGACAAGAAGCAATGGATGGAAACTAACCAAAGAGAGAAGCAACCTAGAACTAAGGAGAAACTTCCTGACAGTTAGAACAATTAACCAGTGGAACAACCTGCCTCCAGAAGCGGTGAATGCTCCAACACTGGAAGTTTTTAAGAAGAGACTGGACAGCCATTTGTCTGAAATGGTATAGGGTTTCTTGCCTGAGCAGGGGGTTGGACTAGATGACCTCCAAGGTACCTTCCAACTTTATTATTATTATTATTATTATTATTATTATTATTATTATTATTATTATTATTATTATTATTATTATTATTAGTAGTAGTAGTAGTAGTAGTAGTAGTAGTAGTAGTAGTAGTAGTAGTAGTAGTAGTAGTAGTAGTAGTAGTAGTAGTATTCAGGCACTCAAAGTAGAAATGGCCAAGTAAACATAGAAATCTGGATGGGAGTCCTTCTGCAGTCACCTGGAGCACTGTAGATTGCTGGCACTCCAATCTTTGTGGCATAGAATGTTCCACAGGAGATCTTGTTCTTTGCTGTAGAATCACTTGATCCAGCTTCAGCCTTCCTCAACAGTGGTCTGGCATCGAAATGGTGCTACCACGGTGAGGATATTTCCTGCCACTATCAGGAACTACTCAACAATTAACTAATTCATTGTCTATTAGCTAACTGCCCTAATATGATTACTATCAAGGACAAATATAATTTGTCTAGCATAAAAAATAAATGCAATAGAGGCCTGTTTCAGTGTAATTCAGATTTTCACAGGCTAAATCAAGTTAGGTGTATGTTATGTCTGAAATGAAAGCCAGCATGCAATCAGTATGAACATAACAGAAATGTTCTAAGATATTAATGTTTGATTACAGTCTTCCAGTTTGGCTATACTTGCTAAATGCTAGATAACATAAACAATGAATATGGCCCATTTATTGTACGCTTGTCTCATATTTTGGACTTTATCAGGAGAATATTTGGTGACAAAGAGAGAGAGAGAGAGAGAGAGAGAGAGAGAGAGAGATTATAGTGAAAGCTGTGATACAAGGTGTTATATCAACAATGCAGGCAAACACATTGGTGGAAGCCTTTAGGATTAATTTTTATGATTAGTTCTAGTCTTTACATAATAAGTCTTTTTTATCTAGCAGGGAGAAAAGATCAGCTTTCTAATTAATTGTTTCCAATGTATCTTCTGTGTTGAGACATTACATTATTAATGTTCACTAAGTGATTAAGCAGTGGCAAACAATGTATTTAATTGATTCAGAAATTTTATCTGATGGCCCCTTCATTCTGAGAGCTGAACCAACTATTTACCACAAAGTTCCTATCTCAATTAGCCTGACATGAAATGATTCAAAATTACCTCTTTTATTCTCTTTCTCTGTTTCTGTTTTTCGGTGTTTATTATCAGAACTAACTTCCCAAGACAACATAAAGTTGGTACATCAGCCAAACACAGTTTATCTGTCTTCCTTATCCTAGCTGCCACTCCCTCCTCCCAAACTGTGTGCTTGCTTATTCTCTCCTGTAATCACTTCTTCTCTGATGAATATAAATACAAACAATTTCCTTCTTGTTAATTATCGCAGTGCCAAGGTGAGCATTCCAAAGGGTGAGGGAATGGTTAGGAGACAAACAAAAGCCATTGTTGTGAAACTGATTATTCTTGTCACTTTTGAGCTTTCTATCCCAGAACTGCAAAGAGAGCATTCCAAAAGGCGGGGAAAGGAAAGCACAGTCATGGTCATGTGATTTCCCACTTAATGACCACATCTGTTAGCGATGGAGTTGCCTGTCCCAATTGTGGTCACAAAATGAGGACTATTGATAGATTTATTTTTGTCTCCATATTTTGCATTCTGTGTTTTATTGGTAATAATAACTGGATTAGGGAAGTTTTAAGAAAGCATTTTATTTTTGTGAACTGATGAATGCCTTTTCTGACTACAGTCGTCTATACATCTGATAAATAAATAAATGAAACAAGGCAGTTTATCAGAAAATAGGAATCTCTCCACTTATAAGACACCTACAGATTTCGAAAAGATCATTTGATGGTCTCAAAAAAATGTCAGCATTGTAGATATTGGGAAGTCTGTGCTTGCCATAGTAAAGTCTACATATGCTAGGTGTGCTTGCATCATTCTGGTTCCATGGTGGTAAAGTTCTCATCTTTCTTAGCCTTCTTCTACTTTTGTTTTCCAAACTGCCATCCAGTACACATTTGCCCATTGCAAAAGCTTCATATTATGGTCCACCTCTTTCATCTTT
This sequence comes from Azemiops feae, assembly GCA_023970755.1. Taxonomy (NCBI): domain Eukaryota; kingdom Metazoa; phylum Chordata; class Lepidosauria; order Squamata; family Viperidae; genus Azemiops; species Azemiops feae. The sequence goes on from JALGBA010000113.1 coordinate 450,761, forward strand.
GATTCTCCCACAGCTTCTATTTCTAGTCATATCTGTGGCAATTATTTTACATTTTTCTGTACTGAATACTTGTGTATCAGAAAGAAAGAGAGAGATTTTGTAAGTGTTTACCACAGGAAAGTGATAAATGGCAATTTCTATTTACACTGAAATTTTCTACCGTAACAAATATTAATGTCTTTGCTTTCAGAAAGCACAGAAGATGATTTCACTAAGACATACACATCAATTACATTATTTTGAATTACACTTTTCTTTGAGGAAGGCACCAGCACTCTTGAGTATACATGTATGTGTGCACATATATTTCATGGTATTCTGGTATTTAAGGTGCCTAAATGCAGCCTTCTATTTTAGGCTCATTTTTTTTAGAAATACCCTTGAGGGGGAGGGTGGAGCTGGGGGATAAGAGCTTTGTGCTAGAATATTATGCTAGTAGAATCACATAATGCTTATATGTGACAGAGAAGCCTGTATTTCTTTTTTTAAAAAAAATGCATTTATCTATTTTATTAGGTTTGTCTGCCAAACCCACTTTGCAAAACTTATAACACATTTGTCAAATACAATTTCAACTGCCTTTCAGTAAAACAAGAAGTCCTTTAGCAACTCTAGAAGCAATACAGCATTAAGGTCCCACAACCCCACAACCCACACGTTTCATGAGAGTAACACTTTTGTATCTATGAATCCCTCATTAATGTATTTGAGAAAAGAAAGGATAGACAATCTCACAAATGAAGTTGTAATGAACAGTCATGTTGCTGAGATTTATCATTTTCTACTCGGTGTTACTTATGCCATTAAATTTTAATTGCAGGGGTAAGCAATATTCAGTGACCTTATTTTGGTGAGAAGAATGGTGAAGGACTGAAAAAAGAACAGGATTAGAGATATTTCACATTAACTAGTTAGGTAAATTTTCCCAAATGACAGATATAGACTAATCTAATCCTGTTTGGAACTAATTATTGGAAAAATGGTCCTTTAAAAAGGCCTTAGGCAAATCAACAGAGTTGTGTCCTTTTGTTTACAATTCAGATTGGTGCACAAATCATGGCTCAATTCAAGCATTCCCTTTCAGTGTTAATTACTGAGTGGGAAGGGAGAAGCAAGCAAGAGCAAGAATTATCATTATTTTTGCTATCCTCCACATGTTACTTTGGTGTAGTGGTTAAGGCACCCAGCTAGAAACTGGGAGGCTGTAAGTTCCAGTTCTGCTTTAGGTACAAAGTTGGATGACCTTGGGCCTGTCATTCTCTCTTAGTCCTAGGAAGCAGGCAATGGCAAACCACTTCTGAAATCTTGCCAAGAGAATTGCAGAGACTAATCTAGACAATTGCTACAAATCAAAACTGATTCAAAGGCACAAACACACATGCACACACCCAAACACACACCACGTGTCACAGTGGAGTGTTATGTTGACCCAGGTACTTTCTCTGTATACTGTAGAGAATCCTTAATCATGCTGGGAATTTGCTGGGACAGAGCACGTTTCTTTCTGCAATCATTCATCAGGATTTAGCATGGTTCCTGAAAATTATTGGGAAGGAAGTGCGATTTCCCCTTCTTTACCTTTACCATCCACAATGCTAAGCCTTTAAATGAGTACAGAAACTGCCAAACCATTACCAGAACCACCAGCTACTTGCAGTTGTGACCACAATTATTTTAAAACAGACAAATGCTGCCAGTGGGAAGCATTATTTGCCCTGGGAATTTGCCTATCCTTTGATTTACTTCCTGTTCTATTCCCACTTTTTTTTTTTCCATCTCAGTATTAAGTTCTTCAGCTGTGAAATAGCTCATTCAATCTCTGGAACAAGTAAGGGATCTCTTGAGGAAAATTGATTTTATTTCCATCCTTACATAAATAACATAGTTATAAATATTATTTTATAAACTTCCTCAGTGATTGAGCAACATCTGTTTTCAACATTATCCTGCATTCAGAGATTTGGGGAAAAGTCTTCTTTTATGGGCCATCAATGAGAACTATGTAGTAGAGATCTCTTGCTAAAATAATACCTTTGTCACAGTCAATTCTCCCCATAAATTGTGAAATATGTAATAAAGAAGACTTGCTGGCTGGTTTTCCTATTTTTTTTTTCCATCTCTTTCCCCCACTGAGAAATATTCAGGAGATACACAGCTGAACCCCTGGGGAAATGAGTTAGAGTTCTAGCACCGGATTGTCAAACTCCAAATAGTTGTGAATCAAAATGTATATATTACAAAATTCACTGCTGTTTTACGATTTATGGTTCAATGTGCAAATGGAATAGTTTTGGAAAGTGATGTTTTCCTCTTTCTCAGGATTCAAAAATAAACATTGATTTTACGTTTTCATTTCAGTTTATTTGTTGCTATCAGCTTTGGATAGGTTTCTCTTCCTCATCGCAATGAAATGATTTATATTACATTTCTTATTTTGTTTTTTTGTTTGGAGTGCTTTGAGGTTGTTGTTTTTTTGCAAAGAGAGAGAGGAAAATAACCCCTTAGACTTTTACCTGCATTCAACAGGTAAATCAGCAAAAGTTGTTTTCTCTATAAACATGCATGTTCTCATTCCAAATAGTGGGAATTAGAGCATTGGAGAAGAAATTAAAACTCATATGCACATTACATATTCTAATCCTAGATAATAGATGTCAACGCTGTTAATATAGGATATTATTGCATTGACAAGATATGCAGAACTGTTTGGTATTTTTGGAGTTAAATCAGATGACATACAAAGGGAGGAGATTTATGAAGAAAAGTGGGAGACAGGGAAGGGAAGTGAATCTTTGGCCTCCAGCCTAATTGGAAGACGTAAATCATGACTGTAAAGTAAGGGAGGAGTTTAGCAAGATAAGATAGACGCAAGCCAGAGAAATACAGATTCTGACATCCGCTTTGTAATGTGCTGAAGTATTGTTGCAAAACTCCTGGGAAGAAATGCAAAATAAAGAATCTAAAAGGGAAAATAATGTCTCAGTTTTCTTGGAATGCTTCTTCCTTCGGACCACAACAATAGATCTATAACATGCTTTCTTTCAACAAAGCTTCATATAGTAAATGAAAGTTATCATCCTGTTGAAATACCGAGGCTAATGTTATGATAGTATTTATATGGCTATGATAACAATAACTGTAGGAACAATGACCATAAGATCATTTGCCAGAAAGAGATGAGCAACATTACCTTCAGCTAAAATTTCTTCTGAAATTTAGTTATGGATCACCATAAGTTCTTGGAACAATTTGTTCTTTATCAAATAACAAGCATACTTAACTAGTTGTTCAATGTCTTCCAGAACATATTAAATTGTACATTTAAGATGATGGCATGGAATAAGGAATTTATTAAGTTTTTTTTTTATCTTGCCAAATTACAAAATTACTCCAGGTAGCTCACAACATAAAATCGCAATATCCATAAAACCTTGGATGTATTATGCAAAAACCTAACTCTCTTGGATGTATTATGCAAAGACCTAACTCTGTGAAGAAGGCTTCAGTGCTGAGACAGAGAATAAGACGATGACCAACAAGGATGAACTCAGTTGCAGTGGCAATGACTTCAGTGTTGGAAGACCTGAAAGACCAGATGAGGGACAGATCATCATGGAGAAAATCTGCCTATGTGGTCACTAGAATTGTATTCACCATCTGAGGACAAACTGCAGTACCTCACTAGTTAAAATCTAGATTAACATATTCCAGCATGGTCTATCCTAATCTATACTCAATCCCTGAATCTACCCTACCCCCAGGAGTTGTTTGTTCCCTGGGGGGGGGAGGAAAAAGCCAAAACTGCCACACAAATCCAGTACATTTATAGGCAAAATTTATACAAATTTATAATTACAACTAATTCAGTAAAAAATAGCATACAAGGCCATGGATAATTTTAAAAGTTTGGAAAAGATATTTTGGAATGCAGAGGAATACAAATACTTTTTAAATAGCTATATCCTTCCCATAAAAAGGAAAAAAAATGTTTTGATCATTAAAGCAATAATCTCTAAAACAATTCATTGAGGCAGCTACAGGAGTCTTCAGGCTCTTGCAAAGCTTATTTTATGAAGAATGTTGGGCTCTTTCATTTTAATAAGTTCAAGGATGCACTGTTTCCAGTTGCTCAAGATATGTGGGTTTCTGAAATGGTATACAATTAGACCTATTTTAAAAAAAAGAAATCCAGGAAAAGACAGATACTTCCCAAAAAGGAAAAGTAGTTTCTTTGTTTTTCAAATAAGAAACTTTCTATTTACATATAAATGTTATAAACATTGTGCAATGATAGCATCCTTGGTGAAAGTGGCTCTTAGAGACCCATAAGGAAGTGAGAAAGATTTTTTTGTTTTAAAGCTGGCATTTATGGTTTGCGTTTCGCCATTTTGATTCTGTAACTTGTATATATAAATTCAGTTTAACTTTATGTTAGACTTTATGCCTATCATCTATCTATCTATCTATCTATCTATCTATCTATCTATCTATCTATCTATCTATCTATCTATCTATCTATCTATCTATCTATCTATCTATCTGTCTGTCTGTCTGTCTGTCTGTCTGTCTGTCTGTCTGTCTGTCTGTCTGTCTGTCTGTCTGTCTGTCATCTATCTTCTATTTATCTATTCATTAATTATCACTTCCTGAAATGCTTGTTTTAAGTCAATTTAAATCAGTCTGGAATGATCATATGGCAGAACCATTTAAAAGTGCAGTGAACATACCCTAGGATCAAACGGTCTAATAGGATGGCATGCACCACAGATAATTAACTGAAGTTACAAACATGAATGTTACTGTATTCAGTGGGACTTATTTCTGCAGAGATATTGCTGTGTTGGGCTTTTCAGTTCTAATTGGACTATTTTCCCCCCAAATCACTTTACCCATTCATTAAAATCATCACCTGAAGGCTCCCCCCCCTTAAAATATTAGAAATAACCTTTTCATTGGGTTTTATTAATTTCTGTAGTACCCACCCTGTAGAGAAATATGTTTTATACCTAAACATAAGGTTTTAAATTATTTTTCTTACATGCATTAGGATATTGATAGTAATTTTGGAATTCTGGTATAATTCAAGTTATTTAAATGAGCAGTTACTCTTTTCTCTGTGGTTCTGTCTTTATATTTCATCTATATTCTTATCCTGGAAACACAAATCAATCTTTGCACAATTACTTATTTCCAAAAATAATTCTACAAGCTGTTGAATAATGAAACAATCCCAAAACTTTCTGTCAATTATAAAAATATTTATTTATAAAATAAATATAAAATATTCTATATATAGGGATATTTATGTTGTAGAAACATATATTTATAAAAATAATTCTATCCAGCTGTTGAATAACAAAGCAATCCCAAAGCACATTTTGTCAATTATAGAAATAAAAATATAAACGTAAGCGTAAGAGCACAGGATATCAATTATATAAGTATGTTTAACTATATACCATTGTTTCTCTCTTATAATAGTGTGAACGATTTCTCTGTGAGTATTTCAGAATGCCATGAAAACACTGAACTAAAAAATGTCTATTGGAATACTTTGTCCCTTGTGAATTGTCTTATTATTTAGTTTATCTGAGAAACTCTTGGGTTCGGCCAGTTTACCAATGTACTTACCAGATAAATGCCGTTTTATCAGTTAAAATGCAGTTTTAACTGAAAGATTTCCAGTTACTAGCTTAGAATTTGTAGCTATCCAAAATCTAAGCAAGAATCAGATTGGTTTAGTGGTTAAGGCATCAGGCTAAAACCAGAAAATCACGGGTCTTAGTCGCACAATGAGCATCAAGCCAGTTGGGTGACCTTGAGACAATCACTTCCTCTCAGAAGGAGACAATGGCAAGTTACTTCTGAAAAAACCTTACCAAGAAAATGGCAGGGAACTTGTCCAGGAGATCTCCAAGAATTGGACACAACTGAAGAAAGAAAAATCCCAAGTCATGGGAAAAGAATAGCTAAGGCAAGATCACATGACATTTTAATTTTATATGGGGGCCTTTCTAGTTCAAATAAAATCTGACATGTAGAATCTGAACCTCCATGCCCTGTTAACTCCAAGTCTGACCTGGAATGGGAAAAGATGAAAAGAAGAAAGACCAATTCTCCACCAATAACATTCTTCCTCCTCCCAGCTGAATCTCTGCTAGCACATACAACTAAATAAATTATACCCTTGAAATAGACTTGGCCAGAAGCCTATGTCTCAAATCTGAATGTATCCTCTAAAAAAATAGTTAAATTTTAAAATCTAGCTGACTCTTTTTTTAAAAAAGAAAAATGCATTCTACCGTCACTCTTCCATGTTTCCTTATGCATATTTGTGTTTTCTAGCATTAAAATCTGGCAGTGAAGAAAACAAATTCAGAACTGACTGTTTTCTCAGTTCATCAAGTACATCCAGAGCTAGAAAAAAAATCCATTCCAAAATTAATTCCACCTCTCAGATTCATTTCCTTTGCTTTTTCTGCTCTTTCTCTATATTTAGTAAATGTGAAGTTTGGTTCCTCAACTAAATATAAAGTTGAAAATCAGATTTGTGGAATGGACCAATATTTAAAAGTGCAAATTGTATTAGCTGATGGCAGCTTCTTTATATATTGCAAAGAAAAAACAGCTAAATAATTGAAAATTTGCATGACACTATGGACATATTTTCTATAGTGGTCTTATGACGTATAACCACATTTGGGACCAGAATCTCAGCCATGGTGCAGTATAGTGGTTGCTTTATTTAACATCTGCAAACCTGGCACTCCAGGTTGCTGTCCTTAAGATCTCGTGGGTTAAGTGTGTAGAATGCCAGGTAAGGAATGCAAGATACCTCAGGGAGGTAGGAGAGAACCTGAATCTTCAGGAGCTGAAAATTCTCCCTGCTGAAATCCAGGCAGGATTTTCAGTTCCTGAGCAGAAAGTCACTTGTGACGCACCATACTACTTACCTTATCTTGTTGTCTCTTAGGGGTTGAAAATTCTGCTTGGGTTTCAATTTCCCCTTGTTTCTAGGGGCTGGCTGAAAGAGTTGCTTGCTAATGGGATTTCAACTCCATGCTCCTTGCACAGAGTTGAAGTTCTTTGTGCCTGCTTGCGTGGAGCTGAAATCCTTCAGCAGGAATTTCTCAGTTCATTAGATAAAAAGAAGTAGCTCCAAGCCTCCTCCTTGGTTGATTTTTTTATCACCACCCCAACAGATATTCTTATTACTAGATATACACTTAATAGCATTTAATTTCATTTAGTATTATCTGTTTAATTTTTTTTTTATTGTTATTCAGCTCTGTCATCTTCTGTTAATGTTGAATTTTACAGACCATAAAGCACCCTTTTCACAATAATCAAACTGTTGTTAAGGGAATGGGCATAAATTGAGGACTAACTGTATTTGTGGTCAATGACCATAAATAAATAATCAGTTAATACTTAGCAGTTCCAAATAAGGAACATTATATACCTTTTAAAAAGAGAATAAATGTATCAATATTTTTATCCATTGTAATGCATTCCATTTCTATACTGAATATATTTATGCACTGCATTTTCAAGTTGCTTTCAAAAATGGATAGGTAGCATACAGATTACATTTCATTGAAATCTGTGCATGTTAAATTACTCATTGTTTCATGAGGAAATAAAATTGGACCTATTTTGGATCACCTCACTCATTTCAATTATCCTCTGAGTAACCTAATCAAAATACTTCCTCATAATAAAGGGCAATTTTTAAATTTGACATTTGAAGAAAATGGCAGAGCTGAATAAAAATACCCCCCCCCAAAATGAAATAGATGAGAGACTAAAAAATTAAATTAAATTTAAATTAAATTAAATTAAATTAAATTAAATTAAATTAAATTAAATTAAATTAAATTAAATTAAATTAAATTAAATTAAATTAAATTAAATTAAATTAAATTAAATTAAATTAAATTAAATTAAATTAAATTAAATTAAATTAAATGCTAGAATGTGCATATCTAGAGTATCTTGCGGAGAAGTGGGTGGCAACTAAATTTAATAATAAATAAAATAAAATCTAGCAATAAAACTACCTGGTGGGGTGGGTTAAAAAATCAACATGGTGGTTGCCACTACATGATTGACCTACCTTCTTGAATTTTCTTTGCTCCCTGAGATGACATCCCCTTCCTGGAGAATAGAATTTAGAATAGAATAGAGCTGGAAGGGACCTTGGAGTTTTTCTACTCCAGCCCCCCGCTCCAGCAGGAGAACCTATACCATCTTGGACAAGTGACTGTCTAGCCTCTTTTTAAAAATCTCCAGTGATGGAGCGCCCATGATTTCTGGGACAAGCTATTCCACTGGTTAATTCTCCTCACTGTCAGGAAGTTTCTCCTTAATTCCAGGTTGCTTCTCTCTTTGATCAGTTTCCAACCATTGTTTCTTGTCCTGCCCTCTGGTGCTTTGGTGAATAACGTGACCCCCTCTTCTTTGTGGCAGCCCTTCAAATACTGGAATACTGCTATCATGTCTCCCCTATTGCCAGCCAACTACAGATTCATCTGGTGGTGATGTTGTCTTTTTCTAGCTTACCAAGGAGTAGGTTGTGGTCTACTTTATCAAATGCCTTACTGAAGTCTAAGTATACTACATCCACAGTATTTCACTGGTCTATTAGTTTAGTCACTTTGTCGAAGAATGAAATAAGATTGGTTTGGCATGATCTGTTTTTAACAAACCCGTGGTGGCTACTGGTTATAACTTTGTTTGCTTCTAGTTGTTTGCAGATCTGTTTTTTGATTATCTTTTCTTGGATCTCCCCAAGTATTGATGTTAAACTGATTAGTCTGTAGTTTCCTGGATCTGTTTTTTTTCCCTTTCCTGAAGATGGGAAACCACATCAGCCCTTTTGCAATCCTCAGGTACTTCTCCAGTGCTCCAGGATTTTTGAAAGATGTGGTGCAATGGTTCTGAGATAACATCTGCCAGCTCCTTCAGAACTCTGGGATGTAATCTGTCAGGCCCCAGTGATTTATATTTGACAAGGTCAGATAGGTGTTCTCTTACCATTTTCTTTCTTATTTTAATTTTTGTTTCTAATTTGTCTTTTGCAGTGGTTTTTTTGGTATATTGGGCTATAGTTTTTGTGTGTGTGAAGACTGATGCAAAGTATGAGTTAAGCAGCTCTGCTTTCCCCCTGTTGCCTGTTATTTTCTTGCCATCTTCTCTCTTTAGTGGACATACAGTTTCCTTGACTTTTTTCTTGTTGTTAATATGTTGGAAGAAACTTTTTTTATTTCTGTTGCAAGTCTTTGTTCATTCTGAGCCTTTACTTTCCTGACTTCATCTTTGCATGTTCTGGCTGTCTGCTGATAATCGGCCTTAGTTATATGCCCCTCTTTCCATTTTTTGTATTTGTCCTTTTTGTCTTTCAGTTTGTCAGAGAGATCTTTGTGCAGCCATGCTGGTTTCTTCTTGAATTTATTGTTTTTCTTTTTCAGTGGTATTGTGCTGGTCTGGGCTTTTATGATCTTTTCTTTAGTCTTATTGATATCTGCTTTACTTTTGCTACTCAGATCTATCCGTACATTTTTAATTGCCAGAAAGCTACATAGGTGATTTGTTGAAGTGAGTGGAATACAAACCTGAGGGCACTCAAATTGTTAGGATGTCCCTCAAATCCAGAGCCAGCCTTGAATAAAAAATAAAAACAAAACAAAACCACAGAACCTCCTGCAGCATATATCACTCAAGCACTATCCAAAATTAATTTTTGAAAGATATATTTAACATATGTTTGGAAGGAAACTGACTACTTTTTCTGAATCAAATACAAGTAAATGTTATAGAGTAGGAGAAGAGTTTAGAAGCACCCCTGAGTTTCTTGGCCTGTCCTATCCTATAGCAGAAAGTATTCTAGAATAATAAGAGAAAGGAAAGGGGAAGAATTTGTTGAGAACACTTTTTTCTCAACAGCATAGGCAGAGACAATGACCAAATAAGGAATGTTAAAATAGCCAAAATCCATGCTGCTTAGAGACCTTGGCATCTTCAAAAGGTTCACCAAGATGTCAACCAGGGCAGAGTTCTGATCCAATTGCCATTAGATAAGATGCTGAGAACTGTGGGTCTTCTGCACAAAGAAAGCTGAGAAAGAGAGAAAAAAAGATTATTTTTCCCTAGGACCTGAAGTAGCTATAAACTGTGAGTATTAAAATGCACTATAATTTGTTATCTGAGATTGGCAAATTTCCTTTAGAGAGATACACATCTAGGGAATGACTTTGATCCTGCTTTAAAGAAGTTGTTGCTAAAATGCAAGCTAGCTCTTTTGTTGCAAACTAAGGCAATAACGGAACACAGGCTGCAGCTCAGCTATTTTTGGTATCCTGGAAATAAAACTTGTGCAGTATTTTTCTCGGTAGATTGAAGCAGCTGGGAGCTGACTGACCAAAGCAGCCCTATCCATTCCACGGTTGTATGTCTGAGTGGCATTTTTCATTCTACTTTGTTTGGTCTTGAAGTTCTGACACAAAGGAATACAGAAACTGCTCTTACTTCCCACTGTATTGATTTAGATTTCTAAGCTGGCTGTTCTAGCTGACATCTAGTGCAAGGGGGTTTGAACACTTACAAGTAAAAAGCAAACAGATCCCTGGTTTTGTAAAAAGGTTTCAAAAGTTCACCAAATTAGAATACACCGTTTGGGGGATGTCAGATTAGCAGCCATCAGCGTCAGCCCAGCACATTTCTGTCTCTGTTTTCTGCTACCTTGCCACAACTGACTTGCTTTTTATTCATCATGTTCTACCACATGGCAATCTTGCTGGAGAACTGGTTGGTTGTTCCTATTGAAAACTCTTCATCACAGAATTGGATGCCTTTCAAAGGATTGTTCGTAGTGGAAAGGGTGGGTAGTTCAAATGGAAATGGTGTGTGGGGGGGAAGGCAGTGTAAAACAAATAGTGCCATTTATCATTATGGCCACATAATCTGCTAGAAACTGATCCATTTCCTTATATGTAGCTGAAGTGTGTCACCAGTTCGTGTTTAACTTCACTTTGCACTTACCAATCATTTAGGAATTAAAGCCAGAATTTAATGTATCACTTTCTTTTGTGCTTCTTTTTTATTCCATTAACAGAGGGGGCATTTTTAATCGAAGTTGGTAAACAACGGGGAACTTTATTTTGCAAGAAAAAACATTTCAGTTATCACTGGTTGAAACTTCCCCCTCCAGATTAATCCATACTTCCTGGGGAAATCATGAAGAAATGAAAGCTTGCTAGCTATATTAAATGTTTGTTTTATTTTTGTACGAATGGAACAGACATATGCTGAAGATGGTCCTAGGAAACATTTGGGGAGGGGGATAAAATAATCCAAGATGGTGGTTGCATCCAAGCAATTGAAACCCCAATTGATGTTCCATGGCTTCAGTCATGAAGATGTGGCTGGCACTTTGGCCTTTTTGACACCTCTTAAGGACACTCTTGCTAGAAAGAGCATGAGATTTATACAGTATACATTAATTGTCTACTTTTCATGATTCTTGAACTAAACTGTTTTTAGTGCTTTCTTTCCCATTCTTAATTCAATGGAAATATTCTTGTAGTAAAAAGGAAATGACTCCCTCAAGCAGCTCCTGGTGACTTTATCTATAGTCCTTTTTGGCAGTATTGCAAAATTGTTGCCCTCTGTTGGGATGCTTTTTTTTTTTTTACTTTCAAGTCTCACCTATACCCCTGGGATTTCTTGGTCAGTTTCCATCCATGTAATAAGCAGAGCTAACCCAGTTTGTTTTTTGAGAATCGCCAAGGTCAGCTAGATGCTACCATCTGCCAAGGACTGGGCTTTTTCCTTCCTCAAGCCAATTGGCCTTTGCTCCCAATTGCTTTTCATCTTTCTCCTCTGCCTTTCATGTTGTTTGAGGGAATTAATTGACTTTCATATAGTTATTACATCTAAATAGAGAATTCCACTGGAATAACTAAGGCTTAAGTTGGGCTCAACTTGGCCTATATTTAGATGGACCTGGTCTCTGGTTGCAAAAGCAAAGATAGTAACAACTATGCCTAACAATTGCCACCACATCCTGAAATGAAGACATCAAATACTAAATTATGAAAGAGAAAGGAAAAAGAGACTTAAAACCTTTAAACTAGGGGTTCTTCCCCCTTTTGTACCATGGTGAAACATATAGATCTTCATTATGCTATGCTCAGATTTTTTTTAACAAAATCTTAAAAAATAGCAAATATGTAATATAATAATTTATGTGAAAATGAAGGTGCATTTTTTTCATCAAGTTTTCAGATCCACTGAAATCTACACTAGCACCCCAGAAAGATCTACCAGATTAAGAACCCTACTTTAAACTCTTAAAATACATCTTTACATCTGATGAGTTCATTTTCGACATCTTGTACCTCTAAATGTGTGCCTCTAACACTGTGTATATCTATTGCACTAAAAGTACATTAAAAGTTTAATGCTGCCCGAAAGACAGAGAAGTTCAATGTGGCATAAGCTTACATGGAGTATAGTTCACTTTTAGACATTATTATTACTTGTATTGATATGATTATTAAACTATATATATCTTGCTATTGAACCCAGAGTAGGTTATATTAAAGAAAACCAATAACGTGAAATGCCTTTTCCATAAAAATGAAAAGACTATAATATTAAAAAGGTCTAGTCATAAATATTTGTTCTGAAGTAAGTACTACTGAATTCAATAAAACTTAATTCCAAGTAGCTATGTATAGATTGGGGGTCTAAAATAACAAAGTGGCCCATGGAATGAAAAACTAAATCTGGTCATATCTAAGTGATGGATTTTCAAATGCCAGTGTTGCTTTGTGATAAGAGGATCACTATTGTCCCTGAAAAAAAAAAAAGTAATATTACTAAGATACTGACATGGGAAAAATATAAGCAAGAGAGATGAGAAACATGGAACATGAAAACTGAAACCCGGGTTTTTTTTTTAAAGTAATGCAGTGAAATAGAATGTATGGATCCACAGTTCCCAGGATCCATCATCATTAGCCATGCTGATAGGGAGAGGTTGGATCAACAACTCTGGGATGTCACATTTCTGAAGCAGAATTGTGTACAGTTAGTGCTTATTGAGCCAAAAAGATAAGACAGACAATATAGAAACAGAATTTTTCAAGTCTTGATTTAAAGTATTATTTGGATGAGAATATTTCCCTGGCACATTGCCATGGTAACCAGCTCATAGCTATTAGCAACTTCTCTCATTTGACTATCTGAAGATGCAGGGGAAAAAAAAGTACAATGGCAAATTAATTCCTATTTTAAGCTATGTCATTTTCACAATAGTGCAAAATAAAACAGCAGTCCAAGACCTGTAGTTTATAAGCTTACTAATAGTCTAGCAAAAAATAATGAAGAGATAAATATATATTTTGAGAAAGGCAAAACTAAAAAAATTATGATAATTAAGGAAACCATTTTATATGAAAAATGATAGAATACTTTTGCAAAAATGAGGGCAGTATAAAATTAAAGATAATAAGTTAAAAATGCTAGCATTGTTAGCACCATATAGTCAACTTAAAAAAAAAGCAAGGTCAGACTTACAGATTAGATTGAGAAAGGGAGGAGGAGGAGGAGGAGGAGGAGGAGGAGGAGGCATATCCTGTTTCCATATTATTGTCAAACTACATTGTCAGATCCATGAAGCACTAGGAGATGAGTTTGAATCAAGATAATAATTATTCTATAGTACAGTATTAGAATGAAGATGCACAATTATTCATGCTAAGATTTGAGTGTTTAATGGGATTGCTCATACTACTAACACAAAGTTCACTCTGTATAAAAACAAGTAAACAATAGTATGTTCCCATTGCAGCGTGATGTACTTCTCACTGGAAAAAAGAAATTCACACTGAAGAGCTATAACATGTATGACAGATAATACATGTTTCAGAAAGCAGCTTACAAAAAGAGATAATTATTTTAAAATAACTTACTCTTGCTAAAATTGATATTTTTAATGTGAATATCAGGAAAATCTTCATCACAACAAATGTCAGGGTAATGTGAATTAAAATAGTTTTTAATGTCACACACACACACACACACACGCACACACACAGGATGCTTTTTCTCATAAATTGAATAGTGCCTTTATTACATTGGAAATAATCAAAATACATTCTTTAAGCAGATTATTATTCTGAGGATGTGGCAATTTGTTTCAAAGTTCTTTAAGCAGTGAAAAAGCAAATAGTTCAATAACCTGAAATACTTTGGATACTTTAAGAAATTATCTTTAGGTATGAATTGTGTAGAAGAGGAAGGGAAGGGAGAGGGGAGGGGAGGGGAGGGGAGGAGAGGACAGGAAAGAAGAGAAGAGAAGAGAAGAGAAAAGAGAAGAGAAGAGAAGAGAAGAGAAGAGAAGAGAAGAGAAGAGAAGAGAAGAGAAGAGAAGAGAAGAGAAGAGAAGAGAAGAGAAGAGAAGAGAAAAGTGAAATAAAGTCTTGGCATATTTTGGTTCAGTATGTCCAACTCAAAATGGAACAGGAGTTGTAGCCTTGAAGTTTATGTTAAATGTAGCGCAGCAGTGCCCCCTGGGGCAAAACCATGGCTGAGATGCTACATGTATTTTGAAGTCAGTGACAGTGTGGAGGCTATGCAGCAACTACTTGTCTCAGATCTGCAGGGAGAGGGGTGGTATTTTTGCTTTTGTTTTTTTAAGCGAGACCTCAAAGAAACTAATAGATGACCGACTACCCTTGGCTTACTACACAGACCTTGCTTGATCTTATTGCTGATTGCCATGACCTTGACACTGTTGTTAGATTTTTTTTTCCCTCCTGTTTTTTCAGCTCTGTGACATGTTGCAAAATGAAGACCTGCTGCAGGAATTAAAGAATTGGGTGTGTGTGTGTGAGTGAAATGTGATTTATGTGCTACAGGGAATGACAAACCCTTTATTCAGTGCTTAGATACATGACTTTCAGTATTGTTAAACACATGATTTTTCCCCCTTCCAGAGAATAACCCATGAATTCATCTGAACTGCACCAAAATATATTGTGTGATCAGCTCCAAGAAATAGAATATTTATTTGAACTAACCAAGGGAAGAGACCATGTCTTACTTTTGCATGCTGAAGGACAACAGTAAGCCATGCAAAGTGATCTAGGTTCACTTAAACAAGGAGATTTGTGCTATGGAGTTGATATGGTTCATTTCGTTGATACAAAAAGGCAATGTGATTTGCTTTGACAAATCAATCTGCACTATACTGGAGTTTTTCAGTTTCTTCTCTTTATTCTTTGCCAAAGTTTCTGTGCAGACACTGAGCAAAGCTTCTTTGGGCTTAAGTGTGGTCATTCTGGAGAAAGGAGCAAGGCATGTTCCCTGGTGTGATTTTTCAGAGCCTTTGGTGAGACACACTGAAAGAAGCAAATCACACATCCTCCATGCCATACATCAAAGCTTTTGCAGGTGATCTGAAGGAGATGAGTGGCTTGTCATCTGTAACATTCACCAAAAGCTCCAAAAACAGAGCAAAGGAAAACAAAACATGGATGTTCTGCTTCACTTTTAAGTGCCCATGTTGCTTTGCTCTTAGTTTGCCAGGTCTTCAGGCTTGGATGGATTCCCACCCAGAGTGTTTAAAAGAGTGCAAAGTATGCAGAGAAGAGCAACAAAGATAATTAGGGGACTGGAAGCTAAAACATGCAAAGAACAATTGCAAGAATTGGTTATGTCTGGTTTAATTTAAAGAAAGACATGATAACAGCATTCCAATATCTAAGGGACTGCCACAAAGAAGAGGGGGGATGTCAACCTATTCTCCAAAGTACCTGAAGGCAGGACAAGAAGCAACGGATGGAAACTAATCAAGGAGAGAACCAACCTACAACTAAGGAGAAATTTCCCGACAATTAAAACAATTAATCAGTGGAACAACTTGCCTCCAGAGGTTGTGGGTGCTCCAACACTGGAGGTTTTTAAGAAAATATTGGTCAACCATTTGTCTGAAATGATATAGGGTTTCTTGCTTGAGCAAGGGGTTGGACCAGAAGACCTCCAAGGTCCCTTCCAACTTTTTTATTCTGTTATTATTATCCTGTTATTCTGTTGTTATTTTGTTATTCTGTTAAAAGAATTGGCAATTGTGATTTCAGTGCACTGTCTATATTGTTTGAGAACTTCTGGCACATAGGACATGTGTTGAATGATGGGAAAACAGCTAATGTAGTAATATAGTAATGTAATAAAGAACAACCGTTGTGGTCCAGTGGTGAGAATGCAGTATTGCAGGCTAATTCAGTTCATTGCCAGGAGTTCGATCCTCACCTGCTCAAGGTTGACTCAGCCTTCCATCCTTCCGAGGTCGGTAAAATCATGATCCAGATTGTTGGGGGCAATATGCTGATTCGGTAAATTGCTTAGAGAGGAATGTAAAGCACTATAAAGTGGTATATAAGTCTAAGTGCTATTGCTAGTGCTAATGTTCTTCTCATCTGTAAAAACGGGAAGAAATAGACCAAACCTAACATTAATATGTGGGAAATTCTAGAAAAGATAAGCAATAGGTTTCTAGGCACTTATAGAGAGGGACAAGGTAATTTCTGGAAACCAGCACGAGTTTCTTAAACATAAGTAATACCAGGCAAATCACATTTCATTTGTTTGTTTGCTTACTTACAATGTGACTAGATTTAGACTAAGGAAATGCTATGGATAAAGAGTATTTAGACTTAAGTAGGGTGTTTGATAAAGTTGACTAATAGCTACCTTCTTGATAAACTGGAACAATGGGTAGATGATCCCACTAATTCTCAGTCTATAATGGAAACAAGAGTAAGAAACAAGGGACAATGGGTCTAAAACTACTTTTATAAGTAGTTTTTATATGCTTCCCTCTGTCTTCTTCATTTTCATGTGAATTAGGGAGGTACCCATCTAAGCCACTTTCTTAAATTTGTTTCTTGGATATGCTTAACCTATGCTTGACTGATTATTGTCTTGGTAATCTATCCTTTCATTATTCTTTAAAGGTAATCTCTATGTCCTTTAAACTACTAGATGGATTTGCAGCTGGTTGAACAACAATATTTAGTGGTAACCACAATTCAAAAAGAGGCTAAGAATCCGGAAAGATGGAAGAAGAGGCACAAAGACTGTGAGTGGCTTGGAGGCTAATTTCAATGAAGATCAACTAAGGGAGTTGGGTATCTTTTGTCTATAGAAGAAAAGGCATGTAGAGAGTAAGGAAGATGATCTTGGCAGAGATATGTAGGAACCTAGGCAAAAAGGGGTTGGAGCAAGTCCAAAACTGATACAATATTCACTGGAATCACTAATTCACTGGAATATAAGAAGCATGAAGAGATATGGCACAATCAGACCTGCAAGATTCTGTTACTATTGCCAATCTCAATAAAAGTAGTTCCAATGGAGTTGGTTTCCTTGTCTGGTCTACCTGGCGGGGCTGGCAGGCTAAGGGGAGATATGACAGCAGTTTTCAAATCCTGAAAGGCTGCCACAGTGAAGACAGTATGAACAAATAGGGTGAAACTTAGAGAGGAATATCTTTACTTAGAATCAGGAGGAATTTTTTTACTACAAGAGCTATTAAGCAGTGGAACATCCTGCCTCCTGGAGCTACAGATGGTCCATCACTTGAAGTTTTCAATAAAAAGTTGGACAGTTATTTGTCTAGGATAATTTCTGCCCTGGAGATGGAATTAAATTGGGAGATCTTCAAAGTTTCTTCTAACTCTGTGGTTTAGAGTTCTTGTAAGCCATTTTAGAATCAACTTGGCATGAGTTAAGAGTGCAGTACATATATCCCAAAAGATATAATGTGCTTGGTGCATTTATATTTGTTAATTATAGATTGTTAATTATATGAACAAAATACCATTTATATGGCTAGCACTAGATTTTCTGGGTAGCTGGCTTGAATAATAGTGATACTAGTGGGATTTGCTGATAGGAATAGGAAAGAAAAAAATCCACTTTAGTTGTTTATTTGTTAGTTTAATATTGTGCCTCTCTCTAGGTATTTTTCATACAAACCAAGATTAATTATTTATATTTCCTCAATACTAGTGCATGATATGAAAAGCTATAATAACATAGGTATAAAATGTAATTCTTCAACACAAAAATCAGGGGAAATGGGCAGAAAGATGCAAATATGGTGGCAGTGATAAACCTAAGTGTATTATATGAGAGGAATTGGCTAGAAAACAAAAAATGCATATAAGAAAAAATATAAACAGAAATGGATTTATGGATTTGGAGGGGAGGAGAGACTATTTTCTTTGAAAACTGATCAACCCAATGTAGAAATCTGTTTGAAAGGATGTGGCCATTCTTCCAAATTATCATATCCTTTGATATCCTAGTTTGTATGCAAGTTGTACCCACAGTGATGGCATGAAGAAAAATCATATGCATACAAATCCATTCATGTGTGGAATAGATTTCTAAGCCATCCTTTATTTACCAGAACTATATCTTGGTAAAGGACAGAAATTTGCTAATTTCTTAGCAGTTATTAATAATATATTCTTTTCAATTTTGACTCATTGCTATTTTATAGCTCAGAGTCATAAAGCTAGAAGGAGCCATTTAGATCACTGAATACAGCTTCTTCTCAATGTAGAATCCAAATTGAAGAATCCTAAATAGATAGTTGTTCCAATAAAGGGGGTTACTACCCCCATATTTACAGATTCTGTTTTACTGATAAAATACTTATTAACAAATGTCAGCTTGTGACATTTACCTTGCCCACACTGCAAGGTTACCATGCACTGCAAGCCATTTAGTGACCAAATATTTGGAAGCATCTGGCTTGGTTGTTGAAGAACAATGGTCTGTCTGTCTGTCTGTCTGTCTGTCTGTCTGTCTGTCTGTCTGTCTGTCTGTCTGTCTCTCTCTCTCTCTCTCTCTCTCTCTCTGTGTATGTATATGTGTGTATGTGTGACAGAGAGAGAGAGAGAGAGAGAGAGAGAGAGAGAGAGAGAGAGAATTAGATTAAATATTTTGGGCAAAAGCAGTTGTTGGAAGAGTTGAGCCTTTCCTACAAATGCCAAGTGAGCCATCCAATCCATAGACTTGTTCAGTCATGCACAAATCTCTGTAATATGCCTGGGGGGAAAAGATACCACCTCAAAGCTCAATATAATAGTACAAGGTAAATGTAAGTGTTTCCCTGTCCAGTCATGTCTGACTCTAAGGTGCAATGCTCATCTCCGTTTCATGGCTGAGAGAGCCAGTGTTGTCAGAAGACAATTTCCATGATCATGTGGCCAGCATGGCTAAATGCCAAAGGCACATGGAATGCTGTTACCTTCCCACTGAAGTGGTATCTATTTAATCTACTCGCATTTGCATGCTTTTAGGTGGGCAGGAGCTGAAGCAAGAATGGAAGCTCACCCCATTGCATGGTGCTCAGCTCTCGAACTTGGGCTGTCAGCTTTCCAGCTAACAAGCTTAGCATCTGTAACCACTGAGCCATCAAGGCCCCCTCAAGAGTACAAGAGATTCTGTGATACATCTTGTATCTTGAATGCCCTACCCAAAACAGTCTGCTTTTGGATATTACAAACTCATCTCTGTTAAATTGCCTAAAAGCAGAGGCATCCTTAGATTTCCCCCCCCCCAATTCCTTAACAAAATGAGATAGATAGTCAACACTGTCTTAATTTAGACAATTGCTCAGTTTTATTTATTAGCCTAGGATCTAGCTACATAACATATGATTCCCAATCAGAAACACTCCAAAACAGGAGGGATTTAATCTAGAATTTCTTATCAAATTGAAACACATTCTGTGACTGAGCAAAGACTTGGAAGCTGTAGTTTTAATATTTTTGTTTCGAACATCTTTGTCCTGCTCTAAATTATTGATCCTTCATTACACATTTCCTGTGTGATGAGCAGTTTTCCTTTTCAATTTTTCATCGTTCTCCCAAGTTACCCCATCCCTTCAGCTGTAACATCTAACCTCATTCTGCCAACCAAGCACATTAACAATACAATAAATGAAGCAAAATTTCAGGTGCTGAGGTTAACATCGATGCAGTAATGAACAATCCATTTGCTTGAGTGGAGTTTATACTACAAAACTGTTATAGCAATCAATCACTAGATTAAAGCTGTGATCTTCCCTGGACGTATGCCTGATCAGCAGAGAGTTGAACTTTAAATAGGCATGCATGGAATATACATATGCAGTTAAGAACACATGTTTTAACTGAATGAAAGTGGTGTGGCTAAAAGATATCAGATGATTTAGCCAAGCCTCCTATTTTTCCACTTGTCTAAAAAAATAAATGCTTCTTGATGGTCCTATTGTAAGAAATACTTGATAATAAATATTAAATATTTGATTAATTGTGGAGTATTTTCTGGCACAAGGATAGACAAGCAGGTGTTCTTTCTCAATCTTTTAGAATATAGTTTTTTAAAATCTGCAATCCATGAGCATAATGGCTAGGTTATATGAGCTGTACACTGAACTAGCATGATTATTCCTGATAAAGAAATTAGTGTGATTCATATTTTAAGTCAGGCCTAATTAATTTCACTTCCTGGAGCAATACATCAGACAAAATATCTAACAAAGGTTAAAATCATAGCAACTGGACCAAAGTATGTTAATCTGAGGTATTTCGTTATTCATCCAAGTTACTTCTTCAGTCAAAATTTAAAAAAAAAGTTAGGCAGAGAGTCAGAGAGTCATTAGAATATACCAACTCTTGCCACGTCAACTGCAGGGGTTTCTGCCCAAAATGTATTGCATTTTTAAAGATACTTTTGGCCTGGATAATTGAATCTTCATTGACACACATCAGACAAAAGAGTTATCTTCCAGAAATCTTGTTCCTTAAAATTATAAAGTATAGTTGTCCATTGAAAAATGAAGAATAAGATATGTATTAATTAAAGTAGCAACATTCCTTCTGTTGAGGAAAAGTCTTCATCATAGTTCAGACCAAGCCGGGAATAAACAACATGGTGACTGCTTTAGAAAGAAGGTTGCAGTTTATTGAAGAGGAGAGCCAGACAGAAAGATGGCTCTGGAAGAAAAGAGAGAGAGCACATGTAGGGAGTGGGTTTTTATACCCTCTGGGGCTCTTGAGGTTGTTTCCTGTTCCTGCTTGAGGCTTTGTATTTCCTGTGTCATGTACTTTGACCTGAGTCTGAGTGTGCCCCTTTGGCATCTGTGGATTAATCCTATTATGTCCTGTCTTAGAGTTTGGGTGGGGTATGTAGATTTTAGGTGTCTTTGTCTTCTTAATCTTCTAGCTTCAACCTTCCTGAATGGTTTACATCTGCATTTCTACAGAGCTGGTTTCTGCTTGGGGGAGGGAGACTTGGGGATATTAAGAAAAAAACTGGGCATGCTTTTCTGCCTCTTTAAGATCCTTTGAGGAAATATATTTTTCTGCCCTTTTAATATTTCCTTCTCTGGGGGGGCTGTCTTCCCACACTTCCTTCCAGGTCACATTAATTGATCTAAACTGTTTTCTATTCATGTGGGTGGGCATGTAATGATGTCTACCTCACTGCACAGTTCTTAGAAAATCCCTGAACATGGCCAAATTGTGCCTCCTATTTTTACTGTGCAGAAATCATTTTGAAAATGTTAGTGTAGCATTTTTGTATTGTCTGTGTCTGCGGAAGCTGTTCTGAGTCTTAGACTAGATTAAAGAATGGTGACAGAGAAAAAAGGGAAAGCGGGAGAAGAAATATCAACTTGAAGAGCTTGAGAGCACCAGCAGAGCAGACAAAATGTGAAGGAAGGGACAAAGGGCAATAGAAGAGATATTGAAGGGTGAGAGAATAAAAGCTGCTGCAAGCAAACAGCAGCTCTTGGATATTTTAAAAATGCACCTTTTTCGACAGTCACCTATGCCACATTTTCTTTTCTATGACTACTTGCTTTCCTTTCCTAAGCCAGTATGTATTCAGCTTCCTTCCAACTCCTTGCTCTCTCTGAAATCTCTAAGAAATGTCAGGCTTTGCTCTTATATTATCAAGAAATAACATGGCTATGGCCTTTCCTGAGCTATTTTTGAAGCTATGGCTGTGTTATTTCCAGCTTTGAAAGGCAAATAGTTTGAGGGGCTGAGCTGCCACTATACACTTTCCCTCTTTTCATAGTGTTGGGGAAAAAAATAGGTCCTGTTCCAAGCCAGGAGGATGTTATAGAAATGAGCTGAAGACAGGCTGCATTTTGGAAAGGAGGTCTCTGTTTATTTAGTTGCCAGAAACTAGTGACAGCCACATGTTTCTGGGATGGCTGACAAAATGGAGTTGAGAGTAGGTGGGTTTTTATACCTTCTTTGGGGCTTTGTGTTTGAGATGCCTGTTCATTGTGAAATGTACTTTGACCTCTACTTTTTAGTATTCTAATTATTGTTGCCTGACTCCCATTGTGGCTAGGAGGTCATGCCCTGTCCTTGGAGCTGGGTATAGATTTTAGGAGTCTTTGCTTTTCTAATGCCATCAGCTCCAGCCTTCTGTGGGGGCTGTGGCTGAAGGCGTTTTGCTTATGAATAGAGTGCCCCAGTCTTTCTGAATGGATTACAAAATCTCCGCCTCTTCATATTTTTGCTTAAGGCAGGAAGACGGGCTGTTTCTGCCTTTGTTAAGATTTTTTTTCTCCATTTCTCCTTTAGGGAAATATTCTATCCTGCCTCTTTTAATATTCCCCAAAAATTTCATTCTCTAGGAGTGGTGTGTGTGTGTGTGTGTGTGTGTGCATATGTGTGTGCTGACTTGCTACAAGTGTCAACCCAGAGAGTGCATGAAATAATGCAAAGCCAATATCTAACCTGGGCAGAGCAGATGCATTACCTTCTTCAGATCATGTACAAAGTTAAAGGGAAGAAATTCAGTTTCGGGGAAAATGTTATCATTTAACAATTTTCAGTCATTTTAAAACAAGCAATTGGTGGTGGGGGTAGGAGTGGTTGTCCTATAAAAGATGCATCAGAAGCTTCCCATGCTCAGTTAAAATCAAGGTTTAAAATGGATAATAAAATAAATGTAATTGAAAAATACAAAATTGAATTATGCATAAATGATGAACATATAATAGCAAAAGTGTGTAAATTTCTGTTAAATTTTGAAACAGAAGACGAACAGGTGAAAGACTGCAAGGGCTATTAATTTTGAATATAATATACAGATGGACACTTGGGAGAGAATGTGGATAACTGATGTTAAATTCACACTGTATCATAACTTAAAAGTATATTTTATAAAATGATGTATACAACATCATAGAAATTATCAAATTATTTACAAAGCTAATTCAAACCAGGGGACCTTTTATAATGCATGGTGGACCTGCAAGAAATCTTGGATAAAAAAATCATAAAACAATGCAAAGAACTTTAAAGTTAGACTGTCGTGGTTCCGATAGATGAAACCAGTAAAAGAACTTCAAGGCAAGAATTCTTCCTTAAAAGAACATTTTATTAGGAAACAAAGTATTGGCACTTACATAGTTGAACCCACGAATGAGATTCCCTCCTCCCAGATACAAAGTAATAAATTGCAATTCCCACCCCACAAAAGCTGTCATAAATCACATTCCCCAATTAGCACAAAACACAGGCTTTTCTCTCCGGCCCCTCAGCCCGCCAAAACCTTATCAGAACACGTCTTTGAGTTCCCACACTTCTACATTGTTATGGCTAGCTAAACCCTCAAGCATTTACCCCATCCCCCCTTCTACATCTGAACTCTAAAAGAATAGAAAAGGCACGTTAAAAGCAAAAGTAAAAATGGCTGCTGGTTCTCAGTTGTCAGAGCGACGACATCCATTGTCACAGCGTTGACATAGACTTTATGAAGAAACCACAACTCTTTTTATTGGGACTTATGGACAATGAGTTAGGAAAAAATCTTGGCAGATTAATTTTGCATATGGTAACTGCCACAAGATTATTGTTTGCTCAATAATGGAAGAACAATTAAATTCCCACTGTGGAGAGTCTAATTTTGTTTCTATTTGGAAATCGCTTTTGGATTTTTTTTTCTTGAAGAGAAATGAAATTTTATGATTAGATTTGTTTATGATTACAGAAATACAATGTGTTATGTTTACTCTAACTCAAGGAGTCATTATATTTTATTTATGTGTTTTGTGCTTATATCTGTATTAAATAAATTCAGAAATTACTTTTTTTTATATTTTTTCCTTTTTGTTTGCATTATCCAATTTTGATTTCTCCTTGTCCCTTCTTTATCCTCTTTTTTTCTTTCATACACACACGCACACACAAATATGTATATGTATATATATACAGTAGTGTGTCTATCTCTATTCCTCTATATCTATATCATCTATATCTATCTACACAAAAATAATACAATTTTATTAAAAATCATAATTTAACTTATGGAGGAATGAATTATGAAAATATCAGAATTTGATGAGATGGCAAAGCTGACCTATTTAGTCAGGGGAAAAAATGAAAACATTTTTTTTCCCTAAAAGAGCGGAAGCCTTATAGGACATTTTTGCTGAAAGAAGAAAAAAAATGCTATGATTTATTGGTTAGAAGATTTAAGAACATGTCAATTAAATGAGGGGCTAGAGGGATTTATATAATATCTGAGACAGACAATGGATTATAAAATTGTAATTATCTGTTGAAGTAAAGGTCAGAAGTCATATTTCATAACTTAATTTTCTTTCTTTTTCTTGCACATTATCCTTTATTCATTTTTTTCTTTAGATTTGTCTTTTACTTTATATAAAAGTCTCAATAAATATAAATAAAAAAGATATATCAGAAGCCACAATCATTATATCCAAATTAAGTTAATTAGACTTTGCAGCCACTAAAATCACAGACTATCAAGGTCTTGAACTTATATCTTATTCATTTCAGGATGCAACTATTTTATTTAATTTTATATTTTATATTATTTTATTTTAGGGAATAGCATACAGCAAGAATAGGCAAACTGTGGTCTACCAGATGTGGCCAAACTATAGTTTGTAACAACTAAATCAAATGGCCAGAAGTAAATAATGATGGAAATTAAAATCTGTCATCAAATGCCATCCCTAATTCATAGCTGTACTATGTAGATAACTATTGGCAGATTTAAAAAATGGGTGATCAGCAGTTTGACTTGACTGTAGAAGGCCAAATGGTACATACACACTTCACTTGTCCTAATTTACCATGGTGTGTATCAGTCTTCTACGTATCAATTATTTTTGCCCATAGAGAAAAAAATTGGGAGGTTTGTTTTTAATGAATACAAATATATTCTGTAGAATTTTCGAGATTTACAATCTTTCCTATCTTGGATTCATTTTGACTCAAGGAAAGTGAACATAGTTTGTTACTAAAGCTACTGAAGATTGCAATTTTCTGATTCCAAATATGAATTTCAGCAACAATTAAGCACACACAAATACCTTTCCCACATACACTTACAATTCTAGCTTGTCATGCTGAACTATAAAACAAGATCCTGAACATGAAGTTAGGTGCCTGGAGATCCAAAGTTTGTTGTTATGTCTGGTGTAAATCCTGACAACCTCCTTGTAACATTTTTGACAGGTGTGTATGTGTGTGTGTGGGGGTATGTCTTGGAGTCAGTCTGGACTCCTGGTGGATTCCTGGACAAGTCTCTGCAGTTTTGTTGGCAAGATTTCAGAAGCACTTTCCTCTCCTTGTCTGCTACAGAAAAATATTAAGGTAATATAAATTGTTGAACATAGCTTTAGGGATAGCTTGAAATATATACTCATTTAAAGGATTTGGGCAGCTTACAAAGATACAGTAGGAACATCTATAAAAATAACATTAAATGTATGCAGATAAAAACACAGATTAAAATTCTAATTATAAATCATTAGAAGGTCTGGCTAAGCCCCCCACTTCATCTGAAGCAGTGGAGGGCTGCCTCAGTTTCAATAACAGTCTGTTTCAGAGGGGAAGAAGCAGATTTATTTGTTGATGATATCTAAGGCAAATCCTGCAAGACTTGCCATCTGAAAGTGCAGGCTTGATGACACAGTTTTAGGTCATTCTGCAGATAATTTGGACCTAAGCCACATAAAGCTCTATTTCAAAGTGAGCTTTTTGCATTGGATTTGGAAAATAATCAGGGTAGTTTTTTTCAATACAGCCACTTGTTATCCTGGTTGTTGCATTCTGGTACAGCTCCATTGCTAAACCATCTTCTAGCACCAATACCTGAACAACACATTGCAATAATTCAGTCTTGAAATTGCTGTTGTGCACCTCACTGGTGGTAGATCTTTCTCATCTAGGGAGGAGCACAACTTATAAAAGTCCATCTCCATGTCACAGACATTTTGTAGATTTTTATAGTTATTTAGTGATTAATAGTTATATGTAAGGGTGTAGGTCTATAGTACATATGTTGTATATAGTATGTTTAAATGTGTGTTATGTATGTGTACACTTTGAGAGCAAGCAACTAAATTTCATTTTTAATGTGTGCCGTTGTGCCCACAGTAAAAAAAAAATGACAATCAAGGTATCTAATCATTTGGGTTCAGAAAAACCCTTTCAACATATTTTTTCTCCCTCAGGAAGCATCATAATCTCAACTTGGAATCAGCAATAATTCTTCATGGAGTTCTTCTCTACAATTGTCAAAATGGTCAGCCATTTTAATTTTTTTCAGCATATGGATCAATGTTTTATAAAGTCACGATGGAATCAGATTGCAGACAGCAATGAATAATTGCAGATAGCCATGAAATAATCAAACATTTTTAAGCAAGGAGAGGCAACTATAGTAGATGCAACAGAACATTTGTTGTCTATTACTTTATTCCCATCATCCCTGCCTCACTCTCTGTTTATCCTGCTGCTCATTCTCACCAGGTTTTTGCTAGCGCAGAACAAATTTGTAATATGAAATTTGCATTGCTTTCTATTTGGGCCTTTTAGTGCCTGTGATATGTATTGGATTTTATACTCAACAACAATTAGACTGACCTAAGCACTGCTATAGCTATTTCGTGAAAAATTCATGAGGCTTTATTGACAAACATAAATTTGATCTGAGCTTTCAGAATTCTCAAAGGCTGGAAGCAGAATTCCAAGTGAATCAGATAATTTGTATTAGGCATCTAATGCTTGTAAATATTACGTGATAAATCCACTTTTAAAAATCCCAAATAAATTTAAAATACTTAGATTAAAAAAAAACTTAATAGTACATAACATAATAAAATACCACACATAAAGTGAGACCAGTGAAATGAGGGCATGTTAGGGCATCTATTCATAATACCAAATGGAAGTCATTCATTTAATCCAATTTTCTACATCTAAGCACTGAGATTCTTTTGGGGAGGGCTCTTTCCTCCTCTTTGGCCTGTCTACAAATATGGGATCATTCTATTGGAACTCACTTTTAACTATTGTCTTGAAAAATTCAAAAAATTCAAAAGTACAAACTTCCAGGGAAGATATGGAGATCTGACAACTGCGGCAAAGTTCAAGTAACTGGTGAGTAGATAAAGAGAGAATGGAATATCACCCACTTGTGTTCTAGACAACTGCTCATCACAAGAAGACTGCAGTACAGTGGTTTTCTGCAGGTTGGAGTGTTGGGAGATGGTGGGATCAGCCATTTTGCCCGCAACCACGGTGGAGCTTTTTAAAAGACACTTAAGTTTTACAAAGCTCACTTTTTAATCACTTTCAGAAATTGCCTATTAATTATGTTAATGCAATTAGCGACTTTCAGAATGATAAGTTTGAAAAAGTCTTCATTATATAAGTTTATCTTCAATTCTGAACAAAAGAAAAATTAATTATAAGTGTAAGAATTAAAGAATTTAAAATAAACAGCAAAAAGCTAAGTAACATTTTGAACTAAGATAAATTTACTAAATTTGAACTAAGAATTTACTAAATTTACTAATTTTGAACTAAGATAAACTAAATGGATAAATTTCAAATATTAACTTTTACAGTTAGATTTTGAAATTGGTTATAAAAAATAAACAGCTTCTCATGGGAAGCAGATTTATTTTGGTTATTCTGGCTTTTGCAAATCACAACAAAAGATTAGTTTAGAACCTGGACACTAGAGGGGGTTAAAGATTTTAACCCCAAAAAAAAGAAGCCTGTTCTTAATGCCATTTAATATCAAGACTTATAAAATTACATAAAATTACACTCTATAATATTATCAGTATTAAAGGAACTCTTTGAAGAATGCAGCCAGGAATTAGTAACCAAAGTATCACAGGAAAATTTAAGAGCAAAATCAAGAAAATAAATAATTAAATTTAAATAAATAGGTAGGACAGTTTTCTGAAATAAAGGAGTTACTGTATGGTTACTGTATGAGTGACTCAAAACTGTTCTTGCTCAGCCAAGAACACTTCTCTGAACAGAAGTGGGATGCCACTTGAATTCACAGTAAGTATTCTGGAGTAATGTTTGTTCAGATATTTGTTGACATGAAGCACCCTTGGAATATTTTCACAGCTCTACTACTCTTTCAGATCTGGGTAATGGAGTTCAAGCTAATTCCTCTTTGATATTGCTCTTGTGATATCTGCAGAAGGTCTGTTCCCGAAGAATCATTGCCAAGTAAGTGGCCTTAAAAATCAATTAATAGATGCATAAATAAATATTATGCTGAATGTGCAAGAGCCTCCAAGCCTCATTTGAATGACATTCATAGGGAATGGATGTTCATCGCTGTGAACACCTGGTTTTTGAATGCCCAAATGAGGCTATAAATCAGTTTGAGCCTGGTAATACCTTTTTCAACTGACACATTTTATTAAAAAGCATAAGCTTTTGTGTGCAGCAGCTCACTTCATCACATGTAGCATACTCTGTATGATGGCTTTCCTACTAGAATGTATCCAGCAAGAATATGATATCTCTTGAAACACTTTTTAATCACCCTTTTTTTAATAAAGGAAAATTGCTCTTAAAAGGTTGCTTCTGTACACTTTGTTATGCAAAAGTGAGAGTTGGGAGTGTCAAGGGAAATATAAAAGTAAGTTGATGCAATGGGAATGGAGTACTTAAGACAAGAGTGCTATAAAAGAAGCAAAGGTAGGGTCTAAAAACAATGGGTGTGAATGAAGGTGGACCGAATACAAAAGAGAGTAACTTGTGCAAAAGAAGTATGCTGTGGCGGCTTAATCATTGAGGAAGAATGAATGGGAATCAAATTGCAGAACAAAGATATAAAGAATGAATCGGTCAAGAAGAAAAGGAAGAACATGAAAGTCATGGTTACATGGAGTTGATGAGATCCTCATGAAAAGAGAGGGTGTAGAATTTACAGAACAAAAATCAAAGTCTGAAGGAGCATGTGAATGTTATAGAAGGACAACTTGAAAGGATAAAAAGATATGCACAGTTCTGCTGGGATTTATGAGCTTTTTTCTTCATCATCTGCTTTTACTCTTTGGGCTTACAATTTTATTCTCCTTTCTTCAGCCTTATGATGTCATTATTTACAATGTTTTTTATTCCAAAGAGAATAGTGTACTGCAAAAACATACCCCAAATAGTTCAGCATGCCTCCAAGAAAGAATTGAATTCCTTTCAATGTATACCATATTTCTGTTTTGTTCTCACCTCTATGCTTTTCCTTTTTAAATATGAAGTGATTCGCCTCCCCCACCTAAAATTGCATAACTTTAACTCTTGAGTTATTTTGTATCCAAACACTTCCTAAAACTTCTCATGTAAAACTGACATTTCTGGAAGATATCCATCATATCAGAGATGGGGAGGATGAGGGGTTGAAGGTTAGGGCTCTTTGAAGATTAAGACTTATACAGAGTGGGCTGGTCATATCCATTTTAAAAATAGCTGCCATTTTATCAGAAGATTACCAACCTGTCAGAACCCATATTCTAAGGGGGTTCTTTGTGACATTGTGACGTCCCCCGTCTCCATCCCCAGAATACTTATCACCTTGACTTTCTTTCTCTGGGCAGATTGATATACTTCTGCCTGTATTCTTTTTATTTTATACGCCCATTTGGACTACAGTGGAGATAAAGACGGGCCCTTTGCTATGAAGCATGCCAGCATATAACTTGTTTAAACATTAAAACTTCTTTTATTGTAAAAATCTGAATGGCAGGAACTGGTTAGGCAAAAACCAGAGGTCTCTATAAGGGCATTGGCTCTGTGGATTCCATCTTGTAGACTGATTATCTCTCCAAACAATTATGAGAAATTGAATAGTCAATAGATCTTTAGAAGTGTCATGTACTCCTGGCTACTTTCCTTCATAACCAGAGACAAGCTCGCCTGACCAGTAACCAGCCAAGACACAGTAAAGGCCTTTTGTTTCATTTATTTCAATAAGTGGGAGAGAAGCTATCAAAGCTTGGTTCTCTCCAAAGTTCCAACCCAAAATATTCCCTCCTTTATACAACCCAGCTACTGCATCCCTCTTTGTTCCCCATTGGCTGAGGTATTATGTAGTTATATGTAGTTATAGTCTTTCCAACTGCTTCCTACATATTTCCTGCTACCTTCCTTAAACATACTAAATCATACTTCACATGTATGTTAATAATATCTTAGACATATTCAATTACTTGTTTTGAGTTCTGGGCCCCTTTTTTATGGCTCCTTAGAACAATAGGTTCTTTCCTGTTTTTCAGTTTTAGCTTTGACTTTCCTGTTAATCCATTCAGCTAGTTATCCCTGGCTAGCCATTTCCTCTTGCAGCTGTTTTTACAGCTTGTATTCTTCTTTTCTCACTCTGAGACTTGGCTAATTTTTGCCTACATGTCTATCTTGTATCCTCCCTTTATGCTACCATTTCCTGGTTCCCCACTGTAGTTTCTTTGACAGGCTTGTTTCTCCACTCAGTAAGTTTCCCCTACACAGCAGTTTCAATTTTAAATTTTGAAGACCTTTCATTTATTTCTATCAGAAGTAAGAGTATTTTATTTTCCATTTTCTGTATAATACAGCAAATCAATACAGCAAATCAAATCAATTCTCTATTATGGCCAAAGAGCAGAATGCGGAAGGTGGGGCACAGGGATTTAAAAAGCATGCAAAATACACCAGAGTCTAAAACTAATAATTATAAAAAGCTAAAACATATAATCAGAAAGTTTACATAAAAAAACAAAAGTTTAAAGGAATCTAAAAAAGGGATGGAGAAACATTAAATGGCTGTAGGGGAGCATAAAGATTATTTGTGGCAGACTAAATTATCACAGTATAGAGCACTCTGATATGGCAAACTAGGTATTCATTAAGTCTAGTTTATGACACAGGTAATCATTGGTTGCATTTTGAGCACTGAATTTAAAAAAATCTACAATAGGACTAGTTGGTATTATACAACCCAAATAGTACCAGTTCATATTTGAGACACTTGATCAGAAGGAGTGAAAATGAGTAATTGGCATTACCAGAAATTCTAAAGTTTTCATACTCTATGATATTAAAGATGCTAAGTTCCTCATCCAACTCCTTTCAGTTTCTGGGCATATATTTTGTTTCAAATAAATCTGAATAACCTCTTGGTCCAAACAGGAAGCATGGATGATTAAAGTATCAACAGATATGACAGCCATATTGTAGAGACAAAAGGTAAAAGTAGTGGTGAGGAATGATTAGGAAAATGAAGCTTTTCCACATCCAAGATGCTAAAACCTGATTAGAATGAGTAGAAAAGAAGAAAAGTTTCAAGTCTGAAGATTCCCTTGATTGACTGTACATCTCTTGAGGAGGTATGTGGCATTTTGAATATTATAGGAAAGGGAAAAAAGTGCAGACTGATACACATTTCCAAAGAATAATCATCTTGAAACATCATAATCATTAGCATGCCTGGGAAAAATGGATGGCTCTTAGTAAAGGATTATTCTAACCTTCCAGTAATAGTATTAGCTTAAAAAAACCTTCCTATATGGGAAAATTTAATTGAAAGTTTTATGCCCACATTATGAATTGAAGATGAATCTCAAACAACAGATGTACTTTTTTGAACACATGCACACCAAAGTGATTGAACTAATTGGGTTTCAGAGGGATCTGGG
The DNA here is from genome assembly GCA_023970755.1 of Azemiops feae. Lineage (NCBI taxonomy): Eukaryota > Metazoa > Chordata > Lepidosauria > Squamata > Viperidae > Azemiops > Azemiops feae. The sequence continues at coordinate 482,805 of JALGBA010000113.1, forward strand.
GTTGCCAATCCCCATCAAAATGGTATCAAGCATATACCTTATTGTTCGGTAGGGTAATTTCTATGTAAAATAAGTTTGATTAATAATTAGATGAACCAGGTTTGCTCTAGGAGTTTCGGTGTTACTCTGGCAAGAATTCACTTCAGTTCCTTTTTTATTGCAAATATACTTCAAATATTTATTTGTTGGAGATCTGAAACATATTTTTGTTGTTGTACAAAACGAATGAAAAATGTGTTTCCTTTTGTTCAGCTGCAGGGATGAAGATTGTAGCATCATGCTTATTGTGAGAATTGCTGAAATATTTATAATATATTTATGAAAGGACAGAAGAGAACGATAGGGATATTTCCTTATTTCCCTATTTATTCTTGTATTCACATAATACCTACAGCCAAGAACTTGGGAGGGGGGGGTGTTGAGTGGCTATAGTCAAAGATTTGGGATGTTAGTCTCTAGATCTATTTATCTTGAACTTCTACCTTCTTAATTTCTGAAATTCTTGATTATTTCTCCTTCTCTGTGGTGTCTATAGATGTGTACATGTCTAACTGGCAAGGCAGTAGACAGAAAAGTGCAATGCAAGCCTCACCACTTTTTACCTTTGTTGATTTGGATTATTTATTTATTTAATCTCTAGAGGGCTCCATCTCACGAGCAAGTGATACACAAAAAGGTACTTGCAGATGCTTCTGTTAATCTTTTCCATCTTACTTTTCCCTTTGGCCTTCTTTTTGTATTTCTCATTTTCAGCTTAAGCAACTTACCTCTTAACATTGACTCTTGAGTTTTTCCATTTGGAATACTTTCTTTAGGATTCTAGGTGCAATCTTTGAACTTCTGTGCATTTATTAATTTACCATGTTTCCCCAATGTTTAGCTATTTTGCTTTGTCCCTGCCTGCTGAAGTTAAAATGACCAGATGGAAGAAGTAGAGAAAGAGATTCTTTCATATGAGCTAGATAAGTATATAACTTGCCATTAAGATAGTTGCTTAGCTTCTTATATTTTCCTTAAAGGGATAGGATCTGGAAGTAAGTTTGTAGCCAGGACTGTTGATAAGTTGACTTCATTTTTCATATACTCCAAGAAATTTAAAAGAAAACATTTATTCCCTTCTCCCCTTACATAAATATATATAGTGGAAGCCTATAAGTATTAATTAAGTGGGCTTGGAATCTGCGGAATTAGGAAGAGCTGTCAAACAAGTCGAAATGGTTACAATCACACAATCAAAGCCCCAACTTTTTGCATATGTATGCAACATTGATACACACAAAAAGGGGTTAAGTCTTCAGACACATGGAAGCTGCCATCTTGACTTAACTATGTCATCTATCTTAACATAGTTGTGGTAGACCTGGAACACAAAAAACCCCACTTTATCTTTAAAGTCCTTTTCAAAATTAACTACATTCTTATCACAAATCCTGATTCTATCATGGCTGCCAAAATGGGAATGCAGTTAATCTCATCTTGATCTACAAGGGATCTACTTGAAGGGTTGTTTATAACTATATATTTTGTACTGACTCAGAGTTTTAAAACAAAGTTAATTGTACGCATAAGAAATAATTTGTCAATCATCTTTGTTCCCCACTGTAGGCTATGCCTGATTCATATTAAAAAATGCCAGTTTGAGCAGTTTTCTTACCTTTGTGCCAATAAATTAATTGGACAAATGCTTATTAAGTAACAAACACCCCTCTGAGTTGACATATTGGATTTATGTTGGTTTGGCAAGCTGAGCAAGCAATTACTAACACAACTGAGTGCTGCTTTATTTAATGCAGCACTTTTCACCCCTTTTGAATACCATTATAGATGGAGAAAGGGGCTTTTGTTTTCTTCTCAAGAGAAGACTTGTACGAACAAGGAAAAATGATCGCTATTAAAAGCAAACAAAATCATTCTTGGAAGCTCACAAATAACTTTTGTGTTTGCCATTTATCAACAGCCAGACAGACAAGCTTGATATTCACTTGCTTGTCAAAAGCTTAGTGTCACACAAATTGTGACTATTAATAGAGATAGAGATGGAGATAAATATATATAGATATATGCGGTACAAGTAGTCCTCAACTTACAACAGTTCCTTTAGCGACTGAAGTTACAACGGCACTGAAAAAAGTGACTTCTGACCATTTTTCACACTTATGACCTTTGCAGAATCCCCATGGTCATGTGATCAAGATTAGAATGCTTGGCAATTGACTCGTGTTTATGACCGTTCTAGTGTCTCGGGGCCATGTCATCCCCTTTTGCGACCTTCTGACAAGCAAAGTCAATGGGGAAGTCAGATTCACTTAACAACCGGGTTACTAATTTAACAACTGCAGTGTTTCATTTAGCAAACGTGGCAAGAAAAGTCGTAAAATGGCGCAAAACTCACTTAACAAATTTCTCACTTAGAAACATAAGTCAAGGACTGCTTGTATATAGAAACAATCAGATGCAGTATTCACTAAAACAGACCATATGGTCGGAATCTGATTATTTTTTTTTGTCACTGAATTTAGATATTGTTTTAAAATATATCCCATTTTTTATTTCAGTCTCAACAAGTATTTACTGTAACATTTTTTGAAAGATGTCCCGGCAACTGACTTTTTAGTAATTGTGTGTGCTTTGCCTTTGATCTAGTCACAGAATGGGCACACTTCTCTATTGCCATAGAAAGGTAATCTCTCAACTCATGTAGCTGATAAATCAGGCTCAAACACCATATCAATTTATAAAGCACCAGTAGCTTTAAGAAATTCTGTCAAGAAGTTAGCTTTGTTCTGAGCAATATCTATATACCCCAGTCTTTATTCTTCATGGCACAACTATTAGCAGGTGCTGTTTTTAAAAATGTGTTACGACAGTGGTGGGATTCAAATATGTGAACAACCGGTTCTCTGTGTGGATGCTACTTCCGAAAGTCCATTCTGGGCCTGGACAACCAAAAAGTAGCTACCGGTTCTGCCGAAGTGGTGTGAACTGGCTGAATCCCACCACTGTGTTATGACTTCCTATTCACCGCCACGCATAATGCTGCCTTCTCTCTTCATTCCACAAAAATGGGCTCATTATTATTTAGCGACCTGTGGTTACTTCTGGAAAGAAAATATTATTCCATATATGATGGCAACCTTCTGTCCCACCAACTTCTTTCCAAAATATGTGCCTGTATTTATATGCATCGGTTTATTTTTTTTTCCATTCCTTTAACAGCAACTCAATTAATTGACATTTTTTCTCTTACTTATCTACGTATCATCTTTGTTTACAGTATATTATGGGACAGTGTTAAAGGAAGAAGAATGGTCTCCTCCACTTAACCACTTCATGGCAGTTACACAGACACACATATCTATACAGACATGTGAATGCTATATTTTAGTTTCAATTAATTTCTAGTTTTTATTTCTATGTAACCATAATTCTTCTGGGAAGCTACTTCCTGCAAAGAATGGTTTTGATTTGAACATCATAGAACACTTCATACTGAAAGTTCTTCAAATGCTAACATCCATAAATACACAACTGAATAACTCATATATTTCTCTCTATTCCATATTTCCTGTCAAGTGCTGGGAAAATCAGGAAATCTAGGCAATTCAAATGAATATAAAGGTCTAATGCAAGCTTACGCTTTTTACAAGAATCTGAACTACTAATAGTCAAAGCATATTGGCATCGATAAGAGTCAATGGAAGTCATGGTGGGTGCAAAGGGACTCGAGAGTGATGACACATTTGACCCCCTCACTCTGGCTCAGCCTGATCATCTCCTACATATCCCAGGTTATTTTCAGAAGAACCTGCAGAAAATGCAGACAGTTTGCTGACGTTTTCAGTTCCTTCAGTTCATTCTTACCCTTTTTTGTGCAGATAAACACATGTGGAATGTTTTGGAAATCAATCTTCTGTCTGTAAGATGAAAAGTTATACAAACTTTTATTTGCTACACTGACTGAGGTAGAGATTTAAAAAAGAATTTTATAAATAGCAAGTGGTAATACACCAGGACTGGATGAATTTCCTATTGAATGGTATAAAACATTTATAGCTCTTTTCATGCCAAAACTTTGTCAATTGTATGATATTTGATAAGGGAATTCTGTCAGCAACATTTATTCAAGCTTATATTACAGTTATACAAAAAAACAGGTAAAAATCACACTCAGTGTGTGTCCAATCTCACTGATTAATGTTGATACAAAGATTTTAAGCACTGTTAGCAAATAGATCACAGCAAGTGATACTGTTTCTTATTAAGAATAATCAAGCAAAGTTTACAAAAACTAGGCAAGTGGCAGGCAACATTAGGTTAGTTGTAGATTAAATACAGTTGAATGAAAATAAAGATCAATTTGTAATAGTTTTACTGGGTGCTGAAAAAGGATTTCATAATATATACACAGTATATGTCTGCCATACTAAACAGGTTTGGTTTCCTTTAGAATTTATAAATAGATCAAAATATTGTATGAATCACCCATGTAATGGTTCATAGCATATTTTCTTCTACTTTGCCACTAATTAGAGGAACTAGACAAGGATGCCTACTTTCACCCTTGTTCTTTAATATTTGTGTGCCGCCCTTGCCCTGTTCTACTTGACAACATAAGGAGTTTTGCAGACTAGTAGATAACACCGGTAAACATAAATAGGTTTTATATGGCGATGACATTCTTTTTCCTAGTGTCTATTTCACACTATTATTCTGATGTTGATACAAATAATAGATGCCTTTTGTAAAAAATAATGTAATATAGCAGGATACTCTACAAGTGCAATTTGGAAATAAACCTTTGTTTGGTTATCAATGACAGACACTTGCAGATACAGAACTTTTATTGTACACATTAGAAAACTACATTACATTATTTTTCAACATAATCGCCATTCAAATTGAGGCTCTTGTCATAACATCTTACAAGGTTTGAAATTCTTTAGTGGTAGTCGCTCGGCACCAAATCTGGGCTATTGGGGGGAGGTGATCAAAAACATCCCAACAGAACTGCTTCAAAAGTTCTTGGGTGCGTCAAGCAGTGTGTGGGTAAGTATTATCATAAACCAACACCACACTGGAAATCAGCATGCCCTGAAGCTTGTTATGGATGGCTTGTCTGAGTTTTCGTAATGTTTCACAGTAGACTTCTGAATTGATGGTCGAACCACACTTCATGAACTTCACTAGCAGTATACCTTTGGCATCTACACATTTGGCGGGATTTTCTATGGCACCACTTCTGGTGTGGTGTTGGTTCACGATAATGCTCACCCGCACACCACTAGGTGCACCCAAGAACTTTTGAAGCAGTTCCCTTGGGATGTTTTTGATCACCCTCCCTATAGCCTCAATTTGAATGGCGATTATGTTGAAAAGTAATGTAATGTAGTTTTCTAATGTGTGCAATAAAAGTTCTATATCTGTAAGTGTCTGTCATTGACAACCAAATGGAGGTTTATTTCTGAATTGCCCTTGTATTAACTGGTCCAAATTTGAATCGATACCGATAGATGAAAATGTGATGACCCATACATTTAAGGAATATTAGTTCTGTATTTGTATCGAATCCATGAAATATCTAGGAAAGTATGTACTGAAAGATATAACTCAGTAACATGTAATATAATTAAATAGCTGAAGAGAAAGTAGAATATGACTAGATGATAAAAACTAAAATTTTCAGAGGATATTATTTCATTATTATTTGCCTTCATTCATGATATTATTTCAAACTGTATACATAGTACATGAAGTCTGACAATTGGACAGTGTACATGGATTCTCCATACCCTTAATATGGCTAAAAGATTAATATTGCAACATTGGAAAGATAAATGTATTTCCCTATTCACTCAATGGGTTTAAGATCTGATTACCCTTTCCACCTATGAGCAGATCATCTATAGCTGTAGACTTTGTATGGATAAGTGTAATAAAATCTGGAATCTATTTATACAAAATACAGCAGTTAAAAGAAGAATGGTAGTTAGGATTATATAAATATATCAGAAATTAATATAGAAATATTTGAATATAATTTACATTAGAAAAGCTTAAATAGAATTGTAACTGTTAATTTTTATAATATGTTATACTTCATTTTTTCTTTATTCTGTTGTAATTTTTTGCCTTTTAAAGCATTTTATGCAATTTTCCCTTTGAAAATGTATGTATTTGTCTTATAATCATTATAATGTATATAATATATATAATAATATATAATAAAATCCTAACTGTAATATTCCAGCTAAAAACATCAGAAATTCTTAGAATATGAGTTAATAAACCAGCTAAAAGCCAAATGTTTTCTACCAAGCAAGTGTATTGTTAGTTCATTTTTTTCTTTTTCTGATTGACAGAGAGATCCTAATATAGATCACCTTTATTTACTTAAAGAATATACAGCCATATATAATATTATTATATTATATATTATACCATAGAAAGCTATCACTGACAAAGCAACAAAGATAGTTTGAAAGACTGCCATGCGTTTGCATTTGCATTTACTTTTGCTTTTTGTCTCTCCCTCCCCCCCCCCTTGTTTTCAGTGGAAATTTGTAAAAAGCTGTAGTAAGAAAGCTGCTTAGTCAGGAAACTGAAAGAAAAATTATCTTCAAACTTGTCAGCCGTAGGAGAGCTCAATTAAAGTGAATTGATGTGTCTTTGAAATATATACCGTTCCCTAGTTATTGCTTCTCTGAGGTTCCTGCTAGGTCAATACAGCAGGTATGAAAAAATAATGCTGTTTTGCCCCAAACTCCCCAACCTGAGTCCAAAAACACAAACCCCCCATATGCTAAATGCATTGATTCATTTTAAATGAAAACAGGGATATAGCATTGCCATCCTCAGATGCTCAGCTTCATCTCATCCCTGATTAACACAGGTATTGATTCAAACTCTTGCACCAGGGAATGAAAAAGCAGAACCTTTTATCTTCTCTCTCAAAATCTTCATTGCCACAATGCACATTTATTCATCCAAGTTACATGGGAAGTGGGGTGTGGGGTGGGGCAAAGCCACAAAGGAGGGGGAAGATGTCTTTTTATTTCAACCGGTAGATCTCGTGGTTAGGTAAAAACAATTCAATAGAGCTGCACGTTCCTGCTGAGATCTGTTCAGAAGCATTGTACAAAGAAGTTTCAACCCAACCTGTGGGATGCCTTTGGCAACCTTAACTCAGCAATCAAACAGTCAAGAAGAAAGCCTGGAATTCTATCTTACAGTCAATATGGTGCTGCTTCTCTCTCCTGCCCAAAAAAGCAACAGCACTTTTTTCCCAGATGATTTCCATAGCTTACTCAAGGTAGAAATATTGTCAGATTACAAAGCAGCAGAAATCCACACAAGAGTAACCAGCCCACCAGCAAGAAGGAACTATAACATACTATGATGCCAGACAGCATGTGAGAAACCTATTTATATCAAGAGAGAGAGTAGACCATCTAACCCCGTAGTACACCGATAGGGTTCAATCTGCAGGATAATCTTCTCAAGTCAGATGTATCTCACTGATGCCATATAGCAGAAATAAAATACCGTATTTTTCCATGTATAAGATGCAACCTTGTATAAGACGCTCTGGCATGCGAGTTCCAAGCTTACAGCAAACAAAGTCAGTGCTGGGAGCAACCGCCTCCCAGCGCTCTAAATAGACATCTCCTGGTCAGCCCCACCCTCCACCTACCTAACCAGCATCCGGCACGATGAACATGCATAGTCAGTTCACAGCAGCAGCCTTCCAACCCTGGTAAATAAACCAGCATGAGCACCGGCATGACAGCAAGGCAAGGGAAGCAAAGGCAGATTTTAAACTCCGCATTGTTTCTCCGTGCCAATCAGCTGTTCTGCGGAGTGTCGAACAGCTGAGCCGGCAAATCCAGAAGTTCGGACGGCTGCTATTATTGAGCAGGACGGCCTCACAGCTGCGTTCCACAGGGTCCCCGGCCAGCATACACGTACAAGGGAGGGAAAGGGCTGTTGCTGCCATCCATGCTGCTGGTCCCATCTGCTGCCTCCGGACACCGCCATCCGACGATCTTGCCCACTCCCCCCTCCCGTTAGTGGCAAGCCCACAGGGGCTTGACGCCTGCACCAGGCGGCATGGCAGCAGCATGTAAAGAACCCACACAGGCATGCCCTGGGCTGCGGAGGTTACCATTATTTTTTTGTGTATAAGACGCTGCACTTGTATAAGACGCACCTGATTTTTGAACAGGGTGTTTGCAGGAAAAAATAATGTCTTATACACGGAAAAATACGGTAGTCGCTCGAGATTGCCTACATGGGGTTGTGGTAGCTGTCCAGAGTTTTCAGTGAGAGAGAAAATTCTTCCAGCCCTACATGGAGATGCCGGCAACTAAAGGTGGAACTTTCTTCAGGTATAATGTATGCTCAACCTCCCTGTTATTGCTCTTGATTTCATAGCTAGTCATTGTTAGATTCAGCAGAGAGCAAAAAATAACTGTAATGTGAAATTCCTCTCTCCCTTTGATGTTATTTACAAGCAATTATTTCAGATTGTTCCCAGCGGTTGCACTTCAATAAACATATGGTTAACACAAAAGAGTTTCCTTCTGTGTAATTTCCATAAAACCAGGATTTGCAGTTAGCTTGCATATTCACCCTTTAGACCTGCCATTATCACTCTGACTCCTACAGATCAGAATTAATAGAACCATTACCTCCAGAACTATAGACACCATTCCCTGTGCCAGCAGCATTTCGATAATAATATAAATGTAAGGCACAATTATATCACGAAACTATGCATTCCATGTCCCCAGCATCAGTCCTACAGAGTTGCAGGCCTTTGACTTATCTTGGTAAAGTTCTGGAACAAACTGTGCTTATTAAAGCCCACCAGGAAAGCAAACTCTATAGTCTAATTAGATCCCCTGAGCTTATTGGATGGCTTTACAGCTGGAGAATTAAAAGGAAATCACTTCAAGTGTGATATAGACTACAATTACCTGTAATTATATCTGTTTTGCTGTAATAGATAGGAAATAGCATATTGGTTATCCTGGAAGCAAAGGTGCAAAGCCTGGAGATCTTGGGCCCCCTTCAACCGCTCAAAATTTGCCGTCAAATAATATTTTTAATGAGGCACAAGAAGGAATTTACTAAAAGCATTAAATGCTGCATTTACTAGATTGGAATTAAATTGAATTTAAATATCAACTTAATTTTGATCCAGACTGCATCCAATTTTGGAGTGCAGTCCCCTCCTAATGCATAATTAAAATACCAAGTGCATCCAAGCCCCCTGCCATGCAAAGCTATGCATCTCTGTTGTAAGCAGGCCCCAAAGATGCTCTCCAAACTATGCATTTTCTCCTGTTGGTGGAAAAGAAAATTAGAAGATGTGGAATTTATTCCATTTGAGGCTAAAGATTTGCTTTGACTGGCAGACTCTATGAAGCCCTCCGGATTGGGAAGGATCACTTATGTGCACCAAGATCCTAATGCTATTCCTGTTGATTCCAGTTATAGCTAAAGCTAATTTTTCAAAACTGAGATTAGCTTTATAGAACAGTGGCTTGAATCAGGATGTCAGCTCAGTACAGTTCTGTTCCATGTCAGATAAACATCACATGAATATTGTCTATTCTATACTTTATTGCTATAGTTTTCAGCAGCCATCCTGTGGCGTTACTGATGTTTATTAAGTCAAAGACATTATCTTCTATGCAAGCATCACATTGTTGATATTCAGAATAACTGCTTTCTTTTATTTGCTTCAAATTCTTTGATTTTCCAGGCTCAGGGCAGATTTCAGCCCCATGGCCTAGGCAACCCTCTGATGAAGGTTTGGGACCAAAGACTGTCACATATTTCTTTTGTGAAAGCAACATCTTTAGTAATTCTGTTTAAAAGCCAGGTATGTCTCTGGATTTGCATGTGTATATGCTTGATTTTGAAGTTGGAATAACATTAATTTATTAAAACAAAATTCTTTTAGCCTGGGGGTGGTATTCAATGATAAAATAGGCTCTGTGGGGGAAAATAGGAGGAGTGTGTTCACTGCCTTTAGTTCATGGAGGAAAGAAGGGATTGTAATCCAAACATACAAACACATTTCAAATTCTGAAATCTGACCAGACAAAAGAATAATCTTTTCCCTCTTACCTTTAGGAAAAAAAGCTTTCTTTTCTAACTCTAACAACAACATTTTTCTCCATTTCCTTATAGCTGCCTTTGATTTATATTCCTGTCTTTTTAAGGTTATTATGTGGACAATTTTTTATCCATTTGTCAGTGCATATGCATTTTTCAACTGTCCTTCTCATTACTTTCACATCATTTTTCTATTCTAGATTCTACTGTTATATCTGTTATTCCATTTTATGTATAATTCTAACTATTTTTGTCCATATGCCTTTGCCTTCATCTCCATTTTTTAACTGATAATTTAATGCAATGTTTCTTGGGCTTCAATTCCTGCTTCTCTGGTTGAACCTTTGTTCTGTGATTCCATTCTCTGCTTATTCTACATTATCGCCTTTTCCCAAATTTTACTTTTTCATGAGCATCAGTAGTGCTGTGAGACTTTGCCTTTAACAATATTTTGTTCAATTATATCTGTGCCTTTCTTCTCCATATTTAACTCTCTTCCATTTTTTTTATGGTTACAAATTGTTATTAACTATAAATTGAGAATGTTATCTAGGTTTTCTAGCTGTCCCCCTTGTTTTGTTCTGTCTTTTTCATCCAGATGCATAGGTTTCTATCTTTAAATATCTCTTTCTCTTGTATGATATCATTACCAAACCAGCTGTAACATTGACATGGGTCTAAGTCTAAACATCAACAAAGAGAAACTCATACACAGCCTTTCCAATTATTGGTCTTGGAAAACTGGCCTCATTCTCTCCTGCATTTTACAAGCAACTTGCTTTATTCTTTCTGAGTTTATAAGCATCTCCCATTCCTAAAGAAAGTTTGGGTACTTGCAAGATCATCACCATTGTTCAGAATCCATCCTAATGTACTTTATAAGACTTGCTGATCCAGCAGTGTAGTGAAAATAATATTTTGTGGCTCCTTTGTATAATATTTTCAAAATTCAGTCTTCTGTTCCAACCAGCCACATAGCAGCTGATCTTCTTCAAAAATTGAAATGCTTTTGCAAACCATCACATACACTTTCCTTCTTAGTGTTTAACTGGGTTCCCTTGTATTTGCACTGCACTCATCTAGGTTTTATAATGAAGCTATGGTATCAAAGCATGAATTGACATGCTTTTCATTCTCAACTGACTTGTTGCAGAGCCCAATATTGATCAGGACTGAAAAGAACTTACCAGCTGAAGATTATCCTGCTGGTTTTCATACTTAAAAAAAGATTGATGCCTGAGTCTTCCTGTTCTTAATCCAGCACCATAACCACCACACTAGCTCTGTGGAAACCACCAGACATATGCATACAGATATATATTGACAAATGTATGAATCTGTTTGGGAAAGAGACACTCAATGCTTTTTAAATGATGTAAAGTGAAAGGGCTGATATTATTTAATAGAATGTTGGAAGCAGACAGGAAAGGGATGGAATCAATTTGTAAATCTGAAGCAGAAAAAGTAAGAATGGCTTTGCTTTCTTTCTCTGTGCTCAATTCCTGGTTTACTTTGGCAGAGAAATGATGAGTTGGCTGAATGGTTACCTGGGAGCTTAAGATTTACAAATGTAGATAACATCCCTCATTACAGATAGTAATAGAAAAGTAGAGAAAATGCAGGTTGAATTTAAAGTATCTTGAAAATGGAATGGATGCTGGGGTAGCTGAGCTGTTATGAACTTACCCATGTGTGCGGTACCAAATCATACAATGGACATACTCTAACAACCTCTTTTTTCTCTCATGACCTTATGAAGATGCCTTCATTTCATCCACAACTCATATCAAGGTCAACTTAATATTGTTAGAAAATGATCCCATCTGTGTAATCTGATGTGTCTCACATGGTAATAGGGGGTGGGATTAGCCTGGCAATTGGTTTCCTGTTTAACCAATCTGATGTGTCTTGGTCAAGTGGTCTAGAGGATAGGATTAACCTAGAACCTATTGGCCCCTTTTGTCAGCCTTCCAAGATAGATCAAACTTAGGAAACCAAAGTTAGGAAATAAAACTATTTTTATTATAGGCTTATAGTGGCAGACCTTTGCAGATCTGAAAGCCTGTCTCCTCCATCCCATCTTTATTTACAAGAGGATTAGGGAAGGTTATGTCTAAGACATTTTATCAAATTACATTTCTCCTTTGGACTCAGATTTCTCTTACATGACCATGGTCTTGGTCGCAGTTCTTCCTCCTGTCCCTCAAAATTATTCTCACAGTGCCTTACACTATAGCATGGGTGTCAAACTCGCCACATCACGTGATGTGTCATGACATATCGTGACCTTTTCTTTCATTGCCAGAGCTGGGGTGGCCTCCGCATGATGCAACCGGCCCGTGGGCCGGCAGTTTGACATCCCTGCACTATAGGATGGCATGAGATGGCTTTTCTTGTCCAGATGTATGGATACTCACATACACACATGCACACATTAATACAGGTAATCTAATATTAGAGTCTAATATTGAATCTTGAATCCAACTGGTAGAGAACATGAGCAGCAGATTCTATTGTACTAATATTCTATTGTATTAATATACTATTCTGGGGCATTTGTTTTTAAAGGGTAAGTGGAAATTCAAATGTTTTTTTTAAAGAAACAAAAATAAAAATAATGTTTCCAATTCATATATCAGGACTTTACTACCCAATATCTCCAGAAACTAAATTTTAGACCCTCTTTATTCCTATTTTGGTGTCTACCAAATCATTTATTTACTAGTAGGAAAGTAAGTTTAAAATTGCATTTTCGCCATGATCGGTTTCTCCTGGTACAGTCAGTGGCAACTGTTCCCATGAAATCTAGTCTGACATGTACAGCTTGCTACTTTTTTAAAGGAGGTTCTGGATTTTTTTTTTTTAAGTGCACAAACACTCCACATGATAGGATACTGTAAGTAACGTAGAGAAAGATTTCCAGCTTTTAAAAAAAAAAATGTAAAAAAAAACAAAACAAAAAAACTTGAATAGAATTAATTAATTACACTAATTAATGCATTCAGGAGTGATTCCTTTAACACTATATTGCTAAAATAATAATACAGAGATACCTCATAGAGGTACATTAGCAGTCCGTATACTCTTGCAGATATTTACCCATAAACTGTCCCAGTTCCACATTAAACTGTGAATTTAAAAAACAAAGAAACAAAATAAATAGATTAATACTTGAATTTAAATGTCCTTGCAAAATATGTATATCAGGCTTAAAAATTGCCTTCAGGTTGAACCAGTTTGGGAAAGATGCCAAAAAAAAGATATGACAGAAGACACGTGTGTGATCTTTCTGGGGAAAGGGAAGGAATTTCATAGCTACAATGCCATCATTAAAAAGGCCTCTTTGATCCTAGCCACCTGCTGTACACCTTCCCTTTATGTGACAATGAAGAAAGCTTAGAATGCAGAGAAGGATGTGTATGTAGCTTAGGAAGTTCTTATTTGGTGTAAAGATAAATATACAAGGAAATATAAATTACACACAGCAGTGATCTATTCATAGTTGCTATTCTTATAAATTCTCTGAAAAGATTGGCAGCTAAATGTGAGTTGAGATTCAAATTTGTGTTCATAAATAGGGGATGTAGGATGCCATTATCTGTTGCCATCTGCAATTTGAGAATAATTATTTTTGCCTACCAGGCTTCACTTGCAAGTCTGAAAAATGGATTGCTTTGGCCATGTGTAGTGAATTATCTAAATTGCCATATGAATGTAAAGGACTATCTCACTTGGCTACATCAGAGAGAAAGGACAATACAATTTGCTTACTGAAAAATAAGTACTACTGTCTGATTCCTGCTCTCCTTGTTTTGTTTCCAGTCAAGTTAGTGTTGATAAGGATAACTGCAATCCATTTCATATAGATTAATTTGTTTGTTACCTACTTGCATTCTGTCATTATTGGGGAATTGCACCAATCATATGGTAATCATGCTGAAGGAAAAGGAAACTTCACATGAAAAGGCTAAAGTGAAGATATCTTCCATGTTTGTTCATTAGAAGTTGTACTTTGTATCCAGGATAGCCATTCCAGGATAAAGGGGAAAAACATCTAAATTCCAAAAGTATAATATTTGATCTGGACTTTACCCCAGGGTCCACAATTCATTGGATTTTTTTTAAAAATACTTCTTATAACAACCAAGAATATAAGTAGTAGTTACATTCCATGTGACAGGAAGCTCAGATGAGCCCTGATTTATACTGTTATTAAAAATGAGAGAAATGAGAATCAAGACAACTTCCATTGTCCCTGATCTAAAGTTTCATTTGTTAAATGAATCTTGAATACAAACTCAGTTTTTCTGAACTGGTTGCCCTTCAGGTGTATTAAATATATAAACAGTTTGCATGCCAAAATTACATCTGTATAATAAAATAAAATACATTCTATAGGGCAAAATTTCTATCCCCCCCTTTTTTTCCCTTTCCTGAGGATACCAGAACATACTACAATTGCTTGCATCCCCTCTAAGCATGTCAGTCTTGTGAAGAAGTCCATATTAGAATCATACTTAGAGATACTAACTCTAACTTTATTATAAAGTTACTTTAACAGAAACTTGCAAGTCTGAAAGTACATCTGTTCCCCCACTCACCCACCCACCCACCCATTGCCTTTACAATGCAATCCAAACTAAGAAGGGTTCCTTCTGTGAAGTTTTTCATGTCCCCATTTCTTCTGTGGTCTCAGCTGCCTGTTGTCTGACATTGCCTAGTTTGCAATTCTTTCATCTGTCTCACAAGGTCATTCTCACATGCCATTACAATCTAAGATAACCTAAGGACAGATCTATTACTAGGTTTCTTCTACCTCCCAACATTATAATGCAGATCTGCTGTCTCATATGTAGCCAAAGATAATGAACGTATGAAATTTGACTGCCGCCTTGGGAACTTGGAGACAAATGCTGCACTTTGTTCCCTGTCAAAAAAGAAACATGTTTGAACAGACATTTCTCCTTTCCCCCTAGCAAGCATCCTTTCTGAAATTTCAAATCAGCTTTGCCTTTGCAACCTTACATTGTTCAGCAAGAAACATTTACATTTTGATTAAGGGTCAAGATGCATCCAAGCTTCCTCAACAATGTTGCCAGATATATAAAACATGACCCAGCTTTCTGCAGAAGGGGAGCAGGGAAAAGGAAAATAGCTAATTTGTATATGTCACTGCAGATTAGTGAAGCTAAATTTTTGCTGGTTTTTTTTCCCTTCCAGACAGTTGTTTTGGTTTGTAATTTGTCAGGTTTCTTACCAGGTAGATTGATGTTAGTGTAATGTTTCATTATTTTAAAAAAATGCTTCTTGATTGGGATTTTGAAATAGTCCTGTCAGCTTACCAATGTCGTGCTTATTTTTTTTTTTAAATCTTGCAGTTCAGAAAACTAAATTAAAACTGACAAGCAGGGCAATTCTATTTCTCCAGCTCTGATTTCAGACATTCCAACATTGTCAATGTCCAACTGGCAGAGAAGATTTTCTTAGTTCTTTTGCTGATTTCCATCCCATGGGAGGGAAATAATGTAAATCAGTATTTTTCAAACTTGGTGACTTTAAAATACGTGGACTTCAACTCACAGGATTCCCTAGCCAGTAGCTACAAAGGGGCTACCATAACTTTTCTTTTTGCATTGCCTTTGGCATAGTGGAAAGCAAGTCCACTGTCTTAATATCTATTAGAAAATAGTTGTGAAGACAATCTTGTTGATATTTCCATGCATATTTTTAAAAGCTCCATTTTTAAAAGATAGCATTTCACCCTTAGCCACATGGAATAATACTGAGCAATTTTTCTATTATATTTAGAAAGACCCTATTCATAAACAGAGGGCAATGCACAACATCAATCCAAGATTATAAATCTGCGATGGGACTATCTTTCTATCAGGAAATAGTAAGTCCATAATTCTTCATATATAGATATATTCCAAATTTAATTACAAAACAGATCAATATATTTAAACAGTGGTACACTTCCCAAAACAATATTAACAAACATATGGATATTAAACCATTATTGGATAAAAGTGGGGGACATAATATTAGATGTGCAAATGTCCCCTACTTCAATTTACACTTCCAGCACAATAAAATGGACAACCAACCATTTTTTTTCCTCTGACATATGCAATAAATATGAGGGGGGGGTGTATGACGTTGTTCTAATTTACCAATCAACTTACTATGTTATTTAAATCCTTTATTAAAATTGTATATTCCAACACTTTATTCCAAATTTCTTGCAAATGATGTGCATTTTAACAGCTTTCTTTAATTGTCTATAAAATTACAGTAGCTGTAGAGCTATAGTAGAATGATCCCAAACACATTTCAGTAGTGATATTAACTTAGGTGTTTCAAATGTTTCTAATAAGTCTGGAATAAATTGAGAAATCAAAAGGTATTTTTATTAAACATACTAACATTTTGCAGTTTGGACAATCCCATTTTCTCTTGTAATAAATTAAATGTTTTCAAGAACTTTATTGGTGAGAAGGTCATCTACAATATCAATATTCCTATTATCCCATACGTTTTATTTTATAAAAAAAAGTTTTACTTGCAATTTTCAAACAAGGATTATCTCAAAAATACCATTATCATGCACATAAAGTTTCAGTTTCAGCTTATTACAATCAATGCTGTATTTCCATCTCAGCATCTTGCAAATATGCCTTGGAGCCTTTAATGTTGGAAATGTAATAGAATTATGAAACAGGGTCCAAGCTTCTTTCATAATACCAGACAGAGTGAGATAATAACAACCCCATTAATCTAGGATTATCTCAACAATCCCAGTTTTAAGTCTATATAAGATTTAAGAGTAGAATCAACTACAACATCAGCTACAGAATTTGCTTCCATTAGTCTGATTAAAGCAATGTTACAGTGCCATGTCATAAGTTTTAGGCTTGGGTAAGACATCACAATCCATGTAAAGAGAGGCCAGGTTTGTGTCACGATCTCTGACACTGCTTTTGTCGATGTTGCTCCCTTTGTGGATAACTCAATACATATCTACTCAATACAATTTTTGTTATGTGAATGGTAAATAGTACTATGCTCCATTGTATTTTATTGCAATTATTACTTTTATTATTATCATAGGGTTTTAAAAGACCCTTGAGATCATTTAATCCAATTCCCTTTTCGATGCAACATTATGCATTGAATTAATTAATTAGATTAATTAACTATGCTGTGATCCTCTAGCCACTGGGATTTACTCTCAAGGAAAGATCTAGAAATGTTCAGACTGAGGCAAAAAACACTTTTCAAGTTTTCTCTTCCTTGTTCTAACTCAGGCATGTCAAATGGCTGGCCCACGGGCCGGATGTATCATGCTGAAACCGCGCCCACACCATTGCCGGCAATGGGGAAAAAGTTACGATATGTCGCATGACATCACGTGACATCGCGAGTTTGACATGCCTGTTTTAACTTTTGGTGAACGTATCAGTTGATACTGATACGTTCACCAACTCAGAAAGCTCAGACTGGCCAAAGAGCTGCTGCTACAGTTCTACAAAGGAATTATTGAGTCTGTCATTTGTACCGCTATAACTGTCTGGTTTGGCACTGCAACCAAACAAGACAGACACAGATTTCAACAGATAGTTAGAACTGCAGGAAAAAAAACAGTTGCAACCAGCCTGTCTTCCATTGAGGACCTGTATACTTCATGAGCCAGAAAGAGGGCTGTGAAAATATCTACAGGCCCCTCATATCCTGGACATAAACTGTTTCAACTTTTCCCCTCAAGACAATGCTATAGGGCATTGCATGCCAGAATAACTAGACACAAGAACAGTTTTCCCCCCATGCCATCATTCTGCTAAACAACTAATTCCCACAATACTGTCAAACTACCTAGTAAGGCTATATTATTATTATCCTTTCGTCTTTCTTATTACCTATTTCCTTATCTTCTTATGACTATAACTTTGTTGCTTACAATTTATGTTAATTGTTTTATTTAGTATCCTAATATGATTTATGTTCATTGCTTATTTAGTATCCTATGACTATCACTGAGTGTTGTATCTTATGATTTATGATGAATATATTTTATGATGATTACGATCATGTTTTATCATTTGTTGCTTATATGTACATTAAGAGCTTATGCACTGGAGACAAATTCCTTGTGCGTCCAATCACACTTGGCCAATAAAGAATTCTAATTATAATTCTAATAATTCTTCACATTTGAAAAAGAATTATAGCTAGTAGGTTTTCTATTGAATTCTATTATTAAAACTCATTGCATATTTATTAAGACAAAAGGTAAGTCAAAAGAGACTAGATTTATTTGGAACTTTCCTGAAGTTTTGTTAGCAATTTGCAGATTCACAGGAAATCACAGATCTTACACCTATCTCAGGCAGCTTGAGTTCACCTCAATGTAAAGGTATCACTTCATAGTCTAAGCTGGAAAAAATCTTTCACACATTCCAGTCACTGGCAACCTCTTCCAGCTATTAGAATTGCCAGATAAAACTTCACAATAGAGACAAAGCAAAGTGTGTGTAGTGAGGTGGAGTTGTGTTCCTTTAATCTGTCTTTGTGAAGTAATCAACTTGGTTATTATAGGAGGAAATGTTGAAGAAACTATCTATGGAACATTTCTAATATTTATAAAGTACATTGCTACCTTGCTTAGATTTTTGAGTGATTATAATTCCCATTTGTTCCTCTTATTACAGCATTAGTTAGAAGAAGAAAACATGGGAATTTACATTGGTTAAAAAAATATTAAAAAGCACAAATTAGCTCTGTGATTAAGCAGGCATCTGATAACATTACTTATTCATAACAGTTCTGTCAAAATATTTTGCCTAAGAATTCATAGTGATGGCAGATTGAATGATTAAATTGCTGCATTAAAGAAAGAAAGAAAGAAAGAAAGAAAGAAAGAAAGAAAGAAAGAAAGAAAGAAAGAAAGAAAGAAAGAAAGAAAGAAAGAAAGATTAAATTGATGCATGTACTTTTAATGAAAGAGAGAGAGACAGAGAGAGAGAGAGAAAGAAAGAGAGAGAGAAAAAGAGAGAGAGAAAGAAAGATTAAATTGCTGCATTGTACTTTTAATAGAAAGAGGGACAGAGACAAAGAGACAGAGAGAAAAGAAAGAAAGAAAGAGAGAGAGAGAGAGAGAGAAGGAGCACTGTTGAAAGAAACAGAAGAGAAGCTGCAGGTTCAAAGCCTTCCCTTACCCAGTATGTGTAAGTATAGAAAGGAAAAGATTAGTATCATACAGATACTTTTTGCATTGAATGAACACTACCCTTATCACATATAGATCCTATTCATTTTTATATGACATTTTGCAATCTGTTTTGCAATTTCTCAAAAGTGTTCTTCCCCTGTGAAAGAGGCTTCTGAATTTCTACAGATTTTAAGAATGCTTCAGATTTTTTAAGGCATTTCTCTAGTATTCAGAGTGTCACTTACATGTTTTTTTGTTCTACACATCTTTTTATTATCCCAAACTCTCCCGGGGTGGCTCTACATTCCAGTCTACCAAAGCTGAATAGAAGGAATATTCTCATATATGCCACCTGTATATCTTGGGAATTTATTAGTAGCTTCAAAAGTCATGTCTTCATTATTGGCCATACCAGATATGCAGTTACAACTCTATTCACCAATCCATCAAGCATCAAGTATAGGTTTGTATAAAACACCAAGCTATTCCCTGGGAGGGAGAAACAACAAAGGGAAGGAAGGGCTCACCCTGATCTCTACAAGGATGTCATTTCACATATGCCTTGAAAACAATGACATATGTGGTTCACCTCCTTTCTTCAGGATCAATTCCAAACAATGTGATTGGGTAGAAGAGGTCCTGCCCTCAGCCTCTACTTTGTGGGCAATTGCAGAAGTCAAAAATCTTTCTGTTCCTATTTAACATCTACATGAGACCACTGGGTTAGTTCATCTGTCTCCATGGATTGAGGTATCATCAGTATGTTAGACTATAGCCAATTGTGTATCTCTGCTTCTAGTGAATTAAGATGTGTACCTCTTACCCAACATCTGAAGGCTATCTGGGTCTTAATAGGGAACAATAGGCTTCAGTTAAAACCTGGCAAGATTGAGTGATTTGGGCTTTGAGGTACTCTGGTTCTAGGGCTATACTCTCTGGTGCAGAATGGGATTGCATTGGTGCAATCTGGGGGGCTTCCTGGATTCTCAGTGAGCAGGTGGCATTTATGGCTAGGAGGCCCTTTGCACAATTTTATATTGTGCATCAGTTGCACCCATTCCTGGTTTGACTCCTGGTCACTTATATCCCTAGTCACCTCTTGGTGAGCTACTCTACTACAATGCACTCTACATGGGGCTGCATTTGAAACACCAAAAACTTCAGTTGGGGCAAAATGTGCCCCAGTTATTTATGAGCAGTTATTTATGTCTGTGGTGGAACACATGTTACACCTCTACTTCATGAACTGCGTTGGATACCAATCTCTTTCCAGATCCCATTCAAGATGCTGATAAAGACTTTAATGCCATTTATACCATAGGGATGAGTTATTTTTGAAGGACCATCTTTTCTGGATTTAATCTGCCAGTCCCACCAGATCTAGCAGAAAAGAGACGTTGCAGGTTTCATCAGCTAGGAAGCTATAATTGGTAGACCCTTTTCTGTGGTGGCACCTGAATTGAGGAATCTTCTCCCCACTCTTTTGAGTTTCCATCCATCTCTTAAAACCTAGCTGTGCCAACAAAGCCTTCGGACCCCAGGTAATGAGTGAACTTGTAAAGGACTCAATTAACATCCCATCATCTGTTGTTTCCTTGTTTGTTTTGCTTTTTTATAGTTTTTAATTTTTTTATAATTAATGATGGTCATGGCTTTACATATTTATTTATTGTTCTTACTTCTCGCCCAGAGTCACTTTTGGTGACATTAACAGATATAGAAATTAGGTAAATAAATAAATATAGCCAACCAGAGTTGCTTTACAAGATTTTTCTGATAAGTTTTCTTTATACTTTACAACCTGCTTAAAATAATTTAAAGGTATTATATTACCACGCTAAATATTTTGATACTGCTACTCATAAGATGTAGTAGAATTTAAGCTAAATTTGATTTAAAAAAAACAAATTGATATATTTAGCAACAAATGAAGCTTTCTTTGGATACCTAATCCCAATTTTTTAAAAATAATTCAAAATATAAATATTTTTTTCAGTTTTCCAAATTTGCATGAGCTTATATAAACCCAAATTATCAAAAAAAAAAAAAAGGCTATGGTCTACTTTATCAAATGCCTTTCTGAAATCTAAGTCTACTATATACATTGTATTCACTTGATCCACTAACCTTGTCAAATAAAGCAGTAAGATTTGTGTAGCATGAATATCAAAAGTCTTTTCTACATTCAGCGAGTCTACTGCTACTTATTTCAATTTTTCTGATACTATAAATCTAGAATATAAATTAGCAATTTAATATTATTAGATACTTCTTTGACCTTTGATAAAGAAACAGATTGTGCAGGATAGATAATTAATATGATCTGTAATCTCCATGACAGAATTGCTGTCAATATTTTTTGCACTGACATTTAGCAAGGAAATTGGAAAATAGTTTCACACAGTCAGCAGTTGTTTACTATAATAGTAGAAATAATATGATATTGTTTGGGTTGGGGACTTTTCATTTACAGGGTACTGACTTTACTCCCAATATCATTACTTTATACTGTTCCAGAGATACTTGGTTTTCCTTTAAATGACATTAAAAGTTTATGTAATTCTATTTAGGTCATCTTGCACAACTGCTTAGAAGCTCCTTCTTCTCTCCCCCCCCCCCAATTTTTATTAAACTTTTTTTTCTTTCTTTTCCCATGAAGCATAACCAGTTATAAAACCATCTATATGTATCTTAATAGCATAACAAACAAATCATACATTCATAGAATGTCTAAAACAAAGCATTCTTCAAATACTTGCTACATGTGTTTTATACAAAAACCTATTCTTTAATATTTTAAATTGCATCTAGAAAAATATGATTCCTTATTGTTATGTAACTGGTGTCACTGGGGCATGATCAGGTATGGGAATCATCCCTGTAGTGTGTGCATTAACCAGTTCCCCTAAGGCTAAAGATTTCTCTTTCTTTCTTTCTTTCTTTCTTTCTTTCTTTCTTTCTTTCTTTCTTTCTTTCTTTCTTTCTTTCTTTCTTTCTTTCTTTCTTTCTTTCTTTCTTTCTTTCTTCCTTCCTTCCTTCCTTCTTTCTTTCTTTCTTTCTTTCTTTCTTTCTTTCTTCCTTCTTTCTTTCTTTCTTTCTTTCTTTCTTTTACCTTCAAGTCCATCTGGTAACTGTTCAGATAAGTCTCTGTTTCTTCGCAACATTTTTGGAAGTGGTTTGCCATTGTCTTCTTCCCAGGGCTGAGAGGAAGTGATTCGCCCAAGGTCACACAGCTGGCTTTTGTGTCTAAAACTCACAGTCTGCCACTTTCTAGCCTGGTGCCTTTAAGCACTATGCCAAACTGTTCCTGAAGGATCAAGATATTTAAAAATAATCCAATCAAGAAAAACTGTGCTGGCAAGATAAAAAAAAGTATATTATTGTTGAGAAGGATTTAAAAGTCACTATATATTTATAAAATTGAACTCTGACACATGCTTTCAGTACTTTCCACATATGAGAATAGTAGAATGATTTAGGGAGAGTAGTACTGCAATCTAATAAAGAATCTAAAATGTGATTAAAATGTCCAGCCATCATTATTTGATCTTCAGCCAAAATAAAAAAATGTTAGCATTGTGAAATATATTTGGAAAATCCTCAGTAGGGCAACAGTAATAAGTGCAGTATGTTTATTAAAACATTTAATTGCACACAGACATATATACATGTGCGCATACGTGCACACACACACACAAACATTTTCTATTTCATTTATTTATTGTTACATCACAAATTTTGAAGTCTTAATCAAAATCACTACAGGTCAAATACATTTTTGTTTTCTATTAATGTATATTTGACTAACTCATCCCTTGGATAAAAGATCCATCTTTTATGGAAGAACATTCATTTCTGGTAAAAAAAAAACTTCAGGTTTTAAGTTGCCCAATGTAATGAGTTATATAGTTTGGGTAATGAAATGTCTGCAAAACAATAACTAAGCTCAGAGAGAATCAGGAACCCCTCAAACTTAAAACCTTTTAGATTTTATAAAATTAATATCATATTGGACTATAGCACTTCCTCTCAGGTTGTGGCTACACACAGAGAGAGAGAGAGAGAGAGACAGACAGACAGACAGACAGACAGACAGACAGACAGACACATATGTTAAGGAAAACTAAAAATCTAAAAATCTAAATCTACAAAAGAGCCATTGTTTAACTTGGAAATACCTGCCTGTCATTAATAAACAACTTGTTCCTAATCAAGCATAGAGACCATAGATAAAGAGCAGCAAAGTGTTACAGGAAAATGACACACTTGGAGAAGAAGACGTGCTTTGTGATACAAAACATCAGTATTTTATTCTGAGCCATTGCTTTCATGAGGGCTCATCTTTAAATGGGAGGGACGGAATTGGGAGGGTGTATATATTATTTTGTAAAAGGTAAAGTGCTGTGGAGGAATAGTGATATATACAATGTTTCAGTCACAAGAAAAATGATCTGGTACATCTGATTTTTTTTAAAAGATGCTGGCAGATTGGTAGCCTGCAATGCTATAATATGTTCTACATCTGATGGTGAAGCACATGAATAAGTTAAAAGCCATTTTGCATCTGTTTTTAGACAGTCTGTTCACGCTAGAATGAAATTCACATTATCTGTGCCAGAGCTATTAAAATTAATGATGATTCATGTATATATTTAACTCACACCTGCCATTTATGGTTGCCTTGCGTGAGAAAACACATCACTCAGTCCCACCTTATCTGCAATGCCAAAATTCATTCTTTTTTTTTTAAAAAAAAGGGCTCTTAAAGAAGGTTCAGATCACATTCCTCCCTGCAATGATCTTTTTATTAGAGAAAAGTAACGTAAATCATAATGCTTATATTTTCTGAAAGGGGACCTTATATTATACATTCATCCCTTTGGTGTTCTAAGATTTGACACTGGCCATCTCAATGAAGCCAGTTTTACATTCTCCATATCAATGTATAGGTAGTCCTTAGTTAACAATTGCCCTGTTTAGTGACCATTCAAACTTACAATGGTACTGAAAAACACAGCTTTATGATTGGTCCTTCAACTTACAAACATCACAGCATCCCCGTGGTCATCTGATTGCCATTTGTTCACAGTCAGCTTCCAACAAGCAAAGTCAACAGAGAAGCCAGCAGTAAGTTGCAAATTATGATGTTTCACTTCACCATACCACTCAGCACAGAGTTGCTGGTCCCAATGCTAATGGTAATAGTAAAGTGAGGACTACCTGAATTTCTCCAATAGATTTTCATAAAAGCCTGGGACTCTCATTCCTACATTGCCTCCATTCAAATCAGAAGACCACACTTGGGATACTGCATCCAGTTTTGGTCATCACCATATAAAAAAGATGCTGAGACTCTAGAAAGAGTGCAGAGAAGGCAACAATGATGATTAGAGGGCTGGAGGCTAAAACATGTCAAGAATGGTTGCTAGAATTGGGTATGTCTAGTTTAATGAAAAGAAAGACTAGGGGGTGACATGAATGCACTATTCTAATATCTCAGGGGTTGCCACAAAGAAGAGAGAGTTGAGCTATTCTCCAAAGCATCTAAAGGCAGGAGAAGAAACAATGGATGGAAACTAATCAAGGAGAGAAGCAACCTAGAACTAAGGATAAATTTCCTGACAGTTAGAACAATTAATCAGTGGAATGACTTACCTCCAGAAGTTCTGGGTGCTCCAATATTGGGTTTTTTGTTTTTTTAAAAAGAAATTGAACAGCCATTTGTCTGATATGGTACATGGTTTCCTGCCTGAGCAGAGAGTTGGACTAGAAGACCTCCAAGATCCCTTCCAACTCTTTATTCTGATGTTCTAAATGCCTAGTATTTGTGTTCAAGTATATAACTGCTTCTCATTTCACACCATTTTGAGCAGAGGCAAAGAACAGCAGCATCTAGTTGGATAATGGGACAAGACAGAAAAAGATGCTGATGACTGGCAGCTGCTTAAAGAAGGGAAGAGAAGGCTTCCATCAAAAGAATAGGAATGAGCAGCAGTTACACAATTTGAGGACGGATGAAGTGCAAAAGTGTATATTCTACCTCTCTATGTTTCAGAAATGTAAATACAGTCTCATTCCAGGACCTCAATGGATAAAATGTGGGGCCAATTAATTTTGGACTGGCTTTGTGCTGGATATTTGGGAGAATGAATTAATTGAAATGGGATTTCTTTATTTAGTAATGATTGATCACATGGGCACTAATGATGGATGAGCATAATTAACTAAAGGGGAATGGATCTGTAATAGGATCAAGATCAGTGGGTGGTAAATTCACACTGAATAAATGAATGCAAAGGCTGCAACAGATTAAGGCCAGGGGAATGAGTAGAGCAAAGGAAGAAAAGGAGGGTTTCAGATATGGGTTGAAAGACACATTATCTTTGAGAAATATGGGTAGGGGAGACCAGGAATACAAATTTCTCAGACACCAGTTAATCCAGTCTTCTTAAATATTTTTTTTTCAAGTTTTCCTCTCTTTAGTCCTCAAAACTAGCAGAAATGATAGCAGAATTATGGTTAATACTGCTAATTACAGATGTACCTAAAAGTGATGGTTTACAGGGTGCTGTGAACAGGAAGTGTCCAGGAATATTTCCTTTGGTGTCTTTCAATCTCAGTAGCCTATCTGACTTTTTAGATTCTTGTAATTAAACTAATCCAAAGTAAAAGAATCTGGCATGGTGTTAAAGTATTAGACTTTGTAACATCGTCAATATAAGAGACATAGACATTTTTGATTTTTTTTTTAACTAGTGGGTGACTGCAACTCAATGTTTTGTTTAGAATGTGGCCTCCTTGATGGGGAGAGTAGAGGTAACAGAAATTATGCAGGAGTGGCAACCTTATCTATAAACTTATCAAATTCCAGTGTGAGAAATGGATCCATTGGAACTGGTTACATTCATCAACCTTGCTAGTTGGGGGAATATGCACAGTCTGAATAGACATGGCCCACCCTACCCATGCAATGCAGACCACCTCTCATCAACTAATTTTAATGGATCTGATATAAGGAGAAGAGGCCGAGTCTCGAAAGTAATATTTTTCTGCCACAGTCTCCTTTGAGATTACACTAGCACCATTATTGTTGGCCTACCAGCAGCAATTAAAGATGGAGGTTATCATAGGCATTCTCTCAAAATTCCAAATGACTTCAAGGATTAAAAGATTTACTAGTCTTAGATTTGCCATCCACCCTTTTGAAAATTTTCAGTGGATGTTCATGAAGAGAAGTAAGTTCCAGTTATGGTTTGTTTTATTTATATCCTAACTAGCCTCTAAAAGCAAAAAGCAGTGTAAATAGCACTCCCTCCTCAACAATGCTGTATGGTCAGTTGGGCTAAAAGAAACTGATCAGCTCAAAGTCAGCTATCAAGCTTCTGTTGATGAAGGTGAGTTTGAATCTGGACTTCCCAATCAATGTTCTACTGCAGATTGAATTTTTCTCTATGTTCTTATTACCTTCCCTCATTAAATGCCATTTTACAGGGATTTTTTTAAAGAAAGAAAAAGATACTTGTAGTACAGAGACAAAAAGAAGAAAATATTATATGTGTATAGTTGCTGATTCTTGATTTATTTATTTTTTTAACATTTCCAAGCATGCTTCAGCCAGACTAACACACCTGGGCTGCAAAATGTCAAGTGATCATCATTAGATAACAGTAAAGATACAGAAAACCATATTTGCCTCCATCTAATGTTCATCTGAGGTTTTGCTGCCAAGTTCAGGTAGTCCTAATTCAAGATCTACTTTTAGTAATAGTAGTAAAAAATGTCTTGATGTGCCTAGGAAAAGAAAGAAATGATTTATAGCAATATTTGTAGCAAGAGTTTAAACACTGAAAAAATGTTAAATTGACAGAAAATCTTATTTTCCCTTAAGTTGGATTTTTCTTTTCCATGTTTTTTTTTAAAATGGTTTTAGTCTCCTGGATGTGTATCATATGGATTTTATAGACAGAATTTTGGAATTGTCAGGCTTATAAGTAAATGCCTTGTCAGTTTGGGTTAGAACTCTTAGCTGATTAAAGAGAGGATTATAATTATTTGTCACTTTTAGTTTGAGGAAGCAATTATTCATAAGCTTCTAATGAAAATATATCATTAGAACAAAACTCATATAATTGAATTAAATTAAATTAAATTAAATTATCTTGGCAAATTCTGGTTTAACTATTTTTACAGAGAGCATTGGTATCTATACAACCTTTTAAAAATATTTTGATAAACTCAGAGTGATTTTTATTTAAAAAAAAAAACACTCACAGAAGTGTTTCACTTCCTATATATCACGTTCATTGGCTTTTACCCCAGACTTATCAATCATTATCAGGATTTACTCCTTATGACCTGAATGAGAAAAACATATTACCAGACATTTGAAAGACCATATGCTACCGTTAAGATTCAACCAACATCCATCAAAATATCACCGAGCTGAGCAAAAGTGGAAACTAAACTCCTTACATTCTTGAAGAAATATCCTGGGGAAAGACCAGCTTCCTAAAAATAGAGAAGCAGCAGCAAAAATAAGAAACCAAGGGCAGGTTTAAGCTGGTTTATTACTCATTCTGGTTCCACAGGGAATACTAGGAGTAGTAATTTTATAAATGGGTTCAGAGTTTCTTAGAGAAAATCCTTAATCCTTGCCAAAGATCGTGAAAGTAAAATTGGTTGATATTCTGTGTGTTCTGGGTTTTTTTTTTTCTTCCCCCAAGATAAATAAACTGTGATGGGAAAGGTTTTATCACAGCCATATAAGAAGAGAGGTGTTCAGACAAGTAAAGACAGTGGATATGATCCCATGATCAAAGCCCCACCCTGTCTTAAACACAGATTGTATATGTCGCATACTGTTGTGATTCTTTGCCAGCCAGTGGATCTGGCAGCTGAGTCTGAGGAATCAGATGAGGAGGAGGGGCCTGGAGTGACATTAGAGTCAGAGGAAGGCTCTGAGGAGCTCCAAGACTTATAGTCAGATGAGGAGCCTGACCCCTCTACTTGCGCTCAGGCTGAGACACAGCTGTGCTGGGAACCTGAGTTGGATAGTGATGAAGAACAGTTGGGACAAATCCCGGATGCACGAATGCGCAGGAAAGAGAAGCGAGTAGGACAGAGGAATGCAATGGGGCGGCTCCAAAAGCAAAGGAGAAGGCATTAGGAAGCCACGCTTTGGCTGAATTATAAAAGAGAAGGTGTGGGAGGTGCTGGTTGCTGAAGGCAACTGTTCGTGTTGAGGATTGAGTTTCTGTGGACTGTTTGTTTGCCTTGGACATTGACTCAGGTCTGTGAGAATAAAAGGGGTTGGTTTTTTTCTTGTGGTTCCTGCCTGTTTCCTGGAAGAGGGGTTTCTCCTTGTGAGCATTACAAGGACTCACGTAGGCTGGGACAGAACACATACATGAAGAAAGACTGAGGTTTTCATCACATTTGTATCTGCCATATTATGTTTTTTTACTTCATCCCATCTTCATCCCAGACACTCTCATTGTAATTCATGTAGTTTATGCGGCACCAATATGGAATTGGTTTGCCACTTCTTCTTCTTCTGAGGTGTTTTTTGTTTGTTTGTTTGTTTGTTTTGACCTCCCAGTCTAGCCCACAGTCCTGAGATTTGTTGCTGGGTTATATCCAATCCAATTCCCTAACTTTTTGAATTTAGGCAAGGTTAGCTAGGGCTGCCATTGGGTCAAGCATTTAAATATGAAGAAGAAATAATGATTGATTAAAGATACCAAGAGAGGACTTGCGGATCTCTGTCAGGAAACCTGGCCTATTTAGGATTCATCCACGTGACTCCACATCTCAAATATGTCCGTCTCTATGTGTTTGCAGTGATTCTTTACTTGAAAATGCCAAATGTAATAGTGATATGTTGTAGCCTACTTCAAGCCATCACTGAAAGCATAAAGAACATTTCCTAATGTGGATGGACAAGAATGCTTGTTATTTTGAAATCTTCTTATATGAAGAACGGCTGCAGGACTTGGGTTTGGCTAGTCTAGAGAAAAGAAAAAGTTGAAAGGATCACGCACCTCGGTTTTAATTTACATGAAAGCTGGGACATGACTGCTGAAGTAAAGACAAGGATAGAGAAAGCTTGAACAGCATTCTTCAAAATGAAAAAGGTCTTCTGCAGTCACGACATAAGCCTAAGACTGAAAATCAGACTTGTCAGATGCTATATTTTTTCTATCCTGCTCTATGGAGTAGAGAGTTGGTCTCTGACAGAAGGCCACCTGAAGAGACTAGAAGCATTTGAAATGTGGATTTACAGGCAGCTGTTACGTATAAGCTGGGTTGACAAAATCAGAAATGAGGAGGTGATAAGCCGCCTGGGAAAGCCAAGGGAAATCATCAAAACAATTAAAAAATGAAAGTTAGAATATTTCGGACATGTGATGTGACACCCAGAAAAATACAGCATACTCCATTTAATACTCCAAGGAAAAATTGAAGGCAAACGAGGTCCAGGCAGAAGAAGAACATCATGGCTTCAAAATCTAAGGGACTGGTTTGGACAAAACTCAGCAGCACTTTTTCGTGCGGCTGCTGATAAAAACAGGATCGCCAACATGATCGCCAATGTCCGATAACGGATATGGCAGAAGAAGAAGAAGAAGAAGAAGAAGAAGAAGAAGAAGAAGAAGAAGAAGAAGAAGAAGAAGAAGAAGAAGAAGAAGAAGAAGAAGAAGAAGAAGAAGAAGAAGAAGAAGAAGAAGAAGAAGAAAGAAGCATGATAGCATGATAGCAGTATTCCAGTATTTGAGGGGCTGCCACAAAGAAGAGGGTGAAACTATTGTCCAAAGCACCAGAAGGCAAGACAAGAAACAATGATTGGAAACTAACTAAAGAGAGAAGCAACCTGGAATTAAGGAGAAACTTCCTAACAGTGAGCTTGCCTTCAGAAATCATGGGTGCTCCATCACTGGAGGACTTTAAGAAGAAACTAGACAGTCCCTTGTCTGAAATGGTATAGGTTCTCCTGCTTGAACAGGGGGCTGGACTAGAAGACCTCCAAGGTCCCTTTCTATTCTATTCTATTCTATTCTATTCTATTCTATTCTATTCTATTCTATTCTATTCTATTCTTATATGCTCCGGTATTAATTTGCTAGTTTTATAAACACAGATACATATTTGTATGATATGTATTAGTGGCCTTTCGGGGCTTCTTCCAGCTTCCAAGGTGGGTACTCAGGCCTCTCTAAATGTATTGAATTAAGCTATGAATATCCTTCAAAACTGATTATGCTGAAAGTTATAGCTTGGCAACATCTGGCAGATCAGAGGTAGATCAACCCTGAACTATTCTGGCACTGCTTTGCAGCTACCTTTTCAACTCCTGTCTTGTGGAAAGTAGAGCCTTGCATTTCAGTTCCACAGAAAGCAGTGCCATGTTCTTGCCTGTCCTAGTATTTCTTCAGCATTATCTCCCACAGATATGCCATTTAAATATTAAACTTCTGGATTGAAACATTTGATTCTTCTGTTATTAGTATTATGCTGGGCAAAGTGAAAATAGAGCCAAAGTGATAGATTGCTTAATGTAACCATGTGGTCAGTAAACAGGATGAGAAACATGAGAATTCTTTTTAAATCCAATACAACAAAAATTTATTACAACCAAAGACCAGCATAAAATGATACAAAACAAAAAGAAAAGAAATAATAGGAAGAGGAAGGACAAGCATATAAATCTTATCAAAATATAGTTGGTCCATCATAGTAGATACTATGTAGAAGATACGACAAAGCTGCCATATAGGAGCCTGAAGCCTATAAAAATATGCAATAGACAAAAACCAAACCTAAATAGAAACACAATAAATAATATGGATAAATCTAGTACCTCAATATATTTGTTTCTTCCATGCAATCATGTCAAATTTTTGGACAAGTCCCAGTAGTTTTCTTAGCAAGGTTTTTCAGGAATTGTTTGCCACTAACTCCTTCCTAGGGCTGGGAGGGAGTAACTGGTCCAAGGTCAGTTATTAATTTGCTGACTTTGTGCCTAAAATGGGATAAAAACTCACAGTCTCCAGGTATCTATCCTGATGATTTAACCACTACATCAAACTGGCTCTCATTATAAAATTATTCTATATCAAACAAATTAAACAATACATTTAAAACACATGGACAAAACTGGAGGAGAAAAAGAGTTATTGCTAGTGTTTTGTAGGCACTAGCATCTTACAGATGCTACCACGTTACGTGGAACTCTTGGCAGGCAATAGAAAGATGTATAAAATGTCTAAAGTGATCATGAACATCTACTGGCAATTATGTAATACAGGTATACACTCAAACACACACAAACACAAGTACACTCCCTCTCACACCCACCTTTCCCCCTGTCACTCCTACCAACAGGTTACAAGCTCTCTTCCTTTCACCTTTGGCTTACTTTACTTTTACTTTGCTTTACCCTTATTTTAAATCACTTTCTCTAAAATATAACTTCTAAATGCCATTTTCCTTAGATAACACATTTTGTCCTGGAGAAGTTCCAAAATTGGAAAAGACACTGCCCTTGCATTTCAGCTGGTTTAGCAAAAATATATATATTAAAAAAATCAGTTCATACTAAAGGAACAATTTTTGGGTTCATCTCTGTTTTCATTTTGATATGACAAAGGTCTCTGCTTTACGCTTTAATTTGACTTCTCAAAAGGTTTCTGGCACACACAGTAATAAAAAAAGGGATTAGAAAACTCTTTTTTTTCAAAACCTGTTTGAAGATTGTGACAATCTTTTTCTAAGGTACGGCCATGGGGAACCTCTAGCACTCTGATCAAGCATGGTCCACAGAGACTCCACATCTGACCTGCCACTTCCTTAGAAAGCTCACCCCTCTCCAAGACCTATTTCCTCTTCAAAGCTCCCACTCATCTCTCTCTTTTTGATTATGGTTCTCAGAGAACACCTCCCCAGAGTGCTATTAAATGTCACAACAGCAATCCTAAAACAAGGGTAATCATTTTCAGGGGACATTAAACAAGGCTTAAAGCAGATTTTTTGTTTTGTTTTTTAAGTTTCTCAGTATGAAACTTGTTTGTTCCATGCTCCAGCCTTGCATTTTCATAAGTAACAAAGCTTGCTCAGCAAATATTATAATAACATTCCCAGTACAATCAAATTTCATAAAAGCAGCCATCCACATTTCAGCTTCAGTAATTTGCCAATTACTCTTGGCAATTCCAATAATTAAGGTTGAGGTTTGTCTTCCTGAATCTTCTGCTAAAGAAATAATTACCACTTAGTTCTTCTTAGCAATGCTTTCTGAAACTAATTTCTAGGTTCTCTTTAAGGTATCCAGCAAGGAGTGTCAATCTGGATCTCCCTTTCTGTTTTGACTTTATAGTTGAAGTGTCATGAAAATAGAAAACTCTGATTTTTAGCAGAATTCCCTTCCTTCCTTAAAATCAACAATTCTCTTTTGGGAGGTAGATAGTCCTATTTGACAAGAAATCCTGAGTAAAATGTTCGTTCTACTGCCTTTAGCAAGTTCTTTTAAAAAAGATTAAACCAGAAAAAAGTGCCTGAACTAGATAGATTATCAGGTTCCTATTATAAATGCTTTACAGCCTTGCAAAACACTATAAATTTTATTTTAGAGAGAGAAAAGATGCCAGGGAGACTTGGAATATCACAAATATAGCACTAATAGCTAAAGAAGGACAGGATTTGACTTTGATGAGAAATTAGAGACCAATATCACTACTTAATATTGATTATAAAATGTTCACAATGATCCTAGAACAATTGTAAAGTAATTTTACAATAATTTATTCATGAAGATCAATTAAGACTCCCCCCCCAAATTAAAAGATAATGTTACAACTGTGTTGGATATTTTAGAATTTCTTAAACAACACAATGAAAAACAAGTTGCATTAATTTTTTTTAGATGAAGAAAAAGCTTTTGATAGTTTAAATTGCACTCTTTTATTTAAAATTTGGAAGATACATATTTTGGATAAAAGTTTATAAAATGGATAAAATTGATATATTCTTTACAAAAGGTACAAATAATTGCTAATGGAGATAAAACTAAACCATGTGGGATACAAAAAGGAACAAGACAGGCTTGTCCATTGTGTTTTCTGATTATTTTAGTTTTAGAAACATTGAATAGCGTCATAAGATAATACAAAAGGTTTAGGGCACTAAGATTAAAAAAGAGATTTACAAACTAAAAGCTTTTGCAGATGAACTGATATTGGTTTTAGAAGATCCTTTAAAATATTAATTGAACTATTAATTGGAAAATTAGAAGAATTTGGTGCATCAGCAGATTTTAAGATTAACAAACATGTTTACAAATATGTTAAGAAAGATATAAAAGATCAAATGGAACTGATGAATAAAATGAGTTGTAAGGTTGAAAAGACAATGAAGTACTTGGCTATTCATATGACAAATATGAATTGCATGTTATTTCAAAATAATTATATTAAGACTTGAAATGAAATTAGAAAAGATGTGTTAAGATAGGAGAAAACACAATTGTCATTGTTGGGGAGAATTTCTGTGATTAAGATGAATGTTTTGCTTAGAATGTTATTTTTATTTTGGACAATACTCATTTTGACATCTGATGTACTAATTAAACAATGACAGAAAGATACATCTAAATTTGTGTAGGACAGGAAAAAATGAGTTAAATATAAGATGGTACAAAATGTAAAAGCAAGAGAAGAATAGAAATTTACTTTGCAGTTTGCTGTTTTGTCTGGATGAAATAATGGGTGTAAACAGAAGTTAGAAGGACAGAACTTGAGATTTCATTGGCATGAGCATTTATGGTACAAGGCTAAAGTTAATGTAGAATTGAACAATCATTCTGTTAGACGTGCCACACTTACAGTAGTATATGAAACAGATATAAACCTAGCATGTGCCTGAAAATACTTTTGTGTCTTTTGTGTCTTTTATAGATGAAAAATAATAGATAAACAGAAATGGCCAACTTATTGTGATACTAGAATTTTATCAAGGGGACTGTAAAATAAAATCAAGAAAACAACTGGTGGCAGAGGGATACAGTTGTCAATTGATCTCTTATTTATAATTGTTAGAAAGATTTAAAGCACATAAAAGAGTTTATAGTTTTGAACATTATAAGACTGAGTTTGGAATAGAATTGTCTAGAAATGATGAACATATTATTGCTATTATTGAAATTTGAAACAGAAGAAGAACAGGTGAAAGAATATGTGATAAATGGGCAAATATGATTGTAATATAGAAAAAGAACAATGGGGAAATATGTGGTTGAAAGGATTAAAATTTACATTATGTTATAGTCCTAAAGTATTTATAAAATGAGGTATCATTGGTGCATGTCACTGGAAAAAAACTGTCTAGAACATAAACAGATATTTGTGCTGAGAATATAATCAACAAGAAGGAACAATTTACTATGCTTGTTGTAAGTATAAAAAAGCTAGGAAATTTTGGAATCAATTACATATAATAACAGAGAAGATTTTAAGAACTGATATACAATTGAAAGCAGATATTTTTATTTTGGGTAAAAAGTAAAAAGGTAAAGGTTTTCCCTGCCCAGTTCTGTCCAACTCCTAGGGCATAGTGCTCAAGTCTGTTTTACAGCAGAGGGAGCCAGAGTTGTCCAAAGATGCTTCCATAGTCATGTGGCCAGCATGAATATATCCCGAGGCACACAGAATGCTGCTACCTTCCCATCAAAATAGTACCTATTTATCTACTTACATTTGCATGCTTATGAACTGCTTGGTTGGGAGGAACTGCAGCAAGAATGGGAGTTCACTCCATTACCTGAGACTCAAATTGTTAACCATCCAGTCAACAGCCCAGCATCATAATCATTAGGCCACTGCACCCACTCTTATTTTGGGATTGATGGATAAACAGTTGGGGGGAAAATGGAACTTTGTTTTTGTTTATGTCAACTGAATCAAAACTGTCATATGCCCAAAGAATTGACTTTATCTGCATGGAGAAATGGTTGATGAAGATGGCAGAACGTGCTGAGATAGCCAAACTGACAGCTATCATTGGAGATATGACTTTGTCTAAATTTAATGCTGATTGGAAACCCTTATAAGACTTTCTGTGTGAATCAGAAGAAATGAAATTATGACATATGGTTTTGATGATTAGAAAAATATAGACTGTAGAAAAAAACGATTTACATTTATACTTATAACTGGTGTAAATGTCAATTCTTTATTGTTCTTTTTTTCCTGCACTTTTGACTTTGTTTCTTTTATTGTTTCCTTTTTTTCTTTTCTCTTCATTCGAAATATTAATGCTTCTAAGTCTTTATCTTTCATCTTGAAATTTGAATAGAGTTATATATGTATAAAAGAAGCAAACACTTCAGATGCTTTGGAGAGTCACTCAATTTTCCAAATCGTGATTGCCTGAAGTGTGAATGCAAACACCAGGAGTTCTACGTCATTCAGTAGTTCACTGAACAAAGAATGAAAGCTGGACAATAGGAGCAGCCTTTGATTCCATTACTTGGGGATTTATGCTTTGATTTTCCTTCCTTCTTTCTTTCCTTTTTTAAGATATTGTGGGACATTTTGATGAGGCTATGCCTGCTACAGTTGTTGAGCTTCCGTCTAAATCAACACCAATTTTCTTCTTGGATTATATTAAAGAGATTGTAAAAAATATATTAAGCTTTTAATGGAAAAATTGCTCACTTTTTCTCTTAGAATTTTCACCATTTCCAAAATTTCTAAGAACTATTACCTAATATTATCAGCATTAAGACTGAAGGAACATTGTACTCTTAGAGTAAAAAATGTGGGAGAATAGCCAGGTTCCTGATTCAGGCAAGGAGACTTTTTTTCCCCCATACTCACTACAAGATAAAATTGGCAGAGTTGTCAATTTAGATGCATTCCTACACTGAGGAACCAATAGTAACTAGGGTTTATTTTAAAATTCATTCTTTAGCATACAGCTATTTTGTCATTCCTTTGTTAAAACATGCATTTTTATTCATTTATTCCTTATTGCATATACTTGTGAATAAGCCCATGTGCAAATAATCCAAACCTTGAATTTTTTTAATCAAAATCTATGGATAAGACAGTTCTCAAAATGTTTGTATTTTTCAATTTTCACATCTGGTTTATCTCTGGGTAATATATGGATTATCTATTTTTTTCACATTGTTTGGTTAAAAATGGGATGGTTTAAGTCTGGATGGGCTTCTACAAGAGTATATGCAGGGTGTACAGGTAGTTGAAAAATGTAATAAACCCATCCACAGATAAACAGAATCCAATTTGGGGGATATATTTTAGCACTTAAAATTTTCAGTTTATTCACATGTACACGGTAGATGTACAGTCCTTTACTTACAACTATTCATTAAGCAATCATTCAAAGTTACAATAGTGCTGAACAAAGAGACTTACAATCCATGCCTGAAGTTATGGACATTGCAGTGCCCCTACAGTCACCTGACCAAAATTAGAGGGCTTGGCAGTGCACCCACTATTATGGCTACAGGGGCATTTCAACTACCCCCACCCAGCCATCTATCTCTCTCCATCTGTGCCATTTTTGACCCCTGCTGCCCTGTGCTTCATTCCCCCCAGGTGACCTTCATCATCTTCTTGCTCCCATGCTGCCAAAACATGCCCAGCTGAGCTTTTGGGCAACGATAAAAGAAAAAAAAAGAGAAGCCCCTGAGCTGTAATGCAACAAAGCATACCTTTGCAAAGAGTTCCTGGATGGGGATGACTTTGCATAGTAGAAGACAACACAAAACACAACAAACAAAACAGCCAAGATGTCTCTTTACAAAAACCTCCTTGGTGCAGTTGGAAAAAAAAAAGTACCAAAAGCAGCCCCTGGACTGCAGCACACTGTAAAGCTCAGCCCCAGCCTATTCCAGCATCTGGGCTAGGCATGTCTCATTAGCCATGGAGCAAGAAGATGGTGAAGATCAACTGGGCTGGTGAAGCACAGGGAGGCTGGATGGTGAGAGTGACTGGGACTAGCTGAGTGGCATCAGAGCATGGCAAGAAGCCTCGGAGCTGCTTGCCATTCCATAAGTCAAGGAGTAGGGCAGTCAAAAGGACAGAGATGCTGAGGAGATAGATGGAGAGGTTAGACAGTCCCATATCTTATTGAGTCTTAGGCCTGGGAGAAACCAAGCCTGGAATGGCTTGGATTGGAATGAGTCATCGGCTAATGACTGGTAAAATTCACTTAGCAATGTCAACATGGATTGCCAGGATTGTGATTGCTAAGCAATGTGATTATGTGGCATGTGCTCTTAGGGACCAAAGTTCCAGTCCAATTGTGGTCATAAATAAAGGACTACCTGTATATTCCACTTTTCATTTGGGAGCCCAAAGCGGTATACCATATATAGTGTGCCCCCCCCCCCATTTTTTCCCCAAACAACAAGAAACCTGTAAGGTAGGTTGGACTGAGAGGGATTGACCCAATGAACTGAGAATGGACGACCTGGATCTACCCAGTCCTACTCCAGCCATTTAACCACTATACCACATTGGTGCTCATAGCATGGGATAGTGGAGTTGCATTTTTTAAAATCTGCATTGGAGACACTAAATGGTCTCAGTGCATCTAATGTCAGACAATAGTAGACTTACCTATTGAAGTCAGAGTTGTAGCAAGTTTAGGGTGAATAATTCACATAGGCTTTTCATAACTGAATTGCACACATCATGCTTGTCTTTTAGGGATATAGCTTGGGAATTACAGCCTTAATTTATCCACTATATTAATAGATCTGGTGTCTTCCTATTTGGCATATCCTATTCACTCTTCTGATTTTAAAAACCACCTTAAACCACTTACATTTAAAACATATGGAAGATATGGGTACCATATGTTTGGGACCCAATCTTGAAAACCTTTCTTATGCTTCCCTCTTCACTAGTCAATCTGTGTACTGCTGTTCTTTCTTCAAAAGTGCATATAGCAGATAAAGATGAGGAGTTTTTTTCTTGCCAATGCTACATTCAACCATCCTAAGGCATTCAAGATTAGATTATCAGGATACCGAGAGGCAAGCAGATCTAGGGAAAGTCCCAACCTTCCTGTCATCAGTACACAACAGGTATATTGTCACTAGCTACCAGCTACCTTACACAGCTAGAAACACCTAGCCATTGGAAAGTTTTCTCTCTTGCTTTCCCCTCGGCAATATTGGATGGGAAATATTAAAAAATTCCTTTGGCTGAAAGGTTTTGCTCCTGATTCTTAAAAGGTCAAAACTACATGGCTCCTTTATGGAGCCATCCAAACCAGATTCATACTTATTCTGATTAGTAGATATACTAAAACAGAGGTCCCCAACCTTTTGGGCACCAGGGACCAGTTCTGTGGAGACAGGTTTTTCCACGGACCGAAGGGTGCATGGTTTTGTGTGCTGCCTGCATCTTGTGGATGGGGCTTTGCTTGTTTGTGCAGCCCAGTTGCTGACATGCCATGGCCTGGTATTGGTCTACGGACCAGTGGTTGGGGACCCCTGTACTAATAAACTCTGATGGGACAATATCCTGCAATGCATTCCCTATCAGAGTAGTTTTCAAGAACAACCTCCCCCTATGCCTAAGAGAAAAGTTTTCGAACAGTGTGTGTTACCTGTTCCAACATATGCCAGTGAAATATGGACACTAACCTCACATTTGATACAAAAAGCTATGAGTGGTGCAAAGAGCCATGGAAAGATACATTCTTGGCATTATAAAACAAGATAGAAAGACCTGAACATGGATTAGAGAACAAACAAAAGTATACCATATCATCAAGAGAGTGAAAGAATGGAAATGGAAATGGGCTGGTCACATAGCAAGAAGAACTGATGGCAGGTAGATCAAGGCAGTCATAGAATGGATCCCATTTGATAAAAAGCGTCCACGAAAGAGACCTAAAACAAGACGGAATGATGATATCAGCAAGTATTGCGGGCCCAATTGGCAAAAGAAAGCTTGAGACTGTATTGTTTGAAAACATGCGGAAGAGACTTTCATCCTGCAGTGGATAGACAATGGCTAAAACAATGATGATGATTCCCTATAACTATAATTCATTTAAATTTTAGATATTACCACTTTGTTGTAATTTTAGATATCATAATATAATTTTAGTGTTTACCTTATAATTTAATATATATTAGATGTTAAGTTACTTTATAAATGTATTTTAAATCTGTCTTAAATTTTATTTGTTTAATATCTGTGCTGGTCTTTACCTGCAATAAATTGAATTGATTGATTGATTGATTGATTAGACTATCAGCATCTTTTTTTGTTTGTTTTTATCTGAATATGCTTAGATTGCTGAAATGTGCTTTATATTTATAACAGAAGATTCTGATAACCCCATTGCAACTACACTCCAGAAAAGATTTAAGTTATATGGCCAACAATATTAAATTAAGTAATATTAGGTTCCACTAATACAAACTGGGTGTTCAGCACAAATATGAATTGTACTTCCAAAGTGTTCAGTTTTCTAACTTTGTACACAGTTTCCAGCCTCTTCTCCCTTATGTCTGTACTCCATAGCCTATTTATCATTTATCTAATTCATGCCCTACTCAGCCACAGGATATATTGGATGACTTTCTCCAAACTTCAAAAATGTTTCTGAGATATCTTGGTAATGATTACTCTATATTTAAGAATGATGCAAAGTCTGCAAAGTAATGAATGTTTACAATTAACTAGTAATAAATGCATTATTAATAACTAAAATCATTTTGGCAGTAACATACTTTGTGTATGTATACACAAAACTAAAACTTTGGGCACAGAATGTAATTGATTAAATTCTATTTGAGTTTCTTCTCCTTCCCCCAAAATGTCAGTGGCAAAGACCTATTTATCTGCAAAATGGAGATCAAAATGCTTTCTTTCCTAGCCTTGCCATATGTTCTCTGTACTAGAAATGACAGCTCCTCCAGCATAATGCAATTAAATGCCTTGAAATCAATGCAGTAGAGTAATTAAAGCAAGCTCACATCGAAAGCTTATCAAGAATCCCAGCCAACATGAGGTCTAGTTTGACATGGAAAAATAGTTGCATCCATCCTGCCTATGCCAGTGGGCTCTGTTTCCTAATGATACCATTTTCTTTTCTGAAATAAACTGCATTTGAGCATACTTTCAATTCAGGTCCTCAGTCTTATAATAGTATAAGAAGAATTTCCACTGGATTCACTTGGTCTACATTTTAGTCAAGGTGCAAATGTTGCTGGTCTTATCTGTATAATGTTTTTTTAAAAAAATAAAAGGAAGAAAAAGAACTAATACAAATGAATATAAAGTGAAAAATGACAAGACCTGAGCCATGCCTCTTGCACACTCCCAAGCATCTTAGGGAAGGCACCCTTCCCAACTCATGCAACCAACACCCTCTGCACGCTGTCCCCAAATGGTGGGGCACTTCTCATACTCCCCAGCAACCCCCATATATTCTACCTGACTGTATTGCCCCTTAGTGTGCCCTACCTGACTCATGCAGCACTTACACACACCTGTGGTATCCATGCACTCTTCTTGACCTCTACCATCTCTGAGAACCTCTCCTGCACCCCCAGGGACCCTTCCCAATCTTTGTTACTTGGGTGCCCTCTCCAATGATCTCTGATGCACACCTGCATACCATTCACAGCTCAAGCAGCACCTCTCCTGTACTTGCTCATGCCGTTCCTGACCTGCACCCCTATGTGCTCCTTTCCCACCAGGCAACAGCTACTTTTGCCTGCTGGCCTTGGACTGGCAACTTCTTGCTGACTTTCTACATGCACGTTTCCCACAAGCAAAGTAAATGGAGAAGCCAGCAGGAATTTGAGGAAGGAAGGAAGGAAGGAAGGAAGGAAGGAAGGAAGGAAGGAAGGAAGGAAGGAAGGAAGGAAGGAAGGAAGGAAGGAAGGAAGGAAGGAAGGAAGGAGATTATATGTATTCCATATTTTCAGCATGGCACATGTAACATTGTAATCTTTAAAATCCATATATCCATGCCACCCAAATCTGAGGTCATGTCCTTCTAACTCTGCAAGCTTTTTATTTCTCAGCAATACCCACTCTTCATTCCAAGCAAACAGCAAGCCATAAGTTGTTGCTTTTTAATTTTACTTTTGTAAGATAGGTATATGCTGGAGAATAGCAATCTACATTTTTGCCTACTTTTAATTCTGTAGAAAGTGATTAGATGAGAGCACTTGCCCCTTCCATTAAAGAATAATGTCCTCATTTGATAGTGGGATACTATGAAGGAACAAAGAACAATCAGATATATCAGATTCTTAGATGAATTGAAATATTTCTTTGGGCTTATATATGTGATGAATCATTTGATTGCAATAGAAACAAATGTTTTCACTGCCCAATCTAACTATGACAACAATTTACATAATTCTCCCCGCCCCCCGCCCCTAAAAGAGAAAAACATGTCATAAAAAAGACAAAAGACAGAGCCTTGCTTTTGTTAATTTAGAAGGGTACATGGACATTAAGAAATAACTGATTTAATTCTGTTTGAAATTCATTGTGGGAAGACTACTATCAGAAAACAAGCATAGATGGGCAAGTTGAAAATTCTTGTTTTCCAATCTTATATGTATATGAGGGCAATTTGGAAATAAACCTCCATTTGAGCATGTGCAAGAAATAGGCAGGGATAGCGATGCCCATCCTATGGCACCGTGCGCAATATTTCAGTAGGCAGTGAGGAGTGGAAAAAGAAGGTTGTGTTGCAGTTGACTCGTCCGCTAGATCAAGTGAAAATGAACCCTGCCATAGAAAATCCTGCCAAATTTGAAATGTGTGCAGTAATACAATTCCTGTGTGTGAAAAAACTTTTGGCAGCTGCAATTCATCGCGAAGTGTGTAATGTTTATGGACCAAACATGAGGAGTAAAGGTGTCCTATGTCAACGGTGTTGCAT
This sequence comes from Azemiops feae, assembly GCA_023970755.1. Lineage (NCBI taxonomy): Eukaryota > Metazoa > Chordata > Lepidosauria > Squamata > Viperidae > Azemiops > Azemiops feae. The sequence goes on from JALGBA010000113.1 coordinate 525,079, forward strand.
GTTTAAAAATGGACAAACTGACATGCACAATGAGGTAAGAAGTGGCCGCCCATCTATAGTCAGCGATGAACTCATGCAGGAAATTAACAAAAAGGTCTGTGAAGTCCGTTGGTTCACGATATTTGCACTTTCTGTACACTTTCCCCAAATTTCTCAGACTGTTTTGTACGAGGTAGAATTTGAGGGAAAACACAAGTTCTGTCCTCGTTGGGTACCAAAACTCTGAGGAGCACAAAACACACCGAATGGGTTCACGATGCTATTACAGGGTGGCTTCATTCCCATGTGGGAGATTTTTTTGCAGAAGGAATTTCAAACCTTGTAAGACGTTATGACAAGTGCCTCGATTTGAATGGCGATTATGTCAAAAAGTAATGTAATGTTGTAGTTTTCTAATGTGTATAATAAAAGTTCTGTATCTGCGAGTGTCTGTCATTGATAATCAAATGGAGGTTTATTTCCGAATTGCCCTTGTATAAACTGGGCTTAGACTGGAAAGTAGTAAAAGGTTTCAAACAAACACTAAGTGCTATTTGTTTATATATTACAATACTGTACATTTTCTCTCCTAATCTAATTCAATCAAAACAAAACAAAACAAAGATACTCAATTTGTTTTCACTTCCTACTAGAGGTAGAAGTAGAATCTTTATCTTTAAATGAAGTTGGCCATCAGTAGGTAATTAAAAGAACAAAGAAAACATGATAGAAATTCTCTGCTTATATTAGCTGTTCCGTTAATTAAGAAATTATGAACTAGGAGCCCATCTGTAATTATTTATAAAATAGATTGCATCAAGGTCTTGCTTTTTCTAGCTGGATGAATTATTATGAGCTTTAATTGGGCCCAGCACTGGATCTCAAACTGAAAAATTAATTTTAACCTACTTTTATTATACACCATAATATAAATTAATTACTTGTGTGGCTGGTACATTGTGAAATGAAAAGGCATACTTTTCATTAACTGGGTCTAATTTATTATAGTTTTTTGATACTAGGTTTCAGAAAGTGGACATACATTCTAATTAAACAGGTGACAATGAGTTCATTTTAATTTAGACACTTAACATGAGTTTCTTTATAAGAACCTAGCAGGAAAATCAAAGAAAACTTGAAGTCAATTTCTCTCAGATCTTTTTCTTTTTCTTCAGTAGTTGAGCAAAAAAGCAAAACGAAAAAGCACCCTCCCAAATGACTGCAGTACCAGCTTATATGTTTAAATATTTATGTGTGATTTTAAAAAGTCTATGTCTGTCTGTCTGTCTGTCCGTCCGTCCGTCCGTGTCTCTCTCTCTCTCTCTCTCTCTCTCTCTCTCTCTCTCTCTCTCTCTCTCTCTCTCTCTCTATCTCTATCTATCTATCTATCTATCTATCTATCTATCTATCTATCTATCTATCTATCTATCTATCTATCTATCTATCTATCTATCTATTGAAGGGTCAGAGGAAAGAATGTACGTGCAGATGAGGCCCTGGGATCAGAAGAAGGGTCATATGTGGAGATAGGACCCAGGTGTGGTTGTGATGGACATGAGAGTGAGGAAGATAAATTGTGAGAGAAACATTTACTCTTAAACAACTTTTTCTTTAACAACTTTTTTCTTTTCTGCTCACTGAGGGATTTGCAGCACAAGCTTGCTAACAGTTGAGCAGTTTGAGGGGGCCTACGGGGGGTGGGGGGCTGCAGGGACAATGAAGCGAGACAGATTCACAGGTTCAACCACTTAGCCAAGAAAACCTAAAACCACATAGCTGGCACAGGAAACCAGAAGCTTTGCAAGATACCCGTGACCTGAGGAGGGCAATAGGTGGCGTGACATTGAGCTATTTTGCATAGCAAGCAAGAAAGCTTTAGGGGGCTGCAATCCAGGTAACCAATCAATATTATAAGTTATGCATGTATTATTGGGGGGAGGGCAAAGGGGTGTATGTGAATCACCTTTGATAATAAAAACTGCTGTAAAACTGTAATCGCCGCCTTGGTAGCTTTCAAAGCCGAGGCCACTTTTATCTCTTGGTACTAAAATAAAAGTCTATCTGTCCACATCTTGTGTTTGGTGATTAATTGGCTTCAACACCAAGCTAAGATCCAGTTTTGGGGACAACACTATCTACTCCTATTTATTTTTTGTATTTCATCAGATATTGCAAGACATTTGGGATTGGTTTTTTTTAAATAGAATCATTGACCAAGAGGTATAGGATGACTTATCATACTGATTAATTGTTGACATACTAGTTAATGTAAGAGAAATTTAGATGTGGATGAGCTACTGGCACCTGAATTGTTTTTTGGGCTGATCTTTCACTTAAACAACTTTTTGAATAAATCAGTATAGCTTCTCCAATAGAAATCTATCTATCTATCTATCTATCTATCTATCTATCTATCTATCTATCTATCTATCTATCTATCTATCTATCTATCTATCTATCTATCTATCTATCTATCTATCTATCTATCTATCTATCTATCTATCTATCTATCTATCTATCTATCTATCTATCTATCTATCTATCTATCATCTGCTAGTGGTGGCAATGGAGCCAGCAGAATTAATTGTTACATGTTTATGAGTACACCATTGTATGTATATACATATACACACACCTTATGTAGAGAAAACTAAATTACTTTGAATTTCTAAGAGTGCTTTCTTTCTCCTTATAGAGGGAAGAGAAGGGAAACACATTCCATATTGCTAGTTCAGCATGCTGGTGTCCCCATTTCTGCTTTGGGATGGCATTGAAAGTGAATATTCAAGTTTAGCAGAAGGGGAGACAGCTTTTGAAATTTAAGATCTGGTGACATTACATGATGAGACAGACTTAGGGAACTGTACTTTAAGCAAAAGATGTAAAAAATAGATAAAAAATTAAGAGTGCTTATATACTCCATTGACAAATCATATGTAGGTTTTCCAGGTTTGTATTAAGTAACCCCTTTATCTCATTATTGTCAAGTACTGTTTTTCCAATATTTCACTAAGTGAGCCAGTTAAATGTACATTACTGGAAATGTGGACAATTCCCTTAATAAGAAACAACATACAGCATGAAGCATATTTAATGAAAAGGATCATTAAAAAAATAAGTCTACCACTTTCCTTGCAAATTTGATAGCACTCCATCGTTTCAAGTAAGGAAGTCTCCATCGTTAGCTGTATGGCATCATCAGGTTAAAAGTAGAAGTTGGTACATTCTCATGTACTGTCTTAAGTAAAAAAAATGAAAAAGTAACTTAATCAGCTTTTGTAGAAAGTCAGCTGAATGTCAATATGAGATTTCTAAGAAAAGAACTGCTGGTATCTTCCTGTGAAATGACATCTGAAAACTTTATTAGCCAAAGATGCTTGTCCAGTCATCTTTAATGCCTGGTAGGTAAATAGCAGTTCCACCAGTTGGATAAAGAGGGAGACTAGAAGAAAGAAACAAAAAAGAAAGATTGTTTTTGCCAATTTCCTAAAAATCTGTCTGTCTGTCTGTCTGTCTGTCTGTCTGTCTAATTGTTACATATTTATCAGCACACCACTGTATGTATACACATACACAAACATATAATTATTGGCTGAATGACTATTCAAAATATTACAACATGCAAAAAGAGGAAATAAACAAATCAATGTGTGCAGAGGGGTGCCCACAGGAAAAGGGGGAAAAAAAGTTAAAATGGCAATCACAACTGCATATTGCAATTCCACCCTTTTTATATCTGTGCTGACACCAATTCACTTAAAAAGTTGGTCCTTTCATCACACACATTGAAATGGGCAGCTACATACAGGAGAGGAGGGTGGAGAGTAATGAAATGTGCTTTATTACACTGTGACACACACTATCCAACCTATGTATTTGTGTGTGACATAATAATCGTTGTGTCATTGTAGTTTGTAGTAGATACCTATGCTTAATTGTTGCTCCTGAATTTCAGCCTTGATTTCTGGACTGAACCTTGATCATGTTTTTTCATTGTCGTTACTGTGAACATTGTGATGATTTTTGATCCTAGGAGTTTAACTATGCCTCTGTATATTGCATTGAAATCCATGTAATCCTTATTTATTTGATTTCGCCTAATCATGTTATTTATTTATCTGATGTTGCCTAATCATGACAAGGCAACCTCTTCTAAAGAAAGTTACGTTCAGAGAAGAGCAACTAAAATGATCAAAGGCCTGGACACTAAAACATATGAAGAACGGCTGCAGGACTTGGGTTTGGCTAGTCTAAAGAAAAGAAGAAACAAGGGTGACGTGATAGCAGTGTTCCAGTATTTGAGGGGCTGCCACAAAGAAGAGGGGGTCAAACTATTCTACAAAGCACCAGAGGGCAGAACAAAAAACAATGTTTGGAAACTGACCAAAGAGAGAAGCAACCTGGAATTAAGGAGAAACTTCCTAACAGTGAGGACAATTAACCAGTGGAACAGCTTGCCTTCAGAAATCATGGGCGCTCCATCACTGGAGGTTTTTAAGAAGAGACTAGACAGTCACTTGTATGAAATGGTATAGGTTCTCCTGCTTCAGCAGGGGGCTAGACTAGAAGACCTCCAAGGTCCCTTCCAGCTCTATTCTATTCTATTCTATTCTATTCTATTCTATTCTATTCTATTCTATTCTATTCTATTCTATTCTATTCTTGCCTTGCTGTTTACAACTACAAAAAAAAAAAATCATTTCACAGGTAAAGAGTCCTAATGCCGAAATAGATTGACCCACTCTCTAAACGAAGCATGTATTTTCTAGGCAGAATACTTATTTATTGGCCTTTGCTGTTTGCAGATAGTTCTTAGCCAGAGAAAAATAGACCAGAATTTTTAATTTGACAGAATTCCAAGAAATGTGCTAGTAGCTGGTGCTACTTTCTAAGTCAGGGGTCTTCAAACTTGGCCCTTTTGACTTGTGGACTTCAACTCCCAGAATTCCTCAGCCAGGCATGCTGGCTGAGGAATTCTGGGAGTTGAAGTCCACAAGTCATAAAAGGGCTAAGTTTGAAGACCCCTGTTCTAAGCCAATATTTTCTGTTTACAACTCTGCCCATTCCTGCAGTTCGATCTGTAAATAATCATAAGCAGAAAAAAAAATCTTCTTTTGTCAGATCCATTATATTTTATGAAATACAATTCAGTTTAAAAATTATTTCAAAGTAAAAGATCAGAAAAAATAGTTTGGAAGTGATGCATTTTTTTTTACATATATTTAATTCAGAGATAGATATGAAGTAGCTGTTGTTCTTCAGTGTACAGGGATTTCTGAGGAAGCTCTTCCCATGAGGCTTTTTCAGTAGCAGTCTTAGAATGGTGACTTGCCCTTGAGAAATTGCTAGGGAAAAAAATCACCTTTCCTTGGAAGGGGAGATTCCGGCCAATTTTTCTATTCCTCAAATATGAATGAAAATTTCAAAAGCTGTAAACCAGGTTTATAAATATATATATATATATATACTTTAAGCATGCTTTCCTTACAAGGAAATTGATTTCCTCAAAGGCTGCCTTGGAATTTCAAGCAAGCTGAAAATATTGAAATCTTTATGAAAATTAACACAAAAAATTCCTTGCTCTTCCTTAAAGCTAACAAAAGGATGAGATTCATTGGGAAATCAATGTTTGATAGATTCATATTTTAAAGAAAGCATCCTATTGGTAGGCAAGGCTTTGAAGTGAATTAAGGAATACCATTACATGGATATTTTTTTTGTTAGGTTTAAATAATTTAATGGTAATTTATCATTACCTGTCCTAGCTTTCCTAGTCATTTCTGTGACTCTCACCAGGACTTGTTTATCCATTTAAACTTATTGCTGTTTATTAATGGCTAAACCAGACTATAGGGACACTGATCCTCTTAGAAGAGAAAACCAATTATATCCAAAGATTTTGCACTCCGGAATTGAGGCTTCAAATAATTGAAGCAGGCTATGTCCAAGGTTGATGTATTTGGACAGGAATAAGATATATTGGTTTGTTTAATCATCTGTCACACCTGAACCGTAGCTAGAGCAGGATCACAAGGCATGATACTTCATTTCCTAGTTCCTTTTTAAAGGACCAAATAAAAGGCCATCTATGGAGATAAATCAATTGAAATTGAATTCAAGTAAAGAAGAGGTGCTGAAGTTTAGGGGAAGGAAATTATCTCAGTGATATCAGGGGATGAGACTGCCTGCTCTGGAGAGAAACAGGGTTGTGTTTTCTGTTTATTTAGATACTGGTGTTTTAAAGTATAAATATCAGAAAGACCAGTGCACAAACCTAGTATTTGCCAATTACCCTGAATTCTAAATCCTTTTCTTTTGGAAAAGCTAAATATTATGGTATGCATTATAGGCATCTTAATGCAGCTGTTCTTTTTAAAATGGAAGTTGATGTAGGCAACAGGCTTTGGAAAATGACAGACTGGTGAAAGATTTATTTTTCTTTCCCTTCTTGTTGCTGGCTATCTCTTCCCAGAAGCAGCAGTGAAGAGATATACAGAATGATGTGAGGACTTGGGATAAATTTAATATAATGTTAGGAGGTGACTGAAGGTAACTATTTCTGGATTCTTTGTAAAAACCCATCCCATTTCACTTGGCTGTTGAAAATATCAACTTTTGGAAGAAAGTTGGGGATCAAAAGTTTGTACGTTAATGCATTTCTTAAAGTGACGCAAATCCTATTATCTCAGTAAGATGTCTGAGTAATTATGTTTTGAACATGATCCATGCAGAATAGCCTAAATTGTCCACATTGCCAAAACAGAAGAAATGCTTCTGAAAAAGGTCTCCTCAAATGTCAACTAAAGTAGACAGTAGACAATGTATTTTTTTACATAGCTTTCTCTCAGGGTTATTTTTAGATTTTTTTTTCCTGGTGGTGCCCATTTTAGCTTCTGCTAATTTTATATGTTGTTGCTTTTAATTGACTTACTTTTAACTGATACAGAAGCATTTTATATTTATATTTATATTTACACGGACTTGGATCATTTACATGAATCAGCTATTAATTGTAGGCTGCTTAATAAATTTCATAAATAAATAAGGACATATCCATTGTAGTCATAGCTGGAAGCAGTGAAACTAGGTAGCCAATATGCCTTCTCTAGGTAACAACATTCAACATACCTGTATATGGAGATTCTCAATCATCCAGGTCATGGTTATCCCAAAGGTGCTTTTTCAAAAAGCAAATGAACTTTGTTTTTCCTTGTAGACGTTTCGCTTCTCATCCAAGAAGTTTCTTCAGTTCTGAAGAAACTTCTTGGATGAGAAGAACTGAAGAAGCTTCTTGTATGAGAAGTGAAATTTCTTCAAGGAAAAAGAAAGTCCAGTTGCCTTTTGAAAAAAACACCTTTGGGATTCAACATACCTATTCTGTTTTTCCTTGTTTACGGTTCCTTGTTGGGTTAAAAAGTGCAATCAAACATTTTCCAAGACAGTTAGGAAGATGCTCTCCATCATCTGCATTTAGATTTTAGGAGGCACCTCATCTGCTTCATCTTGGCAGGAGCCAGATTGAGAAACAGCAAGACAGAGTTAATGGGCTACACTGCAAAATGTATCATTGTTTTTTAAGCAATGTTGTTCTGCATCTCTTATCAGGTGAAGTGCTGGGAGAAAACAATAATATGATAATATCCCAGCTGTCCGTTTTTAGCAAGTTTGTAGAGTCAACAGTTGTTGAGGGGAACATTTAGTCTCTTTCCCCCATCCCCATGTCTTTAAGTTTCAAACATTAAAAACATTTAAAAAATCCCTTTTTTATCAAATAAACACAAAATCTGCCATATGATGGAAATATTCTGGCAACAGTTTATTCCAAGATCTGTTTTTGCAGAGGTACAGAAATGCAACAACAGAGTTAAGATTTTAAATAAATGGGTGAGAAACTTCCCTGCTAATAGTCCCAAAAGCTAATGGGACTTTTCCATTGGCTGCAATTACTTCAAATTTTGGAACTTGGCCATGGAAGAAATGATTTAAAAAAAACCCCTAAGAATCTTAAGTCATAGATAACTAAGAGGAGTTAAAAATGTTACCTACTGTCTTCAGGTACCTTTGCATTGTCATTCCCTATTTGGATTTCTATGTTGGTTTTTGTTGATTTTGTTGTTGTTATTGCATGTAAGTTCACTGTTAGATCAATGGCACTTTGAAATCTATATGTTCTGAGAGAATTCCTTGTCATTATGTTCAAAGTCAAATAAATTTGCCATCTGCACTTATTGATCATTGAGATCAACCACGCCTGGGGAAATGTTTATGTTTGTTTCTATAAAAGTACCACACAGCCTGCAATCTATCAGACATGGAATTCTGGTTCCTTTTGTCTAACTATGCTGCCAAGTCAGAAGAAATAAATTTTCTGGTGCATTTTCCTGAGCTTTCTCTGCCCCCCCCCCCCACTCATGCAGTGGAGAGACTGATGACTAGTTGTGCCAGCTCAGTCATAAATAGCTGTCCTTGTAAAAATAAGTCATGAGAACAATGCAGAAAAAAATGAATTAGATGTGTGGTACTATATAATCAGCTTGCAGTAAGTAGTGTTTGTGATATGGAGCAATCATTAAGTGTTTTTTTTTATCAGTATTAATAAATGAAGAATAGGCAATTCTGAATAGTCTATATCTAAAATTGCATAATTTCATTTGAACATGAACCTAGAACATTGTATTCTGAAGAGAGATGTTCTGAGGTAGGAAGAGAAGGTCATAAGAGATTGTGATCCTTAGCTATGGTGGCTTCTAAAAAAAATGTAAGAAAAAGCATGGAAAGATCAGTGGAGGTGTTGGAAGACCAGTTAACTGTGTACAACAGAGAAAGCAGAAATGTGTAGATAAGGGGCAGAGGGATAAGAAAGAAGAAAGCACAGTTATATCAACAGAAGAGTAGCCAGACAATTGCTTTTGCCATGCTTGAATTCAAGAGTGGTTTATCAACAGCACTCAGGCAGTTAAGTCAAAGTAAGGAGAAAGAAGAGCAGCAATATTAGGGGACCATGCAGAGGAGGAGAGAGAGGGAAGATGTACAACAATATTACAATTCTCACACTGTAAAGATCCTCGGGATTTACAACCAAAATGTTTTGGGTTTTAGTTTGGCCAGTCCACCACCTGCTGGAATGGTCCAGATGAACTTCTGAACCACCATGTGTTTATATAAACATTTGTGCATCCCCACAATAATAATCTTCTGTTCGGCTGGCTGCATTTTCTTTCCCACTATTATACTTGAGCCAAAGAAGACAAATGCGAACATACACCCTTCTTAGAGAGCAATAAAAGGAATCAGTAAATTAAAATGGTCTTTGTGGCTTTGTCTTTTGTTTAAGCAATTTCCATCTGCTGCTAAAGCAATCAATTTACAATCCAGCTATCTCTGTAATAGGGTGTTTTTCTTTTCCAAGACTGAGGAATCAGCCATTACACCACCCATAATAACCCACTTCTCCTTTTGTTCAGCCCAAATATCTGGATTATACTGAAGTGGCAGAAATTGCAGGGAAGTGAAGCAGGAAGAAATTCAATTTCCATCACAGTATTGAAGGTCAACAGGGCCTTGAAAGGTGAGAAAGAGAACTTGTAGCAGTAACAGATGTATTGGGAGTCAGTAAGGCTAAAGAAAATAATTCTTTAGATCTAGAGATCAGATCCCAGTGAGATCATTTTGCCCCTTGTAGTTTCTGCTGTGACTTGAACACATATATTTGAATTAACAAGCTTCTTTAGCTGTGGCTCCTGTCTCCCCAAAATGCACATCAGAAAAATCTTGACTACTTTTACAGCAGTTTTACCTCTGAATGACTCTTCACATTATACTAATCACTATTGCTAAATGTTCTCCTGTTGTAAATTTCAAATGCTGCTTTATTTTTCTAACTGGTGCCCTTTAAATAATTCAAGGGGAAGAGAGAATCTCTCAGGAATACTTTAATACTACTGTAGCTTTCTGATGATTGGCAAGTTTTTTTTTTAAAAAAAGGCTAATATCATTACAAATACATTACATTACCATACTGTAAATGATGAAATGATTAGCTCAATATGTGAGTTAAGATTCCCCAAAGAGCTATTGAGGTAATAATTTTATGATAGTTTTTTTTTTATTCTTTCCATTTCAACGGAATATAGGAAAGCAGTTAGTAAAATCTGTCTGTCCATCTGGCTGTATGACAGCAAGTTAACATTTTGAAAGCAACAGAACCAAATTTGATGCTGTGGGAGAAATCAGTAAATAAATGATACAATTTGAAAATGGGTCAGATTCCAGCTATTCTGGAAAAATATGGGACATATTTTGCTGATTGTTCTCTTCTAAACATTTTTTTTCTGGTCACGTGATCTATAGTGGAGAGTCTGGAGTTCACCCTGTGCTTCCCAATATGCACTTTATACACATACACACAAAAACACATAAAGGCAAAACATAAATGTGTGTGTATGCATGCATACAGAGACAATTGATATGCATATATCCTGATTAGGATTTGGGGATAAAATTCACACACGTTATATGGAAGAAAAGACAGACACTTCCAAGGCTACGTCTGGTAAAGAAGTTAGACAGATTTCATATATATGCATGCTGGTGAAGAAAAAAAAAGACTGTTCATAGCCTCTTGACAAAATGGGAAATGCAGAAGGAGGGTCTACAGAGTCCACTTATTTTTTTCTGCAAGGAATTGTTAAGTTGCTTTTGTTTTGGGTATTATGGCCAAATGAAAATACTACGCTATATATCATAAGCAGCTAGATGCAGTGGTGGAATTTAGCTGGTTTGCACCGATTCAGCAGAACCAATACCTAATTTGTTGTTGAGTTCGGCAAACTGGTTACGATAAATCTGTGACATGTGTCACGCTGGTGACGCCGCCACCATGAGCTGTGTCACGGTGGTGATTATGTCAATGCGGCGCGTGTCACGCCGGTGATGACGTCAATGCAATGCATGTCACACCGGTGATGACATTAATGCAATGCACATCACACTGGTGATGATGACAATGCAGTGATGATGAATGTGCGAGGCGCATTGCGCTGATGATGATGATGAACAGAACTATACGTCTTGTCTTAGCAACACGTATCCCAAAAAATCTACATTTTAGCTTCATTATTACTGCTTCTAAAGAGCATTCTGTTTTTTTCTTTATTGCACTGAATGAGTGATTCTTCTTGCCATCTAAGTTATTCACAAATATTTTCTTTAGTGCTACAGTATTAAGGCATCCATTTTCATTGTTCAGCTAATCCAGTTTTCAGAGCCTTATATTACAGATGAGACAGCCATGGCCTTGAAAATGCAAACCTTTGTTGGAATATGTCTCTGCCCTTTTAACATTGTGTCTACCTCCATCATACTGTAGTCTTTTTTCCAAATAACAGATCTCTAGTGCATGGCTTGAACACATAATACAATAAGCCACATGTCAGTAATTTTTTTAAACCTAAGAAATCTGTTAATATTTCAACATCTTCTCTACCTATCTGCCTTGGGTTCACATTGTATTTTGACATAAGCTTAAGAGTTTGGGGGATTTTTTAAAAAAATTGTTTATATTGAATGGCTTTTGTACTTTCTTTTTTAATCTTCAAAAAAAGATTCTTTAGATCTTCCTTGCTTCTAGCCATCAGTGTGTCATATACATATATGGACTTTATATTTTAGTCAGTCTCCTACAATTGGCATGATGTGTTTTGGAGCATTGTGTCAAGAAGATATGGCAGGTTACCATAGAACTGGCAGCTCTTACTTTGTCAGCCTTTGTGTTTGGAGCATGGACTTCAATCACCATATATGTGTGTGTGTGTGTGTGTGTGTGTGTCCACTGCCGCTCCTCCAGCAGCGCGACAAATTGACATATCTAAGCCAGAGTTTGGGTTTGTGTTCAGATTTATCTAAGGCTTTGGTTTCAAAATGTTCCATGTATAGGTTGGCGATGACGGGTGACAGGGGTGATCCCATAGATGCTCCTTCTATCTGTTTGTATCTTTGTCCATTGTGGATGAACTATGTATTGGTTAGGCAGTGGTTGGTCAGATTTAGGATGTGTTTGGGGGGGTTGTATTTGTTTTGGATAGCTGTCAAGGTTTCTTTAATAAGCACTTGGGTGAAGGGGGATATGACATCGAAGCTCACGAGTAGGTCGCTGGGTTGTAGGTTTTGTTTCTTTATTGTTTCTATGAAGTGGAGTGAGTTCTGTACATGTGAGGTGATGGATTCTGTGTAGGGCTGAAGTTTTTGGCAAGAAATTTGGCAAGATTCTGTAGAGGTGAGCCTATGGAGCTGACTATGGGTCTTAGTGGTGTTCCTTCTTTGGGTATCTTGGGGACAAAGAACAAAAAGCACTCACCAACTTGAGGAAGGACAACAACATAATCATTCTCCCAGCAGACAAAGGTAACACCACTGTGGTGATGAACACATCCAACTACCAAGCCAAACTATCCAACCTACTCCAAGACCCCGCTTACAAACCTCTAAACACAGACCCCACCACCTACCTGGAAAAAACCACCAAATCCAAAATAAAAGCCTCTCCCATCAGTGAAGAGATCCAGCAAAGAATCACCCCCAGAGAGAAATCTTCCAGATGCCCCAAGCTCTGGCTTAGATATGTACATGACACTTTTGTAATTTGGCCACATGGGAAGGAAAAACTGGACAACTTCCTCACACATCTCAACAGCCTACACCCCAAAATACAATTTACTATGGAAACAGAAGCTAACAACCAACTTCCCTTTCTGGATGTCCTAATCTACAAAAAACCCAATGGCTCCCTAGGACACACCATATACCGGAAAAAAACACACACCAACCACTACTTAAATGCACAATCCCATCACCACCCTGCACAGATCAATTCCGTAGCCAAGACCCTCATCTCCAGAACCAAATGCCTAGCCAACAAAGACCATCTGAAAACTGAATTACACACTCTCACTAACGTATTAATTTCCAACGGATTCCAAAGAAACACTATTACCAACCTAATCCAAAAGGAGACATCCCCCCAAGAACCAAGACACAGAACAGGACAACGGCATCGCCCTCCTCCCTTACATCAAAGGCACCACAGATAAAATCAGCAAAATTATCCACAAACACAATATCAAGACAGCCTTCGGCACTGGCAAAAAAATAGCCAACATCTTAAGAAACCCCAAAGACAAGATCCAGCTAGAAAACCAAGGAGTCTATGAAATATCATGCAAAATCTGCCCAGCCACATACATTGGACAAACTAATAGGAGAATAAATGCACGCATCGCAGAACACAAGAACGCAGTCAGAAAAGAAGAAAAAATTTCCTCCCTTTTCCAGCACCTTAAAGCAACAGGACATGAAATTGATTTTGAAGGTACCAAATTAATCTCCAAAACTGAACACTTCAACAAGAGAATAATTATGGAAGCCATCAAAATAGAGAAACACCCCCACAACATGAATAAACGTGACGATACCTCCCGCCTACCAGACATCTGGAAACTAGCCCTAGTCAACAAACGAGTCCCAGCCACGAAAACCGACACCGGACCCAGAACAACACAGGACACCACCACCAATCACCCTCACCAGACTCAAACCCAAACCCATCCCATAGACGAAATGCAACCATTATCCAGAATCCACACCACGGCGGCATCACCAACTGTTGCACCCCCCGCCGACCCCCACACAAAGCAAACTGACACACACCATGAACACTTGGCCAGACCGCAAACTTGGAGCCAAACCAAAGCCCGTGATGTTACATCGCAGCCATCTACTCAGGACATTACATCACAGAACTCAGGAGGTTACATCGCAAAGGCTCAGTATGTTACAATGCAGCCTACCTCCCATGATGTGGCAGCACAGGACTCAGGATATCACTACAATAGAGCTCAGAATGTTATCACACAGCCCATTACCCAGGTACAAAAGAACAATGGGCACACAGCCCGCACCTCAGCCACACAGGATGTTACCAAACAACTGACTAATTTGCTTACATCAATTCCATCTTCCAATCAAGATGCAACTACACAGCCAACCAACCTGCTTACAGCAACAAAGCCAACATGCCACACACACCCCTCCAATATTTATAGAAGGACGGCAGCTCCGATCACGCTTTGCTCGCACAAGCACGAAGCCGAAGACACCAGCCTGAAGATGGCAAGTGGGACCTCATCGAAACGTCGCCAAGATACTCTCAATCTTACATGGGAAAAGACCCAAATACGCCAAGACCTGCATCTATCTATCTATCTATCTATCTATCTATCTATCTATCTATCTATCTATCTATCTATCTATCTATCTATCTATCTATCTATCTATCTATCTATCTATCTATCTATCTATCTATCTATCTATCTATCTATCTATCTATCTATCTATCTATCTATCTATCTATCTATCTAGAGGATCTTGCTGATTTTGTCTGTGGTGCCTTTTATGTATGGGAGGAGGGCTTTGCCGTTTTCTTGTTCTATGTCTTGGATTTTAGTGGGGGTTTCTTTTTGGATTAAGTTGGTAATCTTATTTCTTTGGAATCCGTTGGATGTTAGTACATTAGTGAGAGTGTGTAGTTCGGTTTTTAGGTGTTGTTCGTCAGCTAAGCGTTTTGTTCTCGAGATGAGTGTCTTGGCTACGGAGTTGATCTGTGCTGGGTGGTGGTGTGAGAGTGCATGCAGATAGCGGTTTGTGTGTGTTTTCTTCTGGTAGATGGTGTGTCCTAGGGAGCCATTGGATTTCTTGTAGACTAAGACATCCAGGAGCAAGATCCTCCACAAACACAACATCAAGACAGCATTCTGCACAAACCGAAAAATATCCACCATCCTAAGAAACCCCAAGGACAAAATTGAGTTAGAAAATCAAGGAGTATATGAAATCCCATGCACCGCCTGCTCCACCACATACATCGGACAAACCAACAGAAGAATAAGTGCACGCATTGAAGAACACAAGAACTCAGTCAGAAAAGAGGAACCAACTTCCTCCCTGGTCCAACACCTCAAAGCCACAGGACATAAAATTGACTTTAAAAATACCAGAACTATTGCCAAAACTGAACACTTTAACAACAGAATAATCAGAGAAGCCATCGAGATAGAAAAACGCCCACACAGCATGAATAAACGAGATGATACCTCCCGCCTACCAGCCATTTGGAAACCCAGCCTTATTGACAGACGAATCCCTAGCACAAGGAGCAACACTGGACCCACACTCACGAAGACCACACATGATGTCACCACCACACATCCACACAAAAAGCAGACTCAAACCCGCACCAATGATGAGGCATGACCGCGGACCAGAAACCAGACCACAGCTGCATCATTGGCCATTTTAAACCCCTCCATTTCATACGTGAAGCAAACTGACACCCACCTTGAAGATGTGGCACGACCACCAACGCGAAGCCAAACAACAGCAATGCAGCTCTCCATCTCAAATCCCCCTGCAACTCAGACTAATCTGAGCACAACAGGGCCCCCACCCAAGCAGAGCACACACCCCGCCAATCAGAGCACAGCCAACCCCCCATCCAATCAGAGCACAGCCAAGCCCCTAACCAATCAGAACACACCTCCACCCAATCAGAACACAGCCAAGCTCCCATCCAATCAGTTCATACCTCCACTGGCAGTTAAAAGGAAGAAACAGCTGCGATCACACATTGCTTCTAGAAGCACGAGGCCGAAGAGACACCAGCCTGAAGATGACGAATGAGACTTCGTCGAAACGTCGCCAAGACACTTCCAATTTTACACGGGAGAAAACCCGAATTACCAAAGACCTACATACAAACACCCGTGAAAACCTCGAGAAAAAATATATATATATATATATATATATATATATATATATATATATATATATATATATATATATATATATATATATATATATATATATATATATATATATATAAGAATCTATCCTATTCTTAAATTACTTTAAGCAGTAGATACCAGCATTTACCAAATAGCCTATGGTTGAAAGTGATCTTCAACTCACATACACCCCTCCATAATCTTTTGGAACTTCTGTACAATCCCAATTGATATATCCATTTAATCTGGGTAGGCAGATATAAATTCAATTTAATAAAACACTATTTCTATTTTTAATGAAGCACATGGAGCTATATGCAGATATTTTTGTAAGAAGAAACACTAATACTTTGTTTTGTAGTATAACTTCTTATTTAGGTTAATTAAAAGAATTGGTTAAAAAAAAATCAGTTCAAGCAGCAGGGCACTGTGTTGTCCACAGCTGCTTTTCTGTATTTATAATGATACTTTCCATTCCAAGCATAGATGATTTTTTTAAATTAACCCTGAGTATGCAATATATACAGATATAATGAAACCAGCTCCAAGTGCTTCCCTTATCATCAGGGGAGAACGGATGTTTATATTCAAGCTCTCCTAGCATCTATAGAAGTATTAGAATCAGATGATGCACTGAAAAATTTACCTTGACAGTTCTATTGATCAAATAA
This sequence comes from Azemiops feae, assembly GCA_023970755.1. NCBI lineage: Eukaryota > Metazoa > Chordata > Lepidosauria > Squamata > Viperidae > Azemiops > Azemiops feae. The sequence continues at coordinate 541,565 of JALGBA010000113.1, forward strand.
CAACTAAAATTATGCCATTTACTTCTACTATTTTTATGTAATAATTTTATTAAACATTACAATTGAAAAGATAAAAACTAGTATAAATTAAAAAAAGAATAAAAAAATGAAAGTTCAGAAAAGAAGAAAAAATAGAAAGAAAATAGAAAAGAAATAAAAAGAATATAGTAAAGATTATATAACTTCCTCCTTCATCACAAGTATAAGCAAAGATGTCTTTTCCCCATATCTCATCTCTTAGAAAAAAATGCAATCTATGGGATTAAGCAATTAAGCAATTTTAGCAATAGCAACCTTATTGCTATCGTTCCATAATCTGCATTAAATTGTTTTCTCCAAAATAGCAACCTGTATTCCTCTTCATTTTTCTACAATAAAGGTTGTAGTTGAAGCAACTAGGTAGAAACTTCAACTTCAAATCCACATTCTGTCCCAATATTCTGTTATCATGGTTGCCAATTGGATGACACATAAAAGTGGCATCTAATGAAAGCAGGTATTGATAAATAGAATAAACCTTTCTCATTTTCCTGTGTTTATTTATTTTTCCCTCAAGAGAAACGTCTTTCTTTTCACAAAGAAGAGGAAAAAATGGATCTTTCTCATAAAGGAGTTATCCCTTGACTTTGACATTTGACTTACCTTTGTCTTACACCATTTCCACTTGTAGTCATATACAGCTTTACATTACAATTAGAAAGAGGATACATAAATCCAGTGATGGGATTCAAATAGGTGAACAATCGGTTCTCTGTGTGGGTGCTGCTTCCAGAAGTCAATTCTGGGCTTAGGCAACAAAAAATTAACTAAGTGGTGCGAACTGGCTGAATCCCACCACTGCATAAATCCCATTCCTTTCCATGGGAGGAAGGCACATATTTCAAAGTTAGATGTATTGATTTATGCAGCAGATCTGCCTTTTCACTATTTTTGTGTTTTCAAGCGTCCTCAACACTTCTTAGGCTTATTGGAAAATGCTGAGGTTTTCTAATATTCCCTGGCCTTTTATCATTTTTCAAACAGAATAAAGGGCATAAAAGAAATGTTGTACTAGCTTCCTGCAGAGTGTTTGTAAGTTTCCCTGTGTAAGAGATATGTGTTGAGGCTCAGACAGATAGAATATCTCTTAACACAAACAACCAGCAGATGGATGGTCCTGTTATAGGCTACCAAGTAAATGTGGAATAAATAAGCTCTTGGTCTGTCAGGCAAGAATTCTAGGAAAAGAGACATCCAAGAACTTCAAAAACACCCCACCTTAATGAACTCATACAGAAAGCTTGAGGGCTCCTATCTCAGTTCTTAAGTTTATCTCTTTTAAGTCTTAATTAATCTAAGTCATTAAAACTCATTGAAGAAATTATAAGTGTATCTAACTTTCTGCAAAATGTTCCACAATGAAGGCGCTTTACACTTCAGGGTGAAAAGAGATGTTCCCCAAGATCAAATCAATATTTACTCTTAGCTGTTCAAACAATATTTTGCAGCAATTTGAAAGAGGCTGTCAGAGTCTGAGGCAGACTGTATCCAGACAGGGTTATGATAGATAGAAATGAATAAGGCTTGTTCAGAAGACACAATGACCATGGATTACAGCATCTATTACAATACCCAATGGAATGCATGGAATGGAGATAGACTGGCTCCAAGTAGATTTTAAAAATGTCAGAAATGCCTTAAACATGCCCCACAGAATTGACTGATATTCTACATATTTTTTTCTTTTTAAATACACATACCTCTGATCTGAAGACTACTCCTTATCAGCATGCAAATATTATACTTGGAAGATATTCTCTTGCTGTCAGCAGATCTGTATTACACTCTCCCTCACACACAATAGTCCAACTGCAGTATAAAGAGGCAAAAACATGAAATACAAGGATGTGTTCAGGACTGAATCAAATCACTTTAGACTTGTGAATGCTCCAACACTGGAAGTTTTTAAGAAGAGACTGGACAACCATTTGTCTGAAATGGTATAGGGTTTCCTGCCTGAGCAGGGGATTGGACTAGAAGACCTCCAAGGTCCCTTCCAACTCTATTATTTTTGTTGTTGTTGTTGTTGTTGTTGTTGTTGTTGTTGTTGTTGTTGTTGTTGTTGTTGTTATTATTATTATTATTATTATTATTGATCATCGCATAGTCAGCCAGATGTTCAGACTGGATTTGGCATTTTTGTCTACCTATCGAGTCCTTACCAAAGACCTGGGATAGGCAGATAGGCAGATGTGATGTTTGAATTGATGGTATCACAGATATCGTCGCAGGATGGAAGCTGTTCCTAGTAAGGCTGCATTTTGCAATTGACTGATGGTGAATTTGTCAGTGCCAATGGTGTCCAAGTGGTGCTCCAGTTGTTTTGGGATTGCACCCAAGGCACCTATTACTATTGGTACTACCCTTGCTTGCCTTTGCCACAGTCATTCTATTTCTATTTGTAGGTCTTTGTATTTTGTTATCTTCTCCAGTTCTTTCTCTTCTATTCTGCTGTCTCCAGGCACTGCCACATCCACTATCCAGACATCATCATCATCATCATCATCATCATCATCATCATCATCATCATCATCATCATTATTATTATTATTATTATTATTATTATTATTATTATTAGTAGTAGTAGTAGTAGTAGTAGTAGTAGTAGTAGTAGTAGTAGTAGTAGTAGTAGTAGTAGTATACAGTAATTGCTTGGAAGAAGCACAAGAAATTACAGTAGTCATCAAGTCCCTAAAGTCTGCTCCCTTCTATGGAAGTAATTAGTTTTCCATCACTAGTAGTCTTAGTTCTGAAGTGGGAAGGAATACCATTTTGTTTTGTTTTGTTCGTTATATGCCACCCATCTTGTGGTTTAAGGGAACTCTGGGCGACTGTGCGTTTTCCTGAAGCAGTAAAATATTTTCGGTTGCCATTAGTTCTTTCTGTAAAAGGACTTACTTAAAAGAAGAATGTTCAACCAGTAGAGCATTGTGTGAAATTTACATTCAAATCAAGCTTACTTTCCTGTGAGTTCATAGCCACAATTTTGTAGTTTTCTTTGCAATAATATAAAATAATATAAAACTGGTTTACCATTGCCATCTTCCAAAAGGATCTTCCAACCTAGCCTGTAAACTGGGATTTCTTATCAGATCCAATCTAATTAACTTTTCCAAATTAGCCAGGTTCAAAAAAATTGCTTCCACCTGGCTAGTCTAATAAATCTATATATGTCACCTCTTGCAAAAAAAAAAAAAGTCTCTTGAAGCTTATAGGCAAATTTAGGAAAGTCCATACTTTGGGAAAAGGGCATCTAACTGTCCTATATATAAACTTAGCATTCTTGAATCAAATTGACTCCTCTCAAGAAAGCAGTGATGTAGCTGTTATATTCATATTCTTGTATTCTTTGTTTTTTTCTCTAAGAACCTGCATACATCATACATAGTTTTCATACAACAGTTTTACCAAGAATTACATATTGAAGAAAATGATTAACTCATGTCACTTTGGCTTCATCACTTAATAAAGATTGGAACTCAAATCTCTCTAATCAAATATTAAGATTGTACAGATTATAAGTGCTATCTGCTTAGAGCTCAAAGCATTGTTAGAGACCCCACACACCCATTTTATGGCCTGTTTCTGTTGCTCCCCTCTGGGAGGAGGTTTTGAAATATTTTTAGCAGGACTATCTGATTCTATAATAGCTTTGTTTCCTATGCCATCCATCTGGTAAACTCGTAAGATTTGTTTTTCTCGCCATGCACATGTATACATAATCCGAACTAGGCTGTGTTGTTTCTCTGTGTCGTATAATATATGTGGGTATATGCATAATTCTGTATTTATTTATTTATTTCATATTTATGTAGTGTATATCGGAGGTAATGATCCTTTGAGAGCTTTATGCAACGAAATTTCATTTTAATGTATGCCAATTAGTGTACATTCAAAGTGACAATAAAATTATTATTCTATTCTATTCTATATCATAAGCTTCTTCAAGCCAGGTCCCCCAGACTTTAGCATGCTAGCTGTGCTTCTTCTGTTTAACATTTATATAGAATTTGAGCAAATGGAAACTCTCTTGCCTCAGCTGACACTTTGATAAATTCCACCATTGCTGCTCAGTCAGAAATTGTTACTGCTTGGACAAAACCCCAAAAGTGTTTACACTTTTTACATGCAATTCAACAGCCATTATTTTGAGCACAAGGTTATTCTTTCACCTTGCATGGAATTATTGGTGAAAAGTTATAGAATCATAAATGGAATGAACAAAGGTCTTAATGGCTCACATATTAGTATTTCAATGAAACACAGTTGATTTAAACAGAAATCATATGTCAGAAGATGAAACATTTAGCTTTCAGCTCAAATAGAGTCTACAGTTACCCTTATTTCAAGCAGCATTCTTCAATTATCCAGTTAAAATGGTCTGGTTGAATTTTATCCAGTTTAATCAGTTGAGCAGATTCAGTTCATACTGAATGTATTGTATATTATACACAATATTGCCTTCAAAAACTGAAAAAAATTAGTGGTTCAAAATATAAAAATAGTACCAACTACTATTATTTGTTCTTAAATGATTTTTGTTCTAATTGTTTTTTTTATTATATTTTTGGTTTATGAGAGGGAGAAAATTGATAAATGTGCATAGTTTTTAATAAAGATTCTTTTTATTGCAGAATAAGAAAATGCATTGTTGGCATTTCCCTCAACATCCAAAGCAGTAAAAGAGGAAATAAAGAAGAATATTGTTGATGCTGTTAAAGCTAGTTTATCAACCAATATTAGGTAAACATAAAATATCTTATCAGAATTAAACTTTGATGGATCATTTGGATGACAATAATAAATATCATTTTATTGAAGCTCTGGAACCATAAACACCTTTCACTATGATTTATTAGGAGTTGATTTCTTAGAAAGAAGGAGGTAGACAGAAAGAGATAATGTGACTCAACTCTTCTGGAAAGACACCCCTGTTTTGCAAGATTCTGTATAGTTCTAAGCCTCTTTTATATAAAACTGGTATTGAAGTTGTGCTACTTGTTTCAATGATTGGTTTTATTTTTATGGCTTAAAATGCATTTGAAATGGTCCAAAACTGCTTTAGGTCCCTCTGGGGAAAATATTGCTTTTATGTGCAAATATGAATGAAATATTTGGCCTGGTAGTTAAAGTGAGAACAGCCTCATAATTCTTACTGTGTAATGGCAGGAGTGGAAGTGCATTAACCCAAAACATTGATGAAGACAATCCATCAAACATTTGTTGCAAGTACATCCTGCTGAAGATAGAAGGGGAGCTCAACTATAAAAAAGTTGAAATTCCATTGATTTTAGTGAAAATAATTGTTTCTTTGAGAGAGATGGATTCCTTTTAAAACTATTTATATGTGACAGAAATTATTCTGCTTCAAAGTTTTTTCTAGAACTCTGTTAATTGAATATCCTACTCATATAAGTCAAGGAAGACATTTAAATGTGATATTTACACCGAAGCAGATCAGGGCAAACTCTATGTGATCACATTCATGCTACTAGGGGGGGGAGGGGCAGCGTAATGGCCTAGAAGTGGAGCTCTAGCCTCACAATCAGGAGACTGTGAGTTCACTCCTAGGTAGGGGCAGATATTTTTTTATCTCTAGGCGCAATGAGTAATTGTCTGCTGTGAACTTCATGTAGGCATCAGGAAGGGCATCTGACTAGTAAATGCTCAATTCCAATCAGTCGCCCTGACCCTACCCCAAAGCAAGAGATTGCAAGTCATTAAAAGAACAAAAAGAAAAAAAGGGAGTCCCTGTGGATTTTACTCCACTAGTCATTGTTGTTTAAAATATAAATTATCGCTGCATTTTTCTTATTTTCTTCTTGTAATAACACAGAAGCATAAACATTTGACAGTGGTTTGTTAAAAGAGCTGTGGTTTAATATACAATATGAAACAACAATATTCAGGGAGCATACAGGACACAAGATAGTAAGTTATATTCAAACATTGAAGTGAGCAAGCAAGTTCCAACTACTATTCTCCTCAGACACAGTCTCTTAAAGAGATACTACCCCCAAATACTCTGCTGTCTCATTCTCTATATATCACTTCTGTCGGTCAGCTACTAAATCATAATTACCTTGACAGTCATAATTGCTATAAGGGCGGTACTCTCTTCGTTTGAAGAGCCATTGAGCCAGTGCTCTCCAAAGATATTTCTATATTTCTCATGTGGCTAGCATGTACTAGTAATTATATATCTAGTTTTTTAAAAGATATTGGCATCCCCATATCTATGTATATTGGAACCCATGACACAGATAGAAGAAAGCATATCTTTATCTCCCATCACAGCTCCAGTCTTGATGGGGAAGTTTTGTCATTTGCAAAAACACCAGAAAAATGCAAATTGCTCAGTGGAAATTTCATCTGAGTAGTGATCCAGATGTATAAATGTTTTAAGGGCACAAAGGATTAAAGCACTACATCTCTCTGAATCCCAGTTCTAATTATAGAGTTGTATGCTTTAGTGTTTTGCTTTACGATTCATGGTATTTGAAATGGAGGGCTATCATTTGATCATTTGGGGCTGAGACAAATTCAAGATAAGCAACAAGAAAAAGGAAAGATCAGGAGAGAGCTGGAAGGGACCTTGGAGGTCTTCTAGTCCAGCCCCCTGCTCAAGCAGGAGTCCCTATATCATTTCAGACAAGTGGCTATCCAGTCTCTTCTTAAAAATCTCCAGTGACAGAGCGCCCACGATTTCTGAACGCAAGCTATTCCATTGGTTAATTGTTCTCACTGTTAGGAAGTTTTTCCTTAATTCCAGGTTGCTTCTCTCCTTGATTAGTTTCCATCCATTGTTTCTTGTCCTGCTCTCTGGTGCTTTGGAAAATAAATTGTTTAAATATTTGCTAGCCTACCTTAAATTTGAATAGATGGTGCTCAGCTTGGAAAGTTGTAGTTTTACAGGTTTCTTCTAGAGTCATCCAAATACTTTTTTTCTTTTTATCTTTTCAATCTATCTAGCCATCTATCAGCTATCATAATAACCATATGAAGCTAAAACTTTAGTAGATGTGCACAATATAATATAGGTAGGACAAGTCTGTTTCAAAGAGTATTGTGGGATATGCCAACAGAGACATTGTTGCTAACTCATTTCCCTGTGCCTTCTGGTATGCTTACATAAGATAGATTAAGAGGATACCTGTCTTTCTTCTCTGAATTGCCATGCTGCTGTTGTTGTTTGTGAGTGCAATTGCTTTTACTGCTCCGTATACCTGACTGGGGAGAATGGGCAATTGGTTCATGAAATACCTGGTTATAATTGTGCTCCATTATTTATTAGAATCGAAATCAAAATAACAAAAGAGTGGTTATTAATATTTTTTCTTGTATAGCATAAGCATATAGCTCTTCTGTAACTCCTCTTGGCGATGGTAATGTATTTCCTTTTTCTTTATTTATTCTTCTAGAAGAAGAAGAAGAAGAAGAAGAAGAAGAAGAAGAAGAAGAAGAAGAAGAAGAAGAAGAAGAAGAAGAAGAAGAAGAAGAAGAAGAAGAAGAAGAAGAAGAAGAAGAAGAAGAAGAAGAAAAAGAAGAAGAAGAAGAAGAAGAAGAAGGGAAGAAGAAGAGAAGAAGAAGAAGAAGAAGAAGAAAAGAAGAAAGAAGAAGAAGAGAAGAAGAAGGGAAGAAGAAGAAGAAGAAGAAGAAGAAGAAGAAGAAGAAGGGGAAGAAGAAGAAGAAGAAGAAGAAGAAGAAGAAGAAGAAGAAGAAGAAGAAGAAGAAGAAGAAGAAGAAGAAGAAGAAGAAGAAGAAGAAGAAGAAGAAGAAGAAGAAGAAGAAGAGGGGCAAGTAGGAAACTTACAAATATTTCAAATGTTAATAACATATTGTACACAGTTTGTCCTATGTAAAGTCACCCTTTCAGGAATATCACTCTATCTTTTAATGATATAAGGCACTGGAGATATATTCAGCCTCAGAAAAATCATCCATCTTAAATTCTGGCCTTACGCCCAGAAGGACAGCTTGTGTACCTCTGTGCATATATAGTCTTAAGTCAGCCCCCTGAGTTCAATATGACCTCCCAAATAAAAGCTGATAAGCTTGCAGGCATCATCTCTCACAGCTTTAAAACACATCCAAATGACAGTAAATACTTTTGCGATGCTGTTTCACCTCCGGAAAAGGAGTCAGACTACTCGAGCAGTGCTGATACTGATGGGAAAAGATTTGCAGCATTCCAAATCACTTTGCACTTTTTCGGAGTGTTCTGCTGCCACTCTTCTGGGAATTCCTACTCATTGCAGATGGTGACATTCAAATTGTATCTCCCCGACTTCAGCAATGCCAGGAATGCAAAGTAAAACATATATACAGGCAGGCAGCAATGACAAAAGGGAGAGGAAGAGGGGAGCCAACAAAATTGCTTGTCTCACCACACCCCATCTGCCTCTCCAGCTCCAAAGCAGGTGGCAAGGCCAGTCGGACAGATTGCATCTCCACGCTAACTCAATCTTACTTATTGCCCTGCTTCAATTAGGTAGCAATTCCTTGTCAATCCTGGTAATTAAATCAAAGAAAGTCTAACTTTGCATGTTGATTGATCTTAAGGGAGATAACTTTGAGAAGTATGGAATAATCTTTTTTTCAAGCAAAAATTCTTCATTTGATCTTTTGCTTCAGATTCAGTTTGATATGTACATGTATATCTTTGTAATGTATTCTCATTTCCAGAAACAAGATATAATGTGTGATGCATTTATTACTATTTATTACTAACCCATGAATTTTGCATCTCCAGTGCAACAAAGTCAACAAAATGCATAACACATTTTTTCCTAACTAGTGGTATTTGATTTTAATGCTATTTGGAAGCTGTTTTTGAAAAATCAAACTCAGCTGAGAAAATTAAACAAATCCTTAATACAAATACATATTCCTTCCTTCCTTCCTTCCTTCCTTCCTTCCTTCCTTCCTTCCTTCCTTCCTTCCTTCCTTCCTTCCTTCCTTCCTTCCTTCCTTCCTTCCTTCCTTCCTTCTTTCCTTCCTTCCTTCCTTCCTTCCTTCCTTCTCAAATGGCTTTATAACTTCCTATTTCATTCATCTCGCTTAATATGTGTGTGTGTGTGTGTGTGTGTGTGTGTGTGTGTGTATGTTTGGATTGGAAATGGGAAGGAAGGAAGGAAGGAAGGAAGGAAGGAAGGAAGGAAGGAAGGAAGGAAGGAAGGAAGGAAGGAAGGAAGGAAGGAAGGAAGGAAGGAAGGAAAGTCCCCAATCCAAAATCCAGAGAATGAAACACCAGGTGACATCTTTTCCTGAGAGTCAACTATTGGGAATCTTGCTTGGAAAAATATCCATTAGATTCTTTCATAAGCATAAATGATTGAAATCCTAAAATATGGTTGCCTTACACTTGCATTCACATGACACAGTCAGCAGTGGTATAAATTTTCAAATAAGTGAGAAGCAGATATTCAGTTCATAAGCATTCTCCAGCAATGATGAAGACAGAGACCAGTCAAAATTATTTTAAACACACGTATATTCATATTGAATAGGTTTCCTGCACTTCTGTGCCCACCTCAGGTCTTGCTTCTGACTGCAATCTCAGTTCCAATTTGTAGCTGAAACTTTTTGATGCCATAAGGATGGTAAAGTAGAGCCCCTGGGTACAAAAGCTCTTCTCTCCTAAGCAGGGGGTAACATCAAGAAAAAGTCAATGTCTGAATGGTTATAATTTAGCCTTCCCATATTTTGCAGGGCTGCAGCAGGCCACTCGTCAACACATCTATTACCAAAATGGGTATGGCTAAATTTGGAGTTGCTCTTTTTTGGAGGGTTTAAAGAGGCAAACTGCTCTGGAACGAAATTGCACTTTAATAACAGCAGTCCATAGCACATAATTACGCCATGAAAATTTTGCAATTTTGTGGTTCTGGGAGGAATGAAAGATACCAGCCACATGCAGCCCTTCAGATGGTGGGTTGTCCATCAGAAACAAAATAGGTGCAAGGTGAAGTTGCTTTCCAAAACAGCAGTGCCAAAGGATCTCAAACATGGTTATGAAAATCTGGAGCGCAATAAAACAAGACATGCACTTTTTTGTACATGTTAGCCAAAGTAAAGAAAGAGCTTATTGCTTCTACAGTCTCCCATTGTAGCTATACCCTGTGATTCAGTCCATTTCCCTTCAGTTCAGGAAAACAACTACAGTACTTGGACATTTTCCCACTCTGTGTGCATGTGAAGCTAAGGTATTTGTCATGTGTAATTCTGCAAATGAATTCTATTAAAAGGCGGAAGTGACTTCTGGTTTACCATCGTGGCGTTGGCGGACACATGGAGGCGAGCACCGTCTCCAGCGTCTGGTTTTATCCCGCTGGGGGACCCTGGAAAGGGTCAAAAGTCACCCTGTAGGGGTGACGAGCAAGGAGAGGACCCCCGCTTGATCGCAGAAGGGTGGCAGCCCTTCCGCTTGATCCGGGGCAGCTCTTCAAACCGATGGGGGAAAAAACGGCCATAGCAATATGACTCATCACTAAGCTGCTGATAGCTGAAGTCAAACTTACTACCAAGCACTTTGAAAGCAACATGGATGAAACTGGGTTAGATCTTATCTTCTCTTTACCCTAAGTACCTTCTCTTCCTGTAAAAGCTCTTTGAAGTATCTTCCCCCTGTGAGGAAAGAGGGAAGGGAATTTCTATCCCACCCTCTAAGAATAGCGGCGTCTGACTACCCAGGGGAATCAAAGCATTAAAAAGAACAATTTTAATCTAATTGGATTTATATGTTCCTGAAACTTGGGGACGAAAAAGTTTCCTATTTTTACTGGAGACTCTTGTTTTTATCTACAAAAAAGAAATAAAATTGGAGAAAGAATTAGAAAAATTCAGGACTTAAAAAACCTTAAATGGCCCTGGTGACATCGTGTGGTGAAGCTTGGTATTGCAATTTGTTATTTCCTAAAAAGAGACTTGGCTCAAAGCCCAGACCTTAGATAAGACTTTCCTGACCTTGGCACCATCTGTGAGAAATTCAACTGTAAGGGGACAGCTAGGCAGCAAAATTGGCCTACTTGAACTGTGAACCTTTACTGACTTTTGCTTAACAAACAACTTTTACTAGAAATACTATTTACAAATACGTGAAAGAGATGGATGAAGACCAGGAAAAGATTCTTTCCGTATTGAAAGCAATACATGAAACTATTCTTTCAACTTGTGATAAAATGAGACCTAAAATAAAAGATCAAGACACCAGCTTAGATGCACAAAGCCATGCAGACAACATATTATTATCTACATACAAAACTTCACATACAATGACATCTCTAATCAATACCATAATGTTATGAAGTTATGTTATGAGTTATAACGTTAAATAAGTTATGAAGTTATTTAAAATATATTAATCAGCCAACAGTACATTACATATGGTTGATTTATTACTTGCTCACTGGTGACCTATTTGCTAAGCATTCCATTTATTCTCATGCTTGTTTTATTTCCATCATAAGTCACCTTTACTTCATTGAGCAACCAAGTTACAACTACATATTCACAGAAAACATTCCATCATTTACATTATTTACTTTATCAGATGCCTTCTCTAAATAATGAATGTATAATAAAGTTTCTTTCTCACATCTCAATGAAATCTGGTCTTAGACCTAGATCTTAGTCAAGTCCTGGAGTCAAGCAAAAATATTCTTCATAAATTTTGCATCTTTTCTTAGATGTTTCTTCTTGTACTTTTTATTTAGGGTTTTGCTACACCTGCCCAAGCACATTTAGCAAACTGATCTCCTGTAGTGTCTGCCTTTCCTTGTTACCTTTTTGTTGTATAGCAGAGCAGTAAGGTATAAAAAGGTAAAGGTGTCCCTACATATTTTACTCTGCTAGTTATTGCCAACTATAGGGAGTGGCATTCATCTCTGTTTCTAGGCCTCTGAGTCAATGCTGTCCAAAGACATTTCTGAGGTCATGTGACCAGCTTAACATCATGGAGCACTGTTACCTTCCCACCGAAGTGGTACCTATTTATCTACTCACATTTGCATGCTTTCAAACTGTTAGGTTGGCAGGAGCTGGGATGCGGACGCGAGCTCACCCTGTCATCTGGCGTGCAGGTCTTGAACCTGAATTGCCAGCTTTCCAGCCGACAAGCCCAGCATGTTAACTACTGAGCCACCATGTCGCTCCAGAACAGTAAGGGCACCTTTCTAATTCACACAATCACTAAACAAGTCACACAACTTCTCCATAAGAAAAGCACAACTATAATTAACATTTTTTCTAATTATTTAGCTGATTAACTGATTAATTATTTGGCTTTATTCACACTAATATTAATAGCATTTGTTTCAAGTATACCACTTGACATAAGATTTAAAAACTCAGACAAATTTCTAAAATATTTCTTCCATGACCCCTCATTTTAATGTCATCCTAAATAATTTCAGTACTTTTCTTTTTAATTTTATGCAATTTGCTCTAGGTGCCTTGTTCAGCCTTTCTTTTTTCTTATTTCAATTGATTTATTACCTCATGATCTTTATTTCTGTTAGATTCTGAGTCATAATCTGCTATTTGTAATCTTAATAACTAAATAGGCCTATAGAGATTGACCATCATCACCAATTATGATTTTAATTAATAAACATTTTCATTTCAAACTTTTTAGTAAAATAGAGGAAGATACATTACCAGTCTTAGTTTAACCCAGATCAAATGCATATTTCCACTATGAAATATATTTGGTACATTTTGGGCAGGATGCTGAAAATGAAACCAAAGGTCAGGTTTATTCCAAGCACATTTATGCTATTTTATGGAAGTTAGGCTCTCTATTCTAAATATTATTTCACAAAACAACAATTATCATATCTCACCATCCAGGAGATATCTACAATGTCACTTGCATGCACTCAGGATGCTACAGCGATATAGGATTTGATTAATTACAATGGGTATATGTTAGAGATTAGATGACAGATAGATAGATGAGAGAGAGAGAGAGAGAGAGAGAGAGAAACAGAAAGAAAGAAAATTTCTAAGTCTGACAGAGTATTTTTTATCAAAATATTGAATTAAAGTGATGAGATGCCTCAAATTGAATTAAGGTGATTGGAACAAAGTTTAAGAGATCCAAGGATATAATTTTGCCTGCTGATCTTCCAAAGAACCACACATAATCATCAAGCATAATTGTAGTTTCATTCTTAACAACCAAATTCAGGAACATTTACACAAATCTCTTGAACTCCAGGCTGTTTCCAGAGAGGTTGCTATGATTAAGTGAGGGGAGCTGTTCGTCTGCAAAGATGTTGTAATTCCATTCCACCCTCAGTTTTGAAACCAAACACAAATCGTGCTGAAATTCCAAACAGTGCTATCTTGTTTGAGGTTCTAAGAGCACAGGTGACTTGCTGACTCCTAAATTAAAACAAGAAGAATATCTTTAAATCTTCCCAAGCACTCTTCTCTCTTTTGTTACAGGTTTAGGATAAACAAATCTGTGAATGCTGAATAGTAAAACCATAGCACCAGAATCATAAACCACCTTCATGCCCCAACCAGCCAACATGGACTTAAATCTCATGGAGAAGAAGAGCAAATGCACAGGTTGGCCTTCTTTTAATAACCATACAATTAGACAGTAAGATAAGTCAAATTTCATTGTCTCAAAAAAAAGAAGGGCTAGAGGACTGCCACAAAGAACATATCTCTAAATTCTTACTTAGGCGGCAAATATAGGAACTTTATTTCTAAGTCACAAAATAGTGTCCTCTCCAGCTGCAGTAGTATTAACTGTCAATGGAAAAAGTGATGCAGAATTCATTTTACTGAATGCTTAACAATTATTGTCTTTAATATACTGTAGACAAACTGAACTTCAAACATATTCAGGAATCTTTCTTATATAGACTAGGGATTCCAGATCTAGGCTGAACTAGATGGAAGCAAAGATTAGGAGATTCAATAGTCCTGTTATCATCTAGTGGTCATCCAGAATTTTTAGCCCATTAGTAACATATAAGCAGATAAGGGGCTGGGGCTGGAAGGGAGTCAGTACATAACATTATTGAGTGTCCATTATTTTTAACAGATCCCCAACATTTCCCTAAATGACAACTAAAAATTAAGGTTGTCTCCAGTGTATTGAGCTAGTTGGAACATATAAGAAAGCTACAACTCATATGATCCTTCAATATCTTTGAGAGAGCCAAGCCATCCAATCTGCAAACATTAATCAGTCATTTGTATATTATATTCCATTTTATTTCCAGTCTCTTATAAGCGCAATATGCTGTCTTCCCCAGCTACACAGCTAAAAATAGTTGACAGTTCACAGAGTTTCTATAGTAACAAAGGTAATAGTATCACATAATAGTCATATTCCAGCAGAGCTGAATGTTGTCTTTCGATTGCCTACACAACTCTGTCTCAACCATAATAATATACTTGATGCTATTTCCGAAGAAGAATAGGCTTGCTGAAGGACGCTCCTGTTCTGAAGATTTAAAAATATCCAAAAATCCCTATCTTATTATTATTTAATCTATCAAACTTATAGAAAGTCATATTAGAGAAGGCCCTGTAAGAAACTGATCACAAGTTCCATTGACCACAACTATTAGCTTTTCAAAAACCTAAAACCAATGTGTCAACCCTTTAAGATAGAGCAGGCACAAACACCAAAGTCATTAATAGTAAAACCACTTTCACAGAAACAGAAACCTGTAACTCTGAATATGCCTCTCCCTTCCCTGCCTTTATCCTAAAGAGGATATGGAGAATCAAGTTTGAAACACTTTCTCAAATTCCATTCTTGCTTTGAGTTCAGTTTTCTTTTTCTGACCATTGGCTTGGTTGCAACTCCTCCTCCTCTTCCTCAAGGTTATTCTTACAGCATATTACACCCGCAAAGGTTATCTATTTAAATGCATGAGTTATTTTAGAAAACAGGGTTGAGACTTACAATTATGTCAAATTATTAAGCAACAAACATAATCAGACTACTTGAAAAAAAAATTTTTTTTTAAATTAAAATATGCCTTTAAAATCTTTTTGAAATCAGGGTTATAATACATTAAAGACAGTATGCTTACTCAAGAGTAGTAGTGGGGTAAAAAGCAAGAGGTGAAACTAAAATGTAGGTTTAATTGAAGCTTATACATTTTATGGCTATTTTACCCATAATAATCAACAGCTGAATGTTTGCATTGATTCTTGAAAAGTAGTATTTTTAAGCAATAGAAACATTCTATCTGAAGGGTGATGGTTTATTTGTACATTATAGCTCCCAGCAAATCAATATGATGTTGAACCCTGGTTAATATGCTTGTAGGAGACTGTCCTTAGAAAACTAAAAGAAAAAAAGAAAAAGAAAATGATGTAATTGTATATATTTTTCAAATTAATCTAGCTCCTAAATGCTATAACTTCCAGCATTCAGTAAGATGTTGAAAAAAAACACACTTGCAAATTACAGAAGAGGAATAAAAGCTTATTTAAAATGTGCTATTTTCAGTTTTGTCATTTAAAATTTCATCTAAAAGGTACAAATTCGTAAATGAAATGTTCATTTTTTTAAATCTACTTCTTATCTTGGAATTCAAATATCTTTGTGCTTATTTACATCTGTTTCAATTATGAGATTCTCCAAGTATGAAACAATCAGAGACCATTCAAATGCTATCAGGTACTAAATAATTTGTTGGTCTCATTTATTAAATGAGTGTGTAGGATTAAAAAGCATTATTATGTGTCAGCTATGAAATAATAGCAACCTTTGCAAACAATCAGGGCATGTACTGCCTGATAGGATTTTCAGACTGTCTTCAGGGCAACCAAGTTTCTTTTATAGTCATATCAAGAGCTCTAGAAATGTCATAGTTCGGTATATGGAATAAGGGGCACCTTACCGTGGATCAAATGTATTACTTAATCCAATGCCCAAATTAACTCAATCAAATCCTATGTCCTACAATTCCAGAATTTTCACTGTGCCTTATATTTCTAATCGGGATATTCTACTTTTTCTAATAATTAGATGCTTAATAGCTCCACACATTCTGGGAGTATTCTATGATATTGTGAAATGTCTCTATTTAACATAATTTTTGGAGAGGCGAGATATCTTTCTATTTATTGTTTCCCCAACAATTCCTTCATATTCTTTGAATGAACTCTGGAGAAGGAGATGGAATAGTGAACTATTTATTTCAATTGATAGTCCTAAAAGTCATTGAACTTTTTGTTCTCTATGTGTTTGTGTCTGTCTGGTAATTCCCAACACATATGTGTTGGCAATTGGAGTAGTCATACTCCATGTATCATTTTTTTCCTACATTCTGATACTGGGTGATGCTGAATTCTCAATAGGAAGTTATCTTATGTTACACAATTATAACTGCGCCCTCCACTCAAAAATACGATGATGGATGAATGTTACTATTCTTATTAACTAGCTTAAAGGGTGTTCTATTTTTTTTTTCTATATTCCCAAGTGCAGGTAGCCAGGTATACTAAGGCTTTTTGGTGTCATGTATCAAATATTCAATCCTTTGACAGCATCTTTTTGGACAAATTTGCATTTTCAACTTGGCCTGTTGCTAGTCTGGACCATCCTCACTTGCTGAGTGCAAAAACAGGTGATATCATCCTATTACTACTTCCAGCCTATTGCAAAGGCATCACATTCTTGTGTGTTCCAGCTTCAATTCAAAACTGCTGATTTCTGACCTTGTTAAAGCCCTTCAGAGCAGATGGTCTCCATTGCTTTGTTTTATACAGTAGTAGCCGCAACTCTGATTGGCTGCAGTCCCTGACATGCTCTTTCCCTTTGAGTGACCGGTTGTCTCTGCTGGTCAACAGTTGCTTTTAAATTATATGTCTGTCTGTATGTATAGATGTGTGTATGTGTGTGTCTGCGTAGATATCTTGCAGTTGATCCAATGATGACTTGTTAAGTGAATTATCCTCAACCCTCATGTTCTTTTCAATCTTTTCATCTCCCAGTAGGCATCCTTTGGCTTCCCAGAAAGTGAATGCAGAAAAATGAAACTCACTTATCTTGCTTTCTTACCTTGTGCCCAGTAGTGCAAAACTTCCCATCCCTTAATTTGGTTAAATTTCTTTAAATTACATCATAGGAGCATGTTTGTTTCTATGAAGCTGAACTATCAGTTCTTTCTTGCTGCAGAGTTTCCATGGACCTACAGAGGAATGGAGGATCCATCTGTTCTGTCCTGCTTTGACTATTGTAGCCTTAGAGCTATGGTGGTACCATAAAGGGGGGAAAAAAGAAATGAAGGTCTGCATAAAATCATATAATGTGAGAAATGATCCATTTGTACAAATATCTGAAAATTTTAAAAAGGTAAAGATACAAGTGAGGAGGACTCACTCCCTTAACCCTAACCCTGAAGAAGAAGAAAGAAAAAAGAAAGGAAGGAAGGAAGGAAGGAAGGAAGGAAGGAAGAAGAAGAAGAAGAAGAAGAAGAAGAAGAAGAAGAAGAAGAAGAAGAAGAAGAAGAAGAAGAAGAAGAAGAAGAAGAAGAAGAAGAAGAAGAAGAAGAAGAAGAAGAAGAAGAAGAAGAATGAAAGTTGTGCAAGAGTTGCAGATTGCTACAAACCACACTCACTACTTCCCATAAAGTGCTTTGATAGATTCAAACCTTAATAATGAGATATAGAGTACATTAGCTATTAAAATACAGGGAGGAAAATAACCTGTTTCTAGACAGATTTACAGGCTGTCTTGCCTTACCTTAAGGTAAGAGGAGATTTTGATACACTTTCGCAATTACTATCATAAAGATAAGCTTTTTTTCTCTCATTAAGCAATATAATTTAAATCTCCTCATTAACTGATGCACATTAAATGGCATTAATCAAGGTTTAATATCATCCGGTGCTTCAGAAGGAAAGAGAGAATATTCACTTGGCTTGATTCACAAAGTTTTCTAAGTATCTAAATCAGAGATAGGCAAGGAAAGGCCTTCAGGCTACATGCAATCCCCAAACTTCTTGGATCTGAAAACATCCCAGCATCCCATCTAAAAGCCTTGAGTTGGAGATGTCCTAAAATTGCTATTACAGTATAACATAATGTGATTGAAGGAAAAAAAATATTAAACACATCATACAATTAATTACATTGACTATTCATTAAATGAAATTAGGTTTAGTTTATCTCCTAATCCCATCTACTATTTTGAGGAATGCAGTCCTGGGCTCAATACTCAGCCTCCACCATGCATAAACCAACCAACCAACCAATAAATCATGAACCCCTGCTGCCCTACACAGTATACTTCAGAATACATGTAAGATCTTCAAAGTGCATGGATGGGGGGAAAACCAAAAACAGTGGTTAGTCACATATTATGTATATCAAGCCTCATGGTAAGCTGAGTTAGTCACGGTGGGCATTATATGTATGTGTATGTGTATGTGTATGTATATGTGCATGTGAATATGTATATGTATATGTATACATGTACTTATATGTATATCTATAAAATAATAATGAAATGGCCACCCTGGCTAACTCAGCTTACCACAAGGCTTGAAGAGCATCACATAAATTATGGAAAGGATGAAAAATGTAGTATTGGCTCTATAATGAATAATGGAATATAAGGATGTTTTCTCAGCAGTAGTTCTGAAATGCCAGCTGTATGCGATCCTGCTCATTATTATTATGGAAATAAGCTGGAATAACTGCAACCAAGTAGACAAATTTGAAAAGTAGTACAACTTCAGAAGAACTCACAATTCATACATTCGCAGATGAAGACTGATCAAAAGAATGGGATTAGATTTATTACTTATGCACAAGCTATAGCTGTGGTCTTCCAGTGCAAGAGGTGGATTAGAATCAGAATTAATAGACATTATAGTTCAAAGGTTTGATTATATGATATTTAGTCCAGACCTACTGTTTCATTTGTCCCATTGAACAAAATGCCTGCTCCATATGAGCTCAGTATACTTTATTGACCAAGAGAAAAAGTAATTCTTAACTTTGATGGTATGAGAAAGTTCCTTGCCTTTATGATTTCCTATTTCTTTACCTTCTCCAAGGCCAAAGGCAAAATAATTAACAGAGTTGAGCTTTGGGTTCTATTTCATTCTGTTTCTAAAATGAATCTTCCAGCACAATAAAAATTACAGTTTTCAAAAGATATTAGGAGTTACACTCTGGGTTTGAAGGAACTACAAGACAATTTACAGCTATTCACAGACAGGGGAAACTAAAACATACGAAGAATGGCTGCAGGACTTGGGTTTGGCTAGTCTAAAGAAAAGAAGAAATAGAGGAGACATGATAACAGTGTTCCAGTATCTGAGGGGCTGTCACAAGGCAGAGGGGACCAGGTTGTTCACCAAAGCACCAGATGGAAGGACAAGAAACAATGGTTGGAAACTAATCAAAGAGAGAAACAACCTGGGATTGAGAAGAAACTTCCTGACAGTGAGGACAATCAACCAGTGGAACAGCTTACCCCAGAAATCATGGGCATCCATCACTGGAGATTTTTAAGAGGAGACTGGACATTCACTTGTCTGAGACTGTATAGGTTCTCCTGCTTGAGAAGGGGGCTAGACTAGAAGACCCCCAAGGTCTATTCTATTCTATTCTATTCTATTCTATTCTATTCTATTCTATTCTATTCTATTCTATTCTATTCTATTCTATTTTTGGTCTGCAAAAATCCAGATGCAACAAAGAATTAGAGTTTCTTTATCTTCTTGAGACCATCTAGTGGTTGTTTGTATTTTTGCAGCCCAGATATAGTAATTTCCTATAGCTTGAATACCTCTTGGTCAAGGATTACATTTGGGACATTGCATTTTACAACTCAAGCTACATAGAAAGGAAAGGATATAGCTTGAATATGTCATTACTAAAACTGCCTATATAAGTAACCCTAGGAATTATGACATTCTAAGTATCTAGCTGTCTCTCTATGTCTGTTCCTGAGATTCCTGAGGTTAAATCGTGAATTTTGGTCTTCCTCTCTTTTGCTGTACTGGACTGATTGCTGCTGATTTCTTGATACCCATACTGCAATCTGTCTGTCTCTAGCTTCTCATTGCCTATCTTGCCAGCTTCAGTTCTCCACTCTATACAATAGCATCACCCCTGCTTTAGATCCTTTTAGATAATGAAGCTACTATTTAAAAGTCCTTTTGGCCATCTCTGAAAAGCCCTCTCATCTGTCTATTCTACCCAGACAGATGATACTAAAGAAGATTCTGATAACTTATGAACATTCTGGGAACATGATTCTACATAGGACAAGATTCATAAAATGTGGCAAAGCATCTAAAGACCCAATTTTCCTGTATGTGGCCCAACTGTGCCAATTTTAATAGCTATTAAAATGTGCACTTCATTGTGGTGTAGTGGTTAAGTTTATCTTCAACTCACTAGGACAGTCATTCTTACTTAGCCCCACCTACCTCAGAGAATGATTGTTGTGGGGATTGATGGGAAGAAGAAGCACCATGTGCTCCATCTTAAGCTCCTGAACTCAAGATGGATTATAAATCTCAAAAATCAAATAAGCATCTTCTTTTTTTATTATATTAATACACAAGAATAAAAACAGCATGAATAATGGATGTTTACATTTAACTCAATTGTCTACCATTTTATAGGTTTCTTAAATTAATATTGTCATTCATTGATGAATCTATTACATTTTAGTGGATTAATGAATTACTGCAAACTAATTTGCATGGACTCTCCCAATACAACTCCATTTTCTGGGTCCAGTACAAAGTTGGTAAATTAAATCAATAGATCTTATTTTGTAACTTCTAAAAACATTTTGTCAAATCTCAATTCACATTTTACCTTGCTAAGACATTTTGTGTACTTTATAATCCAATTCCCTTATGTACTTGCTGGCAAAATGTCACTCTGCCCTCACATGTTTAGAGACCTTGACACTATCAGCCAATTAGAGTTTCTCTGCTGGCAGGTGCAAGTTACTTATTTCATTTAGCTATTTGATCATATTATCTAGTTTGCTTGGCTGACAACTCAGACCCAAGAGAATTGTGCTTACATTGCATGCAAAACAAGAAAAAAAAATTGTCCAGTCAAAATTAGGATACTAAAATGTGTTCGATTAAAGAGATTTGATCTTCACTGAAAACACTTGGCTCAGCTGTAGGGAAAAATGCCCAGTTTTTCAGATTATTATTAATTTGGTTTGCTGCAAAATTTCATATGCATCTGTGAAAATATAATCAGCATTTTAAGCCCATAATCTGAAGAATAAAAAAGTAGAGGAAGTACGGTATTGCATATCTTTCTTTTTTTTTGAGCTTGATCTGATTCTCATATTACCACATTACAATATTGCATTTCCCCCCCCCCTTCAGATCTGAAAAGGGACAGATAGATCTGAGGTTCCCATTCCTTGTTTGTTTGTAGTTTTCGTTTTATATAATGTTCTGTACTTTATGATACAGAACGTGCTGATTAAAGGGCTATTCTCTATAGCTGAATTAACTTGCTAGCATCCATCCCCAAAAATCAGCATAGAAAAGGCTAAACATCAGCTCTCTCAGCCAGCTCTTAT
Source organism: Azemiops feae (assembly GCA_023970755.1). NCBI lineage: Eukaryota > Metazoa > Chordata > Lepidosauria > Squamata > Viperidae > Azemiops > Azemiops feae. The sequence continues at coordinate 563,161 of JALGBA010000113.1, forward strand.
CTGCACTCTTAGCACTAAACCAAAACTTGATTAACATTCAGGCCTCCACACTACCACCACCACAGTTATTCAGATTCTGAAAAGTAAGATTTGGTGATATCTCAGCCAACTACTGTTATCTGGACCAGAAACTGATGAGGAAGGGGTTTTCTCTACCACCTCTGCCTGTCAGCATGTGTTTAAGAGGAAATACTGAACATGTAAACTGCTAAATAGGGTCAGTCTTTTTTTAACAACACCAAGTGAAGCCATCAGGTATCCAAGGGCAATTGAGCAGGCTAGGACATTTTTTTTTTAAAAAAAAAATTGGAGTAAAGACAAACACGTTATATCTGCTAAATCACATATACCCACAGCCATAATCCACATGCTATCATTGTTATTTCTATCAGACATCTACGCATGGATTGCAAATGGTGGCAATGTAAACAATGCAAAAGACTGACAATGATATCCCAAGAAGCTTTTTATCATTTTGTGCCCTCCGGATATAATGGGACTACAACTCCCAGAATTCTCCCAGGTGACTTGGCCATATGTGCAAAAGATTTGAGGGATCTAATCACTACATGTTTGAAAAGAACGAAGTTGGGAAAACTAGCCCCAAGTATATAGCTTAAACCAAAAACTAGGAAAAAAAATTTCACCCAAACTTCATGACAGATTATACTTTCCGGTTAGCAAATCTACAGGAAGCAAAATTTGTCTCATTTAGATATACTATACAAGTATTTATTTTTACACAGATATCTCTCTATGAGACTGAAATGGATTTCCTCCAAAGGCTAAATAAAGCAGCCATATGTTGGCAGCTCATTGGTTATCATATCAAGGAAAATGATTGGTCCAATTACAATTTCTTCCAAGAGTGAGCAAACCCGTCATAAATATTCATCCAATTTTGATAAATGTGGAAATGCTTCCTGTGAGCTACCAAATTCATTTTCACATGCAAATGCATTCAGTTTTAATTTTCAACTCTTCGTCTTCCACTGTAGTATGAAGAAAAAGAAGAAGGCTTGGAAGTCATCCTTTATACTATCTTTAAATGAAGCTGCTTGATGAGTTGATGAAAGGTCTGTGCACTCACCTAGGCAACTCAACATTTAATGAAATGGTTTTTGGAATATGATTTCTTGTTGAAATCTCCATGGTTGCATCACATTTGGTTAGCTGTGCATTATAGATTTCTTCAAATCTAGCTATGGAGAAGGAGGGACTCTGCCCTACATTCATCCTTTTCTATTATGATTAGAAAATATAATGCAAGCAGTAAAAAATGTAATGCAAGGGCAAAGTGTCATAAGGTTGGAAGGAACAAGATTCCAGTTTTAAAAAATAGATTTTGGATCATCTAGACTTGCTGCACTCTTCTATATGCTGAGGTTTAGCCAATAAAGACTGACCTTGTAATAAAGAAGCAAACTACAATGAGATAAATAAGCTATGTGAGTCACTATGTATCAACACAAGCCTGTAAATTACTACAAAATTTTAAACAGTTATCAATAGAGAGGCTTCCTTTCTCCCTCTGCCCCTGCTGTCTCCATCCCACCAACACTAGGAAGAGTAAAGCACATAAAACCTATGGTGATCAGTGTTCCTGTACATTTCTATCTTGGTAGCTGCATTTTTTTTTAAAAGATCCTCATAGATAAACAGGAGGCAGAATGTTGAAAAACAAAGGGCTACCAGGAGAGAGAAGGCCAAATTGGCATTATTATTATTTTTGTCTATCATGATTCCTCTGAGGTTATATGAAGCTTGCAGTAAATTGGTTGAGTGGCTGCAGTGTAGTGCTTTGTTCAGAAGCATGTGCTGCCCCAATCCACAAGAGAAAGATAAAATTGGGAGATCAGGACCATCTTGGGAGTCTAGAGTGGTTGACTGAACCTTTTTAAGTGACAGTATACCCAGATTTCTCATCTGGTGATATATACAATACATTGTTTTTTTAAACAAAACAAAACAAAACAAAAACAGAGGTCTCAACAAAATTAGATTCATTCCATAGGAGGGACTCAATTTTTGTACTTGAAATTATCAGACCCTCTGAACAGCAGAGGACAAAAAAAAAACCAGTTAAAGACCTAAGATTAGCTACATTCATTTTTAATACAAATACAAAAAAGAATATGGTTTATCAATAATTCAAATATGGGGTTTGCGTGTCATAGGGGGAATGACTTTCATGTATATTGATTCTGCCTGATGTACAGTAAAAATTTAGATTCTCAAATGTTCTCTACAATTACAACTTGAGGAAAAGCAGAATTTGTGTAAATAATGAACAATCTAGCAAAAATCTGTCTGGTTTTATTCTTCTTTAAATTCATGTGATTTAAGTTATGATACTTTTGTCCTTGGAATGACATGTTATATAATAATTGCCTCTACCAAAACAAAGAAAGGTATTCACCATGAGACATGGATATTCGACTTCAGAGGCCTCTAAAAATCACACTAAAATCTTCTGCAGTCTCCCCCTTATAATATTGAAGTACCAATGTCCCTAATGACAAAAAGAAGATCTGATCTTTAACACAGGATTCCATTCATTAGAAATTAATGGAACATACTTGTAAACTAAGATTGAGACAATCACTTTGCTGGTCAAGAGTTATGAGGTTTATATCCCTGACATATTCCATCTTGAAAAGAGGACATGAAATTAAACTAGCTTGAAATTAAATGTGGATTCAATGGGTCTCTGATGCTGCATTTAGTTCGTAAAGAAACTTGGATACTTAAGAGAATCCCAGTTGTAAACCTCTGGGCAAGACTAGGGAATTACCACATATGGCGAGGGACTCTCATCTGCTTTCAGTGCTGTTACTGACATTTTCATCATACTAGCTCTGACACATTGTGGATTGGAGAAAAGTCCATATTCCAGCCTTCTGTAGAGCCAGTTTGTTTGTTTGTTTATTTTTATCATAAACCAGGTGCAGCACTCCTGCTATTATATTGTTCCTAGGCTTTTGTTTCCAGTTTGAGGAATAGGTGTAGGTAGATGAGGGGATAGATGGAAGATGAGGTGTGATGAGGAAGATAAGGGGATAGATGGGGAACTCATTAAAATTGCAGATGACGCCAACCTGACAGAAATAGCCAACACTCCAGAAGAAAAGCTTAAGATACAAAAGGGTCTTGACAGACTTGAACATTGGGTCCTATCTAACAAAATGAAATTCAATGGTGAAAAAAGTAATGTTCTACATTTAGGCAAGGAAAACCAAATGGACAGGTATAGTATAGGTGATACTTGGCTCAATAGTAGTAACTGTGAGAGGGATCTCAGAGTCCTAGTGGACAATCACTTACATATGAGCCAGCAGTGTGCTGCAGCTGCCAAAAAAGCCAATACAGTGCTAGCCTGCATTAACAGAGGGATAGAATCAAGATCACGCGAAGTATTAATACCACTGTACAATGCCTTGGTAAGGCCACACTTGGAATACTGCATCCAGTTTTGGTCACCATGATGTAAAAAAAATGTTGAGACTATAGAAAAAGTACAGAGAAGAACAACAAAGATGATTAGGGGACTGGAGTAAAACATATGAAGAACAGTTGCAGATATTGGGTATCTGTAGCTTAATGAAAAGAAGGACTAGACATGATAGCAGTGTTCCAATATCTCAGGGATTGCCACAAAAAAGAGGGAGTCAACTATTTTCCAAGGCACCTGAAGGCAGGACAAGAAACAATGGATGGAAACTAATCAAGGAGAGAAGCAGCCTAGAAATAAGGAGAAATTTCCTGACAGTTAGAACAATTAATCAGTGGAACAACCTGCCTCCAGAAGTTGTGGATGCTTCAACACTGGAAATTTTAAAGAAGAGACTGGACAACCGTTTGTCTGATGTGGTACAGGGTTTCCTGCCTGAGCAGGGGGGTTGGACTAGAAGACCTCTGTATACATCACATCTCTGCTAAATGTCTGGAGCTTTCACTATTCAGCACAAAGGAGAATCACTCTCTCTATAATGCTGACCATCAGAAGAAGAATTGTAAGCGAATACCAGTTTGTGGAGCTACACTCAAATTCTTTGATCTCATACTTCAACACCTGAATAATATGTTCTTTTTTAAAGTGATCCTGGCTGAATGCTGCCCTAACGTAAACCACCAGGGCCATTAAAAAACAGGTTATAGTAGCTAAAAGGGAAAGTTGAGAGAAACATCACTTCCCATTGTATGCATAGAATCTCTTTTCAATTGAAATCCCTACCCACGTCCGAACCACAAGAGACAGAGGCAAAAGTGAGTGAGCCATCCTTCACTCTCTAACACTGCCTGTTTTTTCCTACTTGTATTTTGGACCACCTTTCTCTTCTTTGCACAGTAGGCTGCCAGACAAAGAACAGGTTGCTTTCGCCAGAAGCTATAAGGTTAAAAGCATAATAAAAAGGTTTTAAATTAGGTCCGCTGGTGCACATACTTTGTCACTTCCAGTCAAAAAGCTTTTGCAGAGATTTACGTACAATGACACACTGCAAACATATATACAGTTTGAAATCCATTTGCCAAAGGCAAAGAGGCTATCAAGCAGCAATTCCTTTCCTAGTTTCTATTTCTTTTCTCTCTCACACACAACAACAATGATCTGAACCTTGCAACGAACATATAGTGAGAAAAACATAAAATGACTTTGTTCTATTCAGCACTATATTCCCCAATAACATACATTGTTTTAAATAGATGTGGTGGCATGGCAACTGAATGGGTTTTATTCATAGCCTTTAAATCATCTTTCTGCAGCAATGGTGAAACTCCTTCAGGTCGAGTGGCTTGTTCCTCTTCACAAAATGATTGTAATAGAATTGACATTTTTGTAGGCAAATACTGAGCTAAGAAATATTGTGGGATAGTTACTAGCGCACAACACCAATTACATGCCTGCTTGTGTTATGATAGCAAGAATGAAGAAGAAATAGCTGGGGAGGCATTTCTAGTATTTTCTTAAATTAAATGGATTATGAAACTCCTAGGAGAAAATAAAAATATGTTAAGAAGAAAAGAGTTGCTCCAGAATAAGAAAGCCATACATAGAAGTAAATGTTTTCAGTCTTCAGAAGTACTTTAAAAAATAATCAATTCAACAAGTTTGTTAGTTCATTATTATCAATGAGGGGTCCTTGGTGCTCTCTGAGCTTGCTTGTTTTCTTGCAGACGTTTCATTACCCAAACTAGGTAACATCATCAGTGCTGAGATGTCAATGTTACATTATATATGACTCTCATTGATGTGTGTTTGTGTGTGTGTGTGTGTTTGTGTTAGGCTTATAACCTTGATTTCAAGTCCCTACTCAAGACTAAAATGCAAAGTTTATTTCTCAAATTAACAAAGAATGAAGAATTTCGGTTTTCGGTTTTCTTTTTTATTAAAGTAACAAAACAAAACCAGAAGAGTATGTCGCTAAAAAAAAAAAAAAAAAACAAGAACAAAAAACAAAAGGAAAAAGGAAATAAAAATGTGGAAATATATAAAATATATAAATGTATATTTGTGTATTTATAATTATTTGCAGATGTGCAAATTTAGGTATGTGTTAAGATTGCATTTTCCCCCTTTTTCTGACCTTGATAAACTGGTCCAACTGAACTTCTGAGTATGGTGGAAGACATCTATGATGAAAAAGCAGACAACAAGCAGAATAAATTTGTAGGAGGTAACATAGCCCATAAAGCTTAATTTTGAGTCTAAATTGAACACTGGGAGGGAAATCTTTTGAAGTTCATTCCAAGAAAGCTTCTTCCTTTAAAGCTTTTAATAGCAATTTTAATTTAACCCACCATCTGTTAATTTGTTTGAGATGTTATCATTATCCTCTTCGTCTGTTTTTCTTTGACGCCTATTTTTTTTAAAATGGCTGTTGTTCATTTCAGGATTGCACATGAAGAACACTATTAATATTCATCAAACATCTACCGTAGTTAAATACCATTAAAATATCATTTTTGGTGCATGCTAAGTTACAGAGACCTCAGCTTTGCTTAAATGCTACCAAATAATGCATAAAGAGCTTGCTCAAAAATTCACTTGCATAACTACATTAAATGCATGGATTCAATATACAGTATTTGTGTTTGATAAAAAGCATGTTTTGAAACATGTATTACATTACATGCATTACATTAAAATCTTACATTAAAATCTGAGCCATGCTGGCTCAGGAATTCTGCGAGTTGAAGTCCACGAGTCATAAAAGAGCCAAGGTTGCCTACCCCTGCCATAGGCTATGTCTCACCAAGGGTCTCACTGCTAACCCCGAAGGAAACCCTGTCTCCCTTTCCTCTTTGCTCTGTTTATTTTCCCTTCAAAAGGTGCAAACACTTTGCTGCTAATAAGATCATTCATCTTATTAGGATGTTATTGTTATTGTTGTCACATATTGACACTGTCAGATAGTGATTCTCTAACTTAATCATCCCTATCCTGACATTCTTCTGGATTTCAACTCTCTTCATTCTTATCATGTTGTTTGGGAATTCTGGGAGCTGAAATAGCTATATTAGGAAAAGCTCGTAAAAGCTTTTTTGGCTATTTTCAGATGCCCTAGTTTGGATTATGTAAATATAAATCATATGAGCCCCCATCACCACATCTAAACTCTTAGAGACCAACTCATTGTTTGCAAATGGACTCTTCCAGGGCTTATATATACCTGACATTTAACATAAACAACAAAGGTGATGTGGTATCTTAGAATATAGAACATAGAATAACAGGGTTTAAAGAAACCTTGGAGGTTTTCTAGTCCAAACCCCTGCTCAAGAAGGAGACCCTAGTATTGGAATACATGTTAGAATGTATTTTGCATTGCAAAAACTGCCAGAATTATTCAGCCAATAGATGGCAGTGTTTAGTTTGCATGTATGGTTATAATCTATGGTTCCTTTTGTTATGAGGAGAGTTTTTCCTGTGACAGTTGAAACTGTTAAGTAGCAAGGCCCGTGATGACTGTACACTATACATTTTATTTGATCTGTTTGGCTATGTATAACCATCCTCTGCTAACAATCTGTATGGCTATATAATAATCCTCTGCTACAATTTCTATAGAATAAAAGAGAATTTCTAACGCCTAGACTCTGTGCAAAGGCTTTCCTGGATACAGCAAAAATCTTTGCTGTCCAAAGATTTCTTTCTGCCATGGGAAAGAAGCTGCAAACCACTCACACACACGTGGGCCAGAGTATGCCCAGCTTGCCTGGATTCAGGGCAGCATCGATGGAGAGGGAGTGTGGGCAGTTGGTCTGTCTGGTGCTGCCCTCTTGGACTTCCTGTGATAGGGAGGGAGGCACTCAGTAGCTCAAGATGATGTCATTCCCATCCCTGAGCAAGCCTGGTTCTGATGTGGTTTTAGTACTACTATATCACTATATTAATGTGTATGAGAAAATTCTCATAACAATGACAAGTAATCGGTGTTAAATTTTAAAAATTATATTTCATGTATGAGAATAATGAAAATATTTGCATATGGTGTAAACGATAGCACGCACCACCTGGAGTGGTGCCTTTTAGTAAATAAATAAACAAACAAAATCCCTCTAATCCACATTTCCCAGCAAATAGACAAGAAGCAAGATAATGAAGCAGGCTGCCTGAATTTATTTAGTGTTTTGCCTAAAAGGAAATGATTTCACTCAGCCATCCTAGGTATTGCTTTTATTAAGGTCCTCTTAAAAAGCTTCTTAGTCCCCAAATGATCTAAGATAATATCAGGCAAAGACATATGAAGCCAGAATATATAGATCTTACCTTTTTAAAATCCAATTAATCATTTTTTTTTGTTAAAGAAAATGAATGAGAAGAAAATAAAACATTTGTAAACATACAAACATACAAAATGATGGTGTAAACAAGAAGGTCAGCCTGTACAAATCCGTATTTTTGCATGCAAAAAGGAGGCCAGTGTAAGAGATTGTCCTATCAGAAGCAAGGAATAAGGCGATACCTTCCTCTGCCTTACGCACAGATGTCAGTTGTGCTGGTGTTTTAATCTTGCTACTTAACTAACAATGTGATATGGTTTTTTAGCACACATACAGACAATGTAAGTGCAGGGCTAGCTGTGAGGCTTTATGCTCCTAGTTAGAGCAGGATTTTCTATTTTCCAAAGCACCAGAAGGCAAGACAAGAAACAATAGATAGAAACTAATCAAAGAGAGATGCAACGTAGAACTAAGGAGAAATTGTCTAACAGTGAGAACAATTAACCAATGGAATGGCTTGCCTCCAAAAGTTGTGGATGTTCCATCACTGGAGACTTTTAAGAAGAGACTGGACAGCCATTTTTCTGTAATGGTATAGGGTCTCCTGCTTGTGCAGGGCTTTGGATTAGAAGACCTCCAAGGTCCCTTCCAACTCTGTTATTTTGTTATTCAGAGGCTCAGATGGAATGACCTGTGGTCACCAGCATCTGATGGTTAAGGCAGTTGCTTCACTCTTCTGTAGGACTGGGCCTGGGCTAGACTGTGATAGAAAGTAAAGCAGTGTATGTGCTTTCTTCAGTAACATAAATACTAATTGAACTAATTGCATTTGTTATTTACATTTTCCCCCTTATTCTTTTTTCACTTTTGCTTCTTCTTGGAAGTTCTCTCTTTCTTTATTTCTTCCTTCCTGAGATTATTTTCTGTCTTCCTGGAATTAAACATTGTTATTTCTGAAATGGGCTTGGGTTTTCTTTGTCTCATTCAACCTCATTAGTCTCTCCTCTTATCCTTCACTTCACTTGTATATTTAGCTTATAATGAAAGGAACTTCATAGGTCTTTGGGGAAATAGTGCACATTTGCACTGCATACTAACGATATTAACTTAAGCAACTAGTAATAGTTGCCATCATATTACAGATCTACTCCAATATTCACAACCCATTCAATAGATAATCTAAAGGTTGTTTGGTCTATTTCAATGATTTAAATCAGAGGTCCCCAACCTTTTGGGCACCAGGGACCGGTTCCATGGAGAGAGGGTTTTTTTTTGCGGACCAGAGGGGGCATGGTTTTACATGCTGCCTGCATCCTGCGGATAGGGCTTCGCTTGTTTGCAAGGACCACTTTATGGCATGCTGCGGACTGGTACTGGTCCATGGACTGGGGATTGGGGACCCCTGATTTAAATGCACATTTAAATAACATAACTTGGAAAAGACAGACATTTTATTTTGCAAGTACACAATTACATATATATTAACATGTTTTAGAAGAAGTGTTTTAATTAAAACAAACAAACAAAAAAAAAAACATGCAGCTTATTGTGGAACAAAATAGAATTCTGAGTAAAATCTGTAAAAGTACTATGGACCTACTTTGAACTGTTAAGTCCGTGCTAGCCTCTTAGATTTCTGGACTTCTTTCTTCTTTTCAAGGCTCTATTCTGCATGCTATTTCTGCCCTGAGCAGAAAGCAGATTTGCTTATATTTAATCTTAAAACAAGACAATTGGTAGCAGTGGTTATTATTATTTTTTACAAATACTTTTATTATATATCATAAACAAGCATTAAAATACAAACCAAGTTAAATTGATTAATAAAATAGAAGCTCTTCACATTGTTTAGACATAAAAATCAGATGCTGTCAGACCAGCTCTGTTTCATAGGAATTGAGGAATATACATATCTTCTGTGCAAATGTTATATTAACTAAGAAAAGAACCATGTGAGAAAAGTTAGAATGTTAGAATGTTAAAATAGAGAGATGAGATATGCATGTCTGTAAGACGTGTTCGTATTTACTAAATGTTTCTGTGCATAGTTAGAAATTACAGGATGTAAAACAGGATTCTGAGGTTCAACACAAAATGCAATTTCTAACATACAAACTTTTCAGAGCTGGGTTTCATACTACACAGTTTCCAGCTCATGTAGTTCCAAAATAACTGTAAAAACCAACAACAAAGTTTGTGACTCAAATTCTGGTGACATTTTGTAGAGCTGTTATTCAGACAGGATAAAGAATGGTAGCTGTGGGTCATATTAAGTGGGTACAATATGTGCTTGAAGGAAATATATGTAAAAACCAGACTTTGGTTTGAAAATTTTTGATAAAAGACTGTCGATCAAAAATTCACCATCCACGGGTCACTTGTGTTTTGCCACTCAATCTAACCTCCTTCACAGAGTTCTTGACCTCTTAGGAGTAGGTCTGGATGTCTTTGAAATAAATGAAATAGTTAAAGAAAAAACCCACTCAAAACAGCACAGCTGAAGTTAATATGTCTCTTCATCAGTGCCTGACTGAACAACTACTTGCAGCACTTTAGGCTATTTTAAGTTCTGTTTTTTTAAAAAACGTAATCATATCAATTTTCCCTTTTGCTGCTCTGTGTGGCTGGTTTTGTTTAGTTCTCAGTATAGTGTGCTAAAGGCCATCTTGTTTGACCAAATATCACATTCATATCTGCTAACCACAAGTTACAACCACAAGTTGGGGGAAGGCCTATGTTTATCTTTCCAACTTGCAAAACATAAGCCTATTTCTAATCTCTCTTTTGAAGAAATGACTTCTGGGTGGAAAAAAAAAGAACTTCTCTAAAAGGTCACGTGTGCTTATCACAGCAGCTAGGACCGTAGTGGGGAACATCTCACAAACTGAATAGCCCATGCCAAATCAAGATTCAAAGTAAGTGCAACATAAGAAAGAGCAATCCAGTCCTTGAGGTTTTATTAACGTGCAACTGAAAAAAGATCAGAGGGAGATCTAATCTGTCGGAGTGCTTACATGCAAAATGGAGAACCCGCTGGTTTTATCCTCTCAGCTCAACTCGGCATCAAGAGTGAAATCTCTCTGTAAAATCATGAAATCCTTGAACAGAGAAGGGGCAAAGCCAGACACAGGAGGCAGGTAAGAGACTAAGGGGTTTGGTTTTGAATGTTCTTTATTTTGTCACTTTTTTGCTTAGAGTGAAAAACAGCAAAATACCTGAGTCCAGACTGCATTCCGCTGCTCAGGGCAGAAATTGCATGCAGGATGTAGCTTTGAAAAGGAGAGAGAAGGCCAGAAGTGTAAGAGGCGAGTGCTGACCTACAGTTCAAAGTAATGGAGAAGAAATGGTGAGGGAGGGAATGTATTCCATTAAGCCTTTTGCAGCTACAGGGAAGATAAGAGTGTGTTCTTGTTTCAGTGCAAGCTTTATTCAATCCTTACTCCCTCCCCTCAAAAAAAAATAATAATAAATCAAGATGTAGTGAGGAGTCTACAGTAGTGTAAAAATTACCATTTCTTATTGCAGGTAACAAATGTTGACAAATGCAGAAACTGGTGCACATTTGGTCAAATGCATAGCACGAAGTGAAAATCTTTGCAAATATATGCATATTTTATGGTTTGGGGGGGTTGCCAATCCATAGAAAAGCATACTATTGTAAGGGTCTGTTAAAATCTGAATGTTATTTATTTATTTAGAATGCTTATATAGCCTCCCAATTCCAACAATGTGACTCTGGCAGAGTAGAAAATGTTTAAATAGGAATATGAAAGAAAAAAAGAACCATGTTTTTTCAAGCAAACCCAAGCAATTCAGTTAGTTGTCTCAGACGTTGTTCTATAAAGAGGCCAGTATATCTCTCTAATCAAAAGCAAAATAAAACAATGCAGTAACAATTGAAACGGTTCCAAATCACTGAGATCAGAATTCAGTATATGGAGATATGTGTTCCTCCTTTTGAAGTCAAAATGAAAGATGTTTAGCTAATTCATGATCAGAACTAAAGATCTATCTACACAGCTATCATAAGATCTGGTATCAGGGCTAAGCATGACTCAGTACCTGCCCACACACCCACAATCACACCTCTCCCAAAATAAAAATATGGATGTTAATATTGGTAAGAGTCAAAGTTATCAACTCAAACCAATGTGTCCTTTAAGCACAAAACAACATTCCCTGTCTTGATTAAATCCAACTTCAATCATGCGTATTTGCTAAAGAATCCTGTCTCAGAACATTAGTCTCTTTTCTGACTGCCAACAATACTAAGAAAATATGTAAAGGGGAAAAACATATTACTTCTGCCTACTGAAGGGACAGTTCTTTGAAACACAGTTAAGAAATAATTTAATTTAGCTAATTTAATTTAATGATCCTCCAATATTCTTTGATTTTCTTTTTGTTAAGTGCTGCTCTGAAATCCTGCGGGGCAATTGAGCATTGTTCTTTTTTCCAAGTATCTAAACCCAATATGTGATGATGTTTCCTTGCCTGCCAGACTATTTTATTGTATGATGTGCCCTATACCTCCCTTGCAAACTGTAGTGATGGACAGGATTCAGTGGTTCTAAAACTTTGCTTCTTTCCTCACTCCCAAAGATGCTTTTTCAGGAGGCAACTAGACTTTCTTGTTTTTCTTTGAAGACTTTTCGCTTCTCATCCAAGAAGCCTCTTCAAGTCTGATTGGATGATGGGGAATGGAAAGATTTATACTCCTTGCATCTTTCCATTCCCCACCGTCCAGTCAGAGATGAAGCTTCTTGGATGAGAAGCGAAATGTCTTCAAAGAAAAACAAGAAAGTCCAGTTGCCTCGTGAAAAAGCATCTTTGGGATAACTATTACCTGGATGACTGAGAATCTCCATATACATCTTCCTTCCTCACTTTATTAACACTGATAGCACAACATTTCTAAAATTCGCAACTAAGAACTACAACTCTTGGCTGGATTTTATGGTCACAGATCCAGTCAAAAAGAAAAAAAAGCAGTCATTTACAGCAATACCTTAGAGTTGTCCAGGTATTACCAAGGTTTGCTTGTGTGTGGCTATTAACATTAAAAGGGTATGCCAAAATGGAATCATCTTTACAGATCCTAGAATGTCAGCATAGAATGGCAAATGAAACCTGCAACATAATTGCTATGCAAATATTCTCTGTTCAAGATTCCAGTAATTTTCATTATTCCATGCCTGGGGCGCATATTTAAACTTCATATTATCATCATACCAATTCTCTTTTAGTCATTCCCCCCCCCCTTTAAATGTTTGCACTCTTGCAAATTTTGGATTTCCTGCAAGCCTGCTAACACTTCCGTACTGGGCACAGCTGATAGCTGGTACATTTTTGGTTATGTAAACACAATATCCATAGCTTTAATACTGGAAAGTGAGGAAGTGGTTTTTTGTTTATATGTATGTTGATTTGAATACATACAAAGAAACCATATACGCAAAGTAGCAGACAAACGTCAGTCTTGTGATGTTTAGCAATAATACTTGAAAACACACACACACACACAAAAAAAAACCTTAGTTACATTGCTATGCTAGACTGATATAAATGTGTAAATAATGAATATTGGTTGGAGACTTACAAAATACATTTCCAAGTTCTCAGATTTTTTTAAATTGTAGTTTGTAAAGTGTCATATTGGGTATTATGTATATAAAGCTAATTGTTTTCCCACACATTTGCAGGATTGTCTTTCTTTGGTGGTCTATCCAGATCTATCAGGTTGGCATGTTCTGAGTCCCCTGAGTGACCAATGTCAACCTACGAAGCATGCCTTCTCTTCCATGGTGCCTGCCTTATTTTCAGCCCTTTAAGGTTGTCCACATCAGGAAACAAACTCCATAAAATAGCAATAGCAATAGCACTTAGTCTTATGTACCATTCCATAGTGCTTTATAGCACTCTCTGAATGATTTACACTGTCTAAGCTGTTTACAGAGTCATCATATTGCCCCAATAATCTGGGTCCTCATTTTACTGACCTTGGAAGGATGGAAGGCTGAATCAACCTAGAGTTCATGATCCAACTCTAGGCTGTGGGCAGAGATTGCCTGCAATACTGTATTCTAACCACTGTGCCACCACAGGTCCTAGACTAGAACTAAGCTTCATTGAGATACACTCTATGGACAGAATCTTGTAAGCCTGATTGTGCTTTTCCTCTCTCTCGTACCTTAATGATTCAGGGAGTGGCTCCTCTCTTGAGTCTCTTCCTAAAACTTAAGGAATACCTCTGCCTTTTTTTTTTTTTGTAACAGATTCTGAATATTTCCATCAAGGCCACCTCTATGTTCCATGTTATAAAACAGTATCTCTCCCCCCCCCCGAGATAATCCTGACTTGCCAGCCTTCAAGAAAGCCATGAAAACCTGATCTCCCCCCCCACATTGGATTTGAATTTGCATTGATTTTTTATCCACTGTTCACTCTTCAGAGTTTCATTGCTTAGATGTGCGGCCATATAAAATTGTTAAATAAATAAGCCAGATTTGATGCTATCTAGAAGATTCTCAAGCTACATGGTTATATTTGGAGAGAACCAGGTTGTACTATACAACCTATATTCAACTCTCAAAACTTTGGCTATGGTATCCAGAAAACTTTGCTATTTATAATGAAAAAGAAGGGTGAAATTATGAAATGTTTGAAAATGTCATCAGGTTAAATGTAATTGAGGTTTAGTTTTTTGTACTTTCATTTTGTAGGTCAAGGATGCTACTAGATGCCAAATGTTTCCATAAAAATAGATGTATACACCTATGCATACATTAATCCTTTTTCTTTATATTCATTATAGTAACTAAAATACAATACAAGTAATATGGTGCAAGAGAGCTAAGGTTAAACATCAGGTTAAAAACTGGGAGACCATAAGTTCTGGTCCCATCTTAAGTATGAAGCCAGCTGGATGACCGTGGGCCAATCACCTTCTCTCAGTTCTACAAAGCAGGCAATGACAAACCACTTCTGCAAAATCTTGTCAAGGGCAACTCAGGGGGCTTGTCCAGACAGTCAACAGGAGTTAATGCTCACAAGAAAGCATTACAAAAAATAGTGGTGCAGGAAGAAAAAATGTCCTAATGCTAGTTTTAATGGATGGGTAGTTTGGGCTGAAAGCTCCAACTCCATTTTGTTCTTGTCTCTTGAGGTGATAGCATCTACTTGTACAAATGCTATGATATGGCAACCAAAGAATCAGAACACAGGAAAGGAAAGCCATTATAATATCACATCATCACCCCATTTGCATCATTTGACATTATCAAAGAAAGCAGCACTTTCTGTGGCAGCGATATACCAGCTAATACATTCAAATTTCGCTGAATGCATCATGAAATATGTTTCATTTTAATCATTTCAGCTATTGCATTTCCTCTTTTGTTATCTGATTTTTAAACAGCACAGTATTAGAAGCTCATGATCTCAGCCTAGCTTCACTAAGATTAAGCCTATTCCTTCCTCCCTCTCTAGTCCCTCCTGCTCTTGTCACCAAAGTAAATGGGAAAGACTATCAACATGAAAAGATGTTCATTTACCCTATGCAGATGATTCTGTGCAAATATATTCAGAGGTGTCAGTAAGAAATCTATTATTCTCTCTAGCAAATGGGAAAATAACATCAACATTTATGGGAATCATATGTGAAAGGGAAGCAATGAGCTTTACAGAGCACTCTGAGCTGGCAAAAGAGAAATGTTTGAAAATCTTACCCACAGTAACTTTCGTTTTCTTGTAGGTCTCTTGAAAAGAGGAACCGGCTAAGTCTTTTGCATAAGTCTGAATTGCACCCAAATATGAATTTTGACAAATTTGAAAAACTAGCGAAAGCATCAAGGTGAGACTTGTTATATAAATTAAAAAGACTGCGCTAAAGAAGGAGTCATATTTAATTCAGCACATCTCTTGCATGCCTATCTTACAGGTTGTTTTGATTATGCCATCATTGACGATCAGTGTTTAGAAATTTTAAGATGTGTGGACTTCAACTCCCAGAATTTGAAACCCATCACACAACTCTAAATCATAGGAAGTAGTGCTTTGCCTCTCTCCTTCAGTTTAACAGGAAATAGCATTCTATTTCTACTGAGAAAGTTTTATAAAAATGTTTCATGAGTAAGATATAGATTTTGCTTCTGCTTATTTTAATAAGATGATCATTGAGGATTTTTAAAAAAACTAAATCCCAAGTTTAAATCACAAGGGACTCTCTGGCAAGTTGGCATAGGCAGGGCATATTCAACAACTTTTAATATCACTTTACTACAATGAAAGATGTTCAAAAACCCAACCCCCAAATGCTAAAGGAACTTGCAAGCAAAAAAAGGGCAAAAATAGAAAAACTGAAGAACTGAAACATTTGAGGGGAAGTAGAGAATGTCAGCAGATACCTCTTGATCACTTTTTGGTAGAGATTAGGAACATCTTTCAGTTCTTTTGCACCATTGTGCAGCTTAGTGATGGTCCAGTCAAACACGGATACATGCCTGTATGATTTTATATGAGATCTTATGGAATTTTTGAAATTCTTAATGGAATTCTTATAAGGGTTTTTTTATAGGCTATTTTTTTTTTTGCAGGAACCACATCTTCCCACAATCGTTTTTGCTTTGTTGTTTAGTCTAATTTTGTGACATCCTGTTTCTTTCTTTCTTTTCTATGTGTCCTTCATAAACATGGTAAATATTAGAGAACAATTTCCTTAATACAGTGTTTCTCAGCCTCAGCCACTTTATGATGGGTGGACTTCAACTCAAAGCATTTTCCACCCAGCATTCTGACTGGGAAGTTCTGGTAGTTGAAGTCCATGCATCTTAAAGTTTCTGATGTTAAGAAACATTGCATCAATATATTAATGTTTTAAAATTGTCACATATTCTTTGGATAGGCTTATTTTTCTCAGTGTATGTATCTACATGAAATCTGCTTTTTATATGTGTATGTTTTCAGCTATAGGTTCACTGACATTCTGAAGACTAGTTTCAACCTAAGTGTCCCCCATCTATAAAATGGATAAATATTTGTGAAAACGGCTTCTGATTTCTGTTTAAAAAGACATAGAGTTACTTACAACTACTTACAACCACATTTTCATTGTTACGTAAGGCAGTTGTTAAGGGAATCTTACCCTATTTTATGTGCTTTTTTGCTATAGTTGTTCAGTGAATCACAGCAGTTGTTAAACAAGTCAAGCAATAGTTAAGCCAATCCAGCTCCCTACTGATTTTGCTTGTCAGAAATCAGCTGAGAAGGTTGCAAATGGTAATCTGCTCTGTCTCAACTAGGTTATCAAGCTTGCCTGCTATTGTCTTTATCTCCTCCTTATTGGTTTCCCTCTGTAAATTGTCTAAATTAATTTATTTTGCACACTTCTCCAGGGCTGTGCCACATATTATAACCCATCTAAAATCAAACTTTCTCAGCTGTTTGTGAAAACAGCCCAGCGCGTACTTGAAAAGGTCACTTCCCAAACTTTTTAGCAGAAGAATGATTGAGACTTTTTGGTGTACCTTTCAGTGAGCTACAATGTCAAAGACCAGTGACCGCCATGGACAATTTGACATACTTGGCTTTTTAAAAAAAGAAAAGAAAAGAAAAAGAAAAGCAGCCTTCTTTCTCATCTCCTAAATTAAAAATAAGTCCTTCCAAAATAGCATGGCATTTGGTGAAAAAGTCATTATTTTGCTGTACACAAATTGTGTGCTCATGTCACGGCAGCACTGCTATTGCATCCTTCTTTCTGAATACCATAAGGCTTCCTGTGTAATGTTAAAAATAGCTTGTGGTCATAGTGTCTTCGGCAGAGTTTGAAACCACATCTCAGTGTGAACACTTCTCTTTCATTCCCAAGCTTTTATGTGCAAAACCATTTCAAAGCTCATTGATACACACACACACACAAACACACACACACACACACACACACACAAACAAAATGCTCCGTTTATGGATTTATTTTAAAAGAATAAAGGTGTCAAACACGTATTTACTTATTTAAAAAGATTAAGGATGTACAATAAAATTACTCAGAAGACAGCACTTCCTTTTAATACATTGATTATTTTCATAATTTAATAGGAAAAACATCAGCGAAATCACATCAGTTTTTTGAAGCTTTTTTCCCCCCCAAAGAAATCCTTATTCAATACCATTAGAAACATGACAGACTGAAATTAACAGGAGATAAAATAGGAAAATCTGCAAGTGTGCACACAAACAGGTGATGCCTCTGTTTTTATCTTGTGTAGTGAGTCCCCTGAAGCTGTAAAAAAATGGGCTGAATCTTTTGACCAGCTGATTTCTCACAAAGGTTGGTATCAATGTTTTCCACTAGCATTATGCTTCATTACAGTTCAACATCCTCTTTCATTTTACAAGAAGGCTCAATTTTTTTTCATGCAAAATATATTTTCATTATTCTTCTTCTGTGATGAAGGATTAACCATGTGTAAAGTGAAGAAGTCTATTAAGTTTGACTGCCAGATTGCTGTGAAAAATGGCCCTGAATTTTGATCACTACCGTGAAAGCTTAAAAGTACTGAAACTTCAATAGTGGAGAAAATTATTGAAGGAAGAAGTGAATATTTTATTAAATATTAATATTAATATTATTAAATATATTATGTAATGCACAATAAACAGTTATGTAATGGAGCTTGTGACTATTAAGATAGATATGAACTTCTAGCTATTCTATCAATATCAATTATGATTAGGATATAAATATTACAAGCAAAATTATTTGGGGTTTTTTTTTATCCAAAGTTGAGTATACCATTGAAAATGAAACAAAAAGTCATACAATTTTTGAAGTTCAATTAAGGGGAAAATAATCACTCAATGAAAATGGCTGTTGATCGTGACATCATCAGTCAACAGACCGATCACCTTCCTTCCCCATATCTGGACTCAATATTCTAGTTGAGTCTTCCAAGCAAAGCCATGCTGCAGCTTTCAATTATTCTCAGTAATTGTACATTAAGTTATAGTTTCTAAATATGCCTGCAGTGCTTATTTAATATCATTATAATACTATACATTACCATGTCTAGTGATCTTTTGCTGGCCCATTGTTCAATATGCATTACCTAAAAGCTGTCTTGCTGGGCCTCAAACAGAGTTTTGAGCAAGCTGGTGAAATCTAGCTTTAAAAAGTAGCACTGCAAATGAGTTAACCAGCATACAAGCAACTTTTGAGTTAACACTCGACTCATGCCCATTGCAATGTGCATATGTTTGGACTGGTAGGATCTATACATAAACTCCATTGGGTCAGAGCAGAAGAAAATACTATTTCTTTTTGCTGATAACCCAATAGAAACCTCCAGAAAGATGGCCACGTTTTGTGTCCTTGCTATCTTTGAGCAAAGACTAACTGTTTAGGTTCCCTACTTCCCAGAAGTTTTCTTTCCATGGCACTGAAAAATGTGAGCCCTTAACATGTGTTTGTGCACTTTTTATACAGGTGTTGTATGCACTATATTCTATATTCTAAACCAAGGGTCCCCAACCCCCGGTCCGTGGACTGGTACCGGGCCGCGGCATGCCAGCAACTGGTCCGCACAAACAAGCAAAGCCCCATTCGCGGGATGCAGGCAGCATACAAAACCACACATCCTCCGTTCCGTGGAAAAATCTCTCTCCACGGAACCGGTCCCTGGTGCCCAAAAGCTTGGGGATCTCTGTTCTAAACAATCTATTCATTTTAAGATATTGCTCCATGTCTGCAATTTATATTAAGATTTTCTATAAAATATAGGATAGCATGACTATTGATATATAAAAATAGCTGTGTATTGGATTAAGAGTGATAAAACACACTTAAGCACTGTGCTATACTAAAGTAAACTTTATGATAAAACATTGTAATAAAAACTAAAGATAACTGGTGATAAGAAGCAATAAAATAAATGTAAGGATAAGACTTGACTGAAATGCGGTCCTTCGCATTTTACAGTTCTTTTATTTTGTTGCCAATATCTATTTTTTTTTTCATATTTGCTAAGATCCTTCTTGAGATAGATCAGCTAGAAGTCTATGAAGTATTTCCAATAGTATTTCTATTATTTGTTTCTTCCATTCAATTGTGACTGAGTCTCAGAGACTGCCTGGACAAGTCCCTGCAGTTACCTTGGCAAGGTTTTTCAAAAATGGTTTGCCATTGCTTCCTTCCTAGGGCTGAGAGAGAATGACTGGCCCAAGGACACCCAGCTGGCTTCATGCCTAAGGTGGGACTAGAACTCATGGTCTCCTAGTTTCTAGCCTGATGCCTTAATCACTGCACTAAAATGGTTCTCATCCACTAATATAAGTGGAACCAAATCCTGTAGTCAAAATATTATCTAGAGCCAGTATGTAAAGATACAATCAAATCTACAGTCAATGTGATTATTGAAGTACATTTGTGGATTCTGGTGCAATTCTAAATTCAGTAACATTAATGGTGCATATGAAATGCCTTTGTTGCAATAAAGTACATTTAGAAATATATATTTAAATATGACTCAAGCTGGATGTTTTTGAAATTACAAATGAATATGCATATATAATTAATATGTAAATGAATCCAGGTGAAACTGACATTGAACTAAATAGTCTAATCTGCCCATTCCTAGACCAAACAAGGGGCACGTTGGAAAGAATATGGCATACCTATTACAGGAAGTCCTCAAGAAGTTAAGAAGGAGTTCTGTTCTCTACCTCTATCTCTATCTCTAACCCAAATCTATATTTAAATGGGAACTTATACTTACAAACCGACTACCTATTACTAAAACTGGTGCACAGCATTGTCCTTCCTCAAGCTGATGAAGTGCTGAAACTGCACAATGCTTTCAGGAACCCCTGAAAATTACTGAAAACAGGCTTGTATATGAAAAATGCACAGCTTCAGCACTTTGTCACGTTGAAGGAGAATGCCACCTGCCATTTTTAGTAACTGGCAGCCCATTCACATCTAAGATTTGTCCTTAAGTTAGAGATGTTTTTAATCTGAATACTGCCTGCACTTTTCTCAAATTAAGCTCTGATTCTGCTGAAAGCTTTTCTGGTTTATTCAAAATGAACTTCCACACAGTGAAAGTTTGGGACATTACTTTTGCTTATCCTTTACCACACAAATCACACTTATTGTTCCAGGACTAACTTTACAAAAATAACAAAAATGTATAATTTAGGGAGAGAGTTAACTAAAAAAAAACATTTAAAATGGTAGTGAGAAAATGTTGTCGTGTTTTATTTGATGTTCCTTTGATTATATGTTGTTTATTCCGTAGCTGGCTTAGATGCATTCATCAAGTTTTTGAGAAGCGAGTTTAGTGAAGAAAACATTGAGTTTTGGATGGCATGTGAAGAGTATAAGAAAAGCAAAGATGCCTCCCAACTTCTACTCAAAGCAAAGACAATTTATGAGACATTCATTGAAAGAGAATCACCAAAAGAGGTACAGTGAAAATAGTTACTTTAACACAACTGGTCTTTTAAATCCTTAAAGATTTTGTCTGTAGGGAGACAATGTCAAGGTAATGTCCATGACATGTCCCCTTGATTTTTCTGACCTCCACCCCACCCCAATTCTCAACCCTCCCAACAAAAACCACTGCACACAGTGAAACTTACTTTTGAGAAAATTTGCAATAGCATTGTGTTTTATACTGTTTAATGTCATTTGGAATGAATCCATCATTGAAAAAGGTTAAGATTATAGCACATGCTGCCACAAGAGTATCCCAAAAGTGAAACAGGAATAAAGAATGAAAATACTCACTTGCTGAGAACTTTATCTCCCTATTTTTATTGCTACTTGTATTGTATAAGAATTATTCTTCATAAGTCTTCTGAAGCAATAATTATTGGTGCGATTATTAGTACATACAAGTTATTACTAACACATTGGCAAGATTTCAGATAAGACAAATGAATAAAACAAATCACCAATTTAAGAACAGCATTCAGAATAATAACTGTAATGCTTTAAGCAGATTAAAAAAATTGATTACAGATTTGTTCAAAAGGCAAAAGTTAAGGATTGCATATTAATTATATGTAATGGTAAATAAATATACACATACACTCCATGTATTGGCTTAGATTTCATTTATAGTTAACTATCAAATGAAAGGAAAGCAGCTACATAGCATGTCAAAATATGTCTAGGAGACTATTATGATTTGTGCAATTAATTAGAGCATTCCAATCAAGTGGGTGGTCATATAAATTGAACAAACTAAGTTATGGAAAGAAACTTTTTCCCCTCCCTGTAAAGGTTGACAAAGATTAAAACTAACCCTATTCATCTTTCAGAAATAATATAACATTAACACGGCTGGGGAGGTATCCATTCTAAATCCTACTAAATAAGTGATGAACATTGTTAATGCTTTACTGTGCTCTGTTCAGTTTTTTTTAATTTGAGCACACACTTCTTGTCACTGAAAATCTATGATGCATCCCTTCAGTTTTGTTGAACATGCTTGTCATATGGATGCTCAGCACTTTAAATTTTATTTCCAGAAAGTGCCTCAGAGTATATAGAATGCAGATGTTGCACTTGTCTATAGTATGTTGGAACTGCCATGTGATCCCAGGCAAAGACCCAGCTTGTCAAGGTGTTGCAGGCAGGTGTTTATAGTTTCTCAAATAGGTAGCCAACTGACATAAGCCTATGAGACACATGACTCCCTGAGGACTCATTACTGAAACTTCAGTGTGTGTGAGTCTGACAATATCCCCATCACAATATCCCCATACTTCTCATAAAATGTGAATGTAGAAGATTTCTTTACAATACTTGGGTAAGAATTTATAGGTTAGGAAGTCAATACCTTATACAGAAAGATTGAGAATAACCAATAATCATCCACTTTATCAAATGTTTTCTTGTTTTTCTCTAGGTCAACCTTGATTTTAATACCAAAGTCTCTGTAAATCAGAATATGGTTCATCCAACGCAAAACACGTTTGATGCTGCACAGAACAAAATTTATGCCTTGATGGAACAAGACAGTTATCCGCGCTTCTTAAAGTCCAACCTTTACTTCGACTTACTTCATGGCAGACCATTAGGCTGTTCAGCTCTTCGACGGAGATCACGTTCTTTTACCATCAATGACTTCAAAGATGCTCAGCCAGATTTTGCTGTCTGGCTGTAAAAGTTAACTTCCCTTTGACCCCATCTTCATGCCAATGAAGGGGCAGCATTGCCTCAAATAGTTTAGATGAGGGAAGTTATCATAGAACCCACAGAATTGTTTCCATTTTATTTTATCTTGTTTACTTGTAGATGATCAAATCCAAAGGTTTCAGTTTCACTTATTACATGGATCGTCAAGAACTTTTTATTCTCAGATACTCTCTATAAAATTAGGCCTTTCTGAGCTGCAAAAATTTGGATGACCATTAAAGAGGAACAAAGAGTTAGTTTTATCTTTCTTCACTGCCATCTAGTGATCATCTGTATTTCTGCAATTCAGTACATATACAGTATACCAAATACTGTGAAGGTCAAGTTCCTAATAAACAGTAGCACATTTAACAATAATCGCTATGGACACGCACAGCCATAAATAGAGATATGTTGGATCGCGTACAAAATCCAAATACAATATGTGACATAAAAGCAGGGAATTCCTGCCTCTTACAGTGTGGGAGTGATTTTTGTATGAACATCAGATAGCATTATTCATCAAGCATTAGAGCTATCCGTTTGCTTTCCTTATATTCTGTGAAGCAATATATCACATTCTGAGAGATGGTAAAGTGTGAAAATATTCATGCTCAACATTATGCTTCCTAATGTGAAAGAGTGAACAGATACATTCAACAATTTAGAAAGAATAAACACATACATACTCAGAAGTTTGATTTTAAATGGGACCTAGGAAAACATTGGAACAAATTGAGGATGAACTCTTTAGAAATTCAATTTGGTGAAATAGTTAAGCATCAGGCCAGAACCTGAAAGACCACGCGTTCTAATCGTGCTGAAGCATGAAGCCTGTTAGGAGACCTGGGATCAGTCACTGCCTCTCAGTTCTAGGAAGCAGCAATAGTAAACCATGTCTGAAAACCTTCCCAAGAAACTGGGAGGGACCTATCCAGGCAGCTGTCAGGAGTCAGTATTGACTTGAAGGCACGCACACAACAAAAAACAATAAAACTTATAGAATGTGGGGGGGGGGGGTTGATTCCTGATTAAATCTTCTTAGATACTGTAATTTAAAAAAGGACAAAGAAGCATGGTATTTTCCCTTCCCTGTGAAACTACAAGCTGAAATCTTTTTTTGACATAGGTATAAAATTGTAAGCTTGAATGAGAGGACCAATAATTCAGAAAAAAAATACTTAATTTTTTTTTCATACCTGCTGTCGAGGTTTAACTACTTACAACCTAATCTTTCATAAAGTACAAGTGATTGGTTGCCATGGGAACTAGGTACTTAGGCAACTCTTTGTTAGAATTAGGCCATTTTGAGAAAGCTCTGACTAGGAGTAAAAGGAATAAACTAACCTATGATATTATGCAATGTTCCTCTCCCAAGGATATCCCTGAAGATAATCCATATAACTGTATGTGTGATGAGAGAATGTGTACAAAGGCAGAGAAAGAGATGTGAGTTTACAATTCTCTCAGAATCTACCTTAAAATCTTATGCAGGGTACTGTACTTATTGTTCTGTGAAAAACTGTACCGTTTGTATGTTCAGTCTGTACATTTGTAAATAAAAGCATAGTGTCACATTCCGAGAAGACTTTTGTTATCTCTTTCCAAACCAAAGAGAAACCTGGATACCCATTATATATGGACTATCTCAGGGCTCAAACCAGTAGGAAAAGTGTATCACTGCAGTGCAGTCCCAGTTTTAAAATATTCCCATTTATTTAAATGCATACCTGGAAGCTTCCACAAATCTATAATGCTTTTCTTCCCAGAAAAGTAAATGTGGACCATTTGTTTGCATGGTCAAAAGAACATAAGCAAGTTTATTCTGTTGTGGAGGTTAGTATGACCTAAAGCAGGGGTCTTCAAACTTGGCCCTTTTATGACTTGTGGACTTCAACTTCCAGGATTCCTCAGCCAGGCACACTGACTGAGGAATTCTGGGAGTTGAAGTCCACAAGTCATAAAAAGGCCAAATTTGAAGACCCCTGACCTAAAGTTTATTTCTTTTCCTTGTGCTGCAGTTTTAAAAATCTGGTTCAGGGAACTTTAACCTCTTTACTTTATATTACAGTATTGCAGTGACTGATTTTCTATTCATTCCACGTAAATGAATGAAGAGGGTGGTCTCTTTTTGTTCCTAAGTTTGAGGATGTAATTATGTAAATACACTTGAAAATAAAATAAAAACTCAAAGACTGGGAGGAAAAGAGGGGGGGTTATTTAGACATGGAGACTAAAGGAAAGCTGCTATTCTAATTTTCAGATTAAGCTGTTTGTGGAAAATGCTGTCTAGAGATATTGATAGTAAGGAAAGAGTGTTCTTTCTATTAAAACATTTACTATTCAAGTCATGCTTGTAGTATATGATTCAGCATGTGCCAATTACTATGCTCAGCTCTTTCTTCTTTTTGCTTCAGGGTATCTGGCAGGGATATCTTGCAGTGCACAGTGACTTCTAAAATATTAAACATGAGTTTCATTCATTAAATAAAAAATAACAGGATTAAATAATAAGTACCACTGACATACTCAATGATCCTGCAAAAAATGACATCTATCCCTCCAGAAGCAACTGTTGAGGGTGGCAATTTCATATGCATTAGCTGTGCAGTTCTAAAAAAAATGAAAAATCATCAGAGAAAAGGGTATAATGAGAAAGAAATGCTCCATAGGCAGAAAGAGAAAGGCAAGGCATCAGTGAGGTCATGGCAAGTACTACCAATCCAGCTGGAAACAGACGGTGGGGACTTGTTTGTAGTAACCATGTCCAAAACTGTAACAATAACAAGGTTGGAAGGGACCTTGGAGGTCATCTAGTCTAAACCCCTGCTCTCGAAGACCTATACCAGGGGTAGGCAACCCAAAATACTCAAAGAGCCACTTGGACCTGTTTTCCACTGAAAACAAAACACTGAGAGCCGCAAAACCCTTTTGATATCTAAAATGAAGATAACACTGCATATATCCTTTTTTACCTTTATTAGTAAAGTAAAATAATGAGCTCCGGGATATATGAAAAAATGGCTTCTTTATTGCTAAGCTTTCGTCAACAAACTGTTGACATCATCAGAGCAAGGGCTGAATAACAAGGGAGCCTGTGCATATACTTATATAACAGTTATAACGGTTACAGTATGGCATGTGCATATAGGGTGCTAATAACACGAGCGAACGTGTTGACGAAAGCTTAGCAATATATATATATATATATATATATATATATATATATATATATATATATATGTCTCTCTCTGTCTCTCTCTCCTCTCCCTTTCTCTCTCTCTCTCTCTCTCCCTCTCTCTCCCTCTCTCTCCCTCTCTCAGATTTTCTGCTCACCTGGCAAGCTGGCTTCAAGCTGTTCTCCAACAAGCTCAGGGGTAGGCAACCTTGGCTCTTTTATGACTCATGGACTTCAACTCCCAGAATTCCTGAGTCAGCATAGCTGAGCTAGCTAGCTCTCTCCTGCCCTTCCTGCTTCCTGTTTCCTGCTTCCTGCAGAGATGCAGCAAAGGGAGGAGCCCCGCCCAATAAGCTTTTCAGCTCATCAGAGAACACCGTGAGTCCACTCTCTTTTTTTACACATACACACACACACACAGAGAGAGAGAGAGAGAGAGAGAGAGAGAGAGAGAAAGAGAGAGAGGAAGCGCAAGTACCTCTCTCTGTCTCTGTCTCTCTCTGCAAATGGCAGAGGAGGCTGGGAGCCACAGGGGAAGGCTCAAAGAGCCACATGCGGCTCCAGAGCCGCAGGTTGCCGACCTGTGACCTATACTGTTTCTGATAGCGGTGGTGCAGTGGTTAGAATGTAGTACTGCAGGCTAATTCTGCTGACTGCTGGCTGCCTGCGGTTTGGCAGTTTGAGTCTCAGCAGCTCAAGGTTGACTCAGCCTTCCATCCTTCCAAGGTTGGTAAAATGAGGACCAAGATTGTTGGGGTCAATATGCTGACTCTGTAAACTGCTTAGAGGGGTGTAAAGCACTGTGAAGCAGTATCTAAGTCTAAATACTATTGCTATTCTTGATTGAGTTCTAAGACGGCAGTGCCTGGATCGGCTGCGGCTGCATTGGCTCTCGAAGGTGAAAAATTTTGGAAGGGATATTAAGGGATGTAGGCCACATGATCAGGAAGCTTTTAATGTGTTTGAGCAACGTGGTGGAACTAAGGTAACATACGACCGACAATATTTGCTGGCATGGTGAGTTTCTAGCTGTTTCAGAACTGTTGGTGAGACCGTTAAAAGTCATTGGCGCTGTTTGAAATTGTTCTGTTGGCAGCAAGATCTGACTGATGGCACAGCAACAGATTCTATTGCAAATCAGGGCTGTTTCCGAAGGAGGCAGAGGAGGAGAGGTCCCGGGGCTTATGGAGCAAAGGAACTGGATGAGGCTGTTGGCAGGCCCAGAGGAAGGGAGAGAGGCTTTTGGAGGAGTTGGTGGCAGCGGCAGTGTTCTCCAGGGGTGAAAAGGAGCAAGGCCTCTTTAAGGAAAAGGTGGAAGAGACAGGATCAGGAAAAGGAAAGGAGGCGAGGTTGTCATGCAGGAATACAAACTAATTTGAGGGCTAATCCACATGGAGCTCCGTTTCCATCTGTCCTGTTTGCCACCGTTCACTCCCTAGAGACTAAAATGGAAGATCTGTAACTTGAGCTGGCCATGAACAAGGAGTGTATATCGAAGGTGGTGATGCTTTGAGAGCTGTATGCAACGAAATTTCATTTTGAGGTATGCCGATTGGTGTACATTCAAAGTGACAATAAAGTTGTTGTTGTTGTTGTTATTCCAGTCTCTTTTAAAAAGCTTCCAGTGTTGGGGCACCCATAATTTTCAAAGGCAATTTGTTCCACTGATTTATTGTTTTACTGTTAGGAATTTTCTCCTTAGTTCTAGGTTGCTTCTCTGAGTTGCATTACCTTTCCTATTATCAGGGAACTCTGTTTGTGGCATAGGAAACCTAATGAAAGTCTTCCCTGTCTTATTAAGCCCTGATGACACAGTGGTTAAAGTTCAGTATTGCAGGCAAACTCTGCCCACAGCCAAGAGTTCGATCCTGATGTGGATTGAAGTTGATTCAGCTTTCCATCCTTCCGAGGTTGGTAAAATGAGGACCCAGATTTTGGGGGGGCAATATGCAAATCCAAACACTATTGTTAAGGAAAGAACTTGGAAGAATCAATTTACCAAATTTAAGATGGACAGAAAATGTCAGTAGCTTTAACTATGAAGGAAGAAACTAAACATTGCACATTTGAAAGCATAAATCATCTAGGTTATTGTGAGTGCAGATGAAAGCAAGAATTTTGTGGGAAGTTGGACAATGTTGCATGTCAAGCTGCAATGAATGGTGCTAATGAAAGTACTGGAGATAAGTTTAGGAGGAAACATATAGAATATTCTGAATGCATAAATTCCAAAATAAAAATTATTCTGCTGGGTGCCAAAAAACTGTGTTCCAAATTGGTGATTTAAGGGTAAGTCTCTTCTTACCTACATGTGGAAAAAGAATAAAAGTGTGACAGATTGGACTGCTTATACTGAATGGCTGAGAAATCAGTGAAAGACACACAAGAGTGATAAGAGATTCTGAATGTTAGAAGATCATTATTTAAAGCTCTCATGAGGAGATCTGTCTAAAAAGTGGATATGGAAGAAAAAAATGTGAAAGAAAAAGTGAAAGCAGAATATCTGTAGTGAAAATCCTGGATGGATGGATGGATGGATGGACGGACGGACGGACGGACGGACGGACGGACAGACAGACAGACAGATAGATGATAGATAGATAGATAGATAGATAGATAGATAGATAGATAGATAGATAGATAGATAGATAGATAGATAGATAGATAGATAGATAGATAGGTAGATAGGTAGATAGGTAGATAGGTAGAGATAGATAGATAGATGATAGATAGATAGATAGATAGATAGATAGAGATAGATATAGATATAGATAGATAGATAGATAGATAGATAGATAGATAGATAGATAGATAGATAGATAGATAGATAGATAGATAGATAGATAGATAGATAGATAGATAGATAGATAGAGACAGGCAGGCAGGCAGGCAGGCAGAAAGACAGACAGACAGACAGACAGACAGACAGACAGACAGACAGATAGATCTACCAAACAGAATAAATAGAAAGTAAACACAAGGAAACAGAATGCAGAAGCTACTTGAAACATAATAAAAAGAACAACAATACAATACAAAACTGTATAGAGTTACACTATACAGGTAGAATAATGAAGTGCAAGCAACTATAGAATGGGAAAAAAACAAGATCTAGGAGAATTATGGAATTATGGAAAAAAATGAAAGACAGATATTGCATACTGTAGAAAGAAGAATACTGTTGTGAAGACTGTAGTCAAAGAGAACAAGGAATGGATAAGATTAAAGGAAGCAGAGAAATGTAGATCAGTTTGATGAAAAAAAGATATTGCTTTGGAAGTAGATGGAAAGGAATAAATGAAAAGCCTCCAAAAGTGTGAATGGAATTTTTTAAAAGTGATTAAATTATTTGGGATGAAATTGATGTGTGATAATCCTACTGTAAAATTAATATTGTAGAGATTTGTGAAATAGGAGGGTAGCAATATGTGAAGATTCAATTGAAACAAAAGCTAAAAATATTAGTGCCCAACAAAAAAAAATGATGAAAAGCAAGTAATAAATGCTGTGAGGAATGTTGAAAAGAGGGCAACATTGCACACATAGACAATGTAATTGTATTAAATTACAGTAAGGATTTAGTTTGCTTCTGGAATGCTGTGCGCTTTGTTTTATATATGTGATATGACTGTATCTGTGCGTGATGGTTCCAAGAATGCTATTATTATTCTCCTACATGCAGGCAAAAGTAGTATTAGGAATGCTAGAACTATACAGAAGGATTTGTTTTCAAGTATGCCTCGGAAAGTATTTGGTAGATTTTTGATGGAAAGGCTATGAGCTACAACAATGAACAAAATAAGGGAGTTACAATGTAGCCTTATGCCAGATAATGAACGTGCAGACCATATTTTACTCTTCAACAGGTCACTGAGAAGTATATGAATGTGGGAAAGAATGCCAATTGTACATTTGTTGATTTAGATAAAGCTTATGATGATTGGAATCAGCCTGAATTATGAAATGTGTGCATATGGTTGGTTGCTGAATGAAATAAGAGAGGTGTCATTTAGAAGTAAAGCTTACTTTGGATTAAATAGAATATTTAGTAAAAAGCTGAAGATTAAGCAGGGAGTCAGATGTCCCCCTTGTTAATCAATTTATTTAAAGATAAATGCATAAAAGCATCATTGCATCCGGAATGTCATGCTTGCCGTCTTGCTGTTTCATTGTAATGGTTTTGTTTGATTGTTGTGAAGCACCCAGAAATGTTGTGAGTCAGGAAGCATACAAGTTTAATAAATCATTGATATTCATTGTATCCCTCAGTTTATCATAAGATCTCACTTTGCCCTCTTTGTGTTGCCCTGCAGACATTGTATTGGATCCCTATTGGACAAATCATTCAGATTCTTTCCATACAATATTCAGCCAGCTGGAATGTTTCTCATTTCTTGTTTGGTAAAGAAAAGATTGCAAGAGAAATTCTCACTGTTCAAATTTTCTTGCTGACTGTATTTCCCTTTTTCTATAAATTTTCCTACATCAAACAGTGAATTCCTCTTGAAGCAACCATCCTCCAAGAAGGATTGGCATGCCTCCAGCATCACTTAACAACAAGACAATAGCTCTATCTACTAATAGTTGGACACATAATTGCTTCTTCACATTTTCATTTAATCTGAGCACTTATAAATTTTCATGTGATGTTAAGAAGCAAGCAAGCAAACAAAAAACACTTATTAAAGAAGGAACCATTATTTTGCCTCTAATTAAGTAAATTATTTCCTGTAATTTAGAGCAGTCTTGTCCAAACTAGACATCTTCATAGTTTGGATTTCAAGCCCCACAATGACTGAGATGGCATGGTTGTTTTAAAAGTTGACGTCTACACATCTGCAAGGCAGATTGAGAAGAACTTATTTATAGCATATTGGAGCAATATACACAAACTAAATCCTTTAAATCTGGGGTCCCTGACCCCTGGGCCATGGACTGGCACTGGTCTGCAGGCTATCAGGAACCAGGCCATGCAAACAAGAAAGCCCCATCCACTTATACGCCGGATCAGGCAGCATACGTAGCCCCGTGCTACGTAGAAAAACTGCCCACCACAGAATCGGTCCCTGGTGCCCGAAAGGTTGAGAGCTACTGCTTTAAATATTAATAACAAAATACCACCTCCATTGTGAGCAAACAATGTCAAAATACTTAGCATCTTTGGCAGTTACTTTCAATAGTTTAACGCTGATCACAATACATTGATTCTGGGGGAAAATTTCCAGCTATAAATAAAAATCCCCCTCTCTGCTTGGGAATACAAGGGGCCAAAGCCATGAACAGCATGAGATTTCCAATATCACCACATATAAATAGTAGCATAACTCCTTCCTCTACTAGCTATAAAAGGTAAATTTCCATTGGAGTGGTAGGGCGATATGTAACTGCCTTTTCTTATTATTATTCTCTTCTCTACTTTTGTTGCCTTTTTTGCTGCATAAATGTAAATTGAAAGCAGTTTGGGATAGGTTCTCCTCATTCTGCTTGTATCACTCCACAAGCTTCTATGAGTGTTATGGATGCCAAGCCAAAATGTGCATTGAAAGCAACAAGTCAGGTAAAAACAGATATATAGTTTTTCATTTTGCATGATTAAACTTCTTGGCAAAACTCTCCCTCCTTGCATCAGGAAAACAGTATAGATGTACATGAAATATTAATGTGGGTAGTCTTATGCTCTTGGAAAAAATATATTATTTAAGTAATTCTCCCCAAAGCTTATATTATTTATATGGTAGATATGGAAATCAAGTTTAGTCCCTGGTTTGCCTGACATCGTTGTGACCTGTTTGCATTAGAAGGGCCAGAGATTTCAGTCTAGAAACTGCCAATATACAGTATTTTCCTTTTAGTATTTTTCTCTTCAGTTTTGCAGAGTCTGAACCCAGAATGCAGATCGTGGAACCCGTTTTGACACCAACTTTGAAAAAACAAAACAAAACACAACAACCCATGATATTGATTTATCAAGTGTGTTCATTACCACCCCTGGTTTATTCTGGGAAGCTTTCTGGACAACTCGCAAACTTTAATATGAAAAACATTATACAAGAAATTAACCACTCAGACTGAAATTGACCTTAAAGCACAGGCGTTTGCAGTGAATAGAGGACATGAGGGCTCAGATAAGGTTGTGGTGGAGATCCAGCCCTTACACATTTTTAGCCCAGCTTCTGTGTGTTTTCTCCCTTATTCCCCTTTGCTCTCACCTATAAAATAAAATATTGACAAATTTTGACAAAAACCTGAAAAAAAGAAAGATGTACATGTTTACAGTCTATAGGAACAGTGAGAGAATGAAAGCCGTGCACACTGTCAGAAAGTGTGCACTCTATATCCCAGGAGCAATGCAGGAGAAGGTCCTCTACTGCACAGCAAAGATGAGCCTCTGTCAATAGAGATATTAAGGGTCTGAAAAAATTCAGTTCTGGAAGAGACGAACCTTTAGATAATCAGACCTGAAACAGTTTATGACTTTACAAGTCAATACTAATAAATTAAATTGTGCAAATAGGAGGAGGAAGGAGTAGTAGGCATGAGGCTTTGAGTTAAAGGTAAAAATAATAAAGGCGGGATAAAAAGACTCTAACATAAAATAAATAAAATAAAATAAGGAACTAGTAACCAGTATAGATTTTTCAATATGATCTCTCTACGGTGTTTAATAGAGTTGCTACCACATTTTACACCAAACCTCCAGTTCCTTTTTATGGAGAACATGTTCAGGTAATGAAAACAGGATGTAAGTACGTCATGAATAGAGGTAACTGTTGCCAAATTTAAAGGCATTCCTCACTCTGTCCGCTATTTAGGAATTAAGTGATAGCTGAGAATTACTTCAGAGTCCGCAAACAGTTGTTTCCCACAGAGTACAATTGCTTTCAAGTAAATGGCATTTCTTGCAGATATTCCAATGCTACTTTGTTGCTATTTTGTCATGCCAGTGTTCGCAGTCAGTCTGTGCAGTCTTCAAGCAGCAGCTAACCCAGTGGTCCACTGTTTCTTAGCTTCTTTGCAAAGGTGGAAATAGCTGCCTGTTGTTATTTTCTCAATTCTAGCTTTGTATGCATTTGTTTTTAAGGCTTGGTCTTAAGAACAAATGCAGTCAGAATTAGTCCTCTGTCTCTTTCTTCACTTTTCCTGCTCTTTGCCATTACCAGGTCTTGTTATCTGTTTTGGCTCTTCCTTCCTTCCTTCCTTCCTTCCTTCCTTCCTTCCTTCCTTCCTTCCTTCCTTCCTTCCTTCCTTCCTTCCTTCCTTCCTTCCTTCCTTCCTTCCTTCCTCTTTCTTTCTTTCTTTCTTTCTTTCTTTCTTTCTTTCTTTCTTTCTTCCATGTAATACTTTGCCTTGCCATATCTCTTTTCTGTTCTTCATA
Organism: Azemiops feae; assembly: GCA_023970755.1. Classification (NCBI taxonomy): domain Eukaryota; kingdom Metazoa; phylum Chordata; class Lepidosauria; order Squamata; family Viperidae; genus Azemiops; species Azemiops feae. Next base: position 596,614 of record JALGBA010000113.1, read on the forward strand.
TGGTCTTTCTATTCTTCATTTGTAGACCAGTTTGGTCTTTTCACTACTCAGTAAACCTTCATGGTATACCTTCTTCACTGTCCCTCAGATGTTCTTCCAATTCCCCTTTTTCAAATGTCTGGTGTACTTCCAACATTCTGTATTCATCTGGTTTTCTTGGTAAGTAGAGTCTGTCAGCATCATTACATGGGTGAACGACATAATTCATTGCTATTATTTTTCTGGTCTTTCTATTCAGGGTTTTTAATTTTGTTTGAATCCTGTCCACTACTACAGCCATGAATCTAATAGCTGGATTGGCCCAGGTGTTAATTGCCTTGATAGTATTTCCTGCACTGAGTTTGGAAGAAATTTTTCACTCTCACGATGTGTTCACTTCTAATCTTTTACTTGACTTCAGTATGTTTGATGTTGTCAGCTTGAGGTCTGCTCAAGTATTTGTAGTGATCATCTTCATCCAGACTCATAGGCCATCTCCATAGGGCATCGTGATTCCTTCAATTTTCATTATTTTTTCTCCTATTGATAGTGAGAGTGGCATATTTGTCCAGTCCAATCTCCACTGCATTTTTTTGACTATTTATATGCACAGTGTTGAGAGGTGATTCTATTTCAGATGGTGCTTTACCATGCAACTTAAGATCATCCATATAAAGGAGGTGGGATAGCCTGGCAGATGTGTGTTAGCCATGGTCTAACTTATTCAGTATTGTTCAGTAATCAGTGCAATGACAAACAGTGAGGATAGTGAGTTTCCTTGAAAGATTACTTTCTTGCCATTAATCTCTCCCAATGTATCACCTTTGACTAGCAACAGTATTGTCCATTATGCCATTGATTCTTGCACAAAGCTTGGGATGTTTCCTGCTATTTCTAAGTACTTGATTATCATTATCATTATTTTAGCTCATTAATTATCACCATTATTATCGTAGCTCAATGCTCTGTTTAGAAAATGCAACAAGAATCAAGGGAAGATTAACTTTCAAAGACTGGATTTTTCCTGCAAGAACTGTTAAACAAATAATGAAATCAGTAGAAAGGAGATATAAAAGTGAAGTTAGAATAAATTTTTGGCTATGGAAACTATATTGCTGATTCCATTTCTACCCAAGCTGTAAGATCATCATGTAAAATGTATGAACCGAGGGAAGTAGAGGACGATATTGAGAATACAAGATTAAAAAGGTAAGCCTGTCTTGCTCCTTTTCTCATGAGATTCCACCATAGTATATGAATGAAGACATAATGTGAGGCTGGGAAGGAGAAGAAAAGAAGCAAGACCCAGTGTATAACTAAATAAAACTAGTATAGATCTATTATTAACAGTTAGATGCTTGAAAATAATACCTTGCTCAGAAATGATTCCTTTCTCATGTTGCAACAAAAAAAAGTAGCTCTCCCAAAAGAGCAGCAAAGAGTATTGCATACACAGGCATGAGTTTGGCATTCTGACACTAGTAACCTGCTGATAGTTGTAGTTAGATCATACAGCTAGCCGTGGGAGAGTTAAGGCATCTGGATTCCACTCCCACATAATGCTTGAGGGACATTCAGGCTGTACCAGGGATTCCATATACAGATGGTTTTTGCATCTTTTGTATAGATGCAATCCATGAGCAGCTCAAAAACATCTGGGTGTTGAATATTTGCGATAATATAGCCTCCAGTTTAGGGCTTTCCACAGGATATGTTCACAAAAGTCAAAATAGCACAACAATAAGGTTAAATGGGAGTTTTCATCATACTATCAAGGTCACCAACTTTACTTTTTTTCTCCCATACTCTCTAAACATACTAAACCCATACTCAACAACTCTCTAAAAGAATGCACATGACCAACTGTCCGCAAGGAATATAAATCCTTCCATTCCACCCCATCTAATCAGAGCTGAAGAAACTTCTTAGATGGGAAGCGAAACTCTTCAAAGAAAAACAAGAAAGTCCAGTTGCCTCCTGAAAAAGTACCTTTGGGTTTCCCCCATGCTCCATAGACACATTGGTTCCTGTTGAACTTCCCAATGCACTGAGTGTTTTGACAGAAGTGTTTTGCCTGCAGTTTATTTTTGGTATCAGGTTAACACTTGTGAGAGTTTTAGCACCCTACTTCCACTGATGATCCCACAGTTTGGGAATCACTTAATGTCTTTTAGATTGAAGAATCATTTTTAGGATGGTTGGTTGGTTGAGTTTTTTCCCTTTGCGAGCCAAGAAAAAGACTATTTAATTCACTCAGGCTTTTGAAAGCTATTTCTGTTTTTATTATTTATGTCCTTCAAAAGTTTTTTTTCTGCTTTTTTAAGAGGTTTGCACCACAACTCCTCATCAGCTCCAGTTAGTAGAGTTGGAATTAAAACCAGTATCCTGAAGGATACTAAATTGGGAAACATCTAGAATGACAGGATAACATCTTAGTAATTTGTTGGCAGAAAGCTATCAGTATTTCTCCAAATACCAAGCTGAAATAAATAAATGATTTCATACAACCAGTACCGCATGGGTGTCCAACCTTAGCAATTTTAAGATTTGTGGACTTGAACTCCCAGAATTCCCTAGCTAGCATGCTAGCTGAAGTCCACAGGTCTTAAAGTTGCCGAAGTTGTACATCCCTGTACTATGGTGTAAGGCAGCAAAGAAATTCAACAAACTCTCTTTAGTGCCATCTAGTGCAGGGCTTTTCAACCTGTGGTACGCGTACCACTTGTGGTACATTAACGAGTGGCAGGTGGTACGTAGCCCTGCCTAACCAAGTGTAGTGGGGGAGGGAAAGAGCCAGCACAGGCAAGGACTTACAGTGAGAGAGTCCTCTGGAGCTGCAGAGGCATGGAGGAGAGAAGGAGGGAGGGAGGGAGATGGAGAGTGGAAGGATTCTTATGTGCTTTTGTGACTTTGAAGTTCTGGGATTTGTGCAATGTGGGCTTTGTGTTCTTAAGGAGTGTTTGGCAATTTCTATTTGGCTGATGGCTGATGGCTGATGTCTCATGTTAGCTTCTATTGCTCTGCTATTGTTAGCTGTAAGTTTTGCTGTAAGGGATTTTGAAGTATTTTTCTCCTGAATGGATTTTGCCTGTAGATTCCTTTACTTATGAATGGAGCCATTTGGGGATACTTTGCCAAGTATCCAAATATAAGTCACATGACCCTGGGCATGCTGCAATGGTCATAAGTGTGAAAATGGTCATAAGTCACTTCAATGCAATTGCAACTTTGAACAGTTTTTTTTTTTGGGTCATCAAGTTTTTGACACCTTGCTAGGTGGTACTCGAATATTGCCATATCCTAAAAGTGGTACAATCGGTGAAAAGGTTGAAAAGCCCTGATCTAGTGATCATCAAAATATTAATCCATCCAATAGACTGGCCCCTTATTTCAAGTGGTAAAGTCACTTCCTTCCCTCCCCCCAGTTTCCTGTAGACTTCTCCCCAAATGGTCTCTACCACACAACTTATTCTTTCAGTTTTAGATGAGAGGATTGGTGGACAATTCCAAACAAAGCACTGAGCTGTATCTATAAATCTTTCAAAATCAAAACAAAACTATGGACAATTTTTTGAAATACTTCCAAATGCTGGAGGCCGGTATTTTGCAATTTGCCAATTTCTGTTATTTATTTATTTATTTATTTATTTTACTGTTATTTATTTAAAAGAACCTTAAAATATACTTAACATCTGGAAAGCAGAGAGAGAGACACCAAGAGAATCATATAACAAGTTCAAGTTGATGACCCCTACACTGTCCATCTCTATTGGAAGTAGGATACAAACAAAAAATTGCCTGATATTTGAGAAATTTTCATGATGTCCCATCTTCCAGTAAACTTTATTGTACGGTCAGAAGGTATGAGACAGCAGATCACTAATTTACTTTTCTTGTAAATTGTGATCAGGATGCAAGACTTGGATGTGATTTTCATAGCTGTGAGTTTATTCATTATCATATCTGGCTATTTAAAAAAATAAGACAAAAGTCACTTCTCTGCACTGAATATTCATACTAAACTCTGCACTTTTTTTCTTTCTCTCTCTCCTCTTTCTCTCTCTCTCTCTCTTTGAGCTCACTGTGTATGGTAATGTGTTGTTAATTGCTTGTCATATGGTGGCGGGTAGGAATATATGAATATAATTAATTCCCACTCATTTTATGTTTGAATGCATAATTATATTTATTGTTTCACTTGATTGGATACACCTAGATTAACCTAAGAAGAGACACAGTATTAGAAGCTGTGAATAAGATTAAAATATATTAAAAAGCAGCAAACAAGTCATGTTTAATGAGTTTATCCCTGAATGGGATGTTATTGTAAAACATGAAAATGTCGCTTTTCTAAAATAATTATGTAGAGATGCTATATCTAGAACTGTTTTCTTCTTAAGACACTTTCCCAGGGGATAATAAATTATTTGATTTATCCTGAATAATTCTTTAAGGAAGTTGGGACTAATTTGCTACAGGGAAACTGTACATTCCCACTTGAAAAATCTGGAAACTGGTATCCGTAAGTGACGTCACTCTCCATCGTATATAATGGCATTTTGGGCAGCATGATAATGTTTCCATTCCACTACAGCACTAGTCGGAAGTTCAGGGCAATGCTGGCTGTGGTCAACTAACTGTATATACTTAAGAATTTCTGTGAGGGAAATGGTTCAGATTAGATAATCTCAATGAGGCAAACAGATTCATCTGGCTTTTAATTTTGAAGAAGCATTTGCCATGCCATACAGTTCCAAAAATCATCAGCCTCAGTGCAGTGACTTAGCTTAGTAGCCAGTAAAAACAATGCTTCAAAACAATTGATAAGACTATAGCATCTATGGAATATATATATATATCAAAATCTGCAATATGGTGAACAGGACATCACAATCCAAGCCCTCCCTGTTTTGTACATTGTGTGATGTTGATGCATCATGCTCCACATGTCATCTTGCAGATGTTGCCATCCCAACCTACCCCATCCACCCTCAGCAGATGCTGCTGAATGCATATATCTATTGACATTATTAGTCTTAGGACTGGTTCCTCACTTGTATCCTAGTTTAATAACAAACTTCCAAATTCTCCAACTATAATTTCTGCAATTGTGAATTGAAGCTTCTAATTTCAAGTGCTGGGTTTTCAATACTGGCTCTGAAGAATTAATTTTTGCAGAAACATTATGATTGGTCACAAGATAACCCAACATATTTCTCAAGCCATGGAAGCATGTTCTTATGCAACTCTTGTTCTAATAATCTATGGGTGCTTTAAAACCCAAATATGTTCAGTTTTGGCCTGGAGCAAGTAGAAGTCATTGACTGAGGGGGGAAAAAGGGAGAAAGTAAAAGACTAAAAAAGCTATCTGACAGCCAGCTGTGCACACCTAATTTCATGTGAAATTTGTGCTACTGCAGAAGATACTGACTTTTAATTTAGATCATCATCTGTTCCGATGCATATGCAGCTCTTCAAAGAGAATGGCAAAGGGCTCAGAGTATATTTCTTGCAGCACAGAAGGTCAGCAGCTCCAATAAAACCATGTGATAGCAGGTGATACGAAAGACTTTTACTTTAAACCCTGGAGAGATCAGGGTAATCATAGACAGCCCAGATAATATTTTGTCAGAGAAACCAATAACCTGCCTCAGTCAAAGCATTTTCCTTATAAAATGTCAATGGCTGTAATAAAGAGGAAGGAAGGAAGGAAGGAAGGAAGGAAGGAAGGAAGGAAGGAAGGAAGGAAGGAAGGAAGGAAGGAAGGAAGGAAGGAAGGAAGGAAGGAAGGAAGGAGAGAGATACCATGGTTCACGTGTCTTTCTTTAAGTTCAACTTGTTCAAAAGAAAGAGGGAAGGCAATGGCAGACAAGGATTGGAAAAACTAACCAACCAACCAACCTCAAGTTGGATTGAAGCTGAAACCAAAATGAAATCAACCCTGAATAACTTTCCTTCTCTTCCTTTAAGGAGAGATTTGCACTAGCTGGGTTTCTTTCTTTACAGCCCCTATATGGAACACTTACTTCTTATGAAATATATTTTGTGGTAAACCAGTGGCATATTTATTCCTCCACCACAGTAATGTGATGACTGTCCAGCAATGTATTATTTTATTTACTATTTGGAATATGTATTCCAACTCTCCAAAGGCATTGTTCTATGACTGACTCACAAGCATTTAAAAGGGCCCTTGTACGGAGGAGAAGGGCAACATATTATTTTAGCTCATGAAAAAAGAATGGTGAAATGCCTAAGTAAAGGTAACCGCATACAAATGAATTGCTAAAGTTCAACTATTATCAAACATTTAGTACAAATCACATTGCCTATGTCTGTAAAACTACTAACACAATAATGGTTAATTACAGGATCAAAGGTTAGCAACTAGGGGCTTGTTATCATTATGTACTTTTCAAATTGATACACTACTCTGTCTGAAGGGCTATTGAAAATGCCTGTGATACACAATATAAGTTCACAGGGTTAGAATCAGAGAGCTTTAGTTGTTCATCTTGTGGGTTAGGCAGGACAAAGGAAAAGGAATCCTATTTACAGTCAAAACCCTGCTGCAAAAGAAAAAGGAAAGAAATCCTGATGAAAGTTATTCACCATTAATGTCAACACTGCTAACATCGGATGTTCTTGCTTTGACAACAGGTGGAAATGTAGCCATCTTTTCTCTTTCACTTTTAGAGTTAGATGATGCTGGGAGGTGGGATGTGGATGAGAGTCCAGTTAGTTATAACAACAATAACTCAGCCGTGGGAATCAAGATTATTGTGCCCAGAGCTGATAAAGATTTGGCAAGCTGGAGAGCTGGGGAGAAAGCCCGAGCTTCAAGCTAATTGGGGGATGTGATTTATGACTGTTAATTGGAGGAGGGAATTGTGCTTTGATACTTTGTGGGAGGGGGAATTCAGTTTTTGGCTTTAACTATGTAGTGCCGATGCTTTGCTTCTTGAATAAAAGATTCTTTAAGGTAAAAAATGCCTCAAAGTTCTTTTAAAGAGTTTCATCTGTCGGAACCATAACAATTAATGTGTGAATCATATAATATATACGCTCCATGGTAGGATTAGCAAATTACCCAAATGGCTTATACAGTTTGCCTAGTTTATCAATAAATGATGTTGCCTTGAGGAAAGAGAGTTGTAAATCTTTTTCTAGTAAGCCTCCCTAAACCATAAACAATCATTTGGAAAGCCCTTAGCTTCTTAATCCAGAAAAGGGACAGATTGAAAAAAATGATTCAGTCTCACAAAAATTGTAAATATTTTTCCTAACTCATTTAAATTGCACGTATTACAGTACTTCCACAAACTCAGAGTGATTCTTTATGACAGCGGTCCCCAACCTTTCTGGCTCCGTGGATCGGCAGCAGTGGTGACGGTGGGGGAGGAGGGGATGTTTTTGTGCATGAAACCTAGTTCTCACGCATGCACAAATGAAGTTTCACACAGTCGCTCGCTGCTTGTGTGGCCCAGTTCCCAAAGAGCCACAGACCAGTTGGGGAACCCTGCTTTCGGAGATATCCCACAATCAAATGCTACAATGAAAATAAATTTAGAACAATAATTGATTTTCCAATGTTCCCCTTTACATAAATGTATAAAGTCTCCAAGTCAAACTCAACTCTTAGTAATGATTTTAATACATTCTTGTTCTTCTTCTTCTTCTTTTTTTTTTTTTTGCAATCTCAGAGATGTGGTTTCCCATTGCTCTCTCTCAATAAGGTGTTCAGTTTTATTTTACAACTTGCCAATCAAGTCTATGGCTTCAGAATTTTCTATACTCCTCATACATATACTGGAATTAGGAAAATAAGGACCTATGAAAGTGTAGAATGGGGAAAGATGACTTTGATGGAAATATGCAAGAGCTTTTTTCTAGGCATGACATTTGGAAGGCACTTAGATTCTGCCCTGATTTACTGAATATAAGAAAGAGAAAGAAGTACAGCATAATTCATATATTTATTTTTATCCTGCCATTATTTTTATAAATAACTCAAGGCAATAAACATACCTAATATGCCTTCCTCATCCTATTTTCTTCACAATAGCTGAGAGACAGTTTGGGCTGAGAGACAGTGACTGGAGTCACCCAGCCAGCTGTCATGCCTAAAGTGGGACTAGAACTCTCTCTCCCAATTTCTAGCCTGATGCCATAACCACTAGACCAGACTAGTTCTTTGTAAGATTTGCAAAGATTCTTTGTTACTAGATTTACAAGATTCTGTTGTAATAGCCAATCCTAACAATTTTAGTCTTCCTGGAGAGTTGATTACCTGTTAAGTTTACTTAGTGGGTTGACAAGAGGGTAGAGAGATTATGATTGTCAACAAATACAAAAGGGAAGCTTTATGAGGAAAAGGCAAACTCAGATATAGGTCATATTTATCATTCAAAGTTAGGTTGTGGTTTGTGTAAATCCAATCATTATTTAAAATGCATCATAATTTAGTGCAACATACAAGCTCAACCAGAAGTTAATGGACATATGATTGAGCAAAATAATACTTGGAATTAAATAGCCTTTAATTAAAGGCCTAAAATAGCCTTTCCAGAATGCTCACAATAAGTTGGAATTATTTTCAACAGGTAGACATATTAATTTTTTACATGGAAAACAAGGAAAAGTCTTGCAACGCAGCATTTGGTTTACTGCATGTCTGAGTGAAATGGTTTGGGGTCCACTTCTTTATGCAGTAATAACATTTAGAAATTTGCCCTGAAGGATGCCAGAATTACAGATATTTCAGTTCATAAAGTGATAGTAGGACTAAATCATCTTTGCTAAAATATTTGTCTGATTTTTCTAGTTTAGTATATTGATTTCTATTAATTCTAAAATATGTTCACTACTTCAAAATAGACTGAATATGAATATATTACACACACATAGGCATAGACATACATCCTATTTTAATGATTATACGTTGCCAAATGCATTTTAACTATTAAGGATATTGTTCCAGTAAACCATGAATCAAATTGGGAGAGATTTACAAAGTGCATATTGTAATTCCTTTCCTTATTTCTTTTTTACAACATCTAAGATAACTTAGAACACAGATGTCAAACTCGTGATGTCACGTGACGTGTCGCAACGTATCGTGACTTTTTCCCCATTGCCGGCAATGGGGTGGGCGTGGTTTTGGCGTGACACATCCGGTCTGCGGGCCGGCAGTTTGACACCCCTGACTTAGAAGATATTCTCTACTTAGAAGAATTTCTAGTTTTAGAAAATGAAGTGAGATCAGCACATCTGTTCATAACCCGGAAGGCTACAGGAACTGATAAAGTACCAAATGAAATATGTTCTAACCATGGTTCTAACTAATATTCCAATCAGCCAACCAAATCAGGAGAGCAACACAGAGACCACAGATTGGAAGGCATCAATCTACACTCCAATACCATAAAAAAAAAAAGACTTAGAGCGTGCAAACTATCAGCCAATCAATGAAGTAACTCTAGTTCTCTTTTCTCCCCTAACACAGTCTAATAGAATGCCTGCTCTTAGATAGTAGTTAATGAAAAGGTGGTAATAAAATAATAACTAACATTTGCACAAAGTTACTTACTTGCAATGTTGATGTGCCATCCCAGTTTGGGATGCTGTTGCAATTATTTATATTGCTTTAATTTGTAACTTGGTGCTGTGTAAAATCATAAATCAGATTACATCTAAGTCCTTGGGCTTTGAGCAAAGTAGAGTAGTGGACTCAGCTCCTTCATCTGTCAGCTATTTAAAATGTTCCTTTGGTCTTTCTGCCTTTGATATTTTCAAGGTTAGTTTGTCACAATCAATAAACTGTCCTTCTTCCAAAGACATTTTTTTTTCAGCCTGCAAGGTTATTGAATTGTTTTGCCATATGTTTCTTGTACACTTGTCAGCAGGTTTTTGGAAAGCAGGGATTGTGTTTTTTTTAATGTAGTTAAGGAGATCATCAAAATAAGAAAAATGGAGTTACATTACAATACCTATATTTAGGCATATGTATACTTTGCATTTGCCTAATAACAAATTATTGCACAGAGGGGGAGGATTGAAGCACCTGCTGGCATTTAAGTCATAACCTGTTTTGACCTGTTTCAGCAAAGATTTCATTATTTTCTCTGCAGGGAATTTCTCTTCAGTCATCTGGTTTCAGCAGATCTCAGATACTTTTGAAAATACCCACCCATTTCCACAGGAAAAAAATATTTGAAAGGCTGTTCTCCAGTTCTCCATGTGCAATTCCTTTAAGACAAGGGCACTGCAGCTATTTAAGATACAATCCAAAGAAATGTCAAGGAATTATAGTGTTTGGCTATAGGAAAATAAGCCAGAGTCCTTCTGGATAAATCTAGTCCATTTAACTACTCATCAAATTCCAGATGTGATTTTTTTTTTTAAAAAAGAGCTACGTTTATACAAGTTAAGGTGTAAGATATATGTAAGCTTATCAGATGCTTGTACTTGTGATTTGTACTAAGTCCTTTTTTTTTTAAAGGCATTTTCTTGTCTCCATGCAGTAACTGCTGCTATGGATAATTTCAGATGAATTATACTATTTTGAAGCAAACTGATTTAGTGTAAAAATTCTGGGCAAGCTTTAGAGCATAAGCACTATTATCAGAGCCAGAAAAAACTCATTTTCTAGTTTGTGCAATTTTTCTCCAAGCTGCCCTCTATGGATCAATAGTACATTTAGGCACAGTTTGCACTTCTGTTTAAACTTCTCTTGCTGGAGACTAGCAAGACTTTCTGTTCAATTTTAGGCATATTGGTTCAGAAGTAAAACTGATGATCTAAATACACTGATTTGGAAATCTATCTGGCAAAGGAAGAAAGCTAGAGTTAGACTAAAGAAAATAGAGGTCTTGACCAATTGGATGGGGTCCTATACTATCAAACATCTTTTTGAATATGGCTAAAAGAAATAGATAATCCTTAGATATCAAAAGATCATTATACTTAGAAAAATATGATTTATAATTAGGATGGCACATTTTTCTATGGGATGGGAAATGTGAAAATATCAGGATGGCTTTTAACAAGGGAAGCTTGTATTCACCCAAACGTAATTAACTTTGAGAAAATTGTAACTTATAAAGATATTTTGAATACTGAAGGGAAACTAAAGTCGAAATAAGAGTTGGGAAGATAGTGTATTGGTTTAATAAGATGGCCTTAACTGCAAATATAATTGAGAGATGAGCTGGATAGAAACGATGTTATAAACTGGAATTATTTTTATTAGATATAATATTAGAAAAATAAGAGGAAGTATATATTTAATGTTGTATGTATTAATGTTGTATGTATTAATAGCAGTAAGAATTGTATTGATTTAGTGTCCAAGAAATGAAGAAACATTACCTGAAGAAGAGAGGATCAAGAAAACACTGGAATGTGTAGAAATGGACAGAGCGATATTGAAGGACAAAGAAAAAGAAGACACAGAATAATTTCAGATATGGGATATAGTTTATTATTGGCCGGAAAAAGTGGTAGAGATTAGGAATTTAATCTGTATTTTTAAGTAAAAAAAGGACCAAAATTACACATTGTTTACTAAGCACTTATGTTGTAAAAATAAAAGAAATAATAAAATATTATAAGAAAAAAAGAAGCAAAACTCCATTGTTTTAGCATGGAGATGGGAAAGGAAGAAAGGAGATGTGTGTTACCCCTTCTCATCTACAGCCATTTAGACTCAGAATTTCTGCATCAAGAAAAACAGTCAGGGCAGCATTTACGCTCAGAGGTTTCTGCAAAGTTAGAGAACTTGCTTTTATTTTATTATTTTTATTATTTTTACAGCCACCCATCTCCACTGACTCTTTAATGGAACATCCTTGGACAAGGAAATGTCTCTGTTTTGCAACTGTGATGTGGAAATGTCTTTTTCAGCTTTTCTTCCTCCCAGAATGGAAAAGTTGAGAAAGGGAAAATGGGACCACCATTTTGGGACTTCCATTGTAAGCATTAACTGGCTTTACCTTTTTTTTCTTTTTAACTTTCATTCACAAAAGGATATTAGAGAAAGTTACAGGAACAATAAAATCACTCTGTCATGCATGAAATTGGAATATTGATGTAGGAAAGTTGAGTGGTATACAAATAATTTCAGCCTTCTAAAATTGGAGTGTTATATTTTAAATCCCAGCATTACAAAGGTAGAATTATTGATTGATGGACCTTCAAATCATGATTAAATCCTGGCAAGTGCCTGGAGAAGTCCCTGAGTTCTTTTGGAAAGATTTTGGAAGTGGTTTTACATTGCCTCCGTTGTAGTGCTGAAGAGATAGTGACTGGCCCAAAATCACTAGGCTGGCTTTTCTAAAATGGGACTAGAATTCACTGTCTCCTGGTTTCATGCCTTTAACCTCTGTACAGTACTATTCGCCTAAGGTAGTTTTATACTTGCCCTCAATATACAATATACATTATTACACATATACCTCCAATGGTCCAGATATTCTGGAACTTGAATTCTATGGCAATTGGAGGACATCAATCCATTACTTGATAATTCCTAGGGTCCCATCTAGAACTCTTTTCCCCAAAACACCAGCCAAAGATGTGATCATTTTTGTTTGTGGTTACAATACTGTGCTATTCTTTGATGAATAAAGTCATCATTGTGCAGAACTAAAATATTTTTGTTGCAGAGGGTGCCCTACGGAGGTGAGACAGTTCCAGTAGAAATTAGATTATTAGATTATTATCATATTTAACTGCTATCAGGATTTCAGAATGAGTATCTGTTGTTGCTTCCAATTTTGCCCTAAAGCCAAAAGTGTTTATAGAAGGGACAAAAAAGTCAAAATGGTGGTCACAACCACACCTCTTTCTTATATGTATTACACGCGATGCATGTAAAAAAAAAGGCAGAATTTTTGTACCGTTATGACCAATATCCATAGACACCCCTGTTGGAAGTCAAGAGGCTTATGATTTTAGCATTTACCCTTTTTCAGTTTCTAAATATTTGTGATTATTAGTAATGTATTCCCACAAACAACATTCATAGAGTTGCCTGGAAAATAAATATGAGGCTCTTTGGGCAAGATACTGTACATCCACATATGTTCTGTATCAGAATAATGATTTAGCTCTTTGGTGTCATTCCAAAGTAGTTTCTAGAATGGTAATTTGTGTAGTTCACCAGTTAATTGCTCTTCTCCCCATGCTTCATCACTACTTTAGAATTTTATCATGTTCCCCAAGCTTACCACAAAGGTGAATCTATGCCTTGTTGCTTAATAGGTTTTGTTCAGTTGATGGTGTTTCTGCTACTTTCTAAACAATGCCTTTTGCATTCAAAAAGCTCTTTAGTGGCTGACATTTGGCTGCATCTGTTCGGCTATGCTACCCATTAAGGTTTGAGCAGAAATCATTAACTAGCTTGCTTGTACCAGGACTATTCAAATAGTGCTATAAGGATAGTTTCCTCCCCCTCAGGGATACCATTACATGAGTGGAATGTAATTCTAACAGCAAATCAAGTCCTCTTCTTTATTTACATATCCCTGCAAAATCTGTTGCCACTCTTTAATTAGAAACAAACACATGCTCATTATTCATTATACTTAAAAACATGTATCTTGTGCTACTGCCATTTTATACTCTGATTGCTTCTTAATATAAGCATATAATATTGAAGATGCTTATTTTTTTTCCTCCTCTTTATTAGCTTGGATATGAATTCTAAAATTAGCTCTAAGGCACAGTATATCTGAAATATTTTCAGGCTGTACAGAGAATTCTTATTAAAGGGAGCTTTGGAACTGGTCTGTGAAGAAACTGGAATTGGTTTAATGGGTGCAACTTTTAATGGGTAGAGCCAGGTCACCCTTTTTCCATTTATCCTGAACTGAGGAACTTTATAAGAAACATTATAGGTTTATAATCCCTGACTCATTCTTCACTTATGATCAAGACTAGCTTTACTCTTTACTTTTTCCTTCTGGAATTTCAAACCCAAGAAATCACTATTTCTCCATCTATAAAACCATCATGGAGCCAATATTATTGCATATATTGAGATTGCTGAACTGTAACATTAAAGCCTCCTCTTTAAACTTTTTTTTTTAAAAAAATAAAATAAAATTGTGGAGAGCCTCAGCAATTGCCTAATAATGTCCCTGGGAAAAAAAGAGGCTGAAATTGTTTCCCTTTGGGAGTTTTTATTGAAGAAAACATTTTATGGATATGTTAAGAAAGCATTTCATTGGATTGCCCAAAGAAAATCCTCTGAAAATTACATTAGTATTTATCTGCCATTCAGATAACTTGGCAGCCACATGGTGGTAGAGCTGCAATTTGTCTACCCCTCAAAGAAAATGAAGTGAGGTGTCTAGGCTATGTAAAAATCTAAGAATAAGTTTCAGTAATGCTATAAAAGTTTTGGAAATGCCAAGAAAGTCAGATCAGATCCAACAGAGACAGGCAAGATTATGAAATGTCTTTATTTGTCCCACTCACTTTTGATTGGTTTTTAGTATCAAAACAATGAAGAAACAAAGCTGCTTTGCTTTTGCTCCTTCTTTGTTTTAGAATACCCTTACCTTTAATTATTATTCTATTCCTAACCCCAGTACTGGAAATACAATAGCTTGAAGAGAAATGCAGCCAGAGTACAAACAAACACCCTGTCATTTTATGTCTTTGGAGGCTCCAGATGATTTCTCGATTCTGTGCCAATTCAAAAGAAGCTCTGAACTTTCTCAGTGCCATGAGCTGCTGATCTGTTGTCATGGACTTACTGACACCGCAAAAACAGAACAATTCTGTTTTCCCATAGGTGGAAACTCTTATTTCAGCCCACTTCTCAAACTACCTTGGCAAGTTTTTGATGAGGAATTCTGGCTCAGTGACATTGGCTGGGTTTTCTATCCTTTCCCTTCTTTTTGTGAGGGACCTAAGAAGCAATGTGGAAGTGTCCTTAAAATGAGAATCAATTCTAGTAACTTAAAAAGAGTGCTTTTTTTTGTTTAGTCTTTAATGTCTTCTCTCCCTCACTGCGATCCCTAACAATGATTAGACGACTTGGAAAAAGCACACGGTTGCAAAGATGTTAACATGTTATATCAGTTTGATAGGTCTCGAGAATTTACACCATTAGAGTGATCCATTTTTCTTTGTAAAAAAACAAATAAACCACATACAACATGTGCTTCAAACATATATATATATATATATATATATAGAAAAACTAGTTACCAATTCCTTTCCTTTTTGTGAACAGCAGAGATGAGATTTAAAACCACTAGTAGCTTGGGCAGGATTGAATTTAAAAAAGAAAACTGAATGAACTTGTTTTTCCAGTAAACAACCAGAAAGAGAACAGTAATTCATTGCATTGCATTGCATTGAATTCTTAGAATGCTGAGGTTGACAAGAATAGAGTTGATCAGCAGGTCCTCTTCAAAGTGCCCTTGTAGATATGGTGAAAACTGAGTTACACCGGAGGTCAATGACAAGGGCAGAGGCCTGGGATGGGGGTTCTCTTGAGATCTGGAGGTCTCCCACTCTGCTAGTATTTTTGAAAGCCTGGGAGACTGGCCTGTTTAAAGTCTTCTACTAGTCCACTTAGTAAGAAAATATCTCCTTGCTTCTTTATTTTTGCCATTGTATTATTTTATTTCCAACCTAATGACTCTTAACATGGAAGAAAATTTCTTTTACATTAATAAAAATAACAAAAATATGGAATAATACTACTGAAACTGAATCTCTTATTCTAGGAATATACTAACTGCACTGCGCCTTTTTCGTTGCAGATGTACATAAATTAATCCAAAGATTTCAGTCTATATGCTCTGGAGGTTACACGCTGTATATTAAAGTTGAAAATGGAGAGAACTTACACAAGGAGAAGAAGAGGGAGCACATGGAATCACTAAAATTTCACTCTCCAGCCTTATGTAATGAGAGGGGAAAAACTCCCATTTTAAAAAACATGCCTGTTAAAAAGGAGAAATAAGTACTTTCAGAGTACATGTGAGGCTATCTCAACTATATTTGTTTCCTATCACCCACAACTTAGAATAAACTGTGTTTTTTTAATTGTCACATACAGAGAAGCCAAAAATTGAAATTCAGATTTAATTAGGTCCCTGGATCAAAATGATTGGCCGATGTTTTTTGGTTATATTACTGATTATTTTCTCTTAAAGAAAATTTTAGATAAATACAATGAGTAAATTCTATGAACTGGGCTTCTGGACAACTTAGGGTGTGCAGTTTGGGGATAATTTAGAACCTTTCTGATAGACTCCATCTTCAAGGATTCCCAATAAAAGATTATGATAACCCACCATTCAGCCTAAACTTTCTGACACCCCAAAGGTGTCAGAAGCTTCTTGGATGAGAAGTGAAATGTCTTCAAGCAAAAACAAAGAAAACCTAGTTGCCTTTTGAAAAAGCACCTTTGGGACAATCATGACCTGGATGACTGAGGATCTCCATAGACTTTCTGACACCCCCAAATTTGTTCTCATGGATAAGTCTTTGCCCTTCTTTTAGCCAAGTCCAAGAAATTGAAAAGAAACTGCTAATATTCCCATTCTTCCCATGTGTTGGAAGAAGATTGATTTCTACATGCTGAGAACTTAAAGGCCTAAATAACTCCATTTCTTACTCCTAGCTTCTTTTCTAATGCCATAGTGAAGTGCAGATGTCAGCATGCTTCCCAGTATATCATCATTCTACTTACTGTCTACAATTAATGGCATGGTCATTGGTAGCAAACTGTGTGGGATGCTGATCTTTGTACTACACTGAAATTAATTAAAGTTAGAAAAATGAAAATCAGAGAAAAACTGAAATTGGCATATGTTGCCCATAAGACATCTTGATTAGGTAACTGTTGAAGATCACCTTATCTGAACTCAGATTTATTCCAAAGATTTGAATAGACATCATACTTTGCTGGGGCTCCATGTAATAAACAAAACCTAAGTCTTTGTCATTTGTAAACAGCTGGAAGATCTACTATAAAGTCCAGTAACCCTTAATTAGAATCTTAAAATTATAGACCTCATATGGGAAATTTAAAGTATCAAACCTAATTTTCCATTCTGTACAGGAATGCAAATTAAAGATCCATAATCTAAAGCTGACCTGACCTGCTGCTTCTGCTTGGTCATATTCAATGATTGTACACTTCCTTTTGCATCCACCTCTGTCCATATATTTGGGTATCTAGCTTTTGTGATCCAGAAAGACACACCAGAAAGAAGAAGCAGTTCTGCGAACTTCATCTGTGAAACTCAGAATACCATCATCCTGGAAGCCAGAAAAACCTGACAATCTCCAACTGGCCAAGCAGTCCATTTGATCTATTCCCTTGCCACATGATATCAAGAAAGCAGAGTAGGGAAATACTACTCATTTTGTTCATAAACAAATATTTATTTTGTGTCGATAACAAACTTGCTTTGGTCGTCTTGCCAAATTGCATCAGAGCTGTGAGTTTATTGCATTTATATGTAAGTTTAAAATAGATGCTGTTGATTAAGAAGCTTGTATTGATTCACTCTCTCACACAGGAAATCCAATTAAAACCTATCTAAGCTGCCATGATAAATTCATTTTGGACACTTGTGTTATAAAAAAATACATTTATGAGACTATGGTCATGATGCAAGCATAAGCATAATTATTACAGAGTAACCCAATTAAACACTGTTAAAAGTATTGCTGAGTAAAAACACATAGGCTTTTACTGAATGATGGAACTGCTATACAAGTAGTTGCCAGTTTAAGAATAAGTTATTTTCTGAAAGTCTGTCTTAAGTCACATTTGTATGTAAACCAGAACACTATTATTTTATAATACTGTATGTAGCATTGTGTAATGAACTTGAACCACTGTGTATTTAACTTGAATCATTATGTATTTAACTCAAATTTTGCTGTGATAGGTTCTGTTCTTAACTATGGGTTGTCCTTAAACCAGAATGTTCTTAACCTGAAGACCCAATGTACATGATTCTAAGAATTTTTTCCCCTGGTAGTAACAGATGTCAACCGGTTGAACAAGCTGTCTCAGGAAGTCTGAAATGCTTTAGCAAGTTATACAGCAAGCAGGGGTTTCAACTAGAAAAATATTTCAGTTTCTCTGCAGTTCTATGGGTCTAGGAAATCAAGTAAATTCGTAATTGTATCATTTAAATCAATATTGAAAATAATATTCATAATAAGGCTATGTATTATGATGACATATGAATAAATATTTCAGAAACAACATAATTAATTTTTCTCTGCTGACTATCTTGCCTAAGGACCTGCCTCTTCACTTATGACCTGCTCTCATAATCTCCTAGTTAGCTTGGCCAAGATTAAAATCAACAAGATGATGGATTTGGTGCCCCAATAGAAATCCTGACCTTTTTGTGTGTTCAAAAAAGACAGGGTTTCAATCATAGTAACACACATGTCACCTTATAGTTTTTGATACACGCATCTCCATGATATGGACCCTAAGCATGGGGATTATAGATAGAGTCTTTGAGACCATTGTTACTCATGGACTTGTATATGCAGTTTTCTTGGCAAGATTTTCAGAAGTGGTTTAAGTGTCTAAATAGTATTAGTGTAATTGCTTCCTTACTAGGGTTGAGACAGTGACTGATGCAAGGTCACCTAGCTAGCTTTGTATCTAAGGGGGATTAAAACTCACGGTTTCACTGTTTCTGGCCCAGGGCTTTAACCACTACAACATACTTGATCTTGGCCATTATAGTTTGGACTTATTAAAGTTGAACTCCACTACACAAGAGTACTATATAAGAAAGAGTATTGTTCATTAAGGATTCTGCTCAAATTATTCTTCCCCCATCTTCCAATAAACTATAGTAAACCAAGTACATGTAGAAACAAACTCTATTTATTAAATTTATATCTCAGTTTTCATTTGGCAGTTCAAGGCGACAAACACCAGCACTACCTTCTCCTATTTTTCCTTACAGCTCAACCCTATAAACTAGATTGTGATGAAGCTATCCCATCTCCTAATCTAACACCTTCACCACGTCATCCCATCAAGCACATGTGAACGTGGGTTTTAAAGAGGACAACCTGCTACATATCACATGTTTTCATAAGGCCATGCATCACTTTTGTGGGTAATTTCCAAACAATGAATGCAAAATTTAGACTGTTAAATTTAATATTTAATAATTAATTGCAAGTTTGATCATCTCTAGTTAGAACTAGATAAAATCATTCTCATTCAGTATCAATGGAAAGCCATTGAAATGTACTCATAAAGGTGTTTTTTTTAAGACACAGTGGGAGACCAAAATCTGACTCAGACTCTTCTCTAATTTATAAAATGTAAATGAAGAGCTTAGGCAACTCACAGCAGGTATTGGTGGGTTTTGAACATTATTTCAGTCTTGGTCTTGCTCCAGATATGATGAAGTTGTGTCTCTATTATTGTATTAAACACAGTAGGAGACAGCTTGTAACTTCCCACTCCTTTTCAGAGGCAAGTTGCTTTCTTAGACACACAGCTGCAAACTCTGAAACCTACTGTAGTTTTCAGTTGCAGAGAACTGAACTTGATGCTAAGTTTCTTCTTTTCTGTTCGCATGGGTCTGGGAGATTCTCACAGCAATGGTTGACTAGTCCTCTCTTTTTAAAATATTCATTAAACCTTTTAGAATAATTCGTAGGAACTGCAACTAAAATCTGTTTCCTTACTGGTACTGAAAAAAATGGGCTGCAAATTAGGCCTCATGGAGTGATTTGTCTTTAAATTTGTTATTAGGTTTCATAACCTTTATGCTGTGAACTGCCAGTAAAAGCTACTCTTTCTAGTCTGGGATCTGAGTGGTGCTTTGAATGTTTCTGCTTTGTGGACGATGCAAGCATTCTCCGAATAACAATATAAAAGAGACTTTTTTTCTCCTTCTCTCTATGCTGGTATCCGCTAATGAAGAATAAGAACAAAAGGGGCAAGAAACAAGTAGAAAAGCATTTGCTATTATTTGAATTATTCTAATGTTGGTATTAGAATGATAATGTCTAATGTTGGGCAAGGTCCTAAGTTTCTGAATTCTCATATTCCTAAAACAATGACATGTCCCTCGGAATACTTTGTTTAAACAATAGATGTCAGAGACAAATAACCAGAAAAAGGTGTTGAGTTCAAAGCACTAAGAGTTTATTCTTCCCACTTATATACAAGAATCTGGTCTACTAATGGTCAACCTATGTGGCGGCTGCAGCCACGTACAGTAGCTGAAATCCCTCTTCTTTCTGTATGTGTCACATAAAAAAACAGCAGGACTTTGACTTTATTTTTGTAGCTGCCATCTTTACTTTTTTGACAGTGTTTTTTGATAGTGTTTTTCAACCATGGCAAACTTTAGTATGTGTGAACTTCAGCTTCAACTTTCCTAGTCCAGCCATGCTGGCTATGGAATTCTGGGAGCTGAAGTCCACACATCTTAAATTGGCCAAGGTCAAGAAGCACTGCACTAGCAGGTGCTCTTACAAATAGACATGAGTTATATAGAGTATCCCACAGATACAAAAGATAAAATCAGTGTAGAACTAATTCAGTTTTGGTTTATCACCTCTGATGCCCCTTGGTTGTTTTTTTGTTTGTTTAGTTTGTTTGTTTTTCAGTAGGCTCAGAGTTGCATTCCCTTGTTGTTATATAAATAGCAAGATAAACCACATTACAGTTTCAAAAGATATCAGTCCTGAAATCTAATGCAAGTATTAAGCATTCCCATCCAAAGAGTGTTTTTAGCCACAATAAAACAAAGATTCACAAACAATTCAAAATTTAGAGTGGTTTTCTAGTTTTGCCCCTTGTATGTAAAGCATCATCTTCAGAATACAAATTTACCAAAGGGTATGCTATTTCATGGCATATTTAACTTAGTTGTTTTATTTTATTTTATTTTATTTTAAAAATGGCTTTTCTTTATTTGTGTGACACCAACCACAAAAGCTGCAGGGGAAATTCAATATGAGAAATGTATCCTTTTTATATCGATTTATTAATTCATTCATGATTTATGATTATTGTCCTAAATAATAAATTATTTTACTATAAACAATTAAGGGGCGTGGTAACTTAAAAATTCTTAGGAAAACTGGGAGCCAAGATAAACAACAGATTTGGAAGGAACTTATTTCATGAATTCTATCAAATGAAATTATTTTAGTGTTCTATAACTATATATGATTGGCTCTGACTGAAGAGTCTGATGAGGTAACAAAGAGAGATTCAACTATTTGACAAACTTGATAGCTTAATACTGACATCTTTTGGCAAAAAGCAGAGAGCTAGCAAACTGCTGGCCAAGCCAGTATTGCAATAAGCAAAACTCCAGACTTGCAGTAAGTCAGTAAGTTGATGCAAGAATTGTTTGACATACAACTTGCAAGAATTCAGCATTTAAAATTATATTGATTTCCAAGGATTAATTTTTGTTAAAAAAAAAAAAAGCTAAACAAACAAAGAAAACATTTCCCATTCATTTTTTCAAAGTCAATGGAACTTAAAATTTTTTAACATTTGCTGGGTCACATTTCACTTCTTGATACCCAAAGAGCAAGCAAACAAGATAATGAACAGACTGAAATGCAGTACTCACCAGGTAAATAAATATGTGGTCAAAATGGTCAAGTTGCAGGGAAATAGTAAGAGGATCCAGCCTTGTGGTTCAGTCTGAGGTGCAAAGTCTGAGTGCTTCCAATCTTTTTCTTCAGAGTCTAGGAACTAGATACTAAGGCTATGGGATCAGGACTGCTATAATCCAGAAAACTGGTAAATGGTAGCACAGAACAAAAGTTTTCTGTCTTTCTTTTTTTAAAAAAAAATTATTAATTTTTTAACATAATCACCTTAATATTTGGTAAACAGTGTGTTGTCTGGGTTTACATTTAAGAAACATTCTACTAACAATTGATTTCTATAATCTATAATCCACATAATAACTTTACTTGATTTCCTCTTTTTCCCATAATGTTCTCTTTTACCAACCTTAAGGTAATACAATTCTTGTTATTTTAGTGAATGATGATTGAGTATAAAAGTTTTCTAATATTTCTACAGATAATAATCACATCAATATAATATTCCTTTTCTATCTAGTCATTCTGGTTGTCTCATCATAGATCCTGTTTACAGTTCTTGTTTACATTTGTTTTTCCCACAATGTTGAAAACATTCTTACTGGTTAAGAATTTCTCAAAGTTAATTACATTTAAATATTTAAGTCTATTTTTTTCTCATGTAAGCCAACCCAATACTTTTACCTTTCTTAAGGATTAAATAAGACTAAAAAAAGAAAAAAAGAAGAATAAGAATAAAAAAATAAAATAAAAAGATAGTATGCTACTTAAAACCCCTATTTCCTGTAAGCTAATACATATTTATTTCCAAAACTTATTCGTTCTTTTTTACCATAATTAAAAATATATTTAATCTTTATATATTCCATTTAATAAATCTAGTCCTCTAGTCTTTTAACTCTTATTCAAAACATTTTTTAATCCATTGTAATTTTCTTAAAGTCAATCACCTTTAAATATCTAAAACATTTCCTTTATATAAGCCATTCCTACTCTTTTATATTACTCATATCAAGAAATAAAATAAAAAGAAAGAAGAAAAAGAAAGTACTATGTTACTTGAGGGGCTCTTCCCTCTTAAAATCAAATTCATATCCAAATTTTTTCTATTTCTTTAACCATATTCAAACAGGTGTTTCTTTTTTAAATATTCTCTCTGATAGGCCCCATCGTCTATTTTCTTAATTTTCACTTTAGCCTTTTTCTTTTGCCCAGTATCTTTCTTAATCAATATGTTCTGCTGAATCAAAGAATCTTTCCATATTCTTGTAGGTGTTACTGTAGATATAAAAGGTAAGTCAAGTACAATATCTTTGTGAGAGGCATTTGCCCATTCATTTTTGTTGGAAATCTTTTTCTTTCTTTTTCTCTCTGCTTCTCTTATCATTTTTTGTCTCTCCAGTTTCTCTCCTGGCATCTCTGCAGTCCATTTTGCCCAATCTTTTTTCTTATCCTCAAATTTGTTTTGTAGTGTTAAAGTATAAGTTGTCTTTTCCAAATCCAGTATTTCTTCTATTTTTTTTTCCACTTGGGTTAAATCATACTTCTTTGTTTTGTTAGGTTCCATCTTTGAGTCTCTCTCCTCAAATTTGTATTCAGTTGTCTGTTTTATCTGTTCCTTCTCTGTTGTTGTTTCCTGGGATTTTTTTTGTTGTAAAGTTAAATTGGAGATGAATTGGTTTATATTTTCAAAGTTATTTTTGTTTTCTTTGTGGTTTGAAATCATTGTTATTTGAATTAGTTGCAACATATCATATGTCTCCTCTTGAAAAGTATTTTTTGTTGATAAGGGGTCCTTTCTATAAATCTCTGATTTTCCATGATGACCAAGAATCCAAATTTTCTTTTCTCTGCAAATAGCTAAATAGATACTTGTAATCCAGAAAGTTCAAAAAAGTTTTTTCCTTTTGTTTCCTGAAGTTTGTAAGTCTCACTTTGTCTGCAGCCCAGATTGTTTTCTTTTTTGTCATAGCTGTTCTCTATTGTTAGAGCTTTGAAAGTCACAAGTAGAGATTAGTTTTTTTCAGATTTTGCCAAGTCCTGCATGAAAGCCATAGCTGTCGTAGTCTTCATCCACCACTAGATGTCAGCACTGGTTTATTTTTCAAATTTTCAAAATGAACAAATTGCCTTTAAAATGAGAATCTTAAACATTCAGTAATTTCAAACTTATCCAAATTTAGGTTTTATAGTCATTTCATTTCATTTCAATACATTTTGGTCCTCCATAAAAGGTTTAATTCGCCACTTCCATTAGTAAAAGGGTGGGACAAAAATCCCCCTCCTTCACTTTTGGAGGTTTTTTGCTTCTTGGGTTTTTTTTTTTCTTCAGGAAAGTTGATAAGTAGGATAGAGAAAATCAATTTTCCTACCGATTCAAACGCGCTGTTTACTATCAGTTTAAAATAGTGCTTTTGACTTCAGTTGCTTGCAACTTGGGCTAGACTCTGAAGTTAGGCTAGCCTTTCTCCTGTTGGTTTCTGGAAGGCTTCTCCTGGACCGATCGGATCGACCACCATCTCTCCGAGGTCCCTGGGACTTCCTTCCTTCTTTGCCACCTTTTTGGGGTGACTTCTGGCCCATTTAGGGTCCCTAACAGGAAGAAACTCAGCCAGAGGGCACGGAGTCCCGAACCCCTCGACTGCTGCACTGCTGCGCAGGACCAGAAGTCAAAAGTTTTCTGTCTTTCTTAGCTGCCATCTAGTGGATGTTTGGATTTTTTTTATTTTATTTTTTGCAGTCCAGCAATAGTAACCCTCTTGGCTACTTCCCTGTGGAAGCTGACAATTACTTCACTTTTAGTGATGGGATGACATATTCAAGCAAAGCACCAAAGGCAGAAGTGTAATGTAGGCATGGCAGCAGTGCCACCCAAGAGAGTTGAAGAAAAAAAGAAAAGGAAGAAAAAAATGAGAGTTGCCCAGGGATATCTGCAAGGGAAGCTGGGTCAAAAAAGTAAAGATGAGAGTTATGATTGTACAATTAAAGCACTACCCCTTTTTATGTGCATTTCCCTCCCCTGCCCTCTCCCCTCTCCCCTCTCCCACCACCATTCAAAAGAGTTCCCTGAAGAACCTTTTTGCTATCTAGCATCTGTCACCTGGAGTTATTATTTTACCACTTTATGGGTCCAATCAGAATTCAATTAACTCCATGCCATCTCTGAGCCCTCCTTCACTGGTAGTTGCCATATAATTTCTCCCAGTCCCTACAAAAACCATTCACCCATTGGATTTGTTGATTTGGTCACAAGTTGTATATTTACAACCATATTTTTGCAGTAAAAAATGATGATGAAACCAGAAATAGACTCTCCAATAAGAGCCAGTTTGGTGTAGTGGCTAAGGCACCAGGCTGGAAACCAGGAGACCATCAGTTCTAGTCTCACATTAGGCACAAAGCTGGGTGATCTTGGGCCAATCATTCTCTCTCAGCCTTAGGAAGGAGATAATGGTAAATCACTTCTGAAAAGCCTTGTCAAGAAAACTGCTTGGAATAGTCCGAGTAGTTGTCAGGAGTCAAAAGAAAATAGGCACCAAAAGAAAAGAAAAGAAAATCTCTGTTATAAAAATCGCAATAAAAATAACCATAGTTACCACAGCCTCAGCCTCACTGGCAACCTACAGCTGAAAAGTGTAATAAAATGAATTTACAAATGTTGTTTAATAGGGACCTTTGACCGCAAAGGTATAACTGAGAAATGGGCAGCCTTTAGGTATCTGAGACTCACACGTGTGTGCTTATAAGTCAGTGTCTAATAAGTTTGGAATAGCTAAAGACTACAGTGAATGGAGAACTAATTATTTATTATTCAAGTGCTGAGACTGGGATTTAAAGGGGCAGTATTAAGTTTGGTTGATGTGTTTTTATTTTTTTGCTTTGTGTTTTAAATTTTAAACAAGAAATCACATCTGTCTTTGTAGCACAACTTTTAGAGACCTTGGGCCCAAATGAAATCCCAGGTTATTATCTGAAGCACTGAGCTACTTAGTGCATTTTCTTTGCTCTGCAAAGAAAGAGATGATAATAACCCCTGTAAGATTTGCTATTTGGGAAATAGTTTAGCATTCACAGAGTAAAGCATAAACACAGGGAGGCTAAATATTCACCATTTAAACTGCTAGGAACTCCACCAAAAAAGAAAAGAAAGGAACACTGTTTTTGCCAGATCATTTAGAAGCCCAGAAATAATCATTCAGAGGGCTGAAAAATTTACAGTTGTTCATAGTGTTTTAAATAGAAACCCGTATGGTTAGAAACAAGCACCAGTGATTTAATCAAAATTGCAGGATCACATTGTCATGTCCCATAGTCTGGATCAGTATTTTATTTCTGCAATAAAGATGGCGTACTGTGATTCTTTTGAGTAGAAATAATACAGCTGTGTATGTGAAAACAAATTATGGGTGTTCATTCAGTAACCTTAAGAAGAGGTTTCCCTTTGGACTTTTAACTATGTGAGGGTTATATACCGGTACAAGTTACATTTCCTGAGTCTATGTTGATGCTTCTCAATGTTCCTCCAAGTTATTTATCTAAGTTAATAGATGCTGAATACTTTGAGAATGGACCATCCCACCATATCTTAAGGTTAAGACTCAGGAAATGTTAATAAGGTAGGCAAAGGTTTTTTTCTCTTCACTGGACATTTTTGCCTATTTCTTTGTTGTGCCTCACTCATCTCTCACTGCTTTTACCAGTGGGAAAGAGTATAGTTGCCCCACAAAGCAACATGGAAGGATGGGGAGGAAGTATTTTGGCTTCAGAGGAGAGAACTTGAAGGAAAAGGGAGGCAGGAGTTTCACCCTTGAGAACATCAGTCATTCTGCCGCTCCAGAGGAAATATTGCAAAGTTATCTGAGCTTTTCCTCTGGAGCAACAACTCAGGCAAAAGTAATTCATTGAATTTGTGATGGTTTTGCAATTGTGCATAATATTGTGGAGATCTAGGCAAGCAGTATATATTTTGGAATGGCACCTGTGCATTTGGAAGTGCCCTAAGCTAGGAAATCTCAAACTTGCCCAGAGTTTAATAAAATGTACTTTTAATAGCAGAGTTCAGATATCAATCCAAGCCAGTAATATTGTTTGCTAGGTTCAGATTCACCACGTTATGTAAAACCAAATCAAGGTTTATAGCTTAGTAGAGTGTATCAGCCCATGCTTATGTAACAAGTCAGAGTTATGCTTATAACAAAATGTAATATGTAAACTCATTAGCTAGTTAAAAGCTTCTCTTTATTTTCTTTGTTCTTTTAAGCTAGAAAGGCTCACTCAAAGGCCAAGGCAGGATTATTTCCTATTTTATATTGACTAAAATATGAGAACTACCCAAGATCTTTAGAGATATCATAGCTGTTGTCACTTGGATTGAAAGAAATTCCAATTTTCTGACTTCCCTTGGGCTGAGCTTTCTAGCATCCTGTAAATTTTCCTTTAGAAGGCAAAACAAAACATGGCATGATATGGTATGGTATGTCATGAAGATAAATCGTATCAATTGAAAAATGATATATTTTCAGCTCTGACCTTTATTCTTTTCAATCTGTGCCAGGCAATGACAAAAGTAGGAATTTGCATATTGCTCTAACAAATGATGTATTTGCATGCCATTTGAACAGATGCTGTTTCTCCTAGCTTTGACATGCCAGCCATGTCTTAATCCTTTGAGTTTATGTTGGCAGTGCTTGGATAGCCAAGATTGCATGGGTATAGTTATTTCCTTTTGACTGCCTTCCAGTCCCTATCAAATCCAGGATATCTTGGATATGGAATGGATTCCACAATGGGAAACCACTAAACTCAAAACAGGATTCGTGAGAAGCCATAAGTCACTTCAGAGAAAGGAAATCCAATTCTAAACTCCATCCAAGCAAATCCAAACTGAACTAGAACAACAAGCCAAGAGTGGGAAGGAATCACTTATCTCATTTAGGTAAGAATATCTTTTAGCCGTCTCTGTTCTCTGGTGGCTGAGTTTATTGATTCCACCTTTATGTCAGCTTGAGTAATAGCGGTTGTATTAATTGTGCTTAAACAGCCCCAGTTCCATAACACTTCAATAGGTCATGTTTGTGTGTGTGTGTTCTCCTTGATGCGCTAAGGATGCTACAACTGAAAATAAGAACCTGCCACACTGAAATGGATGAGATGCTGGTCACAAGCATTTTTTTTTTTTTAAAAAATGTATTTATGCCAGGTACTTTGAAGCCAAAGCAGTTTCTTTGTTTGCATGCCAGCAATCAATAGCCAGAACCCACTTGATGTGCAGTCAGGGACAGTATATGGGTTAAGAACTTTCTAAATGGGATGTCAGGTTCCACTGAGCTCTGCAAAGGAAAAGGCTTCTCGCAGTCCCCCTGCCTTATATAAGTTGACCCCTGTTGTGAACGCCACAACATTCAGCACTATCTTATTAACACCAGCCTCCTGGGATACAGAAGATAAAATTTAATGCGACACTGAATGCTCGCTTGGGAGCCTTAAGCATTACAGCGGTAGCAGTAGCACAGTGATCACACCAGCGGCTATGGTTGCTTCAGCTATAAAATCTGAATCCAGTTAGGTTTGTGAAAGAAATAGCTTTGGATCTTGAAATGTTTGGAATGGTAAACTGCACCTGTCAAGATTGCCAAAGTTCAAAATGCAGGTTTGAAAAAACTGACTGCTAGTTTTAATTTCTTAGTGCCTTCAGTGGGGAAACAAACAAACAAACAAAAAAAGATGGCTGTTTCTCTACTTGGATTTTCTGCGTCTGAACTCTCAGTAGGAAAGTATTTCTGAAACACCTTAAGTGGAAGGTTGTGACCGTAACATATGAGTTCTACTTACTAATGTTATAAGTAAAATATTACCAGTATGGAGGGAGGAGGCTATAAATAGCCTACTGTCAACATCTTCTTTGCAAGTTTCTGTTTGTGAATTATATAATTGCCTATCATCCATAATTGACTTGGGGAAAATTTATTTATTAAATTAATATGCTGCTCATGTCACCGTCAAGCAACTTTGGGCAGCTTACAGTAACACTCAGACTTATATACTGCTTCATACGGCTTTACAGCCCTCTCTAAGCTGTTTACAGAGTCAGCATATTGCCCCCAACAATCCTCATTTTACTGATCTCAGAAGAATGGAAGGCTGAGTCAACCTTAAGCTGGTCAGGATTGAACTGTTGGCAATCAGCAGAATTAGCCTGCAATACTGCTTTCTAAGTACTATGCCACCTCAGAAACATTGTACAGGAATATGGAAGTAGACTTCCTCTCTCTCATATTACCCTTTGGAACATAGTCCTCGCTAATGTTACAGAAGAACCAACTATGAACCTTAGAGGTGTCTACTTTAGTCTCTTCACTTAGGCTTTTCCTGACTATGTGGTGTGCAGATTGGAAAATATACAAATGTTCCAAGAGTTTTAAATATCAAGTTTTCAACTAATCCATTATCTACAGTAAGATATTACTCTTTATATGAGAAGAAGCCTGGGTGCATGTAGAAGTTTACTGTTGTCATCAAAATGACTAAAGCAGCATCATACCATCACAATCAATGCACAAAGGGGCACAACACTTTGATTCTGCTTTCATCATTCTGTCCCCCTTTGCCCTCATCCCTGCCCTGATGGATACCACTGAGCAGTAGGATCAAATTGAAATACTACTGCTTCTAAATAACCAAAAATATCAGTCATAGGCCAGACTCTAAAATAGCTTCATGAGCATGATTCTTTGAGAAAAATGGAACATCTCAAGTCTTACAGAGTAAACAGGTAATCTATACTAAGTTCATATTCAGGTTTCTCCCAAAATCATCTTAATTTATCTGATAAGTGATATGATCAAGCGTGTTGGGGAAGGGTATGACTTTGAAGATATTCCTTGATCCTACGGTCATCTTGCATATTATCAATTAAATGAAATATTACTGGACTGATAACACCCAACTCTACTTTTATTTGTCTTAGTCACTGGAATAATGCAATATTGATTCAATGCTTTGATTCAGTAATGGGTTGAATGAAGACTGATAAAATAAATCGGAATTCTGACAAGGTAAAAACATTGTGTAGCATGTAATTCATATCAAGAAATGGAGATACAGGATTATAGTTCAAAATTAATCTTTTCTCATCATATATCCAGGTGCCAGTAATGAACTCCAGCCATTTTTGAATAGGTACAGGTAGGCTAGAATGGATCCATGTCTTTCTAATATATTACTGTAATATAGGAATACTTATATTAAAAAATGAGATGACTTCATATAATTACAAGCAGCTTTAAACACAATTTCAAACATCTTCAACATGTAATCAATTCAGACCTCTGGTAAGACTTTTCTGCTCATGCCTCTGATACCATGCTGTTTGGGAGAGTAAATAGAGAATATTAGACAATGAGAGAGCCCATGGGGTATTGGGAATAAAGGGAAAAGATTGAACTCAGTCATTCTGGATTTAATCTCACACACAGCTTTCTTCAGCTCTTTCCATAACTTGCATGCAATTCCAAAAGACTGCCCCCGAAAGAGGTACTTCTGAACTGAAAAGTTCTAATGGGTAATACTTCCAGCTATTTTTCAATGGACATGGTTGAGAATTTACTTACATTTACAGTATTGTTACTTACTTAAAGCTCTAAATGACTTATAGTTTAATATTTGAAGTCACATATTCCCAAGTATGGACTAGTCTCTGTGTATAACTGATGATAATTTTACAATCTTTGCAAAGTCAAGTCAAAATCCTTTTTTAATTTACATGATGATTTTAATAAAATATAATATGAATGTCTATTAGCCAATTCTATATTTGCTATTCTTCATTCATTATAATTAGTGTTGCTTATTGTCTTATTGAACATCACTATTATGCTCATTGCTGATACATTTGCTCTGCATATTAAGGAAGCCAAGGCTGTAAGAATGACAAGTGGCTGGGAAATCAATCAATAAATCATATAAAGTCTTTTGCATGATGGAACCTAAAAAAACTGAAATGAGAACCCAATGCACAATAATCTTAGATAGGCCCCACTGAATTGAGTGGCACATATTTCTATATAAACAGATATATGATTATTGATGATGGTGATGATTATAATGATTCTCTTATTAATTTCAACTTATATGCTGGACTTCATCAAATAATCAGCCTTCCAACTGCAACAATCACTCAGCAAATAAAGCATAAAATCAGTGGCACATTTTTAATAATAAAAACAAGCACTTCGACCCATTGAGACACATTAAAACTATTTAAAAATACAATAGAAAATGTTATCAAATCCATACATTGCTTTTTGGTGTATATGTAGTTCTCTAAGGTTTACGCAAAGTGCTCAAAGCAATCTTGAAAGCCTGCACTTTCAAAGTTCCCAAAAACAGAGTGAAGAAGCACTTCTTAACAAAGCTGAATGTACTGAATGTACAATGTACTGAGGGCAATACAAGTAAGACTTTGAGTTTTGAAATATTTTTCTACCTATCTGGCAAAGTCAAACTCCTAAGGCCCTCAGTGCTATATGCAGAATGTATTGTAAGGCGTGGTTGGCAAGGAAGATATTTTAGCTGTTTCACAGACATTTGTGGGGAAGGAACTGGTAGCCAAGTCCCATATCCTAAACTTATTTTGGGAAAGATAGAGAAGAATCCATTAACTTCTTTATTGTTTCTTACTATATAAATACTATTTAATGCTAAGTATTACCTTTTCCAATAGAATGCTCAGGATACTTAGCAACAGAATACAGATAAGGCAACCAGATAATGAAATCATTAAAACTCAGTCTGCTCCATCCTCCAATAAAAAGAGGTTCAAGAAGAAAGAAAGTCATCAG
Source organism: Azemiops feae (assembly GCA_023970755.1). NCBI lineage: Eukaryota > Metazoa > Chordata > Lepidosauria > Squamata > Viperidae > Azemiops > Azemiops feae. The sequence continues at coordinate 628,029 of JALGBA010000113.1, forward strand.
CCTCCCCTCATAAGTTTCATGCTTTCACTGCATACCGCCATAAAAAAATGTGTTCTACCTCAATTGCAAATCAAAGAGAAGTCACTGACTTAATGTCTGAGCAATTTTGTCATTTTGTATAAATATTCGTATTTGCAATTCTGTTATTTTATGTGACTTTTCATAGCTGAATATTTTTAAGTTCTCACCTGCTTTGTAACCTTAATCCTAAATAAAGCAAAGCAACCAAAGAGGGAGAAATGATAATAAATTACTAAAATAAGTGTAGTCATAATCAGATGGATAAACATTAGTTATGATTTATATAGGGAATCTCATAATCAACAATATAGAATGAGAGTCAACTTCTACTTCCTAGAAACATCTGTCTGGTCACTATAGGAAACTGAATACTGGATTAGATTAAACTTTCAGTTTGTATTGATTGGTTGGTTGATCAGTTCATTTTATTCAACTTGTATAGTTTACAATTCTGGCCAGTTTACAAGAAAACATTTTCCTGTGTCAAATGCATAGATATGCAACAGCAACAAAAAGGGTACTCTGCAGTTTTCTCTCAATCATCAAAAGACAAAAAAAATCCAGCCCAAGTATGACAAATCCTCAAATTAAAAATAGCAGAAAAATCTCAAGTGGTCCAGGATGACAAATGAATGAGAGGCGTTGTTAGTCTCTGATTGATTGGAGTGCTGTGACTTGATAACTTCCAAACCCCTTTATAATGTAACAAATGAGAGCTATTCAGGCATAATTGACAAATTAAGAAGAATCCATTCCCAGTCTCTTAGAAAATGACATTTTGTGGCAATTTGCAGGTGCCCTGCCAGAAACTATTTTAATGTTTCAGCAATTGAATAGAATTTTTTTTCTCTCTCTCTCTTTCTGTCTCTGTCAAACGTGATAGTTTCAAGTCATAACCAAATTCAGGATGGTGAAGATTTTTCTTGTATGGGCTGGTAGGGGAGAGACTGATAGGTAGACTATGGAAGTGATAAATAAAAAATGGATACAATTCCCTCAGAATTGGCAGAAAGAGGAAATTTCCTTATGGAAGATATGGTGCTGATGAGAAAAAGATGTGACCTACAAACTTGGCAACCTACCATTTTAATGGAAGACGCTGTCCAGTGCTGAAATAAAATTCAGCTTATTCTCTGTTTAGCATTTGCTTATAAAATAAAGATGGAATGCCATCCTGTTCTTCACCACTTGTAACACACGATTATCCCAGTCACTGATAAGAAGTGATAAAACAACTCATCTCATCTCCAAAGAAAGAAAAAGCATTAGATGAAAAAACATTGTAGACCACAATTGCATAGCATTTCCTATCATACTGATCATCAATTTGTTCATCAAGTCAAATTGATGTACAAGAGACAACATACTGAGTGGATTGAGGAAATACTATGATTTGGTATGCTATACTGACACTGAAAGAAAATTCAGGAATCTGCACAGGTAATTGAAGGAATTCGTACTTCGGACTGAAAAGTTGGGAGTTACAATTTTAGGATACTGAGCTGGACTACTCTGAATGAATAATCTAATTATTACCAAACAGTAATAATTGTAATAATTTACAGTAATAATTTACTGTAAAGCAGATTGAAGCAAGTAAGTCTTTGGGTCTTAACTAAAAAATAAAGAATGGTCTAAACGTATGTGTGTATGTATGTATTTAATTTATTTATATTATTGGATTACTATTCAACAAACATCGAAACTATATTTTAAAAAGACTCTTATCCATCTCCAAACCTTATCTCTAATTTCCTATACACTTCATAAATTGTGGCTTCACAGCTGTATTATTTTGCACAAACAGCATGTTTGTTCACTACTGTCTTTCATCTTCTAGAACCTAAGACATTATACACTGCTGCAAATACAAGAAATGGTGTAGGTTATTTTTTTAAAAAAATATATTTTTCTCAAGTTGACCCTATGTATGTGCATTCACAAGAGACCTATGACAGGAAGGGAACATTCATAATTTCAGAAACTGCTTAATTGAAGTGCCTCCATTTTCCACATTGTTTGCTGCCATTAAAATAACAGTGAAGCTCCACTTCCAGGAAAGGGGAAGCAGCTTGTTTCCAGCCTATTTAGGATGGAAAATTTGGGATTTTTTTTTCTGAGGACAAACAGAGTCTAAGTACCTAAGGTTTGTTTTTATTTCCTCCTTCCTTTTTTTTTTTTTTGGTAGCATGCTGCTACCCCATGCTGGTCAAGTTAGCAGATGTGGTCTGTTTCTTCTTGTTGTTAATTAGTTTTTGCGTGAGGGTTGTTTTTCATCTACTCTTATATCTCTTTTAGGGTTAAGTGAGGTTAAGTGAGGAATTTCTTTTGCTGATTCATTTAATTTAGTTTGTCACAGCTAAATAGTAGGATGCATAAGATTATTGGGTTTACCTTTCACTCATTTTATTCTGCATTAAGATTGGCTGGGCATCAAGGGGAAATAACCAACATGTCTTACAATATGTTTTCCTCAGATGAGGAACACTTGCTTTAGGCCTAGCAGCAGACAGAGGCTTTACTATGTTGGCTTATAGGATGTAAATAGAATGCACAACACAAGCAGAGGGCCAGATTACCTGGTGATGTCAATCACGCTTTCTGGATAATCTCTAATAATAGCCTTTGGAAGTGGATGATGTTATATTCCATGAATTATCAGAGACATGTTTAGACCCTTTAGAAAATTCTGTATAAATCTATCAATCAAGTGTTGCTCCTACTTTTCCATTCCTTTTGAACATGAATACTATATTGAGCATTTTTGTTTTGATATTGGAGAAAAACAAAATGGAGATGCTTACAACATGTCATACATTCATATGACATGAGACACTTCATCAAGTATATCCAGCTAACAACCACATATGATTTTCTTCTGTTTAGGAACAAAAAGAGTAAAATAAGTGTGCTACACCACTGATATGTTAAATATATTGTTTCTGTATGTGTTTGTGTACATGTGCATATGTGTTGCATTACATATACATATATACCTATAACCTTAAAAAGGCTTGTACAAGTGATGTTATAGGGTTAAGGACAGGATTATAAATAGGGTTGGGGTTATTGTTAAGCTCCCAAACCTGATTATTAAAAAAGTAGGATCTTCAGCTGTAAAGTAATCATACCCTTAGTTGAAACATAGGGAAGCTGCACCTTTCCTGGGTAAACCAGACAGGAAACATGACTAGATCAGCTAAATCTACTTTATTGTAAGGCTATATTAACAAAATCTTGGAAGTCTGAAGTACAAACTTCCAGCTCTCCACTCTCAACTGCTTACTTTATTAGAACAGATCCTTCCTCTCTTTCTCTGAAGGTTAATTGACTGTGGGTTCTTACCCTTCTTAGCTGATTGTTTCCTAGGTAGCATCTCTTCTTCCCTTTCCTCAAGGTCCCCCATCCATGTTGTGAGTCACACCAAGGTCCCTCATTCCATTCTTAAGCAGAATTTTGATGGGAGACACTTTTTCTACCTTAGCACATTCCCACTACCACCTATTTCCCCACCCATCATGGGGGGAAAAAACTACTAGGGTGGAAAATATATCTGGAAGCCTCAGGGTCATGTGCAGTCTCTGGAAGCTCTGAATGAGCCTCTGCAGACCTCCAAAACATTTACCAACATTGAATATTCAGCTCAACAGTTATTAATAAAACCCACTTACTTCTCACTCTGTTTAAAATAACAGAGCAAAACTCTGTTTCTCCATTTATTTGTCCCCACATACAGGATCTATCCCATTTCTATTGCATGCAAAACTGTAAAATTTCTTGTTGCAAGAAGAATTTTCTATTCATGTATCCTCAGAGTTCTAGGATAAAACTGGTACCATGAGCTGTTTATCAAACCACTTTCCAATTGGTCTGCCTGGATGCCTGAAGTTACTGTGGGTCTACCCACAGCGAGTCTGTCCTTCTCTGCTATTTTTCAGGTTACTAAATTTTGAGGGATATTACCTAGTTGGGATATACTTTTCCAGAGGTTCCAAATCCAAGTTGGGTGTAGGTGGAGAGAAAATAGAAAAATAGGGACAAACAAAATGGAACATTTAGGCATTGTAGAGGATAGCAGGCAAAAAGGAAACTGCAGTTTTAAAACTGCAAACATGGTACAGGACATTTTAGATATCAGTACAACGTGGAACCCTAGATTTTGGCCACAAAGTTTCACCCTAACAGTGCTATTGATTGCATCTTCTGCTTGGCCACTGACCATATGAAGCACATGATTTGAACCTCTTCCTTTGGAAATTGCTCTTTTGGGGTAATGTGTTAAAAAATGGAGGCAGAATGTATAAAATCTTCAGTACAATATTATTTTCCTTTGGTTTATTATTTAATTTCCTGCTTTTTCCCCCCTTAAGTATTCTCCATCCTTCATTTTCTTCACTCTTAAATATTCCATGAGTGTCTTCATTTGTTCTGATTATTAGACAGGATAATCACTACTCTCTTTTGAATCTTGTTAATATCCAAATCCATCTAAAATAATCTACTTTTATTGCATCGAACTATTTGTTATTGTTATGTCTATGATTAAGAAAATATTATTTTAGAAACATTATAGATGTTGAATACCAGTCTGAAACCTGTTGTTTAATTATAGGTGTGCTAATTATGATATTCCTCCTCTCACATTATCTATTTCTCACAGAATCAACCAGAAAACAAAATCTACTATTACCTGCGACAAGTGGCACAGTGAAACATGCCAATAAAGTGAGTTATTTTTTTTAAAAAAAAGTTTTTGTTTTCTTTTCTTGAAAGAAAAAAAATAGGAAAGGAGATGCTATATAGGATGTGAAATTGTTATCTCCTGAGTAGCTATCTAAAACAAGCAGAAATTCTTTCTTAATTTTTCTTCATTTGAAAACATCATCACTAAAAATGAGACACTAGAATAGCAATAGCATGTAGACATACATATCATTTCATAGTGCTTCACGGCCCTCTTTAAGCAGTTTACAGAGTCAGCATTTTGCCCCCAACAATCTAGGTCCTCATTTTACCAACCTCAGAAGGATGGAATGCTGAGTCAACCTTGAACCAGTCAGGATCCAACTCCTGGCAGTGAGCAGTGAATTAGCCTGCAATGCTGCATTCTAACCACAGCGCCACCACAGCTTGTAGGTGGTGCAGAGGTTAGAATGCAGTATTGCAGGTTATATGGACTTTTTGCTGAAAGAAGAAAAGACTGAAATGATAATTTATGGATTAGGGACTGGAAAGGATTGAAGGTAAGATGGCAGTTACTTAATAAAAAGGGCAGAAGTCAAATTTCTATGCTTTCCTTTTTTCACTTCTTTTTTTCCTTATTTCCTACCTTTTATCCCTTTTCTTTTCTTTTTCTTTTCATTTTCTATATGTTTAGTGTATTTTAAAATTGTAATAAAAGTATTTTTAAAAAAGGAAAAAAGAAAAAGTCATCACTACCCCAATGTTTATTTTTGAACATTGCACTTTTCCCCCCTAAACAATACCATTTCATACTCACTGTATTCCCTTCAGATAAATTGAGATTCTGAGGAGTGACTATTCTCTGTTCTCTGTTTTTTTGACAATAAATTATCTTCTATTTTATACAGCCAGACAATTTTGCAAAAGGGGCATTGGAATCCATTGCAAACTGTTTGTTTCAAATAAAAACTAAATCCTTTAGTTGGCAAAAAAAAATGTTGCAGTGAAAGCTCAGAGAGTTGTACAAGTTGAAACTATGCAAAACTGAGATCTATTTGCAAGAATTAGATTATAATGAATTCAATTTTTTATTGCATATTACTGTTTTAATCTATCTTGGTATGTGCCTGTATACATTATCCAGACATATACAGCACTACTATTATTTATTTTATTTTTAGGTTATTTTTTATTTTATATTAAGAGCGTGGTGGCACAGTGGTTAGAATGCAATATTGTAGGCTAACTCTGCATTCCCACTGTCAGGAGTTCAATCCTGACTGGCTCAAGGTTGACTCATCCTTCCATCCTTTCAAGGTTGGTAAAATGAGGACCCAGATTTTGGGGGGGTAATATGCTGATTCTGTAAACCACTTGGAGAGGGCTGTAAAACACTATGAAGTGGTATATAAGTCTAAGTGCTATTATATTTTAACTCTGTTCACTGCTAAGAGGAGTTTGTGTGATATGGTCAGCCATTTAAATTGAACAAACAGAAAAACAAATAAGCTTCTGCACTTCAAAATTTTCCTGATTTTTTTTTTTTTTTTTTTTGGGAGAGGAAAAAGAATGCAGCATGTGATTATCTATAGCTTGATCTTTTATATTTGCTTTTCACTTTTTTAGCCTAACTTTCCTAAATGTTTTGCAAATTATTCACAATTTTAAAAGTGCACTTGACTAAATATAGAAAATTGCCTTCTGAAGAAACAGGAAGTCATCTTGTTGAAGATTGGCTGGAAGCTGCATGAAGTGTGAAGCCTTTTTGAAGATACAATGATAGAAAAAGATGGATTGGAAATGCTTTTCCAATGTTTTTCATTCAGTGTATATACACATATAGTAAATTTTGCTTATGGAGATGTGCATTTTCACCCCTACTATCACGTAGATCAGCATGGATTCATTCTAACATGAAAAGTATAAGCTCAGTCACTGAATTATGCCATTTCCTTATTCATAGAATCAAGAAAAAAAACTGAATGCACAAAAAAATAATGCAGAGGAATACTGTGAATGGATGAAGTCCTACAAAGCTCCTGCCATATCCATGGCAAAATGAAGCAGTCTCAGGGGTAGGAAGGTGATGTGATCTATAAACAGAGCATTTTTAAGAAATGGAGTAGTATTTCTGGAATGCCCCTACCTCTACCACCACCATTATCACCACCACCAAAATAATAATAATAATAACAACCACCATGTTGCTATTGTTTTGGTGCAGTTAAAAATATTATGCCAGTTTTTTTAATTAGTTCTCTTTTTTGGGTCAGTTTGGTTTTCTAAAGAATTGCAATATTATTTATCATTTTATTGTCCTGAATTCTGGTGTATTGAAGTTATCATGCATTTTGAATACTGCCTTACTATTCGAGGAGACAGGGCAGGTTAAAACAGATTTAGTTCTAATGCAAGAGTGATCTTCACATTGCCCTTTATTCTGCTGTCTTTTAAGAAGTTTGGGGACCTATTAATAATAAACATTGCTTCCTAGGGAATAGGCTACTTTAAAAAATTGATAGCTGAACTATTGTAGCAGACATTGAAATAGATTAACAGCTCTTCCTTGGAAACACCGCATGGACAAAGACTACTGTAATAAATGTGTTGTAGGTATCGGTGGGATTGTGAATAACTCTTCAGATTCTTGGAAAGTCTCTGTCTGCACCTGGTGGTACATATATCAAAGCTCAAGGGACTCTTTCTTTGAAGAAGAAAAAAGCACCTGAAATTATTTACCAGCTTGGAAAAGATCTCATTTTGCCCTGACAAGATCCTAGATTTAGATAAATCTGACCTGAGCTGGACTATATTGAACTAATTAGATTTTTGGAGTTAGAATAAGAAGACAAGTTTTTCTTTTATTTTTATTTTTTCCTGACACAGAGAGGAAACTAAACTAGATTTTAACAGAGAGGGGTTCTATTGCTGCTTTTTAAACAAACATTTAATCAAAGTCTTGTTGAGAACCAAAACTGGGAAGCTATTTTTTTAAAGCAGTAAATGTAAAGGATTAAGACAAAGCCCATTTATTACCCAGTGTTACCATGATAACCTTGTCAACAGCTCTACTTCTCACTAGCAAAAGAATCATATGAATTAATGACTGCAGCCCACTCAGTGTCAAGAAAGCATAGAGCAATTCTGTGCTGAAACATCACTAATACCTTTCCTTCTATTCTTTTTCCTCTTGATCAGCTAATCAAGACTCTCTCTGAATAGGTAATCTGGATATTATATTAAATTACATGATGTCTTTATTTGTGAAAAAAAATGGTTTTGCAATCATTTCACATGACACAAACACTACATTTTTCTTTTTCTTTTTTTTCCCTTCTAATGTTAGGGAATCCATGCCTATCCAAATATATATCAAATTGAGTCTAATGGGCTTTATTCCGAGGTAAATCAGCATGTAGAACAAAATTTTCACTAAAAGCAATAATAAGAACTAAATTAGAGCAGAAACAGTGAAAAATAGAAAAAATAATAGAGAAAACTAAAAGCACAATAAGAGAACAAAACAGAAAAAAGAAAGATATGAAAATACATAGATAGTAGCTTCTGGTGTTCTTCACAGTAGTTATAAGTAGTTATAAGAATAGTTATATTTTAACCTCTTTCTCTCTAAAGTTACATCATGACTTTCTTCTTTCTATTTTTCTATCCTGTCTAATATTCAAGCCATAAATCATAGGTTTTTAAAAAAAAAATACAAAAAAGTGCATAAGGGGATTCCAATCACCAATAAAATTGATGTTTTCCATTCTCTAATCAAAGAAGTCATTTTATCCATCTCAGCTAATGTTTTCAATATGACCAACCATTCTTCCATGGTGGCAAATACTGTATGTGTTTTATTGAGATATTTTATAGTTAATTAAAAGTTGCTTGCAGACCTGCACTGGAGAATCCTTATAATTAATAAATATAGATAACTAATTATAACTAAATACCATTGGGTATTCAGGAGAAAGCAAAGAAAAAGGAAAAAGCAGCTCTGCTGATGTCAAAAGCCAAAGGAAATCCAGTGGAACATCCACATCTTTAACACTGTGCTTCTGCTCTGGTTCTTCTTGCTTTAGTGAAGTATACTGCATGAAGGGGGAAAAAACAAGAGGCAAGAATGGTATCTTAATTTAGGTCCCATGAGCTGTGAGGAAATAACTGTAAGCAAAGTACTACATATTCACAATGATAATATTAAGAGCAAGTGTTGTTTCCACAGATCATCCCCAAGGGAAAGAATGTCATGGATGGAATCTGTGGATACACTTTTGGCTAACAAAGGTGAGATTTTATTCTATTCTATTCTATTCTATTCTATTCTATTCTATTCTATTCTATTCTATTCTATTCTATTCTATTCTATTCTATTCTATTCTATTCTATTCTATTCTATTCCATTCTATTCTATTCTATTCTACTCTACTCTACTCTACTCTACTCTACTCTACTCTACTCTACTCTACTCTACTCTACTCTACTCTACTCTTTATTCTATTCTATTCTATTCTATTCTATTCTATTGTTCTGTCTATTCTACTATACTACACTACACTCATCATATTTCTATTTTTCCGTTCAAGAAATCCAAGGAGCTATATATATTTCCAAACCTGATCTACACAGCTATTCTTCTCCTCCCTGATGTTAATAACCAGTAGACCCACAAAGACTTAATTAATGCCACTTTGCAGACCAAATCACTGTCTTTTAATTATACAAAAACAAAATTTATGAGATAGCACAAAAAAACTCCACAAGAGCCTAAACAATTATATACAAACTTTTCCTGTCATAAAAACAAGTCCTAATAAAGGAACTCTAATACCTAATTCAGATTATACGTAGAGAAAAAGCCTTCAGTCCCAAAGGACATGGATGAATTATTTTGCACATACCACAGATATCCCAAATTGCTGATGCAATATCTCCAAGTCAAAAACTGCTGAGCTGACTGATCAAAGAAAACAACAAATATTCTAAAGCAGAACAAATGAATCATTTCAGATCTCACTTAGACTAAATAAGGAAGTAGAAATATCCTGCAATTCTCTGGATAGCCCTGCAATAACTTCCCAAATTATATATACAGGTCATCTAGATCCAGGGCCAATGACACTTCAGCAATTCATGGTACACTGATCACACAAGGACAGTAGGGTGTAAATAGACAGTGAAGGATGGTTGGTTTGAATTATTGTATCAGTATGTTACTCTGAGAAGTTAACATAGAATTAAAAACAAAACAAGGTAAACAATAAACATAAAACAACCACAATAATGTAATATAAAACAGCACAGAAGTCAAAGCTACAACATATTCAAAATCTTGAACTAATTTACTTTGTGTCCCTTCTTTATCTATCACTCTGCCTGTTTTTTTGTTTAAGACTGTGTTTCTCAACCTTAGCAACTTTAAGATATGTGGTCTTCAACTCCCAGAATTCCCCAGCCATTTCCCTCTGTCTTTCTTCCCAGGCACACATGCAGAAAACAAATGTTCTTGCACTTTCCTGCTGATAGAATATATTGGCTAGGTGGTATGTTTTGCCTATCCTTATACTGTATTTCCTCTAAACAAATCTTGTTTCTGTTATAATTATAAAAATTGACTTACTAATCACCATTCAGATCAGATTCCTGCTCTTGGGAATACTGACATAAATACCAGAACATTTTAGCTTTCAACCATGTGTATTTATTACCTATCAAAGGTGTGGGTTTGGAGGAAAGACATGAGATCAAACTGGCTTTCAAGAAACATTTGCTACTGGGAGTAACTGTGGCACATACGCAGTATATCTTGAATTCCACAATTGCCTCTAATAGCAAATTGTTGTGAAAGCCAGTTTGGTCTATAACAGGGGTAGGCAACCTTGGCTCTTTTATGACTCGTGGACTTCAACTCCCAGAATTCCTGAGCCAGCCATGCTGGCTCAGGAATTCTGGAAGTTGAAGTCCACGAGTCATAAAAGAGCCAAGGTTGCCTACCCCTGGTCTATAACATAGTGGACCAGGAATGGAAACCAGAATTTTAGTCCAGCCTTAGGTATGAAAGCCAGCTGGGTGACTTACATCTCTTACTCCCTCTCATTCTTAGGAACATGCTACTATTGAACAACTTTGGAAAATGCAAACTTTATAGACGTCTCCATATAGTCATCGGGAGTCAAGGCTAGTTCAAAGACCCAAAGTTTGGAACTTTGATCGGAAGAGGGGTGTGTGTGTGTGTGTGTGTGTGTGTGTGTGTGTGTGTGTGTGTGTGAGAGAGAGAGAGAGAGAGAGAGAGAGAGAGAGAGAGAGAGAGAGAGAGAGAGAGAGATGAATATGTTCAAAATCCCTTTGAAAAATGGTCTCTCTGCAGAAGGCAGGTTTGGCCCTTCCAATGGTGCTGAGCTACAGCACCCAACATCCCTCATACTTGGCAGATGGGCTGTGACTGATGAAATTTAAAATAATTTGTGTTATCAGTGAATGGAAAAACTTTAGTGGTTGTCTGGCTTTTGCCTAATGAGCTAATCCTTGTAGAATACTCATGATGGTTGAGTTTGAGCCCTTGGTCTAAATGGTAAAATTCACCCTCCAGAATGGCATGCGAAAAGGCCACTAACTCTTATTAATCACTCACCAGAATGGAGACGTTAAGTGTCATGTTCTGGCGTGACTGGCTCATACCCATAAAAGGTAATCATTGGTTCTCCTCCAATAAAAGCCAATGAAGTCATTCTTATAGTTTTCAGTGTATTGAATGATTTTTACACCAAGAAGTTGCTTATGTCTCCCCATTCTTATTCTGGTTTTTCAGATGGCCTGGATGCATTCAGAGCTTTTCTGAAATCAGAATTCAGTGAAGAAAATATTGAATTTTGGCTCGCTTGTGAAGACTTCAAGAAAACAACGTCAGTAGCTAAAATTGCTTCAAAAGCCCAAAGGATTTACTCTGAATTTATCCAAGCTGATGCACCACAGGAGGTAACCCAGTTGTGGATGACTTAAAACACAGGTTTCTATTTACAAAAGAAAAAGAATGAATATCTTTATCACTTTGGATATATACATTTGATTTTTATGCATGATTATGATCGTGTTGCTCATCTCAAATGGTGAGATGATCAAAGAAGCCACTTGTGGCTGTCCCTATGTATTGATGGATGATGTCTGATAGTTCAATCTAAAAATAAGAACAAGGATTATGAGCATTAGGGTATATCCTCTTTGGATGAATGACTGTTCAGGTTTATAAGAGCTACCAGAAGTTGTTCACCAAGTGGATCAGCAAAGTAGAGGTATCTTTCAGCTCTTCTAGAGGAAGCATTCTGTAAAAAGACTGACTTGGGTATGTCCCTTAGATAATCTCCCTTTTGAGAAAGGTCCCGGAGCAGATGGTTAAATTAGTATCACAGACTCTCTTTGATGAAAGAGGTTTCCAACCTGGGTTCAAGTCTGATTTGAGGATGGAAGCAGCCATGGTTGCCTAGCAATAACTGGACTTCTATGGCATTAACTTTGAGGCTCTAATATGATACAGGATTTGGGGATGATACCATTCATGCATAGATTAAAAACTTTGGAACCACTTACAATATGAATTTTGGCCCACAATCTTCAGCATGATTAACCAAAACTAGATGTTACTGGGGGAAAAATAGTTGAAATATCAAAAACTAATCATTGCACAGAACATAATATTGGTTGTGTTCCATACAACTGAAATTCAGACATTGTTCCCAGAGAATACAGAAAACAAATTATCATTGAAAACAATCCAATAAGGCCATTTTACATGAGTTAGATTACTGTTATTTTTAGCCCGGTATTGTCTAATCGAATAATATACCACCAGCTATCATTCATCTGTTTTTGATGATAATGTTCAGAATCCCCAGGGTTCAGGGAAAATGGCCTTCATATCCCTCTTCATATGAAATATTACATTAAAATTGGTCAGGGATTGTGATAATTATAATTCAAGCATTTGGTAGATGCCAAGTTGATGAATCAGACTATAACATTTTCCAATAGTCCAGAGGGAAAAATGCATTGGCAGGCCTTTGCAGCAGAAGGCAATGAGAAAATTAAAATATTCAAAAGCAGCACATTCACAAGTAACAAGGGTTGAGGAAAGCAAACCCTGGTTATCATCTTGAAACAGAACAATAAAAGGAAATACTCACAATTCAGTTAACAGCCTAAAAAAACAATAGTTTTAGACGTATAGTATATATTGCATAAATCAAAGTTATTCCTATCTTGCATCACTAGTGTAAGTTATCCTATTCCAAAAAGCATTCATTAAAGAATTTTATAATTCTTCATACCTTTCTTGGCTTTGATTTCTAGTTTAGTGGTCAGTTTGATTATTTTACTGATGGATGTAAGGGAATTAAGTATCTAAACATGTAGAGCCAGTTTCATTTGATTTTATATCTAAAAACATACTGTTCAACCTGGTTTCCCATTTTTATACATGACTTAGGTCTGTTGACAATTGGGTGCAATAAAACCAATTATCCCATATGATAGTAAGCTGATTCAATCAAATGCTCTCATTTCTGCTTCTCTTTGTGAACTTCCAAGTGGAATAGGACATATGATTTGGAAACAAAATCAAATAGTAAAATCTTCAGATTCACTCTAAGAATTTTAATGTTCATAAACGTTCAGTGATTAAACAGGTAGAGTGATAAAGAGAAGGTCTGCAGCTGTCAGATCAAGTTATAATTGGAGTAGGGATAACAGCTTTCTAAAAAAAAGAGAAGGAATATATGTTTTTATTGAACACAGGAAAATCTAATTCCTACAGCTTTCTATATTAGAAGGTTGGGGTTATTTTTTAATTACCTTAAATGTATACGCACTGAAATTCAATAATCAAATATTAGCCAGGTGAGAAAAAGAATGACACAAATAAGTATTGAGCATGAAAATTCTGGAGTGCTCATCATCTTATTTACCAGAAAACCTGTTGCTGTTTTGGTGTTGTTACTATGATAAATGGCTTTGGGGAGTAGGAAACTAAATTAAAATTAGTAGTCAATATTTTAGTAACAAAAGTCTGACCTTCCTGCTGCTTTGCATCGAAGAGTGTATTTTGGGATATGATTCAAATTTTATTTGCTTTTGGCTCCCAGACAACATTTCATATATCCAGTAGAATAAGCATTTTTTTTTCCTGCAGATAAACATTGACTTCAATACCAGAGACCACATCATGCAAGCTATTTCGAAACCAGCTCTCAACTGTTTTGATGATGCTCAAAAATTAATCTACAGTCTCATGGCCAAAGATTCATTCCCGCGGTTTCTGAAGTCAGAAGCTTATACCGAACTGGTAAATAAGGAACTGAAAAAAAGTCAAAAAAGGTGGCTGCCGTTTTTGTAAAAGGTCAAGCTCAAAAGAAGTTTGGAATCACCTGGCATCTCTATATTGATGGCTAGCAGGGTAGGTGACTCACTAATAGAATGATTTGGAAATTGAAACTGCAGGTTTTACAACATGGGTTTTGGCTTTATTTTTATTTTTTTTTAATTTCAATACATACTAATTAAGTTATTTTCACATTGTGTCGAATCTCTGAGTTTTCCATTATAGGGAGTGTGGATTTTTTTTAAAAAAAAATTATGTCTTACTGAAAGCTTCATGTGACAGAACTCAAATGTGAGACTGTTGCATTTTGCTTTCAGCTAAGACTAAACAAGATCGTAACAAATTATGTCATCCTCTTCCAGTTTCTTGTCTTATTTACTTAACTGTAAATATATACTAGAGAGCCAGCTTATTGTAGTGGTTAAGGCAGCAGGCAAACCACTTCTGAAGTCAATACTGACATGAAGACACAATATCTATTTCCATATCTAGACTGTGACCATAGTACATGGAGAGGTAAAAATCTAATCTGTTGTGTGATTCCCTTTTGTTTTTGAAAAAAAAAGGTCTTTTTTAAAGCCACATAAATTACCTCTACCAATATCAACCAATGGTGACTTCTTTTGGAAAGTGCCTATACAGGAAAGGAGAGGAGGAGGTTGGAACAGAGCAGGGCTTTTCAACCTTTTTACCGATTGTACCACTTTTAGGATATGGCAATATTCAAGTACCACCTAGCAAGGTGTCAAAAACTTGGTGACAAAAAAAAAAACTGTTCAAAGTTGCAATTGCACTGAAATGACTTATGACCATTTTTCACACTTATGACCATTGCAGCAACAGGGTCATGTGATTTATATTTGGATGCTTGGCAACTGATTCATATTTATGATGGTCACAGTGTCCCAGGGTCATGTGATCCCCTTCTGCAACCTTTTGACAAGCAAAGTCAATGGCAGAGCTGCTGGTGGCCAACTGCTAAGGCGGGACTTCCTTCCCTCCCTCCCTTCCCTGCCTCCCTTTTTCTCATTCCCATCTCCTTCTGAAGGAAGAATTTGACCCCCCCCATATTTTCCCTCTTCCATATATTGATCAAACAAGGAAAGGCCTCCAGAGACAGAAAAGACAAGCTGCTGAGTGAACTAGCTTAAAAAGGCACTTCCCCTTTAAGAATTAGCTACTGGCTAGAAAGGAAAGTAAGGAGCCCAGCTGGCACTTAAAGAAGAAAAAAAATGTAAGTACTGGCTGCCGGCTAAGGCAGCCTCCCCAAATGGCTCCATTCATAAGTAAAATCTGCAGCTCCAGATGACTCTCTCACTGTAAGTCTTTGCCTGTGCTGGCTCTTTCCCTTCCCCACTACACTTGGCTAGGCAGGGCTGCGTACCACCTGCCATTCATTAATGTACCACAAGTGGTACGCGTACCACAGGTTGAAAAGCCCTGGAATAGAGGACACACAGAAGAAATTGAACATCCTCACCTGTGTATAGAGCGACCCTGTACTTATTACTCCCTAGTAGTTAACTACAAAAAGGGACACATCTGCACTTGATGTGCAGGAACAGTCTCGCTATCTTCTCCTTGCCTCAGTCTTCTACTTATATTTTTCTACTTTCAGTTGAACATAGTTTTTCCTGGCTCATTCTAGCTCACACATTGCTATGATAGCAATGGCAGAAATTCCCCCTTATTGGATTTTTCAGGGTTTTCCCTACTAAAGTTTGCTGCTGCCTCTGTGACAGGTCTTACTCAGTAACATGGTGGTTGTAATGCTTGCTTGACATGCATTACTAAGAACATGTCCAGTTTGAAATCCAGATATATTATTATTATTATTATTATTATTATTATTATTATTATTATTATTATTATTATTATTATTATTATTATTATTATTATTATTATTATTATTATTATTATTATTATTATTGTTGTTGTTGTTATTGTTATTGTTATTGTTATTGTTATTATTATTATTATTATTATTATTATTATTATTATTGTTGTTGTTATTATTATTATTATTGTTATTATTATTATTATTGTTGTTGTTGTTGTTGTTGTTATTATTTCTTTAGACTAGCTGCTTTTGTGCTGATCTTTCTTTAAAAACCACTAGTATACTAGGTGTGAAATTTTACAATCACTACACTATTTAGAACGACCTGTGATTAAACTACAGTGGCACTTATTGAGGAAGGGCAGGGAAAATGCAAGATGGTGGTTGTACTGGCATACATGTGCATTTTGATGCTTTAACTTTGTATATACTGTATAAATGTATTTTAACTCTGTATAACTATACATTATATAATGTATATAACTATACATTATATAACTATATTACATAACTATATCTTCTCTATCTCACTTCCTCTCTATCTCTCTATCTCTGTGCCTATCTATCAACTCTGAGAAAGGAAAGGAAAGAGATGGACAATTTCTTTCTCAGCATGATAGTTGCCAATCTGGATTGTCAACTTGCTTCAGAAGCATCCCTAAACAGAACTGCCTAAACCATTAAAGAGTCCAACCAGGTTTATCATTGTTACAGTGTTACAGATAATCACTAACAGCAGAAACTGGTAAAAGGAAGATATGTTCTTCCTATTTATCTCAACTTTAGCCCTAGAACTAATTGTTCTCTCTGTTTATAATTGTCTGGTGAGTGGCATTGGTTATATAGCCAAAATGACAGTAGCTAAGTGCAAAAGATATTCTTTGAGAGATCATTTATGCGATCTAAGAATACTATTAGGTGTCACATGGTATAATAACTTGATGTAAGCATTACTCTCTTTTATGAAGTTCAGTTAGTTCCATTTGCCCTCTCTTCCAATGGGACTTTGTCATCAAAGTACATGTGTACCCTCGGCAACCTAGTGATCTTCAAAGAGCAAAAAATTGGCATCTTGCTTTGCAGCTAGTTTCAGGCAGTAAAATATACAATATACAAGGTCCATGTCTTTGAGTAGATTAAGTACCTAAAAGGGGAAAAATCACAATACAAAGATTGCTTCTGTCCGTGTGAATAAAATCAGGACGACAAGGCGTCATTCTTCTGTAACTCTTGGCTGCTGTAGATTAATGCTATCTACTGAAATTTGAGTGGTGCAATAAGAGAGTGATACACATTACACAAGCATATCGATTCATGGGTTGTTCATTCCTGAACCTGATGCACAATAGACAAGAATGCTTTCTGGGATAGACTTTCCCAGATCTTCAGGTTCTTCAGATGAACCTTGACTAAGATAGAACTTTCTATACTTCCAGTAAAATTACTCATCTCAGGAAAGCCAATGCAGTCGTGTTTAAGTTACAGAAAAATACCTCCACTTGCTCTCTATTAACCTTTCAGAACAAGTTGAGGTCTTTTATTCCATGAAACCTTTGAAGGTGATCGTTTCAACACTTTACTGTCCTGCTGTGTCACTAGTAATTTTAATTTGATGTGATCTGTTCTTAATTGAAACTGTTGCTGGAATTGTATTAGCATTATTAATTAATGTTACCTGCCTTATGAGCATGAAAGTAAAATGTTAAAATATGAGGAAGATGAATTAAAATTTAGATTTTTATTTCTGAATGCTTCATGTTTTTATAAAAGATGTGCAAACTACTCCCCTCAGAAGAGCATTTAGCATCACAAAGGAAGAAACTGTGTATCGGTATTTGCATGAAATCATCTCCTGTATGGCATGTCTCCTGTATCACAACGTTTGTATTTCTCATTATTTGAAATATATATATTGCTTTTAGAATAAAATTCTAGAATTTAAAAAAAATAGATACAGATATTAAAAACAAGAGCTTTAATACTTTTGGCTAGTAGTAAAACTAAATAAATTTTACGTAAGAGTTTAATCAAGACACACAGAAATTATTCAGATATATTGTTTGTTGGTGCAAATGGCAAAACTAACTGTTTTAATTAAAGAAAGGGACTAATCCAGTTTTGTTTCCACTTGGAAAATGCTTCTGGACTTTATGCTTGAAACAGGGAAAAAAATTAAACTTTGATTTTAGATTTTGATGATTAGAATGGTTTTGTAATTATAACAATGGCTAGCGGTCACTAAATATATAAAGCAAAAAGTTGAGGTTTCAACTGTATTTTGTATTCTACTTCACTGAAAAAAGTTAGAAGGTAGTACTTTTTTCTCTCCTTTTTACTCTGCACTCCTCTCCCCTCTTTTACCCTTCTCTATTCCCCCATGATCTTTGTTTTCATTTGTACTTTCTATTGCAAAAAAACTTTAATAATAATAGAAAATATTTTTTTCAATTATATTGCAATGCTTCCTCCATCATACCTATTGCTACTGGGATTTAGATGTACATAGGGATTTTTTAAGTGTCAAATAAAAATACATTTAGTTATATCTCAGCCACAGTCCTTAAACAGATGTTATGAAAATGTGTGAAGTATTGAGTTCATTTGCCCTTGAGATCAAACTTGTAAATAATACCAAATGTTTTTAGTGACTCAGTTGTCAACACTTACAGAAATTCTTCCCTGACTATAGCAGCACTTTGTTTTTCTCCTTCGGGTACAATTTTCAGCATATGAGTGTTTACATTTTTGCCAGCTGCTTTGGTGGTTTTTCACAAGCCACCATGCTCCAAAGAATGTTGTCATTGTTCAGAAGCTTATTCGTGTGTGTGTGTGGGGGGGTGTCTCCTGTAGAAAAAAATCAGTAAGTAGAAACTCACATATTTTGGGCATGTGATCAGATGATGGACTAGAAAAAGCAATAGCTTGTTAAGGCTGAGGGAAGCAGAGGAACAGGAGAACAATGCAAAAAATGGATGCATTGGATCAGATAAATTATTTCAATGCCAGGGAATTTCTAGAAGCACAAATCAACCATCAATAGACACATAGACATTAACAACATCTATAGATTATGCAAAAGAGACAATCAACCAGCCCAAAAGAGAAAAAGACTTCAGCACCTCTCTACCAGTAATCAGCACTCAGATCAGCATAGATTAACTCCAAGGTCACCTTCAGACCAACAATCAAGTAAACAATACCCCAATCAAGAAACTGTCACAGAGCCCAACCAAAGAAACCCTAAGAGCGCCCCCACCCACAGAGACAGGCAAGACACCAGAATATAAACCGACAGGAAACAGCACTTACTAGCACTGATGATGTTACCATTTAGGGTAATGAAACGTCTGCAAGAAAATAAGCAAGCTTAGAGAGCACCAAGGAGCCCTTATTTCAACATCCTTGGTAGATCTGTTTTTTAATAGGGAACATTTGCCCATATGTTCACCTGGAACCATACTGAACTCAATGTCACTTAACCAACTAATAGGAAAATCATGAAAGTTCCAAATGTTTCTGTAAAATGGCTATAATATGCCCCACATATATGAATGTGGCACCTCCTTAATGACCTCCTTGGGGAACATTATGTCCAATCACCATGCACTGTCCATTTTCCTACATCTGAAGAAGCACGCCATAAAAACCTAGGCACTTGCTGTGAAAAGTACATGTTGGGCTCAGTCATAGTTCTCTTTTGATGGCCACTAAATTTAGGCATGGACTGTAAATGGAAGGATAGTAAGCTATTAATCTTTGAGGTTCATCAGCAGACATTTTCAATTGCCATAAATGGTGTCATTATGTGATGAATATATTTGGCTGCTATTGATTACTGCTATGACCTGAACCTCCATTAAAAAGGCATCATTCTATTGCTTGTCATGCTGTGAAGCACATACTGTGATAGTCAAACTGTTCACAGGAATTACAAATGCACCCTACGGTAAATGCTCAAATAAATAAATAGAGATGTGAAGGGGTAGAAATGTATGGCTAAAGTAATTAAATAGCCATGATCAGTGCAGAAATCATTCACAATGGTGACTAGAAAAGTCTGAGATTCCAGAGAAGGTTTAAACTAAGGAACAAATTTGTCAATTCAGCATGCCAACAAACACAAGGATAGTAATAGCGTTTGCAAGAACTGTCCATACACTCAAGGGGGAATGTAGGCACATTAATACATAACCTATGTTATACAAATGAGACCATCAATGCATCTAAATGACTTATTTTATGCACTTCCTTATAGAAAAACAGAGGAGAAATGGTACACTTACATCTGCTTGACCAACTAGAGCAGGGGTGTCAAAGTGCCTGCCCGCGAAGCGGATGCATCATGGCAAAACCGCGCCCACCCCATTGCCGGCAATGGAAAAAAAGTTGCGATACGTCGTGACACGTCACGTGACATTGTGAGTTTGACACCCCTGAACTAGAGCATTCTTCAGAAACCCGGACATCAGTTTTCAGAGCTCTCCGCTAGTGTTGCCATTGCTGAGAATTTGGGTTTGTGGGGGAGGGGAGAGTTGAAATTTACATACTTTTAGGACATCAAGGTTGAGGAAAAGCTATTTTCCTCAACCTTGATGTCCTAAAAGTATGTAAATGGGGGAAATGAGGGGTACAAGCCCTGTTTGTAGGCTCTTTAGATATAGAACATGAAAAGCAAGCTTCAGAGCTACCTTAAGAAGAATATGGATTTGATTGTCTCAACTATATTGCTCTATTGATTTGGATCAGCAGTGGACCAAACCATTGCTTTGGGCATTTGATGGAAGCATGATAGGTATTTCTGCTTTCTATGAAAGAGTATATATGTGTTCTATTTGTATATTTGGAAATAAAAAATGAGGAAAGCTTTAAAATATATTGAGGTTTACATTCACACACAATAAATCTAATGGTTTCTGTTCAATATATTAAAAAACATAATATTTTGATTTTCCATTATTTTCTACAGTTCTGCTTGATGCAAGCCTAATCCTATTCATAATCCTGTAATTAAAAATACATTACATGGTAGCTTTGTTGTTTAACATTCTTTTCAATAACTATACAAAAGTATGTTTCAAGTGTTTAATAGGGAGGAGGAACTTTGCAGCAGTTGATTGAACAATTAAAAATTCCTGTTTCCTAATAACAATACTAATTGGGCTACAAAATATTATTTGTAATTAGTGTTTAAAAATTTCAAAGACTTGGGTAATGTATCTAGGTAATTAAACTTAAATCTCTTGCAGATTTTCAAGGCACTTCTAAGTTGGGCAGTAGAAATTCTAAACATCCATATACATGAGCTCTTTCACTTTTCTTCCAAAAGATCTCTGAAAGGGAAATTATCTGATAGTATAACAAAGCATGGTCTTTGAAGTAACTTAATTTGAAAGCTGCATTCATTAACTAATATTATCTAGCTATTTACAGATGCTACTCCTGGAATTGATTACCACAGCCTTAACTAAGGAAACACACTTTTATTCATATTCCAGAACCACTTTTTGACTTTCTTTTAAGTGAGAACTGAATAAAAGACAAATGCTCATAACAAATACCATATAAAATATCAATTCAAAGTTTTCTGCTGTTTATAACATGAAGATTAAAAGTATACACAGATGCACACCCTTTTTGCTTATTATTGCCATAGTCAACACCAACTGCCGCACGTCAGCACACCCCAAATTTGTTGGGATTACAATTCTTGAAGTTCCAAAGCAGATGGTTAATACAATACAGGGTGCCAGGGTGCAGAAATACAAACCTTTGCAATACTAAGCATATGTTGCCTGCAATTGAAGTTATAAAATTCAGAAGTGATAAGTGAAGAATTTGCAAGTGACAAGAGAAGAATTAGTTTAATTCAATCTTTCCCAACCTCACCATCTTCACGTGTGTTGACATTATAGCAGAGTGGGTTGATATGCAGCATTGGTCACTGGTCAATCTGGCATGGCCAGACACCTGTGAAAACAGTTTCTCCCCAATTTTTTCCCTAACAAAACTGACTAATGGGTCTTTGGAATACACATATGAAATGTAAAGCATAAGCAGATCCAAAGAAATTAAGCAAGACCATTTTAAGAAATGAAATGTGTATGCTTACCTTGTATTCCCAAGACATTGATCTGTAGGTTTTCCAACCACAGTTGTTACGTTAAATAACTCCTCCACTGTATCATATGTGCTACTTTGCTATAATCCCTTATAGTCACCAACAGGTATGAATACAGCATATTCTTACCCAAGTGATAATTGCATTTTTCAAACATTTTATCAAAGCTATACTCTGAAGTCAACCCATCAATAATGTACAATTCAGCAAATGTGTATAACAGGATAAAAGCCAACCAATGACTAGTGAAACTAGAAATAAAACTGAGATTAATAAATGAGAGTGTTATATAAACTGAATATCCAACCAATATGATATGTATGATTCTGGCCAGCATGCCCTTTGCTATTGCTGCTATTTAGAAGCCAGAAATGTAATGCACACCAATACAAGAAAGACATCTGTATTAATCTGAATCTTAAGGCAATTTTACAGGAACAGAGAATCTTGAACTTGAATGAGCTGATTACATTTTTATTTATGTCTTTGTTTTACAATACTTTTATGTAATCTAGCAGTTTATTTTTTTAAAAAAACATATGGAATTAGCATAAATAATTCCAAACCAAAATGTCCACTCATTCAATTAACTGTCCTACAAAACTTCAAACATTTGGTCAAGCACCATCTTGTGGAAAGCTAGAAGACAGGTGCCAGCTGAACTTTCACAATACATTCCAGAGTGTAGGGCCATCATAGATACATACTATTGAGGGCCCATGATCTCCCATAAGATGGGTCTCCCAGTATGTCACTGCATGATAAACAACTATGCCAATTCTTTTCAAAGGAAATAAAGGCATGCAGAGTTTTATAGACCCAAACCAGTATTCTGAATTGGATTAGCAAACAGTGCCACAACTGCCAGGAACAAGGATAAAGCTAACATGCCAGCATGTATCCATTAGCAACCTGATTGCACATTTTCTACCAAGTAAAGGTTCTGAATCACATTTAATGGCAGGCCAGGTAAAGTATATTACATTAATCAGAGGCATGAGTCACTGTTGCCAGGGTGTCCTGGTCCAAGTAAGGCCAAGTTGACATACCAGCTGCCACTGACTGAAAACTCTGCAGGCCGTAGCTTCCATCAGCATGAAGAACAAGTCCATGAGATGTAATGGAACCAGAATCTTTCTGGAAAAACAGCAATATGGTTGCATCTGTGATGCTTTCTACCAATCCAGACCATTGCCTTTAGACACCTGAACAAAAGTTCTACAATATTTCCAGCAGATCAGCCAATCAGATGCCTTCCATGCCATACACATCAGTCCCTCTCTACCACACAAGCGACAGAACAGGATTTTTCTTCCCACCCACTCTTTTACCAGACATCATCAGGTCCATTTAAAAAAAATGTGAACACTTACTTGTTTAATGAAGCAGAGTAATAGGAGGTGGTTAACAAAATTAGTAAAGTCAGATGGCAATTAGAGAATGGCACTTAGTGACATTATACAATAAGGGGGGAGGGGTTGTTGTAAACCTTATGAGAAAATTTAGATGAGTGTTATGTATGTTCACTACGTTGAGTTACTTATACAGCAATAAAGGCAAGATAAAAATCTAATAAATAAAAATAAATCAATTTACTAGCTGTTTAAGGGTGGGTTTTTTTTCTGTGATTGTAAACGTATCATAATGTATACAAATTTTATTGCTTCTATATTTTTTAACAATTTAATTTTTATATGTTAATTGTGATTGTCTCTGGAAGGTGCCTCCAGTGGAGGGAATGTCGTAAATAACATTTGTGATTATTGTTTGCTTGTAGACCTATTCCTATTTACAGCAGATTTATAGCATATTTGTTGTTTATTTAAGCCCTTTGAAGGCAATAGAAACCTTTCATTTCAGACTGCAAGGTTAATTCTAAAATGTATTAAATATGGAGAACACAAACTATGTAAATTAAACTAGATTTCCTATTTAATCCGCTTCAAAATATGTTTTATAAGAACTCCACTGATATACTATGAGAAATTCATATTCATGACATTGAATATTTATTTAACCACAGAAACCCAATTGTACCTGATTTGGTATTCATTTTTAACTCTTAAGTATTCAGGCATTTCCAGTATTTGAAATTCTTCTAATTCTTCCTTACAAAAGCAACAATGTCAGCTGGCGTATTATTTATTAACAGCAGAGTGTTTTATGAACACTTTAAACAGTTTTCATAAAAAGAATAGAGGTTGCATTAGATAGGCTTGGCCCCCTTTTTTTGCAATGGAAGATGTTTCCATTCATAATCCAAATAGAAAATATTTGAATCTAGTCTAAATTCTGTCAACAGTTTCAACATTGACATCTGATGTTTATTTCCAGTTGGCCTATTTTGAATGGTCAAACTAATTTACCATTTAAAACACCTTTAGACCACATGTACATTCTGATGCAAAAAAAAGGACAAAGTTAGTATCAGGATATCTTCAGAAATGCATCTGATGACATTTTTGAGATGCTAACTTAATGATATGCTAACAGAAACAATAATACTGATTATTGGAAAGATTCTAGATGATGCCACAAATTTCTCAAATTTTATAGCCCTTTAGATGTTCACAATAGGAGAAGAATACTAGCTAGGATTGGAGTTCTGTCCTGCTTATTATTCTATTAATTAAAATACTGCTTGTTAATTTCCTTTTTCCTTCTTTCTTTTGAGAGAAGTCAGGTTGCTATATACTTGTTGTGACTGCGTATCAATTAAAACATTAGACCTAGCAAAGTAATATTACGCACACAAAGTACACAGAGGAAATCCAGTGTACTAGATAACAGCCTCATAGTTCAGGTCAACAACCATTCATTTTTATTTTCCTCAGGCGAGAATTATATATAGTAGTCTTCAGTTTGACAACCGCCATGTAGGCTTTTAATGGTTATAAATATCCAGATTAAAAACTTAGGAACAATCTATTCTAAAACAAATAGGACCTTTTCTTTAGCCAAAATATTCTGGCTTCTGAATTATTTCTGTAAAAAAAAAAAAAACAGCATGCCTGTCAACTAAATTTTTTCAACTTTCAGGCCTTACACATATTCTTGAACAATACAATCCTATACATCAGGGGTGTCAAACTTGCAACATCACGTGACGTGTCGTGACGTATCGCAACTTTTTTGCCATTGCCGGCAATGGGGTGGGCGCGGTTTTGCTATGATGCATCCGGCCCGCGGGCCGGCAGTTTGACACCCCTGCTATACATACTTATTTCCTATACATCTGGAAAAGCTCCACTGAATTCAGTGCAGCTTAATCTCAAATACTAGTATATAGAAATTTATCCTGAAAGTTAAATTTCCCAGTATAAGACTGGAAATTATAGAATACATTCATTGACATAAATTAGTACCATCTGCTCTTCCTTTTTAGTGTCCTCTTTTAAATAATTACATCTCAGGATATTACGGACTACATTGCTAAATATGTTCAAGTCCCATCAAAACATTATAATTGAAACTTGATGCAATTCAAGAATAGCGTACGGTATAAAGTCTGTTCAAGCATGGCCAGAAACAAATTATTTCAGATTCCAGAGCAGTCCTAAATAGCAAACAGAGAACGAATACATAATCAGAGCATATTCAGAAATATGTAGTGTACTCCTGAATGACGTTGCTGCATTCAATGCATTGAATTCTGTATTCAATGTGTATAAGTATCCTCCTCCTCCTCTTCCTTCCTCCTCCTCCTCCTCCTCCTCCTCCTCCACCTCTTCCTCCTCTTCTCACTCCGATTCCCATTTCCACTTCCAATGTTGAGGAAGATACGAAGTTCTGATTCTTGCTCTTCTGGTGGCCTCAACCATTGTTGTTTGATGCTGTTGTAATGTGTCTTTGATGTTGTCTCCCCATCTTTTTCTGCATCTGCCTCATGTTATTTGACCTTCTCCTTATTTTGCATATGCCTTGTATGATATGAAATCCTAAAGCATCCTCTCCAGGTGAGCAAACCAAGAATATTCCTACTTTTTAAAATCAGAAATATTGTGGAGATATAAGAGTTCATATCAGGTGAACTGCTTTCTAAAATTGCAATATTTCATTTTTTCCTTTTTTTTTTCTTTGGTTGTTTTTCCATGCTTTCCCTTTACCATTTTTGGTGGTCCCCTGCATAATGCATGAGTAGACTACAAAAACTCTCCCACATACCTTGTTCAGGAAAGTTTAGCATTATAGAGATTATAGAGATATTATCCTACGACTCTTTTACCTCTATACTCACAACAGAAAAAGTCTGGAGCGATTTATCTCTAGGAGCACAATTTGGTTCTAAGATTCCTGCCACTATTCCAAGCTTAGCTTTTGTCATTGACATCTAATGGGATTGCTCAGTGGTGGGATTCAAATATGTGAGCAACCGGTTCTCTGTGTGGATTACGCTTCTGGAAGTCCATTCTGGGCCTGGGCAACAAAAAATTAGCTACTGGTTCTGCCGAAGTGGTGCGAACCAGATGAATCCCACTGCTGGAATTGCTTCTATTTGGAATCTCCTCTGATAACTAAGCAGCCTTCTCTCTAAGGATTGCTAGTTGTTTTGTACAAACTGGACAATTTAAATTTCATTCAAAAGTGGATTTCTAGGACAGATGGACTGCACTTTACTCCAGCTGTAATCACTTAGCTGAATGGAATGAGATTAAATGCTAATGGAGCAGACTATTGCATTTACTTAATCCCTTAACACTATGTAGCCCTTTTAAAAACAACATTAAACATGTGCTTTATTGTTAAAAGGGTTCAAAACAGGCCTAGTGGGCCAATATATATTATCCCGGTCACTTTGTCTACAAAACACAGCACTTCAAAACTAGAATGTAGAAATTGTGGAATTTGTAACATCCTCATTCATATCCTTGCCATATAAATGCTCATGATTATATTTTTCTTCATTTCATTACTATGACACCTTTCATTTTGTTCACTTGCATTACAAAATGTGCTGTGATGCTTAAAATTTGGAATATTGCATTATTTTTCAAATGGGAAATACATTTCCAAATTCGGCTATTTTTAATAAAATAAAATGCAGTTCACCCTATATCTTTTCACGATTCCTTACAATTGCTGGTACTGGGTAAGAAAAAGATGCAAAACTATATTTATCTCTGTCTGTCTGCCTGCCTGCCTGTGTCTGTCTATATAGCTGCCTATGTCATGGAGAGTGATTCTGGGCAATGCACAACAATCCAGTAAAAACAATAAATAAATAAATAAATAAGAATAATTAGTTAAAACCATTAAATAATACATAGGTACAGTTCTATCCAAGGCCTCAATCACCCCCTTATTCCAAGCAGCAACCAACGTCTCAGAAGGATCATGCAGCACATCTATAGAAATAGCCCCCAGCTCTCTCAGAAACCTCTCCACATCCATCAGTCATTGGGGTGGACCAATCTAATGGGTCCAGCCTCCCTGAAGTGGATCACTGCACCAGAGAATCCCATAGTAATCCGAGCATGATCCATTAGTACAAAGGGGACACTGGAAATGGAGTCAAGATATTCGGGCAGGAAGGTTGCTATGCATCAGGGAGGCTGGTACAATAGCAACAATCCCAACTGATCCCTAGAGCCAGTGGTGGGATTCAAATATGTGAACAAACCAGTTCTCTGTGTGGATGCCACTTCCGGAAGTTCATTCTGGGCCTGGGCAACAAAAAATTAGCTACCGGTTCTGCCGAAGTGGTGCAAACTGGCTGAATCCCACCGCTGCCTAGAGCCCAACTTAAACAGATCTCACATCCAGTGACCTGTGTGTGGCAACAGATAACAATTCCTTCACTCCTGTCCTGGGTTCTCTGCTGGTGCCACACATAAACCCCAGGCTAGATATATCTCAGAAAGCCCAGCCAATTCTTAATATTGTATGCCAAATCATCCATCCTCAAATCACAGATGAGGAGGCCTTGTTACAAATCAGTCTAGCATTTAAAAGCAGCAGCTGGAAGCCAGAGCCTCTGAATGTCTGCCGTCTAGTTATCAGGAGCCAGAACACGAAACGATATGAAACTTCTATCAGTATTAAAAAGATGAAATGAGCACAATTGCAAGCAATTTAACTACTACAGTGACTCTTTGCTCAGATGAGGCTTAATTGCAATCTTAATACTACTCTTAAAAGCAGAATGGGAAGGCTGACTGGTTTTATATATCGGGCATAGAAGTATCTAGTCTATCTAGGCAGAAGCTCGCCACCTAGAGCAGTGATGGCGAACCTTTTAGAGACCAAGTGCCCAAACCGCAACCCAAAACCCACTTATTTATCACAAAGTGCCAGGGCCGCATCAGCATTGTGGTGCCCTCGGGGGGGGGAGTAGGGGGCATGGCCCACTGGGTGGGTGTGGCTGCGGTGGTCATGGCAGACTGAGTGGGTATGGCTGGGGTTGGCGTGGCCACTTCGATGTTGCTCGTGGAGGCGGACGCCTGTGGGGGCTGGGCAGGATTGGGGGAAATCCAGGGGGTCTCTGGTGGGTGGGGCAGTGGGCAGGAGGCATTTCCTGCAGGGTGAGGCAACGCGAGATAGGGGCGGCTGCTGCCTGACACCATCGGTCCCTGCACACAGAGGCCAGCGAGTGCATGGAGGCGTGCTCTACCACCTCTACTCGAGCTTGCTAGCCGGCTGTTTCGCCTCCTTTGTGCTGGGTGGGGCTGTTGCTCCGGGTGGCAGCAGCGGCCTAATGGGCCTGCGCGAGATGCTGGCAGCAGCGGCAGGCGTGCCCACAGAGAGGGCTCTGAGTGCCGCCTCTGGCACACGTGCCATAGGTTCGCCATCACTGACCTAGAGTTCCAAAATACCAAGAGTTTTGGAAGAATGCAACTTAAATATGAGAACTTAACTATTATTCTCATATTTCTCCTATTGAACTAAGACTTACAGCATCTTCCAGGACTCCTGTATCACAGAATATTTGATCACTTTTCAGAAACATAAACACACACACACACACACACATATACACATACATACATACATACATACATACATACATACATATATAATTTTTTATTTTGTAGTGTATTCAGAACTGAGCCTTTCCCCACACAAAGAGATAAGGATGTCAAGTAACCTAAACTACACAATGTTCTGAGGTCAAATGAAAACTTAGATTTGAAATGTTTTGCACATTCTATGTACATGACATTTTTATTTACTTGAATAGTAAATAAAAGTTCTTTATCATCTATGTGTTGCTGCAATTATCATTACCCATAAAACCCCAAATATATAGTTCCGTACAAATATTGTCTTTGCATATTAATATAACAATTCTCTTTTTTTAGGGATTTTAATAAAACAACAACAATGTGCATCCTCTTAAAATCTCAGTTCTCTGTAGGATACAGAGCTTGTATGCAACTTCCCCGCATGCATTTCTTTTAATGTAAGTTCCTTGAAAATCTCTTTTCACATTCTGATGCTGTTCTTGATTATGTTACTTACCCCAGTGCGGGCCTTTTGTTCAAACCCTTCAGAAACAGACATACTTTCTTTGCAACATCAATTTTTCATGTGTTTCTTTTCCCACAGAGATCATTAAGTGGAAAAAGAAATACTGTAGACCAGGGAGTTTGGTTCAGTGCTGCCACCTGCAGTTGTTAAGTGAATCATGCAGTTGTTAAGTGAATCCAGCTTCCCCCATTGTCTTTGCTCCTGGGAAGCCAGCTGGGAAGGCGACAAATGACAATCACATGACCCTGGGATGCTGCAATCGTCGTAAATACATGTTAGTTGCCAAGTGTCTGACTTTTTATTACATGAAAATTGATGCAATGTTCATGTGAGGATTATTCGTAAGTCAATTTTTTCACTGCCAGTGTAACTTCAGATGGTGGCTCAATAAATGGTTGTAAATCGAGGAATACCTGTAAAAATCACTTTTAGATTCTTCCACATACTGAATGTTTCCTGGGTTTCAGATTTTAAAAACTTTAATAATAGAAAATGCATATCTGCAGTATTTTATCTGTTTATCATCTTCCAGGCTGTTTGGTTTGAAAGGATATTGGGAGTTTTGGTAATGACATTGCATATTAGATAATTGCTAGTTATTCAGTTTGTCATCATTGTGCAGGAAGGAGGAGGAGGAGACGAGTTTTGTCCCTCAGCCTAATGACAGAGCTAGTTCTAGAAGATTCCCTACTTGGAAAATGTTTTTATTTTACAGAAATAATCCAACAATGACATGATTGCTAAATGTCACTGGAATCAATGAAGTTAACAGCTTCGTTTCCAATCCTCTGAACACAAGAGATTATTACAATAACTATAGCATTGTTATTATTATTATTTTTCTTTTTTTGTCAGAAAATTAAGTTCCTAGTAGCTATACAAGGACACACTGTGCCTGGGGCACTTTGCATGTTGCAAACATTCCAATTCCTATTCTTGTAAGAAAAGAATAATAAACAAATGGTAAGCTAGTAATGACTTTTTTTTTGGGGGGGGGGGTACCAAATATATAACCAAACTTCCCCTTGTACAGGTTTATTTCCCATGGATAAGTAAGGGAGAAAAGCAAATGGAAGCCAAGAAGAAGAAAGAGCTGTCAAAAGAAATCATACTTTTCTTAGAACAGCTATGTTTTGTTCTGGAACTAAATAAAAAGATTAAGCTGTCATAGACAATTGCCCTCAATATGCTTACCACACATATTATTTTTTGGGCATGGGGTGTATGATTGTGTGTATGTGCGTGTATGTTATATAAGCTTAATATATAGTACAATATATAGTGTAAGAGAATGCATTATATATATATAAGTTATATCCTAGAAGCACGAGGCCGAAGAGACACCAGCCTGAAGATGACGAATGAGACTTCGTCGAAACGTCGCAAAGACACTTCCAATTTTACGCGGGAGAAAACCCGAATTACCAAAGACCTACATATATATATATATATATATATATATATATATACATATATGTTTTCTGAGGTTTTCACGGGTGTATGTATGTAGGTCTTTGGTAATTCGAGTTTTCTCCCGCGTAAAATTGGAAGTGTCTTGGCGACATTTCGACGAAGTCTCATTCGTCATCTTCAGGCTGGTGTCTCTTCGGCCTCGTGCTTCTAGGAGCAATGTGTGATTGCAGCTGTTTCTTCCTTTTAACTGCCAGTGGGGGTATGAACTGATTGGGTGGGAGCTTGGCTGTGTTCTGATTAGGTGGAGGTGTGTTCTGATTGGTTAGGGGCTTGGCTGTGCTCTGATTGGATGGGGGGCTGGCTGTGCCCTGATTGGATGGGGGTGTGTTCTGTTTGGGTGGGGGCTTTGTTGTGCTCGGATTAGTCTGAGTTGCAGTGGGATTTGAGATGGAGAGCTGCATTGCTGTTGTTTGGCTTCGCGTTCGTGGTCGTGCCATATCAAGGTGGGTGTCAGTTTGCTTCATGTATGGATTGGAGGGGTTTGAAATGGCTAATGATGCAGCTGTGGTCTGGTTTCTGGTTTGTGGTCATGCCTCATCATCGGTGTGGGTTTGGGTTTGCTTTTTGCGTGGATGTGTGGTGGTGACATCCTGTGTGGTTTTCGTGAGTGTGGGTCTAGTGTCATTCTTTGTGTTAGGGACTCGTTTGTCAATAAGGGTGGTTTTCCAAATGGCTGGTAGGCGGGAGGTATCATCTCGTTTATTCATGCTGTGTGGGCGTTTTTCTATCTCGATGGCTTCTCTGATTATTCTGTTGTTAAAGTGTTCAGTTTTGGCGATAGTTCTAGTATTTTTAAAGTCAATTTTATGTCCTGTGGCTTTAAGGTGTTGGACCAGGGAAGAAGTTGGTTCCTCTTTTCTGACTGAGTTCTTGTGTTCTTCAATGCGTGCACTTATTCTTCTGTTGGTTTGTCTGATGTATGTGGTGGGGCAGGGGGTGCATGGGATTTCATATACTCCTTGATTTTCTAACTCAATTTTGTCTTTGGGGTTTCTTAGGATGGTGGATATTTTTCGGTTTGTGCAGAATGCTGTCTTGATGTTGTGTTTGTGGAGGATCTTGCTGATTCTGTCTGTGGTGCCTTTTATATATGGGAGGAGGGCTTTGCCGTTTTCTTGTTCTCTGTCTTGGATTTTAGTGGGGGATTCTTTTTGGATTAGGTTGGTAATCTTATTTCTTTGGAATCCGTTGGATGTTAGTACGTTAGTGAGAGTGTGTAGTTCAGTTTTTAGGTGTTGTTCGTCAGCTAAGCGTTTTGTTCTCGAGATGAGTGTCTTGGCTACGGAGTTGATCTGTGCTGGGTGGTGGTGTGAGAGTGCGTGCAGATAGCGGTTTGTGTGTGTTTTCTTCTGGTAGATGGTGTGTCCTAGGGAGCCATTGGATTTCTTGTAGACAACTTCCTCACACACCTCAACAGCCTACACCCCAAAATACAGTTCACCATGGAAACAGAAGCTAACAACCAACTTCCCTTCCTGGATGTCTTAGTCTACAAGAAATCCAATGGCTCCCTAGGACACACCATCTACAGTTAAAAGGAAGAAACAGCTGCAATCACACATTGCTCCTAGAAGCACGAGGCCGAAGAGACACCAGCCTGAAGATGACGAATGAGACTTCGTCGAAACGTCGCCAAGACACTTCCAATTTTACACGGGAGAAAACCCGAATTACCAAAGACCTACATATATATATATATATATATATATATAATGCATTCTCTTACACGGTTTTATTGCCACAATAATAAACCCAGGAGGTAGGTTGGACTGGGACATGCCCACAGTAATGCAACAAGCTTTCAAGGTTGAGGTTGGATATAATTATTTTGTCTGGAAGGACAGAAGTAGGTAAAATTCTCTTACAAAATATAACTCCTAATTCATTTGTGGTTTTCAAGGTTCATGTTGCCTATTGTTTCCTCATAATTCAAGCTTCAAATAAATTGACTTTTCATGCAGCCTTCAATTTTCTTTTTTCTTTTATTTTAAAGAAATAATTTAGCTTTTTCAGGTATGATTAATATTCAACGTATATTTTATCACTGTGCCAGCTTTCTTAATGCAGCACTTGAGGCTCCCACTGTAGGTCTCATTGCTAATAACAAAACCAGCATTTTACACATTCTGTTTGGAATACCTGGCAGCTTGTTTTCATGCCTTCATATTCCCTTATTAAAAATTTACCACATTTTTCTTTTTAGTAATAATAAAATAACAATAATAGGATCTTAACATAACACTGTCTCTCCACGTAGTCTAGCACACCACTTGGATCTCAAGTGTGTAATTTTCTGAATAGGGAAAGAATGTCATTGTAGTTAATTATTTTCCTACCATCATTTCCATTTGCCACTGTACAAAAGATAAACAGTATAATTAGCAGTAACAATGCAATTTTCTGTTTTATTTTAGAAATACAAGCTGCTTCACTAGCTGAACCTTTTGACTGGGAGCCAAATAACATATGCATTTATAAAAGATAAGTATCTACTTATCACCCCAAGCTGTCAAAAATTTTGTGGTTCAATCCCTTCTTCTGCTCAAATAAACCCCACAAAAAACCTCCGGTTAACAGATAACAGTTCGTTCTGTTGCTGTTATTCATCTGGGAAAAAAATTGACATAATGGAATGTATAGTTTTATAACCCTTTTTATTCCACCAGTCTGCAGCTTTGCATGGCGAAAATCCATTGCTGATCCCAAAAGTTTTGCTCTTCTAAAATGACTCCATTGAGCTTGATTTCACATGCAATTTACCCAAGCCAATTAAAAAAAAATTAAAAAAGCAAAAACAAATTATGCTAGAAGTTCTGTGTCAGGATATCAGTGAGGTATCGTCCTCTACTGACGGATTTCCATTTTGATTAGAGTTCTCCTCCAAATAAGGTTGTACCCAAAGGCTAAACTGTGTTATTCAAGTATTGGTGGTGAGTTTAATTAAAGATAAAGATAACCAATTCTGAAAATTAGACATGGTGTGTCCTTCTAAGAGTTGTGGCTAAGGTACAAGGCTAGTAACCAGGAGTCTGAGTTCTAGTCCCACCTTAGGTATGAAAATCAGCTGGATGACTTTGGGCCAGTCACTCTCTCTCAGCCCAACTCACCTGACTGGGTTGTTGCTGAGGGGAAATTAGAAGAAGGAAGGAATATTAGGTAATTTGTCACCTTATTTATAAAAATAATAAAGACAGGATAAAAATATTTTAAAGAAATTGAGAAATGTAGCAGATATCTATTTCTTCACTACTGCTGCTGCTCTTTTTTTTATCTTCCTGATGTCCTGGAATGGTTCATAAAAAGATTTGTCAAAAGGGCCTAAATCAGACTATTCTTGTAATTCACATACAATGAGGGCCTTTTCTTTCTTACCAATGTTATATGCAGTTTCATGGTCTCCTAGTGGATTAAACTGATAGTTCTTTGCATTCTAATTGTTTAATGAAATAGGATTTTCTCATGCAGTATTCTTTCCCCTTCAATCTTGAAAGTATTTAACTGTGGCCATATCGTGCTCCTAATGCATTCTGTAATTTATTTTACATTATCATAATTAACTGTCTTTACAAAGCTGAGTTTTTCAATAGTCAAATTTTTATTTATCATATCTATAAAAGCTTGATAAAACATTTTCAGGTTTTTAAACGGATGTCCATTAAGTCACCAGGCAATGATTGTGCCTCAAAAGAGATGTTACTTTATTTCAGGTATTTTACTAAAGACAGGATTGAGGAAAAATAGATTAACAGAATGACTATACGTATCTCTCTATACCCATCATTTTTTTTCATATAAAAGGTCTCAAGCATACTAGATAATAAGCAGTCCATTGAGGCAAACTGCTATAGTATTGAAATTTCTCCTCTTTAATTTTTAAGAGCTCCCTTTAATTAAAATTTCTCTAATGCCTAGTGCAAGCTGAATAGCAAATAATATTAATGTTTCCCATAGTGGCACTATATTAGAGATGTTGTGGGGAAAATTAAGAGATAACTACATATAATATTCAGAGGAGCATCACTATTGACAGATAAAGTGCATTCTAAGAGCTTCTTGATCCTGGAGCAAGCCATGCCTAAGAAAGTCTATGTAGCAGAATAGATCCCAAAGTAATAAAAAGGCTGCCTCTCTAAAGATTTGTTTTTGACAGCTTCAATCATTTCTTCTGAAGCACCAACACAATATGGTAAATGGTATTTTTTTAATACCCTGCTTTGATATGAATGCAGTCATGAACATTGAAATAAACCACACATGATGACCAACATTTGAGAACTATAAAACATTTGATTTGGAAAAATGGTAAAATCGGTTTCTCAGAAACAAGGTATCTTTATTCCCATTCTCCTTTTATTTGTACTACATGGGAAAAGAAATTATGTAGATGAAGGGTTTCATTGTTCCAGAATTCAGTAAACAACAGGCGGAGTTAGGCAGTCATTCCTATGAATAAAAACAGCTTTGTTTTATGAGGCAAAGAATTTACAACTGTTACTAGCCTTGAGCCTTAAATTATGGTTTTGGTTTCCACATTAGATTGAGAGACCCAACTGCAACTTTCTCTTTGTGGATTTATTTCCTTCTGTGACTAAACTATATGTAATTTAAAGAAATTGCCTGAAACATTTGCTTTGCTTGTTTCAGTTTCAGTGTTGAAATACTGAAAACACCATCAAACTACTACTTCCTTATAATAGATGCTAAATAATCTCAAAGACTATGTTTTATTAGAAATATGGCTATTTTCGAATGGAAGATTTCTAGCATGAGAGAATAAAAAAAAACTGGTCAGAGAAATATTGTATAAGATTTGGGAAGGGTTCCCCCCCCCCAAAAAAAAAATGTTCAGTTAATTGATTTATTACCACTTTTCCCTGGTTTGTTTCCAAGCTGGGAATTTCAATAAAATTCCAATCAAGCCAATCAAAGAAAATATATTTATTCACCCAAAGTTGCCAAGTAGCTTTGGATGGGTGGACACAATGAATTGCCTCTCTGTCTTCCTTTTTATAGACTTTTTTTAATTTTAAGGTTTAGTCAATCATTATGAATGGAAAGGAATGGAATGTGTTAGCTTATTACAAACAAATATTTCCTTACCTTGGAATTAAAGCAGCTGCCTCCTTATTTATAGCTGAGCAGATGTCTCTTTGTTAGAGATAAAACAGATATGATTTTCTATGCCCGAGATATGTTTTCCTTTACATGGGTTTTGTTACATGTTATGCTCATTTATTTCAAATAGCAGCCTTTTTCTTTTATAAAATGGCTACTACCTATACAATTTTCTTAATCATTAATTTAAATTTATTGTAAACATATAAGGAAAATGTTCCAACACTCTTAAACCAGTCATTTGATCCGAGACAAATCTCTCTATGCTACTCCTAGATTAATACTATAAACAGATTGCAAAGTTGCAGTCTTTGAAAAAAAGATTATTTGGCTCATATCATTGTGTATTTATTTTCATCTTCCATATACAGTTAACATCCCAGCCTCCTTCATACTGCCCAGCCAAGCAGAACTCAGGGATAGGCCTGGAGGTCTTCTCTTAGATATGGCAAACGCTAGGAAGGAGCAGATAATATATATAGTTCAGTCAGATAGGGAGTAAACAGTCTAACAAACAATATAATGTATATCGGAGGTGGTGAATGCAATGATTAGTGTACATTCAAAGTGACAATAAAGTTATTATTCTATTCTATTCTATTCTATTCTATTCTATTCTATTCTATTCTATTCTGTCACTGTGTAAGAAATTTTATGAACTGGAATAGCCATAGCAACAAACCAGCCAATGAGTACTGTTTTTGATTAAGACACAGTATTGGCTGTGTGAGGCATGTGATCCAGCCTAGGTCTGGGCGTGTCTTAGTCTGTTATGTTTTTTCTGATCTCCAATTTAAGAGTTGTTGATGTTCCCCAGAGCTGAAGGAAACTGTATGTATCATGTTTATATATATTTTATAGTTTTTCTAAACTATGCCTCCTGCTCATTTTGAATGTATGCTTATTTTTTGGGCTTATTTTTGCGTTGGAAAACTGTAAAACTCTAACATTCTATTCTATTCTATTCTATTCTATTCTATTCTATTCTATTCTATTCTATTCTATACAAAGCTAGGAAACCAACACAGAAAATAAGAATCAGGATTATATTTTTGTATTTTATATTATAAACTAATAAAAAAAAGAATCAGGATGAACAGCAACTTGTGGTTTCAAATACAGGACGATTAGAATTGAAAGTTTGCAAAGCAGAGCCAGCAGAACTCCATCCCATTTCAACTGTTTGCATGTAAGCCTTTCAAACAGGTCCTGCTCCATAGAGAAGGGGCAGCTGTGTGAGTTTTCAGGTAGCTTTTCTTTCTACGACTCCTTATATGCTAGAACTTCCCCATATGTGTCACATACAGGGATCTACAGCCTTACTGGAAGGGACTGCTTTTGAACTTCCCTTCCTAAGGAGTCAGACCTGGGTGCACGTTGTGACATCTTATTTTTTGTCCCATAAACTTCTTTTTATGCTTGCAGGTTTTAGCAGGGGTTGGGTCAAATTGGATCTTCTCATCTTTCCTACTATCTTCTCCTATTGGTATCTTATGATTTGTCACTTGCTGTTTGTAGCTTATGATTAATGATTGCAACTATGATTTATGATCTATGACCTATCATTGTTTTATGTACACTGAGAGCTTATGCCCTGGAGACAAATTCCTTGTGTGTTCAATCACATTTGGCCAATAAAGAATTCTATTCAATGTAAGCATTATTTGCAAATAATAATAATACTAATAATACTAATAATAATACTAATAATAATAATAATAATAATACTAATAATAATAATAATAATAATAATAATAACAATAATAACAATAATAATAATAATAACAATAACAACAACAACAATAATAATAATAATAATAATAATAATAATAATAATAATAATAATAATAATAATAATAATAATAATAATAATAATAATAATAATAATAATAATAAGTTGGAAGGGACCTTGGAGGTCATCAAGTCCAACCCCCTGCTCAGGAAGGTAGCCCTATACCATTTCGGAGAAATGGCTGTCCAGTCTCTTCTTAAAAACTTCCAGTGTTGGAGCATTCACCGCTTCTGGAGGCAGGTTGTTCCACTGGTTAATTGTTCTAACTGTCAGGAAGTTTCTCCTTAGTTCTAGGTTGCTTCCCTCCTTGATTAGTTTCCATCCGTTGCTTCTTGTCCTGCCTTCAGGAGCCTTGGAAAATAGTTTCACTCCCTCTTCTTTGTGGCAGCCCCTGAGATATTGGAACACTGCTATCATGTCCCCCCTCGTCCTTCTCTTCATTAAACTAGACATACCCAATTCCAGCAACCTTTCCTCATATGCTTTAGCCTCCAGTCCCCTAATCATCTTTGTTGCTCTTCTCTGCACTCTTTCCAGAGTCTCAATGTCTTTTTTACATCGTGGTGACCAAAACTGGATGCAGTATTCCAAGTGTGGCCTTACCAAGGCATTGTAAAGTGGTATTAATACTTCACGTGATCTTGATTCTATCCCTCTGTTAATGTAGCCTAGCACTGTGTTGGCCTTTTTGGCAGCTGCAGCACACTGCTGGCTCATATTTAAGTGATTGTCCACTAGGACTCCAAGGTCCCTCTCACAGTTACTGCTATTGAGCAAGGTACCCCCTATACTATACCTGTACATTTGGTTTTTCTTGCTTTTTTCACCATTGAATTTCATTTTGTTAGATAGTGCCCAGTGTTCAAGTCTGTCCAGATCCTCCTGTATCCTAAGCCTGTCTTCTGTGGTGTTGGCTATTCCTGCCAGTTTGGTGTCGTCTGCAAATTTGATGAGTTCCCCATCTATCCCCTCGTCCAAATCGTTGATGAAGATCTTGAAGAGCACTGGGCCCAGAACAGAGCCCTGGGGCACCCCACTACACACTTCCCTCCATGTAGATGCAGTTCCATTGAGGACCACATGCTGAGTACGGCCGGTCAGCCAGCTACAAATCCATCTGGTGGTGATGCTGTCTAACCCACATTTTTCTATCTTATCAAGTAGTAGGTTGTGATCTACTTTGTCAAATGCCTTACTGAAGTCCAAGTAAATTATATCCACAGCATCCACTGGTCCACTAATTTTGTCACTTGGTCAAAGAATGCAATAAGATTTGTCTGGCATGATCTGTTTTTGACAAACCCATGTTGGCTTTTAGTAATGACTTTGTTTGCCTGTAGGTGTTCGCTGATTCATTGTTTGATTATCTTTTCCAGAATCTTCCCAGGTATTAAGGTCAGGCTGATAGGTCTGTAATTTCCTGGATCCGTTTTTTTTTTCCTTTTTTGAAGATGGGAACTACATCAGCTCTTTTCCAGTCCTCTGGTAGTTCCCCAGTGCTCCAGGATCTTTGAAAAATATAGTTCAGTGGTTCTGAGATCACATCTGCCAGTTCCTTGAGAACCTTGGGGTGTAATCCATCTGGTCCTGGTGATTTGAACTCGTCTAGGCTGGACAGGTGCTCACTTACCATTTTCTTGCCTACCATTTTCTTGCCTATTCTGTTCTGTTCCATTCTGTTCCCTTCTATTCTAAATCTTGACTAAACAATATCAGTTTCTGTCCATAGCTCTGGAAACATGCATTGCAGATGGTTTTGTCCATGTGCAGATATCTATACTGTATCTTTGCAGATATTTTTATTTTCCAAAGTTCCTCTCATTTGCAAAAGATAGTGCCTATAAAAAATAACTAAACTAAAACTGCCTCTAAAAATATACTGATAAAGGGGAACAGAGATTGCATGTTCCCTATATATTTTCTTCCTTTCTTTAAGTAAGCCTCATAGAACTGAGCAGATGCTTCCATCAGCCCAGAGCAATATCAGTTTGACAAAACATGAAGCTCACAGTGTACAAACTTTCTATTACTTTTCACATATTTGAATCAGATATAATGCCGTGGGGCATAAAAATATAACTTACATGACTAACATTCTATATATCTTGTTAATGCAGAATGAAATGAAGAGAAAGAGACAACAGAATCAGAGCTATAGGGATAGAGCTAGATTGTGTGTGGGGGTGTTCTGTGGTGTCTAGTGGGCCATAGTCTAGTGAGGCTATTGCAACATGCTAGCTGTCAATATACACAAATGTACATCTCCTTGGGCTCAAGTTTGGTATATTCACATTTAAATGAATAGGAAGTCAGCAACATCAGGGGCCGATTTGTATATTTTAAAAATGGAAATGCTTCCTGCCTTCTTGGAACATTTGTGCTGTATGTTATTTCTCTCTTGTGAAAATATTAGGAGCACAGATGAGAATGCCCAAGCTGCTAATGAGCAAAGGGATCTGTTTTGGTTTGTTTAATTTATTATATGTCTTACCAGGAGAAGAAATGATATTATTTCTTCCCCAAAGTAATGTTCTTCATTCCCCAGAACAAAATATCTATAGCTGGAGGGGCCTTTGCCCTCTGAAATTTCCAATGATACTAAGTTTCTTGTTTTTTCAATTTTGTAAAAAGCTTAGTCTTTACACAGGACAGAAATTTCTACCTCGAGTTTCTAAATAAAAACATCTCAACTCAGAAAATGGCTACCTTCCCAAGATGGACGGAACATGCTTAGGTAAATTTATAGCTTCCACATGAACAGGTTCATTCATGCAAATGATTCCTTTATGAAAATGTAGCTCAATGGGAAAGGAGACACACTCAATATTGTTAATATAATCTCATATTATTTTCCCAAACTAATGTTCCATACCAGAAATATATTTTTTTTTTAAAAAAAGTCTCTTCCTATCTGGCTTGCTCTGTTCTGCATTCTTTCCTGGTTATATCAGGCAATCTCGTGACCAGAATACCAGAATAATAAATAAAGGGGATTAAAGTATACCAGAAAGAGCCAATTTGGTCACCAGGCTAAAAACCAGAATACTGTGAGTTCTCGTTTTACCTTAGGCACTAAATCTGGCTGGGTGACCTTGGACCACCAACCACTTTCTCTCAGTTCATGTTTTCAGGCTTGGGCAAAAAGCCAGCAGGTTAATTCCTGTCACACTTGGTTCATCCCAAAAAAAAAAAAAGATGGACCCTGCATTTGTGGGAAACATTAGTACAGTTCAAATAGGAGATTAAAACAAAGGACTTATATTGTCAAGGCTATTTACCATACTCTTAGCCATCACATTCTCTTTGTCCAGTTCTATAACTGAGATAACAGAGTTTATGAGAATGCATAAAAATATCTCAAGTCACATTTCCCAGTTCCTTTTTCATGGCCATAATTACATGCAGAATACATACAGAATTATATGCTCCATGAAGTGTGTAGTATGTATGTATAATGATCTGCTATACAGCACACTATTGCTAGCATACATATTATATATAAAATGCAAAGGCACAGGCCTAAAGGAGCACTATTCTGCTTAAGCATTGCAAATAGTTTTGTTTTCAGAAGCATTTTTTCATAATAATAATAATAATGTCTCATTTCCTCCAGAGCAAGAAGGCTTCTGTATTTATATTGCTTCTACAAATCCTCTGATACCATCTTGTGGTAAATTTATAGAACTGGTAACAGCTCTGTAAACCTTCAGAAAGGAGAATAATATTAGTGGAATATACAAGCCATTGAAGGTCTGATTTTTCCTTCCTCTTTCTTGCCAGGATCCGTAATTTTAAAGCTTTCACTCTTTACAAAGTGGAAATTGTCAGTTTTCAGAAAGTTTATATGTAACTGGGTTATATCATAGATTGCAGTAATTTATGCAGCTGTTTTGGTCTTTCTTCAATTTCCTATAAATTGCAAGGCTATATGCAAAATATCAAACGGAGATGGCTGTTCATCAAAACCACTTCAATTGATTTATTTTTCTTCAATGTGTGGTCTCATTTCTTATTGGGCTGTATAAGCTGAATGGCACATTGGCAGTGTTTTGATATGATAGGCCATCTCAGAGTTCACTGAAGAGGGAAAGCATTAGAGAAATCCAATATTAAAGTTTCATATGGACTAAGCCAATAAATTAAGAACAGATTCATTAATTTTATTCATTATTTATTATATGCTTTTGCATGCTGCCTACTGTATTGACTTTAGGCACTTTACAGTATACTGCTCACCCATAAAGCCATCAAAATCCTAAAACCATAAAAGCATCCAACTCACCACTGAAGGATCATGCTGCTGTTCCACCGCTAATAAGGAGATGGTTCTAAAGGCTTGCTGAAAAAGAATAGCTTTTATTGCCTTTGAAATGTAACCAGGGAGATCACTATCTTAGCTTCAGAGGGCAAGTCAGCTCAGAACAGGGGAGATGCTACCTACAATTGTTTTCACACAACCTCTCCCTGTAATCTTATTGGTGGGGAGTTCTCAGCCTACTTTTCTAGGCAGGCTACAATAGACAGATAGGTTATATCTGGATCATCTGGACCCAGAGAAATATTGTAAGAACCAGATAATTGGCAATAGCACTGTGAAAAACACAACATATCTCAAGTCTGAAGTTGTTTTGAGTTCAAAATAGATTGTTCTAACTTTATGGGAAGTTCACCAGTGCTATATTATACATTATGGAAGTATCTTAGTTTCAAAACAGCTGCTTGTCTCAAAATGCAGCTGTTTTAGACACTTCTGGAATAGTCAGAACAGAGTCAAAACATACCCTGTAAAGTCAGAACAAAGTTTTAATTTGAAATAGTTTCACATTAGAAACATTTTGCAGAACTGACAAATATCATTGTTGAACATTTGAATTAAGGTTGGCATGGAAAACCTACTGCTCTCTACTAATCACATTCAGTACAACTAATGGTAAGCATATTTTGGGAGTTGAAGTTCATATAGAGGTCCACAGGTTCCCTATTCCTATGACATCACTAAAATACCAGGAACAAAAGGTATATTTCTTCAATAAGTTATTCTATTCTATTCTATTCTATTCTATTCTATTCTATTCTATTCTATTCTATTCTATTCTATTCTATTCTATTCTTTATTAGATTTTTGAAAAGTGAAATATCACTACATTTTACATTAATGTATCATAAACATATTTTCCCTATAATGATTCTTATAGTCAACTTTCAAATAAAAAAGCTCAGTGTTGCAATCTTACATAGTTTATGATTAATTTATAAATAAATAAATAATTTATGATTGCAAAAAAAGTGCAGAAGGGAGATAACAAAAATACTTTAAAAATCAATATTTCAAAATATAGTAGTACATCAATATTCCAATAGCTGGTGTAAAAAATCAAAATATGTTTAAACAAATGAATAAAAAGGCGCTCCTAATAATCCCTAAATACTTCCAGCTTCTCTGATTGCTACATCCTTACAAGCACTTGAAAACTCTGTTTGTTATTAGCCTAATAGAAATGTTATAATAATGAAATAATTATTATATTAAATAATCTATTCCAATTTAACAACAAAAAAATGTTTTTACTAGTTTATTTTTAATGCTGGGCAGGTAGATAGTGATCTGATATTGGAGAATATTGGTATCAGGCATGTCAGAAATGTTTTCTGTTAACATTAATTTCCCAGAATGTCTATAATTTCAGATAGTTATAGAGACAGATATCTGATACAAACAGCAATTAAGGAAAAAAATAACAAAATGTGCATCATAAAAAATCACACTGTAAGTCGTAGGATTTTGTACTTGCATTGGAATGTTGGATATGGTGTGCAACATGACACACACACTTATACTAAGACCTACACTTACCAATCCAGATTCATTCTCATATACACGGCTGGTGATCTTCTTGAAGTATTGATTAACTTCATAAATGAAGAACTGATTGATACCATTGCCATGAACATTCTTAAGCATTCTTTCTGCCCAAGGAGTAAAGCAGGATAATAATAACTAAACTGCCAGAAGAAGATGCACAAAAGCTGAAACTATCACAGGGAAAAAAATATTCACAGATAGTTAGCCAAAATAGTTCTAATGTCTCTAGGAACAGAAGGAGTCAGATTACTATAAACAATTTGAAAATGTGATATATAACAAGTTTTCAGCCCCACTAGGTATACCAGACCAGAAAATCAACTCCATGGGAAGGCTAGAATTGCACTTTAATAAAATAAGCTACAATGACAGAGACTTGCAAGCCAGATTATGCTTTACCTGCCTCCTTCTTATACCCAGTGAATCAGGAAGGAGACATCCTGAGTCTCTTCCAAATACTATCATGCTTCTCAGAACCTAAAGAGTGCTTTAGCCATCTGTAGTTATGTAACAGTTCTTTCACATTTCTGTCAAGGTCATCTCCCTTATTCATACCATGT
The DNA here is from genome assembly GCA_023970755.1 of Azemiops feae. Taxonomy (NCBI): domain Eukaryota; kingdom Metazoa; phylum Chordata; class Lepidosauria; order Squamata; family Viperidae; genus Azemiops; species Azemiops feae. The sequence continues at coordinate 672,334 of JALGBA010000113.1, forward strand.
TCTGATTTAAATTTCATATTAACAGAGACTATAATATTTATTGAAGAGGTCTACTAGGGTGGTTCACTGAATAAGGTGGCATCCAAATATTGTACACAACTATTGACTTGTTTCAAACTTGCTATTCTTGAGTAAGGTTTTTTGTTATATGGCACAAGACAAGTCCTATGATTTGATTAATTCTTCTTTGCCTCTCAATGTCTTCAACTTTATTGACTATTGTTTTGGAACAAATCTTGTGGTTCAAAGGAGACATACTCTATTTTGATAGCTTTCATTCTTCAGAAGAAGAATGCTATTCAATATCACTCCTTCATGGATTACTGCCTTGTCGTGGCGAAGGGGCTTGCGTAACTCAATGAAGTTATGAGCTATGCCGTGCAGGGCCACCCAAGAATTAGATCTGATAGACAGAGTGCCTGAAGAACTATGGACGGAGGTTTGCAACATTGTACAAGAGGTAGCAACTAAAACCATCCCAAAGAAAAAGAAATGCAAGAAAGCAAAATGGCTATCTGAGGAAGCTTTGCAAATAGCTGAGGAAAGAAGGGAAGTGAAAGGCAAGGGAGAAAGAGAAAGATACACCCAATTGAATGCAGAATTCCAGAGAATAGCTAGAAGAGATAAGAATGCCTTCTTAAATGAACAGTGCAAAGAAATAGAAGAGAACAATAGAATAGGGAGAACCAGAGATCTCTTCAAGAAAATTGGAGATATGAAGGGAACGTTTCATGCAAAGATGGGCATGATAAGGGACCAAAATGGCAGGGACCTAACAGAGGCAGAAGAGATTAAGAAGAGGTGGCAAAATTACACAGAAGAACTATACAAGAACAAGCTTAGCATCCCTGATAACCACGATGGGGTGGTCACTGACCTCGAGCCAGACATCCTAGAATGTGAAGTGAAATGGGCCTTAGGAAAGCTGAGCAACAACAAAGCTAGTGGAGGTGACAGTATTCCAGCTGAGCTATTCAAAATCTTAAAAGATGATGCAGTAAAAGTGCTACACTCAATTTGCCAGCAAATTTGGAAAACTCAACAGTGGCCACAGGATTGGAAAAGGTCAGTTTACATTCCAATTCCAAAGAAAGGCAATGCCAAAGAATGTTCAAACTATCGCACCATTGCACTCATTTCACATGCAAGTAAAGTTATGCTTAAAATCCTACAAGCTAGACTCCAGCAGTATGTGGATCGAGAACTTCCAGAAGTACAGGCAGGATTTCGAAGAGGCAGAGGAACTAGAGATTAAATTGCCAACATACGCTGGATTATGGAGAAAGCTAGGAGTTCCAGAAAAACATCTACTTCTGCTTCATTGACTATGCTAAAGCCTTTGATTGTGTGGATCACAACAAATTGTGGCAAGTTCTTCTTAAAGAGATGGGAGTACCAGACCATCTTATTTGTCTCTTGAGAAACCTATATGCGGGTCAAGAAGCAACAGTGAGAACTGGACACGGAACCACTGATTGGTTCAAAATTGGGAAAGGAGTCCGGCAAGGCTGTATTCTGTCACCCTGCCTATTTAACTTATATGCAGAGCACATCATGAGAAAGGCAGGGCTAGATGAATCAAAAGTTGGAATTAAGATTGCTGGGAGAAATATCAACAACCTAAGATATGCAGATGATACCACTCTAATGGCAGAAAGTGAAGAGGAACTAAAGAGCCTCTTGATGCGAGTGAAGAAGGAGAGTGCAAAAGTTGGCTTGAAACTCAACATTAAGAAAACCAAGATCATGGCATCCGGCCCTCTCAATTCCTGGCAAATAGATGGGGAAGAAATGGAGATAGTGACAGATTTTATCTTCCTGGGCTCCAAGATCAACCACAGATGGGGACTGCAGCCAAGAAATTAAAAGACGCTTGCTCCTGGGGAGGAAAGCTATGGCAAATTTAGACAGCATACTAAAAAGCAGAGACATCACCCTGCCAACAAAAGTACGTATAGTCAAGGCCATGGTTTTCCCAGTTGCAATGTATGGCTGTGAAAGTTGGCCCATAAAAGAAAGGCTGAAACACAAAAGAATTGAGGCCTTTGAACTATGGTGTGGAGAAGACTCCGCGAGTCCATTGACTGCAAGCGGATCAAACTGGTCAGTCCTAGAGGAGATCAACCCTGACTGCTCTTTAGAAGGCCAGATACTGAAGTTGAAACTCAAGTACTTTGGCCACCTAATGAGAAGGAAGGACTCACTGGAGAAGAGCCTAATGCTGGGAAAGATTGAGGGCAATAGAAGAAGGGGACGACAGAGAATGAGGTGGCTGGATGGAGTCACTGAAGCAGTAGGCGTGAGCTTAAATGGACTCCAGAAGATGGTAGAGGACAGGAAGGCCTGGAGGAACGTTGTCCATGGGGTCGCAATGGGTCGGACACGACTTTGCAACTAACAACAACAACAACATTCAATATCAACATGAATCCACTGAATAAAGTTGCTTACAGACAAAGGATGAAGTCTCATTAGGATGCTAATATAACAACTATTTTTGTTTGTTTTTATAAGCTATTAGAGTTACAGAAGTAATTCTAAATAGATGCCTATTAAGGATAGACAACATGTAAGCAGACCTGGAATGCTAACAATTTTCACAAAAGGACTACCCTGATCACATGACAAGTCATACAATAACTTACCAAAGTACATTATTCAATATATTCTCAGCACCCAAACTATCCCCCCACAAAAATAACCAGGAAACCTCCAACCAAAGTACTGTAATCCATTACATTATTTATCAACAATGTCAGAGAGCTCTATGTAAGGTCTAAAGGCATTCTTGTAATTAGAGAACATACTATCATTAACCCTTCACTTTGCAATGTATTAACTTTTAATTTATTTTTTGTGTAACAGAAGGAAGATGAAAAGAAAGATATAATACAGCTAAACTTAAAGAAGGCTATTTAAATATAATCCAGAAATAAGCGACCCATTATCCTCCATATATTTTGGATTCCTACTTGCATAGTTCTTTACTATTTCTCATATTGAGTACAAGAAAATTCAGTTCTAAAACTTTTGAAGAAAACTATATTGCCTCCTTCAGATTTAATAGGGTCATTGGAAATCTAAATAATGTTGGTGAAATTAAAAAAAACAACTTCTTAAAGAAATCTTTACCTTGACCAGTATTTACACTCATTGGAGTTTGAATCTTTAAGCTGATCAGTTAAATCTTCCTTCATGATACGACATGTAAATATGACATCCTCTTTCATAAAACCCTGAACCATAGTTGCCACAAGATCATCACATTTAATTAATTAAAAATAACAAGAGTCCAATTTCTTAAAGATTACATTTCATTTTTCACTTAAGGATTTTGGATTTTGCAGAAATATGTCTGCTCTTGCAGTACTTTGTGGGATGATAAAGTGAAATTTTTTAGACCATTCAAAGTGGTTGCATGAGAGGCGCCTACATTGATTTTGTTTACTAAAATCGGAGTGATAAATTCATCATAGCATTATTATTTCTCTTTACTTACTAAGGCTTATATAGTATTCCAAACTTAGATGGCCTCGTTGTTGGATGTTCTGGATGAAAGTCACAGAAGTGTTGTTTACAAAACTTATGCATAAAACTAACTTATTCCTAGCAATTGAAACTGTTGCAGTACTCAGACACTGTAAATGTACTCTTTAAAACAAAATGATTCTGGGAAATATTTTTAATGTTCAGACCACCAGTGGGCAGTGTTGTAACACATTCAAAATCAGGCAACCTAAAAATTTCTTTAAACATTATTTTCTCAGCACATATCTTTCAGAATAAATGTGGAACATGCAACAAAAGGTAATACCTGGATTTTTCACCCTTTGATATACATCCAGAAATTATATTTTTATGTCAGAAAGAATGCATAGATATTTCTAAATGAAATTTGCATGGATTATAGGACAAGGATATAAAAAAGATTGAAAATAGTCTTAAAATGCAAGCTGATTCTATGCGTATTCATCCAGAAGTATCAATTGAATATCTATTCCCACATTGTTTCCCCCTCCCCCCCCCATGGCAGGGGATAATAATTTTAGATTGAAACTGGGCTTGGATTTTGATCACACTGCTGTGACACCCACCTTATCTTTTATGACTAATTTTATGATTAATACGTTTGACAAACATAAAATCTTTCACATATTTTTCAGGAATATTGTTTGTTAGGTGATTAGAGAAGCTTTCCTGAACACCTTACCTTTTACAAAGCTGAGTAATAAGACATCCTACAATCAGAGTTTACTACCCAAAGGACAAAACCACAAAAGATAAAGGATAAACTTAAATTCCATTTTGATTCGAAGAAATTATTTGAACAGCTCAAGAAGTAAAGGAGACAACAGTTGTTTGTTTCTGTTCAGAGATCAATGACCCCCCCCTCCTGTTTCTTTGTTGGAACCTGACATAGTATTGAGTACCTGCCAATAAGCAAACATTCAAATTGAAATAGATCTATAGCCCCACATTTACTTAAATATGTATAGCCATCCCTCCTATGTAGCATTATCCTAGACAGCTCACAGTTGTCTTCTTGCTACTATAAGACAAAGACCCCAGGGGATATTGGCCCAGTTTCCAGGGCCAAAATCCCAAAATGCCCTTGAAAGGACCAAGGGAAGGCCTGTCATAAAAGAAGCAGCAATGAACTTCCAGTTAGGTGTTGCAGCATAATGGATGCAGGAAGATGGGGCTCCATCTTCCACATTTGATTTTGCCCAGCTGGGGACCCTAAAAAGGGTCAAAAGTCACCCTGGATAGGTGATGAAGGAGGGGACCCTCGTCGATTGCATAGGGGCAGAGGCCGTTCTGCTGGATCTGAGGAAGCCTCCAAAACGGTGGGGGAAAGACTGGCTACATTTGTGTGGCCAGTCAGAAGCTGCTGACAACCGAAGATAAGCACTAACTAGCAATTTTGGAGCAACATGGATGGAACTGGGTGAGACTTTGTCCTCCTTTTATGACCTTAATACTACTTTCCTGGAAAAAAGAATGCCCAAAACAAGAATCCTCCTCGATGAGAGAGGGAAGGGAAGTTTTTGCCCTGCTCCCTCAGGAAAAGAAAAGCGGCAAATTAATTGCTTTGGGGGGAAATAGAGAAAACTACAAGATCAATTCGGAATTAATACAGATATATAACTGAAATTTGGGGACTAAAAGTACCTTTGAGACTTTTTTTTAGAAAAGATATTTGAAAGTCTGTAAAATAGACTTGGATTTGGAAAGCTGGAAGATGGTGTCAATGACATCTAGTGACGAATCACAGCACTATAATTTATTATGCTTAAAGGAAACTTGGCTTGAAGCCCGGACTTAGATAAGACTCTTTGTTGTTCCTGGAAACTTTCACTTTTACAGACTGCAGCTGGGAAAAGGGAAAAAAAGATCTCTTGGGCTGCTTATCTGTGTTGGGGACTCTATTGGACTATAAAGACTACATACAAAAACAAAATGGGTGTTCCATACTTAGCCACAAATGGTAAAAAACCATCTTTAACACTTGTCTCCAAAGCCCCCAGTTTGATATACCAGCAAGAAAATGTTAATGAATCTCAGAAAGAAATTCTTTCTATGTTGAAATCCAAGAGACAATTGTTTTATTTCATGATGAGACTAAAAATAATGCAAATGCGATAAAAGAACAATTTTCTAACCTAAACTTACAAATCCAGACAATGACTAAAAAGAAGGAACTAGTAACCCAGAAAACAGAAGGAAAATTAGAAGAAACAGATCCAAAGAGGGAAGACCTAAAGGAAGAAATTAACAGACAGATATAGACAAATGAAAAATTAGAAGATGTAGTAATAACACCGGAAATGGAAAAGACATTTAAAATATGAACATTTTAAAAGGGTTTGAATAAGGGAAGCTTTTGGTTACCCAAATATAATTTATTACGAGAAAATAATAAGCGATAGGGATATTTTGGACATTGATAGGAAATTAAAATTTTAAAAAGCGGGAAAAACAGTATATTGATTGAACAAATGGATTTTAAGTGCAAATACAGTTGAGATATGTTCTGGCTAGAAAAGATATTATAAACTGACACTATCGATATTATGTATAATACCAGAAAAATATGATGAAGATGTCTATATTTAATTGTATATGTATTAACAGTAACAAGAATTGTATTTGCCCAGTTTGGAAAAATGCCTACCACCGGAAGAAGAGAGGACCAAGGAAGCACTGGATGATGTAGTATTGGAACTAGGCTGAGAAAGTTAATATGTACCACTGAATTACCAATAGACACAGACAACATGTTGTTTATTAAGTACTCATGATTGTAAAATTAGAAAATTAATACAATATTTATATTAAAAAAAGAAGAAGCAATCTGTATCAACTCCACAAGCTGATATAAACATTTTCTGCCAATTGAGATCATGGTACAGGTGGACCCAGAAATTTGCCTTGTCCAGCTCTCTGGGTCAAAAGCAAACGCTGTTGTAGATAAATGTATCTCTCACAATAAGAAAAAAATCATTTTTTTAATGACAGTGAAGAAAAGAAATTACATAAAGTCTGTCTTTCTTCACTTCAGTCTTATCTTGTAGGCTTCTAATAGACAGCTGTGAATCTACATCATCAGAGAGCTTTGTCAGACCAGAATTCATGCCATAAACATCTTCCATTCAGAACTTTTGTATGTGGAAAGCTTGTCAATACGACAAAACCCTTATGTTTTATTTGATCATTTGTCCAATTATTTCTATTCCTACTCTCTTCCTCCTCTGCATTGAGATCCAGACTTGGGGCAATTATTGGTCTGCTTAATGGCTCTCTTGTATTAAAGAAAACATAAATTTCCCTTATCCTTGAATAAAAAATAAATGTCAGGGCCATAGAAACGTCAGGAAAAAGAAAAAAGACAAAATACAAATAGAACAGGTTTTCCAATAATTTGAATTCCAAATCCATTTTCATCTTGGCTGTCTAAGAAGAAATAGATTGCCTTGTTTAAGAAGGCCAGAAAACTGAAGGAAACACAAACAATTTATGTTGGAAGACATGCACAACAATTTTGTACAATATATTCAAAAATAAGTTCCATTGAGCTTCTTTTGACTGCAGCCAAATAGAATGATTGGAATACTCAGGCTATAGCACTTGAACCTCAAGGATGAATGTCCAGTTGTAAATAAATGAAGAATTTCATGAACTAGATAACAGAGGAATGTTAAGTGGCAAGGCCTTGAAACCTATTCAAAGTCTCTTGACTTGAACAGCTAATATAAATTCCTTGGTTTTTCTGTCTAAATCTAACATAAGAATGTTACCCCTTAACTTTGTTATAATTGTTGATTCTTTAAAACTAGGCAGTACACTAAAAAAAATAAAACAAGCAAACCACAGAAACACATTTCATATTTGAGGGCAAAGCTATTGAGAGTGAAAATGAATTTAGTTCTGGAATATTATTCTAATCAAGAACCTTCAACATCTTTTTTATAAAAAGGAACTCAGCTTACTTGGATTATTTTACAGCTGAGGGTGAAACTCTTCTATTTCAGGTGACTGGAAAAATTATAAAATTTTAAATATGTAAACAGTGTAAAACAATGCACCAGGGAAAGAAAAACCAGTTAAAATATCTGTCAGTTTTCAAAACAACACCTTCTATTTCCAAGTCCAGTATTATATCCATTGTGTTAGTAGAGAATCCATGGTAAAAACCAGTTTTACAAGATGTTATAGAGCATGGAAAATATTAAATTAATGGGGTGCTTCTCCCTATGCAAAGTAATCAATAAAATGCTGATCTTGACAAGTTGAGTCACTCTACTTGAGATGGACAGAAACCTTGAGACATTGTAATATGAAAAATTGTAGAAGAAAAACTATAAAGCCCTGAAGTTGCTTTATAGTACCGGAGGGGGGGGGGGTTGTTAGAGGTCAACATTCTATGTTTCTGCCTTCCAGAAAGAGTTGTCTACTAGTGTTGACAATGAGACAACCAAGTAATGCAGCTAAGTTCTAGCAGGCGTAGCTATAATATGATCCAAAACTGTCCAAGATTGTGAAGAAGGATGTGAAAGATAATTGTCCTTGAAAAGGTCCCCAGAACTCCAGAGCAGTTGCTTCAAACCACATTTATCCAAAAGTATATGGAAGATTTTCTCCCATCCACACCCAAAACATAATTTTAAAGGTGGAGAAACAGGAGAGAGAAAGTGGAGACAGAATCACATCGCCTGGAAGAGAAGCAGCCACATATTATTGGGTTTTAATGCTTGACCCATTTCTTGAGGTAAATACGTAGATTTTAAGAATGAGAGAGAGAGAGACAAAAAGAATTGTTGGGGTACAGAAGACTTCTTGAGATAACATCAAATTCCATGCATCTGACTTTCACACAAATCAGGTTTCTGTTCCCCCAAGATTATTCTTGATAGATTTTTCTAGATCATTATTTTTCAGATTTAGCAGCCCAGAAGGAAAACTCATTTAATTGTGGGGCACAGCAATGCTTAAATAAGGAAGAGATAATTTAGGGAAGCTAATGTTTTAAGAAGGGTACCAGTAAAAGTAGGGTGAGCAGAATCATCTGTAGAACTATAGAACTGAAAGAAGCCTCCTAGTTAAAGCAATCTGAATACAAATTAATACCTCCTAAAGTAGATTTTTCCCCATTTATTTAATTTTTTTCTTGGAAATCCTTGCTTTAAAAAAGAAAGAAAGCTAGAAACACTGGAAGTCATGTGTCACTTCTATCTCCATGGCATGCTAGCTGCAGCCTTAAATATACTGCATCTAATTTTTAATGCTATTAAAAATTTCTCAATGACAGAAATGTTCAAACAAAAAATCACCTCCTTGTGTTCTGAATGGAGGGATTTGGAGAATAGAGCTGAGGAATTTGCAATCCTTCAGAACCACTGGATTCTTCTACAGCCCCCAGCCAGCATGGCCAATGATCAGGGATGATGACAGTTATAGTTTTCTCTCCCTATTATAGGATGTAAGTCTGAATCGGAGTCTCATACAGATTCAGGCTTATGTCCAACATAAATGGAACAGTCCAACAGAAAGAAGATATTTAATCCTTTTGTGTGTCCCCCAAATCGTTTATATTGCATCGGAAATTGCAATGTCTATTACGCACCTGTAGACTTGTAACTGAAAGTGAGAATATACAGACTCAGAAAGTTTGGAGAATTATTTAGCAACAAACTGCCGTTGCTATCAACAAATACATAAGCAGCTCTTAACTCCTGGCATATCCACCAATTCTTTGTCAAGAGTTGTATATGAACTTTAAGGATAAGGAGTGAGAAATCATGTAATAAGTATTTTGCAACCATTCCTGGAACTGTCAAAACCATCCAGTTCTCATGGTAGTCAATAGAATAATCAAATGAAAGAAATCATATGTTAGTATAGACAATCTGTATTAAGTGTCATCAACAGTCAAATTCTTTAGCCTTTACAAATATGCAGATAAAACAAATTGTCTTTTTTTCCCCTTTTACATTTATTCTAGTTTGGATAATATTCATGGCACAGAAACTTACCCAGATCCTGCTCTTCACAGGTATCACCTATATGAAACAGAGAATACATAACATTGAGGAATACAATTGTGCCAGTCACTATAAAATTGAGACTTTTTTTCCATATCTCTTGTAGCCCTTGAAATTTTTACAGGTTAAATATGGTAGGCCTATTACACCTTAGACAAAGCTCAAATATTAAACATGTTTGGATATTCAAAACTGATAACAATGAAAATGTGCATAGTTGAGTTTTAATGCATGAACAGAGAACCAGAATTAAAAATCTTAATTTTTGAATTATTTTTGAGAGTGCTAACAACAAATCTTTTGAAAGATTTGCTGAGAATATTCATCTACAAATCTAAACAAGAAATAAGTTTAAGTAAATGAAAGTTTTGAAAGGGACAAATGGAAAAAAAATAGTTTAATGAGCACCCTTTATGTTCTCCATGTATCATTTATTTCTGGATTAGAGTCTCAACCATAACTGTCTTTAAAAGATTTCTATGACCATATGTAATAATGGAAATAATTCTGAAACTGCTAATGTTGTTCAGCTAGAAGACAACACCTAGCTGATTATAGTGAGCTTGAAAAAATAGGCAAGGTCAGGGCTGGTTAGTACTTGGATGCATTTGGATAGCAAATGAAACCTTGTATTGGTTTCTGTGAAGAGATGTTTCTCCTTCCTAAATATTCCTTAAAGACAAAGTTGTCTCATTCACATCAGTTGTGTGATGAGGTCATGATGCAAATGACATATACTTAAATACATGCAAATGGGATACTTTATGTTATTTTTGAGATGGTGTCATTATGCCAATGATAGAAAGTAGTGCAACTGGTTTTGTTTTTGAATGTTTCAAGTGTACTTGGGAGGATATCCAGATAGAAATTTTGTCTGTTACAGCTGCAGTCAACTAAACAGAATCTGATAAACTGAAGTTTCATTATACTTGAAAGGAAAGCATTTAGAAGACAGCAAAGCTAAAAAGTTGGAGTGGGGGAACAGTCCCAAAGACAACTTATAGTTGCCAAGAAAACTATATCACCTGGGGTGAATCTACGACTAATAGATCTGGGATGCAAAAATAAAAATGAATGCAGGAAACATATTCAGTTTTTTTGTGGGGAGTTTTCCCAATTTTGATAAAGAATAAACCATTTTTCAGCTTTCTCTCAGGGCAAAACTACCATTACCAGACCCAACTAAAAGCAATAGAAAATGTGTCTTTTAGTTGGATTTTCCTGTTAGTCCTGCATAATAGTCCAGATAAAAATACTAGTTCTACCTTTATTGAATAGAATCTTGCAAGACTGGAATTTCTTCCCTCCTTTCTTTTTTAATCTCTGGAAAATTAGATAGGATCCCTTCTGAAATGTTTTCCATGCCATCTGCCCTTCTCTGGTCTGAGGCTTATTTTACATGCCAGTTGTCCCCTCTGTAACTCTCTTTCCCAATGTCATTTCCACATACCATTACATTTCCAGATTCCAAAGCTATCCAAATTATTGACCATTACAAATTATGTTATTTGTAATATATTCTTCTTAATACATTCTGCGCAAAGAAATGCTTTCTTTTATCTGACCTAAATTTCACATGTTGAAAGAAAAATCTTCATCAGGGTCCAGTCCAAGCTGGGAATAAACAAAATGGAGACTGCTTTAGAAAGAAGATTGTGGTTTATTGAAGAACAGAGCCAGACAGAAGCATGGCTCTGGGAAAGCTGACCACATGTTGCTGGGAGTGGTACGTTTTTATACCTTCCTGGGCTTTTGTGTTTGGAGTTGTTCCTGTTTGAGGCTTTGTATTTCCTGTGTCATTTACTTTGACCTGAGTCTGAGTATGCCTTTCTGGTATTCTGATGGTGCTGGGTTAATCCTATTATGTCCTAAAGGTCATATCCTGCTTCCCTGGGGCTGTGGCTGATGGCTATGTCCTGTGTTGGATTTTTTGGAGTGAGGGGTTGTTGATTCTAAAGATCTTTGTCTTTTTAATCTTATCAGCTTCAGCTTTCTGGCTCCAACCTTCCTGAATGGATTATGATATCTGCATTTCTACAGAGCTGGTTTCTACTTGGGGGAGGGAGACTTGGGGCTATTAAGAAAAACTGGGCATGCTTTTCTGCCTTTTTAAGATCCATTGAGGAAATATAAGATTCTGCCTTTTTAATATTTCCTTCTCTGGGGGAGGCTGACTTCTCACACACATTATCCACAAGAAAGAAAACTTTTCTTAATGCTCCTCTGTTCTTTTTCTCTCATATCTTGCAGTTCATCCTGGGAATCTGGACCATACATTTTTAGGACTATATCATTCAGAAACTAGCGATTTACCTTGAGGATCTCCAACGCTATTTTCTGAAATCAACTCTGCAGATAAAAGTGCTATAAGTACTGAACTATATTATAAATACTATATCAACATGCCTCCATGTTCATAAAATTTATCTAATTTGATTCCAGGTTCCTCAGCCCGTGCTTGAAAAACTACTGACATTGAGAATGTTTTCCTCCCTGCATTTTAACCCAAATAAGTCTATTTCAATACTACTCCAATACTGAATGAACCAAAATTGAAATGGTTCTCAATCAAAAATGGCTTATAAACCAGATTGTTTACAACCTTAAAGCCTCATTAAATCATAACTATGAAATTCAGAAGCAACAAAATGATAAAAGTGCTATATACTTCAATGTGTATATAACCCACATATAAATAAATTTCTCAGTTATTTTGATTGATTCTTTGGTTTACATTTTTAAACTATCCAGTGTGTATGATCCTATTATACTAAGTATAGCTAAATTTTGTTGTATCCTGTACAAAACCTGCCGTCAATTGATTGAAATGCTCAATGAATGTTATGATCTGCACTTACCATCTACATGTATTCTATTTTACATTTACTATTTACCTTTACGCTTATTATTTAGATCTTACCATCAAAGGAACAAAGCAATGGGATAATAGCAAACATTTAACCACATGCAACATAGTTTTATCAGGACCCTTTAAATCAGTTTCTTTGAAAAGGCTGCCCATTCTGTCAGGAGTAGATTCTGCTTCATAGCATTTCTAAAGCTGAATTCTGAATAAAACCAAGACATTTAACAAAATTGATGAAAGCCTAAAGAAAGCTCAGTCACCCGAGCAAATTCTTCATAAGAATTTCAGTCGTTTCTTGTAAATATCTCCACTGCAAATGTGAAACTGTTCCTTTTAATGAGAGTACTGTATGCAAACTGCTAAATGTATGTATGTATGCTATATGAAACCAAACGTTTGGCCTAGTGGTTTTGTGAATTTTGCCCTTTGGTTTTTAGTCAAATAATTTGCCCAACACTTCCTTTGTAACTTAGAATTTGTCTCATACTGATTTTGTAGAAAGCCTTCACTTCTGGATGACATAGGTGACTAATGTTGTAGAAGTGATTTAATTATTTTACTATGGTGAGGTAAGAAATATTTCCTCTTTTGAAAATCCCCCATATTAAGTTTATGTCATGAAGGTGGATTACCCACATTTTAACATTCATACAAAAATGTCCTAATCTATAATATTGCTGCTATTACATGCTATTAAATAGAGAGTAGGAATCAAACGTAGAGGAATGTTTTGAAAGTTTTGAAAGCAGGATTATTTTTTAAAAAACAACAACAACAGCAATATGAATGAAGGTAAATCTCAGATGTAAATGTAGGAATAAAATAAGTAAACCCAAGAAAGCAATATTCAATTTTTTAAAAAAAAAATCAGAAGACAGAATGAGAAATTTGAAATTGGAGTGGACCATCTATACGTTGAACTCCCAATAGCTGGAGACACCAAGACTAATGGAGAAGGGTCTTTGGAATTTTAATTCAACATCTGGATGGCCGTAGGTCCTGATTTACTACAGAGATTTGCAAACAAACACAATTTATCTTATTTATGTGCTATATTTATTTTTAGAGTCCATTATGACTGAAGGTTTTATACATTTCATAAATAATATAAACAAAACCAGTAAATAAATAAAAATATAGACTGCTAATTCCAATAGACTATAGCAGATTACAACGTATAAAATCCATAAAAATTTCCTCTCCCCCAAAAAGGTATCAGACATCAAAGGGAATCCTTTTTAATTCTCACTATCAGAAGATCTCTGTACTGACCTCTCCAACCATGAAACCAATCTCATAAAGTGGTTAGAGCAAAAAAAATAATAATCATATTGTTCCAAAATACAGGTCAGTTGTCTATATTTGAATTTGGATCTTGTTCACGTTACCCACAATGATGGCCCTCACTTAATGAAGGAGCTGGTCTGCTTTTTATGCTTTGCACTCAATTTTGCATACTTTAGATAGGTATGCTGACCAATGACATGCTGCTCCCTTTTAGTATACATCGACATTCATATATATGAATATATATGAATATGAAGCTAAACTAAGAAAATTGCAACTAACTATGGAACACTGGAGAAGAATGGGGAATTCTGCCTTCTCCCAAATATGTAGTATTGGTCCAATAGTTTGCATCATCATCATCCAACTTACTACAACATTCCCCTCTTCTTCCTGAAAAAGCTGAATGACATTTCTGGCCACCAGAAGATTACCCAGCCCAGATTTGATAGATAATGACCACCAACAGTGTAGAATGAAGAGGACGTTTGTTGCTGGAGAACATGGATCCCAAACAACATGTGCATCATTCTTCTGAGATGATCTCGTCCAGATTATCTCCAAGACCAATTACTAATGAAGTAAGAAAAATATTTGGCTGACATTAGCTCAGTATCAGCCTCTCTCTACTTCCTCTCTACTTGCTATCTTGGTTCTGGTATCATTTTTGCATTATTGCTCATCATACTAAAAAAAGAAAAATCTTGCTATCTACCCACAACTATCAATGCGTGACTATCTGAGGAAGAGGAAGTGACAGAGAACTGGCCAAACAGAGGGAAGTACTGGTAAAGAAAATTTAACATTTCATTTAAAAGTTAGGTGGGATAATTTAGAGTTGAAGCATAAAATATTGATTATAAACCAAAGAGATTAAACATAATTTTATGGGAATGAGAGAAAAAGAGGTCAAGATTAAATGAAAGAAGGGCAGGAAAGAGAAATGAACAGTAATATAAAAAAGGGGGAAAAAACTTTTATTTTGGAAATATGGACTAAAAGGTGTTAAGAGACATCTGTATATGCATACGCATCAGAACACAGATATTGTTCACATTTTATAGTTCTCAAAATGATGCAGTGCAATTCTCAGCTCAATTTCAGTTGAAAATGGAACCAAAAAGTATTATTTCATGAATTATATATTTTAAAATATTGTACTTTACCTTCTCTTTTTTTCTTCTTCATAAAAGCAGAATTAGAATATGAAACAAAATAGCATAGTGGGAATCTGGGCACCACATAATATTTGTAAAGGAATAAATACATACGTGAACAAATGTACACATTGGGAATGTATTAATCCATCTAGCCCTTAGGACTAAAATAAAGTAAATTCCTACCTAAATATATGGTTCAGGGAAGGGATTGTTTCTCAAAAATGACATTTGCTTAAAAAAAAAAAATCCTGTGGAGTTGCTATTTGCCCTTATTAAGGACAAAAACTGCCACTTCGGGCATTTTTAGAAGGGATTTTCATTTTAAAAAGTGATATAGAAAAGAAAAGTTTTTCTACTTTTTGTTATTATACAAATCAAAACTGGATTTTCCTATAGCAGGTTTGGGGAAGGCAGCAAGTTGTAAAAAGCAAAAATGACATCCTGATTTTTGTCTGAATTGACTCTTAAGAAGAATCTATCTGGAAAAGGGTTTGAAAGATGTAGTACCATGTATTTGTCCTGAGAAGGGCTTCCAAACACAATGGTCAATGTAAGCCATTTCAGGACACAAAAGGCCTTCAGGTAGCTAAGACTTTTTTTTCTTTGCTTGTTCTGAAGAGGGAGCACTTTATAAAACAGAATGAAAAAACCCCCCAAAAATGAAAAAATTAGAAAAGAGAGGAAAAAATGCAACAGCATCTCTCTCTCTCTCATAAAAAAAGCTTCCTTTAGTTTCGTTTAATCATCAAGATATAACTTCAGTTTATAAGCAGTTCAATTCACATGTCACAAGAAGCAACAGAGAAATAGATTCTTAGCAACACCAATTGCACAAAAAATCCATTTCTGTTATCCAGCTGTCAACTTCTACAATAAGTAGTTCAAAGGAATATAGGCAGATACTGAACCTTGTCTCAGAGTCAAAATAATATATGCAATTATTTCTTCCCAAAAACCTAATAACTTTAGCACATTGCAAAAACAGGTTTTGATGAATCATTATTCTTGTTGCATTTCTGACATGATGGATTATCAGTACTTTTCTACACAAACATAATGGAGTCCAATAAGCCCAAAGTATTTTTATTGTCGTTGAATGAGTCATAATCTACAAGCTATTGAAAGTGCTGGTACTGATGCTGGAAAAACTTCCTATCGTTTACCTTTGTGTGTGTGTGTGTGTGTGTGTGTGTTAGAGAAGGGTGTGCACTTCAAGTAAAATTTAACTTCTGGCAAGTTTCTAATTGCATTTTGGAAGTGATTTGCCAGCACCTTCTTCCCAGGTGTTGGAATGATTAACCCAAGATCACTTAGCTGTCTTTCCACCCTAAAACACAACTATAGCTTGGCTTTTTCTGCTCCTAGTGCCACACCTTAGCCAAGAGATCAAAGTGACTTTCTTAGGAAAAATGGGGTCCTCCAGATCCTTTTCTCTACAGTTTTTAAAATTTGCGTATCATTTGATTTATTAATAGCATTCTCCAGAAAAACTAATTGTAGGCTTTTTGTCTTGTAGGATTAATAATCCCTTCTAATAATGTAGGTGTTTCTGAAGCTGAAAAAGTTGCTGGTTCCTGAAGCAAGGGCACTAAAGCAATAATTGTGATGTAAAGGCAGAAGTATTTGGCTACATCTTATGATTAATTTTTTTTTAATCTCATTAAATAATCTAATAGTACTCCCTCTTAAAAAGCAACTGTGTGAACTATGTTGGCTGAGAAAGAGTGATGGCCCACTCATGATCATCCATGGCTGAAAAGGGACTACAATCTGAGTCTTCTCTGTCCTAATGCAAAATGTTAATCTTAACACTAATGCTACAGTGATTCTGACTCATGCATTTCAATATTTTTTTTATCAGGCACATCCAGATATTGAAAACAATCTTGGTGGCTCTTACAGCTTTGCACTTGACCAACAGTGAACCAGAGTTATTCAATTCTACTATGTGCTAGAATAGTGAAGTCATGCTTATTAAATCACAGCATTTTCTTTCACTTTTTATGACAAATATTTGCTTCTTGCAACTGCCAACATATTCTCCCCTGCCATTATTTTTGCAAGTCTTAAACCTTTCTCCATTCTCCTCTCTTTACTCTGTAAAACTATACAATTTCATCTATTTGTTCCCATCTATGTATGGTATTCATTCTATGAACACATAAGCATGTGTTTATTCTTATGTACCATTCATATATAATTTATGTTTATTTCATTTTCCTAGTGAGACACCACTACACTTAGTCTCTGATGCATTAATTTTAAATTCATATTTCTTCTTGCATCATGCATTATATCATGTAGTGCAAATCATTCTGGTTCACAGCAAATAATATGGTATTGTCTATGTAGAAAAGTACATGTATGGTAAATCCCCATTCAACACACCTCCAACATTACCACAAATATTCCTTACATCCTTGTTCATGAATAGATTAAGCCAAGGGGACATAGCCCATCCTCCTCTGACTCCTTGCAGGGGGTTGAACTAGACAGAATGGGACAACTCACCACAGCCAACTCACCACGGTTAATTTGCCGCAGTCAATTTGCTATGGCAAACTTCTTGTGAGACAACTCAACATGGCCAACTCACTACAAGTCAACTCGCTGTGGGATATTTCAATTCAATTAAATTATTTAAAATAATTTTAAAATGTTTTATTTTTTGTCATTCACATTTCATTTTGTCACTCCTTTGGCATCCTTTCTTTAATGATTCTATTGCACAATAGTATTAGTGTAACTCTTTGTTCCCTGGTAAGTTATTCCGTGGTGAGTTGGCCACGGCAAGTTGGCTGTGGCAACTTGTTGTAGACCTGAACTAGAAGACCTCTAAGGTCCCTTCCAACTCTGTTATTCTGTTATTCCCTGTTCAGTGCTGACCCATTAGTAAAGCATTCTATTTAAAGTAAAGTACTTTACTTTCATCATACACCATTCATATTACATTCAGCACCCAACTTTCATTTTCATATTCGTGCAACAATGTTCCACAGTTCAAGACTATTTACTTGATCTAGGCTCTCTCTAAATTAACATGTGTACAATAAATATTCTCTCTCATATTAAGTGATTTCATAATGACCTGCTGAGGAACAGCCAAACCATCACCACCCCATCTGTAAAAATAATGCATGTGGAGCTAAATCAAGTGAGGATTGAACATACTTGATTTTATGAAATATTGATTTCCTGTTAAGGGAGATGGAAAATAATGTGGTAGGAAAGAACATTGCTAGCCATTCTAAACATGTCCCACTGTATTTATTTACAATTTGTCAACAAATTAATACTTCTTTTCCCATAATCTAAAGGCTAACTGGCTAGATATTAACATTTCTTTTCAGTTGCAATCACATTCCTTCATAAAGGCATTTTCTCTGGCATAAACACCTTTATCACAAAATGGCTATTTAAAATGACTGATCAAATGTTATCTCTTAATCAGTCCATGCACTCGTTGGACATGATGAAGAATATTCACTATGCTACAGAGAGAAATACAGTAATCAGGAACTTCCTGTGCTTATTGACCCAATTTTATGTAGACCTTGGCCAAATTTTAAAGACCTTCTGCAATTTAGAACTACCTTTCATTTCTGGGAACACATTGAACAAGAAAGAAAAAAGCTATCTAAAAGAGAAGCAATGAACCCGACTATTCAACCTTACCCATCACTGCTATGCAACCTTAATTGTGATAGGATGCCATCTATGGATACAAAGAACAATGAAGATGTGTAATTTGCTGTTCAGCCTATTCAGCCCAGTGATTGCTTTATCACATTGTATGAACATGTGATATGAATAGTGTTTCTAACACTAAGCGACACTGAAGTACTTCAGTTATCTGACTCTTTCCTCCCAATCCCATGTTCTTGTTTCCTCCTACATAAGTATATTCCCTCCCTCCCTCCCTCCCTCCCTCCCTCCCTCCCTTCCTTCCTTCCTTCCTTCCTTCCATCAACCATTCAAGTCAACAGCTCAGTAAATAGAACCGTATAGGAAAATGTCAAATACTAAAATACTTGCGATGATAATATTATAACTGACTAGTTTTTCTCCCTTGAAAATCTACATTTGTATCTATAATTTTTATGTGACCACTGCAAAATCTAACTTATACTGACCTTTTCTGTGTAGATGTTTAGTGCAATTGCTACATACCCTATCCTTTAAAACAGTGCCTTGATGTAAGGACTATACTTGTAATCCATTAACTGTAATTTTGTTTCATGTTTCATTAACAGGTTTATAGTTAAATGTATTGCATAAATCCAGGCAAGGAGTTAAGTTTTTTCTTGCATCAATGATTGTTGTGCTCTATTCCCTTGGAATTTAAAAAAACAAAGGCTTTTTTTCCACGTATGTCTTTTTCTCTTACATGCAGCGACATGAGTGAAACCAGTCAGTGTATACCACAGCGGAAGCATTGTGTCAGCCGTCCCATTGGCGTATGCTTAGTCCAAGCCCAATACCTGATCATGCTTTAAAAGATTGAGTGTGTTTTTTGTGAATAAGGACAGGAAGGCAGGGCATGTTGCATGTCCCACCTATCAAGGAGTTATATCTGTTGAGATCAAGAAGAAGGTCCTTCTTGGTGGTAGCTCTCAGAATGACCACCCTGTATTATTAATTATGGGGAGAAAGGGTCTCCATATGGTCTGACATAGTGCTCTGAAAACCCTCTTCATGTACTAGCATCTGGTAGACAGCAGTTTTTATTATAAGGATACATTTCAATTATCTATTATTAAGGTTTTTAAGCAGTCAGGCAATATTTCACCAGCCTACAATTGACCATTTGATCAGTCAAAGGAGTATGTGCTTGAGTAGTCAGATATTGGCAATACCACAAGGGGTGATAAGCAAATAATCAATTATTTTAATACTCCTAGTCCTAAATAGAAATACTCTGAAAGAATACTAATATAATCATATTACAATGCTGTTTTTAATTGTTGTTTATTCTATGTATCCCCAAGGAATACAGAGTAGGACCTCTAAAAAACTCTTTTATACCCACCACAATTCTATGTTCTAGATTGAAACAAGAATGAAACTGTCATCTGGCAGTGGTAAATCATTACTTAAAGAAGTGATGTGCTCTCCCTTTGTTAGCTAACTTCATCCAAAATTGGAAGGATAACACTTTAATTCATCCACGTTAAGGGATAAGTTGGAAAGACACTTTAATTAGGATTCTTGCAATGAATAGGGAGTTGGACTCAGTAATCCCTGCCTCAGTGGTCACTTCCCATTCTGTATATCCATTATTCTATTCCAACACCCTATTCTCCTAAATCAGCAGTTCTCAAACTGTGGTTATGGACCCTTGGCGGTGGGTGGGTTCCCAAGTTCTTTCAGGGTGTCTGTCAAGTCAAATAAATATTTTAATATTTCTCAGTTTAAATTTCTAATACAGTAAATCTTGATAGATACAATCATATAACCCAAAGATTTGTTGAACCCTCAATCATTTTTAAGAATATAAAGGGGTTCTGAGGCCAAATGTTTGAGAATAGTTGTTTTAGGTAATAGCTTTTGATATTGATGGCTGCTTAGCTTACTGATTGGACATGTTTATTAGTGTAGAACAGGGGTGTCAAACCCGCAACATCATGTGACATATCGCGACATATCGTGACTTTTCTCCCATTGCCGGCAATGGGATGGGCACAGTTTTGCCATGATACATCCGGCTCGCGGGCCAGCAGTTTGACCCCTGGTGTAGAAGATAGTAAGAAAAACCTTGCTACACTGCTTCTTGTCCCTAGTTGTTGTTGACAAAAAGATTTGTTGTCCCTACTCCTGCCCTTACTCATAAATGGCGTCATAGCTAGATAAAAATAAACTGTTATACAAGCTATGATATTCATGGAATACTTAACCATGATTAATTGATAAAATTTGAATAGTCAGTCAACAAACATGCCAACCAATTATACCCAAATCATCCTGAATGAGAAAAAAATAACCTCCTTTAGCTTGTATGACTATAAGCAGGGCAATGTTTAAATAGAATAAGGAGAAGAAGCAATTTAAAGATGTTTAATTTATTTAAGGAAACTGTTTATTATAATTAGGTAAATACTGAGTTTAAAAATAACTTTTCTAATTCAAGTTATGCATGAATGTATATTCAATTATGGATCTAACCCAGTTAGGAAGATTTAAGCCATATTTAGTTATGATCCACAAATAATCTGGTTCATTTCTATGAAGTGTGATCTAGAAATATAGTTTCACCTACTGGAAATTTGCCTACTTTGTGATTAGTTTTATTTTCTTCTCTCTCTCCTTCTCTCTCTCTCTCTCTCTCTCTCTTCTCTCTTCTCTCCTCTGCTCTCATTCATTCATCATTCTTTCATTCTCTCATTCTCTCTCTCTTTTGTATAATCTTGAAGGAAAAAAGAACTAAGAAATAATATTGCCTACCAAATACAGGTTTAAAGGGATATCGAAATATTGCACAAAGGGGATCAAAGAGAAAAAATATATAAACCTTAAATAGAGATGGATGACAGAAAAGTCTTGAATAACCAGTGAATCTAAAGGGTTGATATATTAAATATATTTAAAATTTTAACCAGAAATCAAACAGGACTAAATTACACTTTTATGAAGTTATTCCAGACATTGATTATTTAATTATTTATTATTTTTATTTATTTGTATCCCACATTTATTATTTTTACAAATTAACTCAAGATGGCAAATATATCCTACACAGCTTCTCCTCTATTTCCCCCCATAACTAAAACCCTGTGAGGTGGTTGGGCTGAGAGAATGAGAGCCAAAGTCTGCCAGCTGGCTGTTCATGGCTAAGACAGGACTTGAACTCACCATCCCCATTTTCTAGCATGATCCTCTAGACCAAACTGTCTCTCTTCCAGAAAAGATAACAGCTGATGCATTTTAACCACATTTTAATTATTCATGCTTCCATTCGGCTATTGTATGATTCATCAGATTCAGAAATCAACCTAGTGGCAGTCCTTAGCCATTGCTGGTTGAGAATGGTATATTCCTTGGTATAAGAAAAGAGAATAAGGCAACAGGACGGAAATGGCAAAGAATGAAGTGTGGTGCAAGCCCTGTTTAAACCCTTCAAGCAATAGGATCGATGATAACATGGATTTAAGACGAGAATGGCCATGTAAGTAACAAGATCAATTGTAACAGTACTAACTGTGGAAACAAGTTTGGGAATCTAAGCAAATAAAATCAGACTTGCCAAACAAAGGTGAGGGGAATCTTCACCAGTTTCCACCCTTCTGACATGAGGAGCAAGACTCCAAGGTATGGTCCCTGGGCTACCTAGATTCAATACAGGTAGTCCTAGACTTAAAACAGTTAGTTTAGTAATTTCCAAAGTTTACCACGGTACTGAAAATGTGACGACCGTTGCAGCATCCCCATGATCAGGTGATCGAATTCAGATGCTTGGCATGGGTTCATATTTAGGACTGTTGCTGTGTCCCAAAGTCACCTGATCCTTTTGTGACCTTCTGAAAGCAAAGTCAATGGGCAAGCCGGTTCATTTTACAACCGGGCTAGTAACTTATCAACTGCAGTGATTCACTTAACAAATGTGGCAAGAAAAGTCATAAAAAACTCACTTAACAAGTGTTTCACTTAACAACAGAAATTTTGGGCTCAATCGTGGTGGTAAGTTGGGAGACCTGTAGCTCCTTCTTCTGAAGCAGCTGTTGCCCATTCAGATGCCCACTACCACACAACCATTGCAGAAGAGACTTTAACAAACGATAATATCACACAGTGTTATGACTGCACATGCTATATTTTCTAACCAGATTTACTTACAGATAGCTCTCAACATTCAGAACATCCCACCCTCAGCAAATTTGTGTGATCAGAAGAGCAGGTCCATTCCTCCTTGGATCATCACTGTGCATTATTACACAGCTGGGCTGCAGTGAATTTTACTGATGTTTAAGAGCCCTTCCCTTCCAAGTGCTGTTGTTTAGAATGAGGCCCTATGGAGCATTCCCTCCATTTCCAAAAGATACATTTTGTAAGGCCCAGCTCTCTTTATTTTTGAAGCCATCAATATGCCATCAGTAGTATTTTAAATGTGAAACAAAAAGTGGCAATTGTAAAGAACTGTTTTGAGGATGAACTAGCAATGCCCTTGAGAATAGCTTCCTCTGGTAAACAAGTTCAGAAAGAATGAACGCACGGTTGCTGATGAGTCTTGGAAACAGGAATAATCAACACCTAGCCTGTGAAGCACTGCTTGGCAACAGAGTTTATGCAAAGTAGCTTGTTATTTTAGGAAAACTGGTATCCCTGCATTTTTCAAATTATAACTCTGTACTTTTCTCCCACATAGGTGCTGATATCAGAGAAAATCAATTTGTTCTGCTTTATACTACCAGAAGGAGACCTCCAATGTGGAATTAGAGCTAGATACGACCTCTTAGTGCCAATTTGTGTGTAGTGGTTAAGGCATAAGGCTAGAAACCAAGAAACTGTGAGTTCTAGTCCCACTTTAGGCAAAACCCAGAAGGGGGACCTAGGGCCAGTCATCTCTATCAGCCCTAGGAAGGAGATAATGGCTAACCACTTCTGTAAAAGGCTTACCAAGAAAACTGCAGGGCCATGTCCAAGCGTCTCCAAGAATCAGCCTCTCATTGAAATAAAACAAAAAACAAACAAACAAAACCTTATTGTGTCCGAATTTAAAGATACAATTAAGCAGTTTAAACTAGAAAAGTCCCCATTGATTTCAGTATTTATGAAGGGTAATTTTGACTTGTGGCCCCAGCTCCACTTTCACATTTTACCTCAATAGAGCACTTGACCCAGATTACAAAGTACTGCGACTTGGCTGTAATAATTTGACAAAGATAAGAGAAGGGCTCCTGATAAACTTGCAGTTCATTAATTTTTAAGTCAATTTTTTAAAAAATGTATGCTAAACTTTTGTAATTCAAATTAATTGCTTGGGTTCAAACTGAGTTCATCTTGATGATGATGAACTGGATTTAAGACAGGTTGATTAACATTAGATCATGCTATGGTACTTGGTTAGAAAAGTATATGCAGAAACCTAGTCTGTCTCTCTGTGCATCTATAATAATAATAATATAATAAAGTTGGAAGGGACCTTGGAGGTCATTAGTGCCAACCCCCTGCTCAGGCAGGAAACCTATACCATTTCAGACAAATGGCTGTCCAGTCTCTTCTTCAAAAACTCTAGTGTTAGGAGCATTCACTGCTTCTGGAGCAGGTTGTTCCACTGGTTAATTGTTCTAATTGTCAGGAAGTTTCGCCTTAGTTCTAAGGTTGCTTCATCACCTTGATAGTTTCCATCCGTTGCTTCTTGTCCTGCCACTCAGGCGCTTTGGAAATAGTTTCACTCCCTTTCATTGTGGCAGCCCTTCAACACAGTATCTATTCTGATTTTTCCATAGGTTTTATCATTATTTTCTGGATGTTCAGAGTTGTAATTATTAAGTGGAAAATTACCTGGAAGACAGGAGGAAAAAACCACAGCCCCATCACAATTGTTAGAAAAGCATCTCAGAATAAGCCAGGGTCTCCAAACTGGCGACATTGAAGACTTGTGGACTTCAACTCCCAGAATTCCTCAGCATAGCATGACTTAGGCGAAGGAATTCTGGGAGTTGAAGTCAAAAATCTTAATTCGCCAAGTTTGGAGGCCCCTGGAATAGCCCTTAGTTTGCTGGAGAGAAAAAATAAGGGTCCTTAAAAGATTCTGTTATGTAACCTTACAATAATGGTAGTGTAGTCCTCATCGCTGGTGCTTCTTGACCGGGACTACCTCAAAGTATGACAAATGGCATCTATAGCCAGGAATTATCTTTTGCCCGATGTTATAACTTTATATTTTGCCAAAGAAAGAAAAAAACTGGCCACTCTTAAATGCATTGACACATCAAGTTTACACAGCCGTATTCTATGTAAGGCTTCCTTGGAAAAGGCATAGCAACTGGACTCTTGCAAAATCCAGCTGCAGGGATTTCTAAAGTGTTTGCTTTTGGATATATATATATATAAAAAAAAACTCTGTTTCCATCGCTGAAATCAATTTAAATTCTGGTGCGCAATGAAGAGTCTAGATAAGAAAGAAAATGTGCAGGTATTTGTGGGGGATAGGTCCATTTTCTTTGACTCTGCTTCATCATTAGCATGCGTCCCTAACGAATTAGTCATGGGGTCATGTGATTGTTAGGCTGACAAAATCTCTTTCTCCACCCCAGAGCCTTAAGGGTAGTACACAAGTTTGGTCTTTGCTTCATGTACTATATCCAAGGGAGGCATGATTAGATGACTTAGAAAGCACATTTTCATGCTGTTAGTGGTCCATGATGGCCCAGTAGATAATTTTAGGTGGGAAGCTTATATTATTATTATTTAGTCCAAGCCTTGGCCTGTTTCAATCACAGAATGAATGCTACGCTGGGTAATTTTAAATATAAAAGAAAATGTTTAGTTTTTATTCTTGCTTCATTTATTTTTTGGGAACTTAGCAGTTGAACAGCCCTCACAATCACAGTGAAGCACTCAAGACATTTATGCTTGGCTTCTTTATGACTTAGGTTGGTGGGGTCCTGAGATTCTAGTAGCAGTAGCAATAGTAATAGCACTTAGACTTCACAGTGCTTTAGAGCCCTCTCTAAGCACTTTACAGAGTCAGTTATATTGTCCCCAACTATCTGGCCCTCATTTTACCGACCTCAGAAAGATGGAAGGCTGAGTCAAACCTTGAGCCAGTCAGAATTGAACTGCTGGCAATTGGCAGAGTTAGCCTGCAATACTGCATTCCAACCACTGTGCCACACGCTCTCTAGGAGTAGTAACAAAACAAATAAAAGAACTTGAACTCTACCCACAACTGCTGTTTTTGGCCATTTAGCAGTAACCCACAGCATTACAATGGGGTTCTTGTCCAGGGTAATGTATAAAGAATTGTATTCTTAGAGAAAAGGAGAACTACAGTTTGAAACTATTGCTCATGTACTAGCTGGCTTTTGATATGGCATTGTCCCACTATTCTTAGCTTTTTTTTTTTTTGTTCTTCAGTATTAATGTAAGTTCCCTGGAAATGACTTTTAAGACTGACAAAATAGCTTCTGTTTTTTGTGTTGAAACTGCTTTCCTGGTCACAAATGACACAGATGCATGGAAGATAGACATCATATGACCTTCTTTATTATGACAAACACAGATACAAAATGGAAGATACAGTCCACAGGAAGTTTGCAGTTTCATGTAACAAACTATACTTCATTGTATAGGCTTCTTTGTCAATTGTGTTATCTAAAAAAAGTTGGATTCAGAGAGGAATATCAAATTTTATATGAAAAAGCCACTACGGAAATGAGTACACATAAAACATGAATGATGACATTTATCAAATCATGGACAGTGAAAGGCTTTCTCTTGATTCTGTGGAACAATGAAATAATATTGTAAATTCAAGGCTGTTTAGGATGTGTTGCCAGCAGAACTCAGTCCGGAGAGCATGTTAAAAGGAAGCTCAGTCCAATTGGATGCAGAATATAAAATTGACTTTAAAAACACATTTTTAAAAAATAAAACAAATTATTTACTTCCTCTTGTGTAAATATAATGATTTTAGACCAGGGACATCAGTTCTTTTTCAGTTTCAGGGGGCCACACTTTTGGAAGAGACTGTCAAGAAATAAGGATGGGACCAAGACAAAAGCAATGTATAATTTATGTTACTTTCACATTTAATCCATACATTATTTCCACATGATTATGCCTGATATATTTAACACCTTTTCCCATGCTCTGATTGAAAATTAACAATTTGCTAACAATGTGGGGAGGGGGGCACGATGGCTCAGTAGTTAAAGGCACGAGCTTGTCAGCTGGAAAGCCCCAGGTTCGAGCCCATGCACTGCATGATTGGGTTGAGCTCCCATTATTTGCCCCAGCCCTGCCCACCTAGCAGTTTGAAAGCATGCAAATGCAAGTAGATTAATAGATACACTCAGTGGAAGGTAACAGTGTTTCATGTGCCTAGCATATAGTCATGCTGACCACAAGACCATGGAAATGTCTTCAGAAACATGGGCTCCTTGGCTATGAAATAGAGATAAGAATCACCTCTTAGAGTCGGAGTTGACTGGAAAGGGGAAACCTTTATCTTACCTTTAACAATTTGGGAAGAGGGGATCTAAAAGGGAATGACTCTCAATGCTTCTGGAGACATATGAGGACTTGATAGCTCGAGATATGCACTCCTATCTTAGATCCATGGTATTTATTTTCTGATTATCTGTAATTACAGCCTTTTGCTTGACTCTTTACAAACATTGGTATAAAAGGACAATCCTTTCAAAAGAAGAAAGAAAAATGCCTGAAAATAGGGGGGGGGGGGGGAATCAAACATCCTTCTTCATAAATTACATGCGGCCAGCAGAGGCAAAAAAAATAAAATCAATTTATTTGGGTCAATAAGCCGTTGGAAAAATCCCAATGAAGTTATTCCAGATGGTCAAGTTTATGACAGGATTACCATGAGTTTTTCTTGCAGCTCCTAATATTTGGGGTTTTCATAGCAACAGAAGCTCTTAGTTAAGATTAAATTCAGTGAAGTTAGAGTTCCACCGCTGTGAGAATTTATCAAGTGAAGTAAGCAGGACAAAAGAGAATGATTAAAAATTAGGCTTTTACAACAGCAGCACTAATATAGATCCTGCATTAAATTGTTAATTTAAACACTCACATGTCATGGTACTGTTTAAAATAAATTTCAGTTCCCCTTTTGGCTTCAACTACTTGTTAGTATTTCGCTTTCTTTTACGTTGCTAGTCAACTGGGAACATACAAAAGAAAAAGGAAAAGAACTCATTAAACAAAGCAGGTATTGGGATCACACAAGTAACCAATTTGGTTTTCCCATAATTCTGTAGACATCACTTCTTCCTGTGAACCGAGTAAATTGCACATTTTATTGTGCTGCTCACTTCGAGTACACAGATTATACGGAGTTCAAAGGCACCTTGGTTTTCTCCAATACTTTTTTTTCCTTTTTTTAATCTGAGAAGTTGATTATGCTCTTCCCAGTTTGAAATATTCAACATGAACGAACACAAGTTTCTCTACCGGAACTCAACATTTCTGACCATCACTGTCCATGTGCATCAATACTCCTAACTGGTTTCACACAGCATTTGAAAGTGGATTTTTAGAGGGAAATATCACTTTTCAGATTAAACTTCCTCCTCTGACATTGAGAAACAATGACATGCAGACATGCCTTCTAAAAGAGTTAGTGGAACATGAGGCTGAGGCAACTTGGCAGTGGTAAGCTGGTAAGCTGGTAATAGTGAGCTGGCTGTGCCAATTGTCCATTCTGGACTTCATTACACCTTGAACAGTGAGGTGCCAACTGTTCCCCCAAAGTATCTGTACAGAAGTTTTTCTAACCATACCAAGTAGTGGTTGAGTTAGTGATATTGCCGTTAAGAAATGAGGAAGGATTATCCACTGTCAGAAGTACCTGAACTCGAAAAAGGGCAAAGTAGTACCTCACTCGACAGAAGAGTCTTTAGTGGTAGAGTTTTTTTATAAATTTAAATTCTTGAACAATTTGGTTTAGTTTTTTTCCTGGCATCCTAGCAGCAGCAGTTTGCCCAACATCTACAGAGAGTGGATTTTCAGGCAATACCTGCAGAATTGTAGGAACTGATATCACTGTTTTTTCTGCATAAAACCTGGCATGAAAAAACCACCTTCTATCCTTCACAGACTTTGCAGCTGCATGAGCTTCCTGTACAGCAATAC
This sequence comes from Azemiops feae, assembly GCA_023970755.1. Classification (NCBI taxonomy): domain Eukaryota; kingdom Metazoa; phylum Chordata; class Lepidosauria; order Squamata; family Viperidae; genus Azemiops; species Azemiops feae. The sequence goes on from JALGBA010000113.1 coordinate 701,001, forward strand.
ATCAAAACTACAGGAAATTATATTGCATACTCACACAGCAGGTGGCATATCGGATTTTTATTTTTTATATATTTTTTAATTCACATGTCTGGCACTTTGGTAAAAAGCATGGGTTTTACAGAACTGAGCTGAACATGGCCTTTTCCAACTGTAAACCCCAGAGTGACGGTACACATAGAAGACCTTATACTACTAAGCTAAAACCAATGCTTAATTTGCTCGTTTTTTTTTCCTATGAAAGAAGACCAGGTTTATCTCAACCTTCTCAGATTTAGATTTTTTTTTAGATTTTAGATTTATTGTTTGTTTCTTGAACAGAGAGTATTTCTAGGTTAACTTAGGACCCATGATGGTATTACTGATTGTTGCATATTGTAGCATATAACTCACTACACTGGAGTCTCCCTGGCTTCCTGGATACCCTGAATTCAAATCTCTGGTTCTACCTGTGTCACTCATCATTGTTCCTATATCTTGGATAAGCCAGTGATGCAAAAGATCTGTAATAGAGACTTACTGTGAAAGCAATTTTTCTTTGCAACAGAGTTGTAAGTGCCGTACTATCAGACCAATTCCAGAACAAAAAGAATCATTGATACCCCATTTTTCTTTAACTTCAAATAACTACGTGATGCTTCTCTAATCACTTTGTTGCTTTGAAGAGGAAAATGGAACTGTCAAGATGTTCTGGTTTTATGGATGCTGAAATAGAAAAGAGATATGGGAAAACAATATAAATATACCTATAAATATACAATATATTGCATATAGTATCTGCTGGCAATATTAGAAACATGGAAGAATATTAAAATACCCACAGTAGAGAGATGGATATTAAATTCACGGTGTTAAAGAAATGCGAAAGCTGACCCTGTTTGATCAGGGAATAAATGATAAGGGTTTTTTTTTCCCTAAGTCTAGAAGCCTAATATGTCCTTTTTCCTGAAAGAAGGAAAGACTGAAATGATGGGTTTATGGATTGGGGATTAGAAGGCATTAAAGACAGAGGGAAAAGAGTAAGATGGCAATTGTCAATAGAAAAGAAGAACAGAAGTCAAAAATCGGTTTTCTTTTTTTCCCCCTGTTTTCCTTTTTTCTTCATTCATCTTTTCTTTTTTTTCTTTTTTATTTCATTTTTACACCTTTATTATATTGCAAAATTCTAATAAAAATATTCTAAATGTGTTCCCCATTCCGTAATGGATGGACTGAACACCAAGCAATTTTTTTCCTCCCAAACATTTGTCAACTAGATCTTTGTCAAGGAAACGGCCATGTATTTTGAGGGCACAAGATCAATTAAGAAAAAAAACACCACTTATTTCCAGTAGGACCTGTCTGTAAAAATTTCCAGTGAAGATTAATAATGATTGCATAAGATGAACCAAAACATCAGACTGTACAGCCCTGATTCTTGAAACACAATTTGCTGATTTCAGGAGCAAAATCGACTGTTAATCAAGTGACTTCTTAGAACTGTATGTGGCTGAATCTGATCTGCAAGATAAAATGCAGGTTGTGACTTAGGTGAACCAAACATTTTAAAGGAAACCGAAACTCGTTTCATTTTTCGAGAAAAACCGAAACTACTGAAATAGGATGTTACCTATTTCCAAAGAGCTGTCCTGATAAAAGAGAGAAGAAGAAGAAGAAGAAGAGTAAGAAGAACGAAGAAGAAGAAGAAGAAGAAGAAGAAGAAGAAGAAGAAGAAGAAGAAGAAGAAGAAGAAGAAGAAGAGAAGAAGAAGAAGAGAAGAGGCGGAGGAGGAGGAGAAGGAGAAGGAGAAGGAGAAGAGGAAGAGAAGAAGAAGAAGAAGAAGAAGAAGAAGAAGAAGAAGAAGAAGAAGAAGAAGAAGAAGAAGAAGAAGAAGAAGAAGAAGAAGAAGAAGAAGGAGAAGGAGAAGAAGAAGAAGAAGAAGAAGAAGAAGAGGAAGAGGAAGAGGAAGAGGAAGAGGAAGAAGAAGAAAGGCCTCCTGATAGAAAGGAGCGGAAAACTGAAGTCTGGAAACATCACACCTCCTTGATATTATTACTTCACACTCATAAGTATAATTTTATCACAGTCTGCCATTTAAGGTGGAAACAGGTTGCCCTTTTTTCTAAAGGTGAATTGACTCAGTTGGAAAATTGCTAAGGAAAGATCCCACTTTAAAAAAATTCGTAAAGTGCTTTTGTAATTTGATACCTCTTGAAGCTGAAATTTCACAAAGTTCACCTATTTTGCTACCCTGTTTGTCCCCTTTGGTTGCAGAATCCATCAATTTTGCATTACACTGGGTGCAATTCTTATAATAATACTATCAGTGCATATAGTAAATCTATCAACTGGCTTATTGCAGAATGTGATGTTGATTAGGGCTAAGAAAATCACCCAGTTGGCTTCTGTACCTAAGAGACAACTAGAATCTGGGTCTCCCCACTCTTTTAACTTCAGTTTTCTAATCCATTCTGGTTCTCTCACATATTCCACATACATAGAATTGGAGTTGAAAGCTAGTTTGATGTGATGGCTAAAGGTTCTTGACTTGAAACCAGGAGACCTGAATTCTAGTCCTGCTTTAGCACCAAAGCCAGCTAGATGACTTTGGTCCAGTTTATTAATTTATCATATTCTTATGGCTGCCCATCACAACAAGTGAGTCTGGGTGGCAAACAAAGTTAAAATAAAATAAAAACAACGGTAAACATTACAAAAGTTAAAATACACAGTGACTGAGCAACATCAACCAAATCACCAGTAACAACCAAGAAGTGGGTTCTTGTATACCTTGGGGCTAGATCTATAGCCAGGAGTTTAGGGTCTTAGGAAAGGCTAGCAGAATGGTGCCATCTTGATCTCCATATGAAGAATGTTCCACAAACTGGACACAATAATAGAAAAGGCACGTCTTCTAGGTCTTGCCAGCTGACATTCTTTGGCCAAGGGGATCTGAAGCATGTCCCTCCCTTCCATCCAGGACATGGCATATAAGCACTGCTTGATCAGGGTCCACAAGATTGTCTGGGACACTACACATCCTCTTCAAAACCTGTTTTCCTTGTTACCTTCTGGGAGGAGGCTCCGTGGCATCTGAAGCAGAACATCCAGATTCAGTCTCAGTTTTTTTCTATATAGTATGAACCTTGTGAACTCTAAAGCTTCCTCTTTCTGCTATGTATTCAAGATGGACAGTGATTAATATTTATATGTTATTTATATGTAAGGGTGTAGGTTTATACATATGTTGTATATAGCATGTTTAAATGTGTGTTATATATGTGTACACTTTTGAGACCAAGCAACAAAATTTCAGACTGGACAGACCTTCCAGGACAATACCAAGCTCCCTCTGGAATGTAGCCAGTCCATTAGTCTCTGGGTCCATCAGTTGCTCTCTCTTAGCCCTTGGAAGAAGGCAGTGGTAATTGCTTCCAAAAACACATTGCCAAGAAAACTGCATGGATTTATCCATTTAATTGTCAGGAGTCAAAACTGAATTAAAAACACAAACATACATCTGTGATGCATAAGGTAGAACCTTCCATCTCTCTCTAAACCATCCCAGAAATTCATTTTATTTCTATCTCCAAGAAGAGCCTCCATGCTACTCAAAATAAGAAGCAGATATCCTCATGGTATTAATCACAGGCAGGTAAAACTGTACAGTGAATTGCTATAAAATTCCCTTTCTGTCCTTCTGCTTGCTTTGCACAACTCAGTCTAATTTTCCTATTTCTGAATATAACACTTCATACATATGTCTATGTTGTGTTTGTCTATGAAGGGGTGATAGCTCTTATTTTTCTCACCTTTCTGTTCAGAGGACCATGAGTATATGTGTGTATGGGGGTGGGTTGATTTTTTAAGATTGCATTTGAAAGCAAACTTATTGGATTTTATATTTTAAAATCCAATAGAACTAAAAGTTAAGTGTTTTCAAATGTTTCAGTTGTCTGAATTTTGGAGTGTAATTTGCCATGGATAGTGTATGTATAGAACAACCTGTTCAAATTACGTATATTCGTGAATATAATGAACATAAGTGCATTGCATTGGGAAAAAATTGCAAAATGGCTGTAAATTAAGCAAATTTCAGGAAAAAAGTGCCCTAAATATATATTTTAAAGCACACACAGGAAAATATGCAAGCTTATAAGTTCGGTGAATCGCACCAATCAACAATTTGTGAAATTGAGAAAATGGGAGGAAATAACATTCACCAATTTGTCTGTCCCCATCTGTGAGACAGCTTGGAAGAATAAAAGCTAGTAAAACCATTTATTAAAAGGTAACATATGATATTCTCTTTCTTCCTTGGACAGCTATTGTCAACTGTGGCCTCTTGGCTCCCAGATTCATCCCAATAGCAAGCCTGTAATATCTAAACCAATCCAAATCCACTAATGAAAGAAGTTTCAGTTTACTTGGTGAGGAAAGAAGAAATACAGCTTGTAGACTAGTCAGCATCATTTCCTCATTCAAAAACCAACTCTAAGGAGGAAATGACTGGGGATATGAGAGCAATGTAGTAGTGGTATGGACCAGAGAGCACCAGCCATAACTGGTTTTCAAGCAAACATAGAAGATGTGTTAAGCTTGGCAAAAGCTTCTGCTAGTGTTAATGGAAAACTGTATGATAGAGAGAGCAAGAAGGAGAGAGGGGGGGATGTGGAGAGAGAGAAGGAGAGGGAAAAGGAGGAGGAGAGGGAAGGGGACAAGGAGAAGGAGAAGGAGAGAGAAAAGGAAAAGGAAGAGAGGGAGAGGGAGGAGGAGGAGGAGAAGGAGAGGTAGAAGGAGAAGGAGGAGGAGGAGGAGAAGGAAAAGGAGAAGGAGAAGGAAGGAAGACCTATGTCTCAATTCATCTAGAACAGGGGTGTCAAACTTGCAACGTCACGTGACGTGTCGTGACATATCGCAACTTTTTTCCCATTGCCGGCAATGGGGTGGGCGCGGTTTCAGCATGACGCATCCGGCCCGTGGGCCGGCAGTTTGACACTCCTGATCTAGAAGAAAGTATCTATATACATATTAATAGCCTTTGTGTCAATAAATATTACAGGCCAACAAGATATTTGTGGAAGGCAGCTCTTTCATTGAAATTGTCTATCTGTTTCTGAGCAATTTCACATTACTGTCCAGACTAATTCTTTTCTTCCCTTTTTTTTTAGAGCAAAAATATGCTAATGGTCCATGATAGATTAAACCCAAATAAATTTAGTCTCCCACAGATTCAGATGAATTGACTCAGATCCTTTGAATACCTTCCTGTTCTCTATGAAAACGTTGGAGACCATTTAATAAACAAGACTGCTTTTTGTGGTTTGTTGTTTGCCTACAAGTATGAGGAGATTGCGCTGCAGGAAAGCCACCAGACAGACAACATTTATGTCACTGCTGCTGTTGGGAGGGCTACTGCATCCCTGTGACTGAGTTTATCTCAGCACAGATGAATGTACCAGGACAGTTAATGCGTTGGCTGGAAGCCACAAACTTCTTCCAGATTCGTTGTTTTCATTAATAACGTGCACCCAACAGGATGTCTCCAACAATAGCTTGATTTCATTGATAACTGTTTAACATAATTCATAAAATCTTGTCACTTCAGAAAGAAGCTGAAAGGTTTGATGAGGTCTGAACATGGGTTGGAAGCACCAAAAAAATGGATGAGGTGGTAGGAGTATCTACAAGAGAAAATACCATTTTTTTTGCAAACAATTCCTTCCTTATTTGAAAAGAAGCAAGTAGAAGCAAATAAATCCTTCTTTAGACATTCTCCAAGCAAAGTCCCTCTGTGAGGGAGATGGTCAGTTTAAAAAGATGGGTATAGTAGATAGATGATAGATAGATAGATAGATAGATAGATAGATAGATAGATAGATAGATAGATAGATAGATAGATAGATAGATAGATAGATAGATAGATAGATAGATAGATAGATAGATAGATAGATAGATAGATAGATAGATAGATAGATAGATAGATAGATAGATAGATAGATAGATAGTTCATTTTATGAGTTTTTTTCTTGTGATGTCATTTATGGATTGAACCTTTTGGCTTCCTATTCTATTTTCTTTTTCTCTTTATTGTTTTAAGTCAGTGTTGACCCTGTAGTTTTCTTGGTAAGATTTTCAGAACTGGTTTGTCTCCTTCTTCTGACAAGGAACAAATTATATGAATTGAAATGATGGTTTATTTTATTGGCACTAACTTTATTAAATACATTAATAAAGCACAGGAGAAAGTGAGCGACATGTTATCACTTTGAATTGTTCTCTCACACACAGTTACACACAGTCCCCTCATGTTTAAAAACATAGTAGCTAGGATCAGAATCCTCATACTGTCATCTGAAACTTTTCTGAGTACATCAAAGAAATAGGTGTTTAGAAACCTTGCTTCCCTTGTTTTCCATGTCTAATCCTACTTGTTGCTATAAAATTCTGAACATCAGCAAAATTATATTTCTTTTATTAAAGACTTTTCTCTTGTCAACATTTCACAGAAGGAAGGGTTGATGCAAATATCCTTAAGATTCATCTTGCCTGATACAAAGGAGATACAAGATGCCCATGACACAGAGCTAATGCTCATATTTATTTTGGTTCTAAAGCCATCATCACTCATCATCATCAGCCATCATCAACATCAACAATTGATTGGGTACATGGACCTGACACATTACCAGATGAGCAGATCCTAGTTTTCCTAAGCTTCTTTAAAAACACATGCTGCAGATCTGTATAATAACTATATAGAACCCAAAGGGAAAGAATTACAACCAGTTGTTTAACAACTGTTCAAAATTACGACAGGTTTATAAAAAGCTACATATGGCCCACTCATGAAGTTATGACTGCTGCCTCATCCCATGGTCATCTGATTGCCTATCAGGTGCTTGGCCACCAGTCTGCATTTATGACCGATTGCAGCATCCTGCAGTCAGGTGATGGGTTTCGTTTTTCTGGTTTCTGACAATTTGTTTGCCCGTTTCCAGCCAAAAAAAAACATCCATTTTGGAAAAATGGATTTGCTTAACGACCACATGATTTACTTCATGACTGTCGTGGTTCACTTTACCAGTCATAAAAATGTTTATGAAGGATTTGTAACCACCCTGACATATTATATTTGTGTTTTAAAATTTGCATTTATACTTTCCATTAATAATAACATCCTTTTTAAGGGAAACTTGATTGACTCATGAATAGGCCCATTGTTTTTTTTTCTTGTTTTCTTCCAGAATGGCTAGATGGTGGTGGTGACAATGGTAATGATTCAGCCTAGCCACCAGTCTTTGTATTCCTTTGGTATTCATATAAGTAATAACTAAGCTCAACCTAGCTTTAATTTCAGATTAGACAAGGTTAGTTAGATGCTGGGCTTAATTTCAGCAAGTAACCACAAAAGGAAGGTTGAATTGAATTAGTCAGCATACATTTATTTTGGTAAATAGAAGCCCATTGAAAGTGTAGAAATGCAGAGTGCTAGGATTCTGGAAAGCAAACAACCATTTAAAGGTTCAGAATGATTCCAGAGCAACAGCAGTGCAATCTGGTGCCTATTTATTCAGAAATAAAATAAATATATTCTGTTTCTCTCTTTGTGAAGCCTCCTAAAATATATCTATATATCACCCCAAAGAGTGACTGTTCAGCTTTCCCTTTACATTTGTGTACTTGGGGACATTCGTAAAGGCACCAACACACCCATATGGCTGTTTTGGCATGTAGAGTTTGGCATCCTACAGACTGAGTCATCTTTTCTTTTTAAGAAAAGTATGTGAGGAGGGAAAGACTTGGTGTGCAATAGACAATAACTGTAAGATCATTGTGTGCTGCTCACACCCATTCCTCCTCCTCCTCCTCCTAGCTATCATGCCATATCGATAAATGAGAAAAGTCTTTTTTTTCATTAGTATCAATGAAGAACTAATTATTCTGATCCACTTGTAGTTTGTGCTGTGATTCTTAGCACAGCAAAGGTGGGACAGGGTGTAACAAATGGACCAGAAAAACAGAGTATAACTGATTAATTCTCATCTCTTTCTTGCCTATCCTGGAATGTTTTTGAAATATAGATAAGTGTTTCCAATAAAGGAGAAAATTTGTAGCTCAGGGTTAAAGGGCACTGATGATGTTACCTAGTTTGGATAATAAAATGTCTGCAAGAAAACAACCAAGCTCAGAGACCACAGGGGACTCTGACCTCAAATAAGTGTTTGAACCTTTGGGGTAAATTTTGGGTAAAACAAAATCTTGATAGCTAGATTAGGATGTAGACTATTTCAGGACAACAGTGGATGAGCAGGAAAGCCACAAATATGAATTGAGTTCTGTAAAAACACCCACCTCTTGCTCCTTAATGTTTATCCTTTTTTCATCATTTGTTGCTGTCCAAATTGCAACTTAACACCCAGGCACAATTTGTCTCAATTAAGAGTTTTATTCATTGCAAAGAAGCTTACTACATCCCATACCCACAAATCGACAGAAGAAATGTTCTGATTTCTCTAAATATTTATTCCACCCACTTGAAGACTTTTTCCTACCTCTCTTCTCTTCGCCAACCAAAGTAGTAATCTAAACACCCACAAGGTGAAGAGAAAAAAAACCCTCTCTGTTTCTTAAAAAAGAAAGATAAAGGACATGGCCATGTTATATAGTTGACTTGGCAACAGTATGGAAGTGGTTTTTGGTCAATTTGATGTGGAATTGTTTTTGACTTCCAAATCTAGTCAAGAATCTAGAGACTTCCCACTGATGTGAGCCCAACCTTAGCATTTTGGGAGGGCCCCTCTCTGAGAGAGATGGGCAGATGGTTCAAAGATGTGAAAAATAAATAAATGAAAGTGTTGAGATCAACTAAGGTCAGCTAAGTGCTGCTTATGCATGACATTGTGCAAGACATTGTCTAAACCAAATTCCAGAGTATTCCAGTTATTTACTGGATAAGGAAAAGTACTGTATATTTCCCGTTAGTGGACTTTTCTCCTGAACATTTTGAAAAAAGGTTTTGTTCAGTGGCAATTGCGATAAAGAGGACCCAGGCCTAATGCTGGTATTAACCCATAGCTAACTATTAAATCTGATGAAACTATAGTTAAATAAATTTAGTTTATTAATAATAGTTAGCTATTAAATTTTATGCTGCCCCCCTCGCCCATATCCCCTCTTATTAGGTGTACGGTTGATGTGGAAAGTGGTCCAAGTTGAGGTAGGACCACTCAAGGCTGTGACTCCTTAGCTGGGAGAGTGACTCTATAGATCCCAGGGGCAACATCAAAGCTCTCTGTCCAGAAGGATGCTCGGCTAGGCACAGCTAATGTTTTGCACAGAACCCTCAAACTCCTAACTCTCTGATGCAGAACCCAAGATTGAGGAAGACACATACTCCCCTAAGAGTGAGAAAGGATTTCTTTTTTAATTATTAATCCAGCTTTTTATTTATATGTGAATTGATATTTATCAATAGCATTTTATATATGTTTGTTTGACTGTATGACAGTTTTGATCTTTGACTGTAAATAAGTAAAGAATTCCTGTAAGAAAGATTTTTTTAAAAAAATGTTTAAGCTTCTGAGACCTGTTCTAGCTGGTTCAACCTCAACCAATCGTTTTATTTCATTATTTTTTTTAAAAAAAAAAAGTCCCAAAGTCTACTTATGTCATCAGTCAGTTAAAAAAAAGGAAGTGTCTCTTCTTGTGGGAAAGACGCTTGTTTCTTACAAGGCAGGTGATATGAGTCAGTATATAAAGCCCTCAGCTTTGCAAGAGGTTAGACCTTTAGATGTTAGGACTGTAGAAGCACTGCAATCTAAAGAGAGAAAACTAAAAATGCCTTGGCTGTTTATGTGGCACACCGCTTCAGCTGAAATAAAGACATGTGAGCTGGCAGACAGCAAAGATCACCGAAAGAAGACAAAGGCTTTGTAAGTATATCTTCTCTTTTGAAATTTATTTTAGGCAAAAAAAAGTTTCTTCTGCTCAGGTTACATTACTGGGTATTGGGCCCCCGATTTGGTAAAAGCATGATCGCCAACTGTTTTGCAGGCCTCCAGTTTATTCCAAGGCAGGAATCCAAATTATGAATCAAAAATCCAAAGAACATCAGCTTTGGGTTGCAAATTCCAGGTGATGAATCGATAGCAAGGAATTTGGGTTTCTGCTCAGTAACCCAAATAAAACTGATAATTACCAACCTAAAGTTAGTAATTAACAAAATGTATCTTTGTTCAAGCCTTAATGGGAGATAGATAGAACAGAATGAAGAAATTACATTTGAATAAATATCATACTGGTCAAAACCCGTACAGAAAACTTTGTTTTAAGCAGTTTGCTTTTTTTTAAAAAAAAAAAATCAATATTTTCATTTTTTTAAAAAAAAAAAAGAACACACCTGCATTTTTAGACAGAATGCATTTTTTTTTAAAGGGATCGAACTTTCAGTGTTCTTATGAACGAGTACAGGATACTTTTCTCTTTATGTCTGTCTGTGTGTGTGTGTATGTGCATGCATTAGAGCAGCCTTTTTAGCTTAAAAACGCAGTGGTTCCCCTAGGCTTTTTTGTGGTCTTAGCAGCAGCAGCAGCAGCAAAATGCCAGTTAACAGTATTACGCAGTATTTGTTGTGTGTGTGAAAGAAAAGTCTTTGATTCTTAGATGGAAATTATTGTTCCACCACCCACCTACTTAGTATTTTCTCATATACGGGTACCTAAGCAAGGAACATGAAACATTTCAGAAGAGTTATGATGAACTTAAAAAACACTTAAAACTTTGCATATGCGTCATCTTCAAGTGGATGAAACAGAGGCAAAGAAGGACTTAGACATTCAAAAATTTCTCAAAGCCCACAGACTTTGCTAGATCTCTTTTTTATATTTCTCCTTCTGGGTTAGTGAGTGTCAAGTGATAGAGTAGTCCTATAGTAAATTATTTCAAAATCTTTCCATCAAAGCACAGTGAATGGAGATGATTGGTAAGCTATTCATTGTAACTCTGAGGGGACCTCCTGTTTCTGCCTGACCTGTATGGTTATAGAGCAGAACGAATATGTTCTGCATCTGTCAGGATGGAAGAAAATCATAGCACCTGCCCTCTGGAATTCCCCACCGCTTAAGCGATCTAAATGGTTCCCACCTGTAGATTCCAACCTGGTTATTTCCCAGGTTTTGGTTTGTGTAGCCCCCCTATAGATTTTTCTATGTTAGCAAGATTTCTTTCTTTCTTTCTTTCTTTCTTTCTTTCTTTCTTTCTTTCTTTCTTTCTTTCTTTCTTTCTTTCTTTCTTTCTTTCTTTCTTTCTTTCTTTCTCTTTCTTTCTTTCTTTCTTTTTCTTTCTTTCTTTCTTTTTCTTTGTTTCTTTGTTTCTCTTTTTTTCTTTCTTTCTTTTTTCTTTCTTTCTTTTTTTCTTTCCTTCTTCCTTCCTTCTCTTCCTTCCTTGTTTTCTTTCTTTTCTTTCTTTCTTTTTTGGATGTACATTGTTCTTTTTATTGTTACAATCTTTAATGCCATCCAAAGCCTTTACAGAATTGGGCATCATTTTAAATGTAACAAAGAATGAAATAATTAATTTAATATTAAATTTCAATGTAATCTAATTTAATAAATGTCAATTTAATAAATAATAGATTATTTAAAATAATAACAAAGTAGTAATAGATTTAATAAATAAGCTGATTAGAAATTACAACCATGAGTCATAAAAATTCATTTCTCTTCTTCCTCTATTCCCCTTCTGATTTGATCCCATTTATAGATCTAAGGAGAGAGGCTAGTAGAATAAGTTTAGTCAAGGCAGAGGTGGCTTGGAATCCTCAGACATAGGGATCCTTGACAAGGTCTTCAGCCTTTAAAAAAAAATGTCATGGTGTACTGAAGGGTTAAGGTGTGCCCATGTACCTAGACATGTACCTAGAACAGAAAGCAATGAGGATGGACTGGAAGGTAGAACTGGGTTGTAGGTCAGTCCTCCAGACAACCTCAATGTGTACAGATTAAGGCAATCAGATGATAGCAAAGAAGTACATGCATTAAAAAAACTATCTCTTCTGCCAACTAGTGGCCAACAGCACTCTGCTAGGTCAAATCTGATAGCGTTAGTAGTGATGCAACCTGCTGATGGGGCTTCATCTTTAGAGAATGCTCTGAGCCATGGCTGTCTTCTTCTATAATTGCAGCTAATAGCTGCAAGCTTTGGACATCAAAAGAGATCTTTTCAGCCTTTGGAACTTCTACTTCAGAAGTATGTTAAAATATATCTCATGAAGGATCAAATGCCAAAGTCTAGAAGAGCATGGAATACAAAAGCTGGCTTTAGAACATAAAGGAACTATGGAGTTCATAAAAACTGTATAATACCATCTACTCACTGTAAAAACACTTTTAAACCTGCTCTATATTAATTTTGAAAGATGTCTCTTTGAAATTAGTTTTATTAATGAATAAATATGCAAATGACGTGCTTGCAGTTTTCATAAATTAAATGACTATTGTTTGTTAAATTCAAATCCACAATTTTAAATTTACTCAACAAATTAAAATGTTTAGTACTGTGTCTTTATAGATGTAAATTGCTATATAAGAAATCTAATTAATTTAGTTCTTCCAAAGTCATATCAAACTTATTTCTGTAGAAATAAGCTAAGGGGGAAAATCAGTGGAAATACTTTCTTTGGGTTCTGAGCAAATTGGCCTGAACAGCAATGAAGCTCAATTAATTTGAATATAGAATTTGGTTCTCCAGATATTTATTTGGAGTTTGAAAGCCATCCTAGCCATCTTATTGTAAGAAACTAGCACAGAACAAAAATATTCTGACATTGATACTAGTTACTGTCTTTTGCACAGAATGGTTAATTCATGAAGGTCCATAATTTAAATGTTTCCTTCAGTTGTTTATATTACAACTTTCTTGGATTTTGTTGATATATTTCTGTAAAGCACTACTAGATTTATTCACAGTAAATGATTAAATATATTCTCTAATTTGTTTGTTAGGGGTGTGGAAGCAAAAAAATATTTTATGGGTCTTGTGCCGCCCATTGAATCAGCTGACATGAAATACTCCAGTATTAATATAAGCTTCTGTTTGGGTTTATCTCAGTTAATGATTTCAGTAGGTTGTCAACAATTGTAACGGGGTTATAATTATCAAATTATGGCATCAAATCTCTATCCAGCTATAGCATTTGCAGGAGAAAATGGAGGCTGGCAATAAATTAGCTTATTATAAGATTCAGTTCAAAGAATTTTCAAGTTGAACTAGAGAAGGATCTTTAAATTGCTTTCAAAAACCAGTTGTGAAGTGTAAAGCAATAGCACTTAGCCAATAGCGATAGCACTTAGAATTATATACCATTTCACAGTGCTTTTCAGCCCTTTTTAAGCAGTTTACAGAGTCAGCACATTGCCCCCAACAATCTGGGTTCTCATTTTATTGACCTTGGAAGGATGGAAGGCTTAGTCAATCTTGAGCCCATCAGGATCAAATTCCAGACTATGGGCAGAGTTAGCCTGTAATACTGCATTCTAACCACTGCACTACCAGGGCTCTGTATATAAATACATAAGAGTCTGAAGTTGATTTTCTTTCCTGCCTCCAGTATTGTGGCCTTCACTTTTTGTTTAATTTCATCCAAGGAAAAGACTCAGTCAGGGAAATGTTATCAATGTCCCTCCCTGCCTTTCCCAGGCAATACTGGTTCAATGAATCATCCAGAATATTAATATTATCTGGGGAAGAAATAGGATGTAAACATGATTTATAAATATATCCTGTATGCTCACATTTCTCACTGATAGTATCTAATTCATTTTAGTATTCATTTTAGTTTAGTTGCTGTTTCTTTTGTTTTTAAGTATACATTATCTGAGAGAATACTCTGTCAAAGAGAAAGATGGGGTAGAAGACGGTTAAATAAATAAGCATTAAAATATTTAGTAAATATAAACCTTTAAAAATATTTCTCTCCCCCCCCACCCCCTTTACTGCACAGACATCATATACACCATTGTCTCATCTTTTCCATTTTTTTCAAACAGTTTGTATTTTTTTTATGTCTTTTCAGACTTTCTGCAGAAGAAGTTATCCAGTGGTCCCAGTCCCTAGAAAAGCTTTTGGCAACCCAATGTAAGCATTTCTTTCTAACTACTTGGAGTATATAACCTTGAAAGAAACTTGGAAAAATGCAGGTGTCACTTTCTTAAAATATGCCTTGACTGAGAAGCATGTTCCAGAGCACTGGTGTCGTCCTTCAGATATTTTAAAAACTAATTCTATTTATTCGACAAAATATTTTGAGCCCTGGTTTAATGACTTTTCATATGTACATATAGGCACATACTGTACGACCAAACAATATTCTCTGACACTAATAGAGACCATAGTTATGTATATACAGTGGTACCTTGGTACTCAACTGCTTTGAAACTCATTGAATTTGGTATTCAATGCATTTTGATACAAATTTTTTTGTCCCAGTACTCATTGTTCGCTTGGTACTCAACGCACAAGCTAGAAATTATCGGCTTGTAGCTTTCTAGTACTTTTCTATCTAGAAAACAGCTAATTCCTGTACCATTTCTGTAAAATATTAGTAGGATGTTCATTTTTTCCTTCCTTCAACCTATTTATAATCAATGATTCAATTAACTGAGAAATTGCTCACAAGTTGATCACTTGACTTTTTTTGGATAACTCACTAATAATTCCAGTCACAAAATATCACATTTGCATAAAGTTGGATGAGAAAGTTCAAAAATAGTTCCGGAAGACTGAAGTAGTCAAAGTCCACAAACTTTCTGGAGATCTTTTTCCCTTTCTTTTTCCTAATAAAGCTATACTACAAGTTTCCAGCAATGTTGTATATCTTCAAATTCAGTGTCCTCCACCTGATTTAAGATAATGGCTGAAATCATGTTGATGTTTCTATTCACTGTAGGTGGTCAAGAGGTATTCAGAGAATTTTTGAAATCAGAATTCAGTGATGAAAATATTGAGTTTTGGCTGACATGTGAAGACTATAAGAAAACACAGGCTGATCGTTTACAAGGCAAAGCAGAAAAGATTTACCAAGAGTTTGTCAAGTCAGATGCCAGAAAACAAGTAAGCTCTAAATCAATCAATCATTGACTTGAATAATTGGACTGGAACATTCATATTCTAAGATAATAATTTTCATATGGTAGAATTATTCTAAGATTGATTTTATATCACTTCAGTGTTTTTCTCCCTTTTATCTTGAAATAAAAGACAGTATGCCCCTTATGAGGATGAGGTCCCACACTCACGAACAAACTGTTTGTCGTATGTTAAGGATGAAATCCCACAATCATTATTTAATTTGCTATTTATGGAATAAACCCTCAGTTACATGCAAACATCTTTTCTTACTGAAAGAGGCTACTTGCAAATTGTCTGAACTGAATCAGTTATATGAATATTGAATTATGAGGGTCTATACTGCTATTTGCATTATTATTAAGGATATTATGAAACAGGTTTCTAAACTGTACTCAGCTTTATATACTTTCAAGAAGAAACATACCCAGCAGTATACCATACACTATGGGCTAAAGAACCATAAATCATCCTTATTTTTCATGTCTCCATCTCATAGTCTTAAATGTATACCTTTACAGGCTATTCTAGTCCCTCCAACAATTTTTTTTTAAGATGCCAAAGTTCCCATACCCATACCAATTTTATTTATAAAATTTATATCCCACCATCTCATAATATCAGTGTTCTGAGAAATATGATCTCTGTTTTGGGATTTATCTCATTTCTCAATAACTACTCAAACGTACAATTTAGCAACAATTCAGATCACATGGAGTTTGTATTTAAACATTACTATATCAATGGGATAGTTTTTATAAAGATGTTGAAGTTTCATTTTGATCTCCCTAGGTCAACATTGACTTTCACATAAGAAAATCTGTAGCCAAGAAGATTCAAGATCCCACACCTTCAAGTTTTGATGAGGCTCAGAGACTTGTGTATGTATTGATGGAGAGAGACTCTTATCCAAGATTCCTTAAATCTCAACATTACTATAACTTTCTAAACAAGGTTCAAAGCAACCATCTCAAGTGAAAACTGAGGATCAGCTCTGAAGTTTTGAGCGTTGCTGTGCTTCAGTATACTAAGTGGGACTGTTGGAACTAAGATGGCAAGGAAATGATGGAACTCTTAAAACAAGAGATAGTCTGCAATCTAGCAAGATAAAGTGTCTGGAACATCCCTTTATAAGGAGAAAGAAGACAGAATAAAAGAAATAGAGGCAATGCTGCCTTGATACTGATCAGCTAAGGTTCACTCTACACACACACACACACACAAACACACACACACACACCCTTCTAATATTCTTTCACGTCACACATATCAAATGTTGTGAACATTTTGAGTTTAATCGCATAGCTATCAAGACAAATTTTAGGAAGTTTACATTCTGTGCATTATTTCTTTCTTAAGCATTTTATTTTGTAGAGCTAGATGTATGACCTTGAAAGGTATTGCTTATGAGGTATAAGGAGTATATTGAGTGCAAAGTTGTGCTTTCATTTTATGCTCCATGGTTCAGGCAAATTTATGCAAATCATGCTTGCATAGATTCAAGAGATAAACATGTATATATGAACAATGCCAAAGTTGATCTAGGCTTTACAAATAAGTTTTGAATTTAGCACAAATCATTATCAGATATTGCATTATTTATTCATGAGAAATTTTAGGAAGTAGGATATTCTTCAAGACAATTTGTCATGGTCACTATGGCATATAATCAGTCCAAACCTTCTGTGAAAGAATTTGGAAAACAACCTGGTATTCACAACAACCTTGACTAATTATATTTGGCAGTCAGTCAAAGGTCTCTCTCCATCCCACCCACCCACCATCCCTGGGATTACAAAACCACGGAGTTTTTTCCAAGCATAGCAAGCTGTAATATCTATCTAGTTGGCTGAGGCAATTTGTTGGGATGCTGTGTTAAATCTAACTCATATTGACAATACGTGGCCATCCCTAGAGGCACAAAAGCCTATGGCTAAAAAAGCAAGTGGCCCCCTTATGCATTGCTTCAAATGAAAAGAAAAAGCTCATTATCCCAAAAGAGGACAGGAAAGGGTACTGATTTTATATGCTATAATTCAATAAAATATTTCTCTGCTAGTGACATACGTGCTTGCACAATCTGGTGTGTGGATTGTTGGTGATGATGATAAGCTATTTCAAGTCTCCTGCTCTTCCTTCTATGGGTACTTTCTCTTTCAAGTAGATTTGGACTGATTAGCCCTTCAGTAGAGGATACCTTCAAAGTCAGATCTGGCCTCTGTAAAATCAGACACATGGCCTCATTCCCAACTAACTCCCTGCAAAACTGAACTGTGATTTATTGGTTTGTTCTTTTACTAGCTGGATCCTGAATTCAAACAATACTGGACTGATATATTTCCAGTCAGTCTTACTGGTTTTTTTTTTGTTGTTGTTTTGCAACTGATTAAGGGGCAAATAGTGGAAGTTTATCCCATCAGAATATTGTCATTCCTTTGGTTCAAATTTATTTAAACTCATTAAAACTATGGGGAATGGAGGAAAGTATATTCAAAATAGACTTGTCCAGATACCACTCTTCTTGCAGGAGAGATGACAGGTGGTCAGCCACCCCACAAATAAGCTGAACTGATCTTTCAACAGCTTTGGATCCTACAACTAGTGAATTTAAGGAAAGTTTATGGGATGAAAGTAAATAAACTAGATGCACAGAAACATACATAATCATACACACTTGCTCACAGATTGTCATATTGCTGTGAATAATGTGAGTTTGTGGTTTAAGGTTTTGGAGTAAAGTTCACATGATTTGGTGATTTTCTTCCCCAATTGTCTGCCTTCATCTTTCTACATTGTTCTGAAGAGCCTCCTTATCTTTCTTAAGGGATTCAAAAAGAAAATTGCTACAAAGAGGAGAAAGAGGCAGAACACCTTTATGTCTATGGGCTGGAACAAACTGCCTTAATTTAGCTCATATCCAAGTCATTATGTTTAGAGGTGTTAACCCTTGCTCTTAAAATAATTATTACTTGCCCCAGTATATCCCATTAAATATATATGTATTTGATATCCATGGTTTATGAAACTGAGTGTATTATTTGTTTCTGTAAATATTGATAGACTGGTTCTTGATTTTCTGGAAATATAAGCTAATATTTAAATAAGTATGTATCATCTATATGTAAGTGATATTAATATTTTGTGCATTGCAAATGGTAAGCTATAACTAATGACCACCGAATTAAAATATATTGTATTAATATATATATTGTAATCATTTGTGCTTCAGTAACTATTCTTTCTTTGTTATTAACAACTTTGAAAAGGATATCAAGCACAATATCAAACTTGATTGACAGCAATGAATTATTCAGGTATGTTTAGCAATTGGAAATAATTTGTAATGACCGATCTCTTGAATCTACAGAGCTATTTTCTTTTCCAGCATGTCAAGTAATGTCATGCTTATTCAACTTTATTAACTTAACTATAAGAAAGGCTGAACCATAAAAAAAAAAAACAGTTTAAACTCGTACATAAGGTTAATAGCTACCATTCATTTCCAAAAACACTGGTTTGGTTGTCTGGACTCCTTTCAATCAGTGTCTTGCCTCAATTTTAGAACTGAAATTCGAGAATGCAAATATGTAAAATAGTTTTCAATCAAGTGTGCTTCCCCCCCCCTTAAACCAGTAATCTAGAAGGGGGATTAAAGGCAAGGTTTGATTGCTATGGTATTTGTCAATTATATCTTGCCTTCTATCAAGAACTACCTAAAACTGAAGACTGATCTCATAATTTGAAGTGAAGTGTCATCAGTATGCTGTTGATGTATTGGCCTTTTCATCACATTCATCTGGAAGTATGTGAGCACTGAACCAGTGCATTAAATTGGTAATATATTGATTGATTGACCTGAAATTCAATGTTCTTAATAAATTATCACCACATAACTTGAAGAAGTTCCTAATCTTGGCCCTATAATTCTAGTTCCACAGAGCACTACACTATCTGAAACTGATTCCCACCTCCCAGAGATAGTTTGGACATATTTATTCCTGTAGTGATAGTATCCTGTCTGTATTGGATATGGAGCTGGTCTTTCAAGTTAGTAGCTATATGAACACAAAATAAAGTTATCCAGCCACTGACTAGAATAAGGTAGCACATATCTTTCCAATTTTAAAACAGGTAATCTGGATTTCTTTTCCAGTATGATTTAAGATGTCTGCCTTAAACTTTTAAATCTTAAACCGTGTGGAAACTACAGAGCTGTGTATTCTCATGTGATTGTCTCCAGATAATCATTTGCCTTAGAAGTCCTTCTTCAACTTTATCTTTGGAAATGATAATGTTAGTACAGTAAGTTATTGAGTTGTGGTTCCCTCACTTAGGAAAACTATCTTCTGAAATTCAGTCACCACTGGCCCTGCTTTTGTTATTCATTTATTCTATATTTCCTCTGAAAGATCAAGGCAAAAATGTGATGGCCTTTCATTAATTTATTCCTAACCCTACCCTGTGACAATGTACTATGAGACAGAGAGAGAGAGACTACTCTAAGCCAGTCAATGAGGTCCAATGAGATCAGTGGCTGAGGAAATATGAATGTGTGTCTCTTTGGTCCTAAATCAAAACCTAAACCAGTATACAACAGTATACCACACAACATTGATAATTTTGCTATGAGACAAAGTCCTTTCAATTTCTTCAAAGTTGGTAGCATTTTGGATTGAGATTTCTCTTTTTTAAATCTTAAGACTATTAAAGTGTTTTGCTTTCACCCTAATACTAGGATTAACTCAGAACATTTTGCTACCTGAAATAGAACAGTGGATAATGTCTAGCACACCTTCCCTCCCCTGAAAAAATCAAGACATACCTTACCACCCTTAGCACACAAACTAGAATATCTCCCCAAAATATCTGAATAAAAAACTGAGAAAAATATTATTAGAATTGATTTTTTTTTCATGACATACAAACGCTGCTTAATGATAAGGCCAGCCATATATTTGACTGTTTATGTTGTTCCATTACAGTCATAGACCAGCATAAGAATACAAACAAAAGTTAAAAAAAACCTAAAAGATTATTTGTCTGTGTGTTTGTGTGTGTGCTTGTTTAAAAAACAAAACTCTAAAGGAAAACCTAAAAAGATGGATTAAAATTCATAAAAATAACATAAAAGATAACTAAATCTATTATCATAGAAAACTCAAATAACAAATTAAATACTCATTAAGGCTAGTTTGAAGCATGGCTCATCATCCGATTTTAATCACTGCTACAGAAACTGGCAACGTATGTTGTAGCAGGATACTATATATAGAATTGTATATAGTTTATGTATAGAATTGTCCTGTGCACTCCGGATATTTATAGAGTATTGGTGAAATGAGGCTAGTATGGATGTTTGTATAGTAGAGGCACTGAAGGAGCACATGCTCTGTTATTTTTCTATGTCCAGTCACAAGGACTTTGCCTCTTCCAGTAGGGAATTTTCCTGTATTGGCCTTCAAGGACAGCTGAAGTGAGGGCATGCCATCATGTCAATGTAAAGGCCCTCTGGTGGCATTTGTGTTGTTTACACTGGCCTGCAAGAAGCAGCTTGCCTTTAACTTGACAAGATGTATTACAGTGCAGAGACAAAGTGTTTCTCATTCCTGAGCTAAAGAGATGGCATATTTTCTTTGATGAAGTACTCTGCAGGGATTTCAGTGGAGGGAAGGGTCAAAATGGCAGTCATAGTTCCATGATTGAAGTTCTGCCCTTTGTACATTCCACATCACTGTACATACAAAAGGGAAAAGGCTTCCATCACAAGCACCACCTCAACTTTTCTCACGTACTCCCTACCTTCCGCAGATGCCACTGGTCCTCTGCATCACCTTGAAGCCTCAACTCAGAAACAAGGCAGAGGGAAATAATATGGCCACATGCTTTGTTTTCCTTTACTTCTGCAAGCAAGAGTTGTCCTGCTCTGGAAAGTATTTTGGAAGGCGTGCTTGCAATGTTAAAGGAAAGCGCTTCTTCAAAGATTTGTACAGCCCTATTTTAAAAAATGGAAAGATTCTAGGACTTTTTGAATTTAGTGAATATTTTCCCAATTCTTAAAAATTTAATAGAAAGCAAATGTGAAGGATTTCATTAAAAAATAAAAATTGCTTGGTAGCCAACTTCCCCAGAATGCAAAATCTAAGCTTATTGAGAGCCTGACTGATGTTAAGCAGCATTTAAAAGTTATGAAGACATTTGATGTGTGCAAGAAAAGCAGAGCAAAATCTTTTGAGCTGATGAATTGTAGGGCTGGACTGAGCTGCATAATCAAATCTACATTTCATTGTGTTGACTTGTTAAAAACTCTAGACACATTGCAGAGGTTATTTATCAAGAAGGTCGGTAACTGGCAAAGCTAAATCATGAGGCCAGAGACTTTTTCTGCCTGGGTAGAATTTTTCATGGAAAAAACAAAGCATAATTCACAATGGCAATATTGCCTTACAAGAGCAATTTACATTTTGCTTGCATCTTTTCCACTTGAAATTCTAGAGCCTCTGCCAAAGAAGACCACAGTGCCTGTTGATAGCTGATGTCAAACTCTCAAAACAATACCTGTGTTTTGGAATCACTAAGTGATACCAAATAGAATTGCAAGGAGTATAGCCCTGAGCCTTAAAACATTTATGATGGACATAAATAAAAAGAAAGCTGTTGTTGATTGCATCTTTGCAATCTTGCTATGTCCCAGATTTAAAAAAAACACCTGTTTTTCACTTTTCCACTTTTAGGTCAGACTCTTTCAAGTCTTCCATACTTCAGATCTATAATTGTTTCATTTCTGTTTAAAGATATCAGCACAACTAATATATGAACCACTTTAACAAGGATAGAGCCATAAGGCCACATGAAACCATTGTCCTATGCTTAAAAGTCTTTACAAGTGATATTCTCAGATCTGGGATAATTTATCCCGTCTAGACTTTCAGCTTTGGTAGAGCAAATCAATTTATCAGAGGAGAATGGATGGCCATTCATATATGATGGTGATGCCATGCACGCTTCAGTCCTGTCTATACTCCACTGGTGTATGCCCACTAATAGACTAGTTCTGTAGGAATTCAACCTGCATAGGAAATTAAAGGTTATCTAACTATATCATAAAGCTTCTGTTGAGAGAAAAACCAGAAGACACCTTTGGCAAGTCTTGGAAAGACAAGGCAAGAGAAAGCAAAGGCTGAGATGGGGAATATGACACTAAACTAGAATATAGGGGGAAATTGTAGCATAGTGGAAACCTAGGATAAGAGAAAAAGAAGAATCAAAGTCCTGGATGCAAATGGCAGGGAAAACCTTAACATCACTGCTGTTTTTTTGACAACAATCACAGACTGCTAAGGATTCAGGAGATATTTTAGTAAACAACTCTCTGAAGCTACCATTGAGAAGAACCTCCTCCTTGCAGGTTCAGAGGAAAGTCATTATAAAGAAACTAAAGAATAAGGCTCTGGTTTAATGTCCTGGGTAATGGGTTGATTTTAAAATGAAAATCATTCTATTATTAATGTTTTATATAATCCTGTCCCCTTCAGTTCAATTTTTTTTTTAAGAAGACCTTGTAAGAATCTTGTTCAGAATAAATACTTTTAATCTGAGAAAAAAACTTGGACAATGGAGACATCTGAATGTCTCATTTCTACCATACTTGTAATATTATATGGGAAAAACTTTGTGAAACAGAAGGAAAAGTCACTAGATAATGGTCAGATACGGGGCAGTTGAGCCTGCCAAAGGAATGAGGGCATGGCAAACCTCTCAGAAGGGACCCTCCCTAGTTTCTTGGATTGTAAAGGCAAGTGGAGAGAGATCTACTTTCAAACTTGCAAGATTCTGTTAATATTACTTTTCAATAATGTAAGAACTACTACCTCTTCTCTGACTACCTTGCAAGGCTAACAATACTCAGCCATATGGAGTGGAAGCTACTTACTATTTCTTTTTTTTTTCTTTCCTTTCTGTTCTTTATCTTTAACTTTTTTGTTTATCTTATTTCTGTATTGGTTTGTGTTAGTTTTTTATGTTCTCTTTAAAACTTTTAATAAAAAATATATTAAAAAGATAATGTTGAAAGAAAAACTGCTTAGGAAAGAAGGTTCAATTTAGTTACCAGAAACTTCAGTGACAGCAGCGTGTTTCTGGGGTGGTTGACAAAATGGAGCTGGGAGTGGGTGGGTTTTTATACTTTTGGGGGTTTTGTGTTTGGATTTGTTCCTGTTTGAGGTTATTCCTGTTCCTGTGCAATGAACTTTGACCTGAGGTTCAGTGTACTCTTTTGGTATTCTAATGGCAGTGGGTTAATCCTATTATGTCCTAAAGGTCATGTATTTAGATTTTGGGTGGGGGATGTAGATTTTAGGGGTCTTTATCTTTCTAACCCCATCAGCTCCAAGCTTCCTGGCCCCAGTCTTCCTGAATAGGATGATCAAATCTGCATTTCTAAAAGCTGGTTTCTGCTGAGTTTCTGCTTGGGGGAGACTGAGATGTTTCTGCCTAAGATTTTCTATTATTCCTTTGAGGAAATATAATATTCTGCCTTTTTTAATATCACCCAAAATATTTCCTTCTGGGAGGGGAGGGGGATTGCTGACTTCCTAAAATAGCTAAATAGCTAGAGATAGGAGAAAAAGACTGAGATAAAGAGGTCGATAGAAAGAAAATGAAAGAGGCTTGGGAGGGAAGTAATAAGTATCTTACTTCCCACAATTTCTTTCCTTGATCCCATCAAAGCTCCCCTATGCTTGCAATTAAATGAAATAATTACCTA
Organism: Azemiops feae; assembly: GCA_023970755.1. Taxonomy (NCBI): domain Eukaryota; kingdom Metazoa; phylum Chordata; class Lepidosauria; order Squamata; family Viperidae; genus Azemiops; species Azemiops feae. The sequence continues at coordinate 724,867 of JALGBA010000113.1, forward strand.
GCTTGCACACCAGACATACATTCCAAGCACTATATTACACACTAGCTTACATTTCTTTCTCTTGTATGAATTGCTCATTGCTCTTAAAGTTTTAGAAACTCTCAGTTAAAAATCTGGAAGCTATCACGATTTCATTACAAATTTTTACCTAATCACAAAAAGGAGGCCATTCCAGATCAGATCTGGCTTCACAACAGGTGAAGTTACATACTGTATGGGGCAGGAAAAAACTAAAATGAAGAAAAGCTTACAGACTTATTTCCATTCATTTGAACTTGCTTTGTCAAATACCTTTCTGAGTTATGATGGCAAGAGCTAAGGCAAATTTATCTATGAAAGCCTACTTGCAGAAATACTCCAGTTTCTTTAGCAACATTGCCTATACTGTTAAGGAATAAACAGCAGATCCAAAACTTAAGATATCTCTCCATTAGCCTGCCATGAGTATGGCACTATATATTTGTTGTCATACCATAGCAATGAACATTGGTGATACCATGATTTCCAATGTTATGCACATAAATGTATTTAATGAAATAAAGCAGTGGAAACCAACCAATGAATGTTGTCCAAAAGCCAATGTTGTCAAAATGCCCAGAATACATGGCAAAGGTGTTTAATTCTTTCCATTCCCGTTTGCCCTTGCCTCAGCTATGGATAAAATTCCAATGAAATCTCCAGATTTCACTATAATACTACAGTAATTGTTCTGTCCTCAGTACACGTTACGCTGTGTGCAGCTTGATATGCAGCTAAACCCACCTATCCTCCAATAAAACACTGTGTACATTTGGATACTTTATTAAAGGAACAGGATGGTGAAATTGGGAAAAATAGAAATATATACAATAAGAACCCAAATACAAAATAAGCAGTATTGAGTTGCTGGTGAACATAACAATTAACAAATAAAGATAAATAGAAATTTCACCATCGATGCTATGTGTATGGGATGTGGGTTTTGTCCCCAGATGACCATGTGCCACAGATTAGGCTGGATTCTTCCTGGTGCTTCTGATTCCTTCCAAATGCTAAAAGAAAAGGAGTCTGGCTTCCCAGGATGCACTTGTTTTGGGAATGAGGGTTCATGGGTAGATGACTCTTAAAAGGGGCTAGGTCAGCTTCCAAACAATTCAGATTGGTATTTGCCACTAGATGGGGCTAGAGAGCAACAACTATATATATGCAATCAAAACAAATAATATTGAGGAAGAGTTTTGCATGTTTAGAAAATCTTGACATGGACATCTATCTTATGAGCTAAAGCTTCATCAATGAACTCTAGAAAGAAGCACATAAATTGCTTTTCATCAACTACAGTTTATCACCTATAGACTGATTTAAGCAAACATAGTATATAATATACTAAACCAGGGTGCATTGAATTACTGAATGGTTCAAACAGAAGTACATGATTGCTTAGTTAATTATTAAATTATTAAAGTTTACACAATTTACCAGAACTTGCAATTATAGTTTATTTTTGGCCTTCTGAGCAGAATATTTACCTGAAGTTGACTGTGAACAGGATCTTAATTGTTAATGTCCTTTTAATTAGGAATACTATATCTGGTGTGCATGATTTCTGATTATCACTAGATGGAATCAAAGAGGCAAAGTTTTCTGCATGTCATTATAACATGCAGTGGTTGTTTGGTTTCTTGCACAGTGGAGATGGTAAACCTGTTCTTAGTCTACTCAGAACAGTCATAAGTACCAAGAACAGCTAGAAATTGAAATTATACCTTCAGTCTCCTTCATTTCATGGTATTTTTGCTATTTCTAACTTGCAGATTTTCCAGCTCAAGCAACCAAATGAAGATTTGTTTTGAGTAAATTTAAGGAAATAAAAGGAATTGTGGGAGGAATTGACATATTACAAAAATTGAGACCTACTATCAAGCTGAGACCTTGATAGTTACTGTTGCTATCAATTATGTAGAAAAGAAACCAAAGAGTAGGTTACATTTCTATATTATTCCCACACTGGATGAATACAAACATGTTTAACCTGGTTATGGAATTAATCCACTTTCTGGACTCACAACAAACCCTAAAATAATTAAACAGTTTCCAATAACACATTAACAACACACATACATACCCAACATAACAACCTAAACCAAGGTTAGCACTAGAGATGTACCCAACATGTTTAATTCACTCATTAAGTAATTTATAATATAAAAGTTATTGCAGGTTGCTATTTTCCTGGACAGACCCAGATATGTAAACCTCTTGCTGGCAAAAAGTCTGAACAATACTGGCATCGCATATTAGCTTTTAAAGCACCTGAGCAACCTTGCCATTCTCCCATATGCCATGATCTCCTTCCTTTTGATAGGACCACGTGTTGTTTCTCTGCCCCTTTGATTTGGTGATTCTCTGTTTTCATTCCTGTGCTTACTGTTCTCTGCTTTTTTGGACCTTTCTTATTTGTCCATGTCAGGCTATTGCATTCCTTCCCAATTTTGATCTCTTTGTTGCCCATCCTCCATTTTTTTTTCACCTCCCAGCCCTAATTCTGTTTCTAGGACCTGGTCCTTTTCTTTCCTTCCTTCCTTCTGCCCTACTCTGCATTTCAAATTTTATTTTCCTCATTTCCTGTTTCCACAACATCGATTTCATTGATAAACTTTCATTTATCTAATTACATTCAGGCTGCTGTTGTTGGGGATGCATAGCCAACAGGAAGAGCACTGAGGGAGTATGAGTATGTGTATTTAGGATTGTATGTTTCAGTATTTCGCATGTGTGTTATAAGGGTATGTACATGCCTTGGACATCAACTGAAGAAAGCTAGATTCAAGTACCCAAACCTTGGGTGACTATAGGCCAGCTGCTTTCATTTCAGCCCAATCTATTTCACAGAATTATTCTGGGGTTCATAGAAAGGAGACCTCCCATATAAAGCCCTCTTGAACTCAATATACCCTTGATATATGCATCAGTCAATCAATATATGTTTATTTTCCAAAACAACCATGTGTCCAGAAAGTAAGTATATGAACTGTTTCGTATATTTGGATTTGTAGAGTGGAAGCAGGTCTTTCGTTTATGCCTATTCAATTTATTCATCTGCCTGAATTTTAAGTTTTATAACTCAAAAAATAAATCCTAGATTTTTTGGAATATTAAAAAAAATGGATTCTGATGCAGATCTCTTGGAATACATAGTCAACGTAACTTTTTCCAGCTCTAATGGAAAGCAATGGCCAACAGATTAATGCCTTGGTTATCTTGAATTAGAAGAATAATCCTTGGAGAGAAATAAGTAGATAAATCAGAAGACCTACTTACAAAAACCAGAGTCCACTCTGTCACATACTAATAAATCTCAGAAATAAATCCCAGACTGATGCTACATAGCATTTACCTTTATTATTTATTCTTAACAGTCGGGTTTATCCAAGACAGTTAAAGAATGTGCTCCGTCATGAAATATAATATCATCAAAGTCACTCCTGTGTGTTTATTCTTTTAAACAAAGGGCTGCCATTCATTCCTTGAGAAAAGGTAAAATTAACAACTGTGGCTTAAAGTCACCAGACACCCTGTGATTTCTTGTTCAGCTGTCTCCCACATATTCATTCATTGAGACACGACCAAAAATGTTTCTAATTTCAGGAACAGAGTAGGGAGGTGTAACTAGCCTCATGACGTAGTTTCATATTTTACCCAGAGCATGTGCCATAAGTGAAAGAAGAAGCAACATGAGATATCTCTAAAAAGCAGAAATAATGCCATTAGACAGAGATTCCTATGTCTGGCTAAAAATTCTCGTTCTTGTTGCTCAGCAACCCATCATGTGAAAGAATAAAACAGGCCCACTGTTTTTCAAAGTGATTTCCTAATTTACTCCAGTTCTTTTACAAGAGGGGGGAGCTAGTGGCAATCACATATGATGGATTTGTAGACTCCACTTCCTTTGCAATTTTTGCAACTCCTTAAGATCAAGATATTTAAGGAGAATCCAAATGTCAAAACTTAATTATCTTTTTTCCCAGATGTGTGTGCCTCTCTATAAAAAAGCTTTCTGCATTTCTTCTTTACTTTTAACATGCTTTTGACTTTCTTAAGAATTTCTTCAGATAATAGTTATAAACTCAAAAGTTTGTAGTAGCAGTGTGTTCTTTTTTCATATATATATGTGTGTGTGTGTGTGTGTGTGTGTGTCTGTGTGTCTGTGTGTGTGTGTGTCTGTGTCTGTGTGTGTCTGTGTGTCTGTGTATGTGTTTATACACATACACATTACTCCATTTTCTGTAATGAAAAAAACGTTTTCACATACACACATACACACACAGAGACACACACACCTCTCATCTGCATCTTGATTAAAGTAAATAGAAGAAATCCAATCCTATTTCATCTTTGCAAATTTCATCATTTTTCCCCTCTGCTTTTCATTTTTATCAAACAAACTAAAAAGGGTTAAAAAAGGATGATGATGGTGATGATGATGATAATGGTGATGATTTGGCATAATATTAAACCTGGTAGAGTCTTCTTTCACATCATGAATGTCTGCTAAAGTTTCACATGTAAGTAAGTTGAATATTGAATTGACATTGCAGTCTATAGAAAGAGAAAAATCATAACCTCCCTTTTATTACCATTGCAACAGACATGCAATTTTTTTCTCCAAGGATATATTCGTACTTCAAGAAAAGATGGGAAACTGCTATGGAAGTCAGGGAGGAAGAGAAAAATCTTTTTAGTTATGCTATGTGATTAGCCAACAAAATATCCCCACAACCACATTTTTCTAACACTATCTTGCTAAGATGATCACTCACATCTAGAGTGTCTTTCAATGTGTTTTCTTCTTCTTCCCAGGATTGAGAATGATTATGCATTTACATCACATCAGATAAACAAAAGCACAAACTCCATTTGAGAAGCAGGAGATAACTTGCAAAACCAGAAGCCCCCAGTTTCTATCTCTGTTGAGTTTATTTTATAAATTTACTCAACTTCTTATACTGCCAACTAACAAATTTCCCAGCAGTTTAGTTTACCTTAATCCTTTATCCCACTACTCCTAACTTGCATGTTTATCTCAGCCAGACAACTAGATAATATTGGTAGGAATAAAGAAATTAATTAAATAATATTTAATACTATCAGGCATGAAGTCTTAGCCTTACTGAGAGGCAAGTAATTATCTGAGCAAGAGATTCATAGGAGCAAAAAGAATGAGAAGTACTGAAGGCCAGATGTGTACATGGCATCCTGCCTATTTTTGGTCCTTCAATCAATGTGCTGATGTTAGGTGACATTGTATATGATATCCAATCTCTGGTGGTGAATTTCCATTTAGCGTTTGTTCTGGTTGTTGGCTTCATGTAGGATAATGAGAAGTTCGTCTTGGCTCAAGGCATTAAAATGTCTTCTTTTTTAAAAAAAAAATATTTTAATCTTGCCAACATGCTTAAAAATTCTGCCTTCTCTTTTCAAGGTCCTATATTTAACTTTTAGGGCAGGGAAGAAGTAACTCTAATAACTTTTTTTTTATTAGTGTTACGGCTTTCTCTCTAATGTAGCACTAATGCCACTCACGAAAGCATAACTCTTCTTAATATAACTTCTCTTTATTTCAAGAGCAAGGAGATAAAGAGACAAGAAGTGATAGATGCATTTTATCAGATTATCTTGGGCTGTATGCCTGGAAAATTGGTGTTCATACCATCTGTGTGGCAAGGCTGTCTGTATTGCTTTCAGTAATATACTTTGGATCTGTCAGCTAAAGTGTTATTTTGATGCTCATATTCCCTGTTAGTTTTGCAGTGGTCTGAACAAGTCGTCTCAGAATGGAATGAACTTACACAATGGCATTTCTAGTGTCTAATAATAGATAGTACAATCTATCTATCAATCGGGTCAGCCATATTTCTTAATAAGAGTCAGAAAGAGGGAGGAAACTGCTGGAGGGAAAGAATTTACATTTCTAGAGTTCTACCTTCCAACAATTATTATTTTTGCTGATTTTTCCCCCTCAATTCTGTACTGAAATGAAATGTTAGGACTGCATCGAGCAAGGATGCAAGGTTTTGAACTGAAGACTTCATGATTTAATTGTTGTGAAACATAAGGGTCTTCCACAAATTATTTGAAATTATTCATGACAAGTGTAACTTCCAATGCAGTCCTGGAAAGATGGATTATATAATATACAGTATTGTTTGCATCTTGAGATAATGACTGCATTATTCTCAGGATAAGGACTTCCAGCAGAAGGATATAGTTGCCCTCTTCTTCCAGATAGTCATGTTCAGCGTGAGAAGATCAAGAGATGTGGACTTAAGAATGATTGCATCTATCAATGATTACAAGAGGTCGATTGTTAGAAGAATAAAAGGATAGTTTATGTTTTTTGGAGGAAGAACACTTTAAATTATTAAATAGTATTACATATATATATATAAAATGTATTTATTATGAGCATTAATAGCAAAACAAATATGATAGGAGAATAAACCCATCAGGACAAGATTCAGCAGTCCATCTGCATTTAAAAAACAAAGACTACTCTTTGAAGACAGTATAGTCCAAATTTTGGACAGAGAGGACTGCTGGTTTGAAAGAGGGGTCAAAGAGATACAGTAGGTAATGTTTATTGACATTTTTTACTGTGGGCATACTGGCACACATTAAAAATGAAACTCTGCTGCCTGCTCTCAAAAGTGTACACATACATAACATACATATAAACATGCTACATAAAACGTATGTGTATACTTATACATATAAATACATATAAATATTAATCACTGTCCATCTTGAATACATAGCAGAAAGAGGAAAGTTGAGAGTCACAAGGTTAATACTGTATGGAACAGTATGGAACAAAACTGACTGAATCTGGATGTTCTGCTTTGGATACCACAAAGCCTCTTCCCAGAAGGTAACAAAGAAACAAAGAGGCCATCTACTGTATGTCAAAACAGTCCTCTCTCAGCAGAGGGGGAGGGATACAACATCAACTATCTCCAATCTACAGCACAGTCCTTTCATCAGTTCCAAGAAGGCTCCAAACCCATTTGCACTTCTCAGGTGACCTTGAGGACACAGATAAACCTTCAAGTGGCCTCAATGACTCTCTCAAAGAATGCAAATGACCAGCTCTCTGCAAGGAATATAAATCCTTCCATTCCCCATTGCTTCAGTCAGAGCTAAAGACGTTCTTGGATAAGAAGCAAAATGTCTTCAAAGAAAAACAAAAAAATCCAGTTGCCTCTTGAAAAAGCACCTTTGGGACAGCCACAAATAACATTTCCAGAGATCCCCAAACATAATTCCCAAAATGGTACATTCCAAAGCTCTTGTGTTCTCTCAAAGGCAAATGTGAAACTTATAGTGGGTATACCTTTTAGGAAATTTTGAAACTCTCAGGAGAATAATAATAATAATAATAATAATAATAATAATAATAATAATAATAATAATAATAATAATAATAATAATAATAATAATAATAATAATAATAATAATAATAATAATAATAATAATAATAATAATAATAATAATAATAATAATAATAATAATAATAATAATAATAATTTGGCCATTATCCCCTACCCTGAACCCTACCCTTGGCCTGTCCTTTTTACTTTTGTTTCTTCTAAAATGTGTGTTAAAATGCAGCAGTACAGACTACAATTTCTGGCTTCTAGTACTCTGTCTCATCTAGAAGTCTAGCTTTAATTTGCCCACTTGTTCTGTGGACAAGTGATGATTAATCATTTCATGTTCCTCAGGAACCTGTCCTCCCCACACACCCAAACATAAAACAGAAAGGAAGATATGAAGAAAAATGGCAAAGGACTACAGATATCATTATTATTTACTTATGATGTTTGTCATATTTTTATGTATTGTTAATCACAGAGACATGTTTTGAGATGGGTGACCATACAAATTGTATACATACCTACATCTATGGTAGCTAAATAGGATCTGCAACAAAAACAACAGCAAGATAAATGCCTAGGACACGTTCTACTGGTTTAGTACACTGCCTTCTGCAATAACAGTGGCCAGTTTAGCACTTGCAGACCTATCTTTTATGAATTTATTACATCTTCCATGAACTTGTTTAATTAGCAGTGTGTATCTTTCTTATCAGATAAGATAAGACTTAACAAGGATAATAGGGGAAACTATGAATGGTTTCATTGTTTTTGCTTACTTAGCTTAAAATATCCTATGGCAGGAGTCTCCAACCTATGCTTGCAGCCCCACTTACATGAGCAGCAGGCGTCGACGCTCACAGCCCCTCTTGCACGAGTGATGGGCACCAATGCTCACAACCCCACTGCTGTGTGTGCGTGCATGCGCCTACCCCTCACACAAAACTATCCCCTCTTCCCCCCTTCCCCCCCCCCAAGCTGCCAACCCAGAAAGGTTGGAGAACATTATCCTATGATGCCCACTAATGCTACACATTAATGTGTTTAACTTCAAAGATATAGTTAGTACAAACCTGAGGTATCATAGCCACATGTAAAACCTAAAGCCTCAAATGGCAACCAGTTATAATCTGTACTGTAATATGGGGAACAATCATTGTAATTAAATGTATAAGCTGATGTTAAAGAGCCCTGGTGGTGCAGTAGTTAAAGTGCAGTATTGCAGGCAAACTCTACCCATAGCCTGGAGTTCAATCTTGACCAGCCCTCCATGTTTTGAAGTCAGTATAATTAAGACCTAGATTGTTGGGGGTAATATGTTGACATTGTAAACCTCCCAGAGAGTACTATAAAGCACTATAGGGTAGTATATAAATCTAAGTGCTATTTCTATTGCTGTTAAAGCAAGCTTAGATTATATTCTGCTTAACTTACTTTTTCATTTGGATACCACTTTGTTTGAGGACTTTGTTCCATGTCTAATACACATCAGTCCATTTTATTGTTCCACACCTCTCCTTAAAAGGCTATCTCTCATAAGCATCAAAGTAACTTGTAATGGCTGATTCCCAAAGTGATAAAGATTCAAGAGACTGTGGTGTAAATAACCAGATGCAAACTCCTATGTTATCAAAGAAAAGTCCCACCAGTTCACATGGAAGTGGTTAGAAAGATTATAAAGCAGTCTCTACTCTAATGTACTTTGGAAAACACTGGCTTCAGATGGGAAATATTGCAGTTACGGGAATTCTTAAGCCACCTCTTTCTTCTCAAAAACTGTTACTAAAAAGCCTCTATGAAAACTGTGCTTGTAAAGTAATTGTTTTATATTCAGAAAATTGCCAAAAAGCCTGATATTAACATTTGATGCTGGACACATTAGTTTTGTGATGTCTCTCTCCCAAAAGGAGTGGAAAACTTTCTACGGAAATTTGGAGGTTACTTGCTCTTCATTCAACTTATATTGTTAAGATGTTTCTGCAGACAAAAGCACATATACATATACAAGTCTTGCTCTGTGTGTGACTGTGTGTTGTTTCAGAGAGGTCAATAAATCATTGGTCCAGGCTTTCTAAAAACAATCTGCTGATTTTTATAGATGTAGTTTCCTCTGTTGAATTTATAATGTTTGCAGTTGTAAATCAAAATTAATACAGAGCACATATCTCTATTTAATTAATGTATATATACTGACATATAACTCTAGAAATATCCCTCTTTCTCTTACACACATACACAAACCACACTTTATTTGGCAGAAAGAAAAAATGTGCATTAGGAATGTGCAAATGAAATGGGCAAAAGTGAAGCTACAATGCAAAACTCAACTCTTTATGGTACAGCTTCAGCACATATGTCAAAAAGATCAAGGTTTACATTGTAGTACTGCTTCTGCTATCTTGCATTCTCATAAATACTGTTATGCAAATGGCTCACAGTCTCACTTAAATCATCATTAATTCAAAAAGTTGAATCAATTCCATGTGAACTATCAATTCATGATTCGTCAGTTCAATTAAATCAATCAAATTGCCCATCCAAATGTTATATATATATATATATATATATGTAGGTCTTTGGTAATTCGGGTTTTCTCCCGCGTAAAATTGAAAGTGTCTTGGCGACGTTTCGACGAAGTCTCATTCGTCATCTTCAGGCTGGTGTCTCTTCGGCTTCGTGCTTCTAGGAGCAATGTGTGATCACAGCTGTTTCTTCCTTTTTAACTGCCAGTGGAGGTATGAACTGATTGGATGGGAGCTTGGCTGTGTTCTGATTGGGTGGAGGTGTGTTCTGATTGGTTAGGGGCTTGGCTGTGCTCTGATTGGCCAAGACACTCATCTCGAGAACAAAACGCTTAGCTGACGAACAACACCTAAAAACCGAACTACACACTCTCACTAATGTACTAACATCCAACGGATTCCAAAGAAATAAGATTACCAACTTAATCCAAAAAGAAACCCCCACTAAAATCCAAGACATAGAACAAGAAAACGGCAAAGCCCTCTTCCCATACATAAAAGGCACCACAGACAAAATCAGCAAGATCCTCCACAAACACAACATCAAGACAGCATTCTGCACAAACCGAAAAATATCCACCATCCTAAGAAACCCCAAAGACAAAATTGAG